>CM031243.1:65954511-66634106 GCA_018340775.1 Taxus wallichiana var. yunnanensis
GTGTCTAGCAAAGAGGAGCTCTGCCCCCAGTTGTCTTGGGAACTCACTGCAAGGGATTGTGAAAATGAGGTTTTATGCTTCCTTAGCCATGAACAAGCAACTAGAATTTTAACTTTAATCCTTTACTTGTAAATACAAATCCATACCAAAACACCAAATATATTTGCAAACTGATAATGTTGGTTTGGTGGCCATTTTGGGGGAGAATAACATGAGTAGTAGTGAGGAGGAGGTTAAAAGTGTAGCTCCATCAGTATACTGATTTTCTTAACTCCAATCAGAGATTATCTAAAAATGATTCTTCAATATGTCCAGATACACAAAGAATAATATGCTTATTGGGTTTGTGTTCTCTTTATATGTTTTGCTTACATGATCCGAGGTCATGTTGACATGGAAAATCTTTTAGAATCATTAGTTGTTGCTTTGTTTTCAAATTTCAACTTTTTGTGCCTGATTATTAGACTGCAATGTTCCATCCTTTGTGGCAAAACAAATATATTAAGTTGTAAGTTATCATTTTGTATTGAATTGAAATTTCTGATAGCCATGTCGTTAATATAGTTTTTGAGTTTGTTAAAATGAATGCAACACAAAATTTTCTTCTTCTCATATTGCAAATGACATTTAGAAAGTAGAGCCTTCTTTTGAATTTTTAATATGAGGGGTTATTTTTTGTTGCTTATATTGAAGGCTTAATGAGATGGAGATATAGGTGATTACCGATTTCAAGGATTATAAATGATCATTCTTTAGCTATGCATTTTGGGCTTTGCTTGAAACATATGCACATTGTTTGAATATCAACTAGCTTAGTGTCATATAAGCCCAATGCTATGGGTATAATGTAAGATGGGATCATTTCTGGACACATAGACTCGAAATTCCTCTTGTTCATCTAGAAAGTGGTTAGTGATTCAGTTTTAATATGTCAATATGTGGTCTCATTGCACACATATTTCTTTTGTTCATCTGGAAACACTCAAAGATTCAATTTTAAGATGTGGATTACAGTTCAAGTGAATGATGGGTGACCAATGATTGCACATTATCATGATGTTCTAATCTAACTTTCAAGCATCCATATGGCAATAGTTGGTCATTGCCACTTTCTTAGATATGCCTCTTAGTGAAATATATTCTGCTCTATAATTTTAGGGACACTTTGCATTAGTATAACAATTGCATATTGATAGCTTTGTAATAACTATCCCTCTAAATCAAATAACATATACCGTTCGGCGTTCACATTGCATTGTGCACATGCGATTTCTAGTTTTAAGTATGTGATTATTTGGAGTGCCTCATCCCCTTTTATTGTTGTAACCCTTGTGATTTCAATTTAATGTTTTTCCTAATTTGTCTTATTTTAATTAAATGTTTTTAAGTTAATATCTTAACTTAATGTTTTAATCTTATGATTTTAATTTATTACTTTTAAATTAAATGGTGTGATTGATTTAAATCTCATTTATTATGACTTTGTCCTTGAGCTTGAGCATTTAAGTTGATTATTGTTTTGAAATCTCGGATTTGGCATTTGGAGCAATTTTGGGAAGTGTGTGGGAGAGGGTTACCTTGTCCCACACACCCAAAATTGCCCCAAGCCCATACCTATTTGTTAGGTAGGTTTTTGAAAGGGTAATTTTGTCTTTTACTTGTTTTTGGAGAGATTTTGTCATTTTCACTCCATGTTTTTATTACTAGCAATCGTACGTGAAATGTACAATGGAAATGCCGAAGGGGATCTTTTGAAGGATTCAAATTTGAGGGAGAGAAACAATAACAGAGGAAGAGGGGTGAAGAAGAAGGGGTTAGAGGGTGGAGAAGTGAGAGGGTGGAAAAAATGGAAAGGGGAAACAATTTGAAACTTTACCATCCAACAACGACACGAAAAATATGTCAAAGCACAACTGCCAAGTAAATTTTATCTTGTAATCAAGCTATGGTATATTTTTATTTAATGGCATCAAGGTTTTCTGAAAAGCGGAAGATATATTTTATTTTTCAATCAAGCTTGTTATTATTTCGTTTCATAGCACAAAGGGTTCCTATCTAGTGATTTTTTCCTTGAATTTTTTTAATCATTTTTCTTTGACTCTAGAGTTATTATGTTGCGAGAAGAATTTGGTTTTATTTGAACATTAGGTGGTCATACCTAGATTATTTGGGCCTGCAATTTTTGAAGCCTCAAAGCTTGAGCTTTTGTTCTTGGGAATGCACATTCAACATAAATATGAATGAATGCGAAACTATATAAATCATTTTTATAAAAATGTTAAAATAATGTCAAAGCACCTTATCTTAAATTTGTAACATACTTGTAATCATTTAAAATATATAATTTTTATTATGGATTGCAATATTGGGAAAAAATACAAAATACACGAACTATATAGTTGTGTGTGATAGTGCATCGACAACTATCCTTGAATCTTCAATGATTCGGTGATCTTGCAATTGTGAATACAGAGTGTGGAAAGATTGCTACCTACGCATGCAACACAAATTCCTTGAAACTAAAGATAGTAATAGCTTCAACAATTAAATTCGGTAGAAGGAGTAGAACTGAATTTGGACGTAGAGCCATGCAAAACATCATCTCTAAGAAATAAAGGGGTCTTCTTTCTCGAGGAATTGGCCTCTATAGATTGTAAACAATAAGAAACTTTGTTATTAATGGAGTCACCCAATTGAGAAACCATTGAAAGGTAGCCTCTTTCGAGCTAAACAATAATGTCTACGCCATCAAAATCGACATTCTACTTGTCACCACATCCAAATTGGATCCCTTTAACACCAATAGGGGCACCCACAACCTTGATGAAGGTGCCTCGCTTATGAGATTGAATGTTCCGTAAGCCAGAACTCTAGATGTGGAAGAACCAGGTCCATATTTACACCTGAAATCATGGACTCCAACACCTTTGTTCCTTCTTTAGGAGATGTCTTTGCAAGTGAAAGAGGCGTTGGGATCGTAGATGGTGTCCTCTTGTTGCTTGTACCTGATCGACCTGGTGGAGATGTCATTGCCAATGTTGGAGGGGTTCCCAACAGGCACAAAAAGCATCGTCGATGTCCCCATTGAAATGTAAGGCATTTTGAAGATGACACTCGATGGCCTTAAGTCGCCCTTTCATGACATGTTAAAAAGTTATTTTTTAGATTGTTCGCCACTACCAAGTTTGGTATTCCGGATAATATGCAATGAATTTACGACGATTAGGTGTGTCTAGAACCAAGCCCTACCTCTCCCCTTATATAATTTAAAGTAAAGAAACTTTTTAGACGAACTTTATGAAAAGAAAAATTATACAAATAACAATATATAAATAATTGACTATAACATTTTATATATTCATTTTTTAAAAATCTATTTATAATTAATAATAATTTTTGATACAAATAACAATCTACCCTATTTTAATATTCGAAGGATCTCATAAAGAGGGGCAAATATAAATCTCAATAAACAATATATACATTACAATTTAAAATATTCATTTTAATAAATTAAATCGGAATACACGTTGCTTTCAATGTTTCCACGAAGATGATTGGTTTTTTCGACTAATACATAAATGCAATGAGTCAGAGTTATGCAATAAGTCATAGCCACTAATACCGTAAAGACAAATTCACCAAAATAAATTCAGTTTTTATGTTGTGAGCATCAACACGGTAAAAAAATACACGAAGAAGATTATGTTGACATTTCGCGACAAAATAATGGTGGTGCGATGATTCTCATGTGACACAGTGTGTCAGAAGGGGAAATAACACGTTCACGTGGGACCAGTTTCCACCATCAGATGTCAATGCATGCACGACACTTAAATCTACGCCATTGATTTTCTGAAATGTGTCATTGTTGGCTAGCCTTTTATCCACTAACAATTTGAATGTGCACGCCTTCGGCGTAAATACTATATTTGTTGGTCGAATTTTCAACCCGCAACTTGCAGTTTATGTGATAGCTAACACGTCGGAAGATGGAGATTAAGAGTTGCATCAACGCCTTGAAATTGACAGGGGGTTGACCCTCTTCTTTTAAAAAAATTAAACGTATTTTATCAAAAAAATTAGGTGGTTGTCGAGAATGACATGTTGAATTTATAGGAAATCCTATATTTTTAAATAGTCCTCTCAAAATATATGAAGAGATAGAGAGAGAGAGAGAGAGAGAGAGAGAGAGAGAGAGAGAGAGAGAGAGAGAACAATTTATTTGTATTTTTTTAAAGAAAACATAAAAATATATATAATTTTTAAAAGAAATTACAGCCACATAATTTTAATTTTTTTTTTTGATTTCACATATAATTTGAACTTCTAGCCCGGTCGTATGTGTGTCAAATAGAAGTGTTAAACACAGAAGAATAGACTTCGTCCCAACATCAAAACTATATATATATATATATATAAATATATATATATATATATATATATATATATATAGCGCAATGGCTATATACAACCGGGGTACACGTGTTATAAACTTGGAGGTTTTTGTGGGGAAAGAAGTATATATCCTGTAAAAGGAACATATCATGTGATTGTCAAGCATCTTGCTGCCTCAAACACATCCAATGGTAAAAAACCCATACTGCAATTTCCACCGTCAGATGTCAACACATGCACGACACCTAAATCTCCACCATTGATTTTCTGATATGTGTCAGTGTGGACTACCCTCCACCCACTAACAATCTGACTCTGCACGCCTTTGGTGTATTTATGGTGGGCTAAAAAATGATTAATAGGAAAAATTACCCTTCAAAATTCCATAATTAAAATGATTAAATTATGGCATGACACGACATTGGCTTGTACTGGATTATAGTGCCAATATCGTTTAATTGACACCCATCTTTCTCCTTTCGCTCACCGTGTCACCTGAAAATGGCAAACGAGAGATTCAACAGAGCTATGAAGGCAATTGGACTCAGCAGTAGTGCCGTCAGTCCTGTTCTCAAGCTGCTTCTTTTACCTTCAAAATAGAAATTTTCGTATAGTTTTTGTTGTCTTCTTTCTAACATTGTTCTCTTACAGAATGGATGGGAGCTTATAGAGGCCGAGCATTACAGGGTTCTTGCAGACGTCGTGTTCGAGTATGACGGGGAAGAACATGAAACAAATTAGAGGTGGTAATGTCTATGCATTGCAGGCAGGCAAATACCATGTCAGTTACAAGCATAACTATGAAACCTACTCTAAAATGATCGAAAGACTTTCTTTTTCCAGTGAATTGGAAACCATGGAAACTGTTCTTCAGCAAATGAAACAGGATAATATCCAATGCGCTGAAAAATTGAAAAATTGTTCATCTTTTGGTGTTTTTTTGGTGTTTTTCTTGGTCGCTTTTGGATTTAGGAGAGCTTGGAAGGAGAACTTGAAGATTTTTGCTTGGTTTGGGAAGTTATTTTCAATGAGACAATATGCCTCCAAGGTAGGCTCTCAATCTTCCTTGTATTTTCTTGTTGCTTGTGTTAAGTGTGTGGCTGTGTTGAATTCTTGTGGGCTTATGGGCAGGGTGTTGGCCATTAGGAAACGATTACCCTAAAGATCATGCACGTTTGCAGTCAATAATAAAACTAAGTTTTTGACTTTGATATACTAAATTTAGCTGTGGCGCATTGGTGGGTGGCGGAGTTGTTTGGAGGAGGTCAGAGGTTCGATTTTGCTCCCCACCATCACGAACGTGCGTGATGGATAGGGCCAGCCATTAGGAAATGGTGTGAGGAGATGGATAGTACATGCTTATTGTTGGAGGTAAAGGGGTTAGGGAGATAATACATTTTTATATGTGTTTTGTTGAGCCAAAAGGGTTTGATATAGTCAAAATGACTAATTGTGGAGGGAGTGTGGGACGGGCCATAAGACTCGAGATGGACTCAAAAGGGAAAGCCATGTGGCTTGGGAGTCATAAGGAATGTGTTGTGTGATTGAAATGAAGGTTGAGCTTATGACCATCCCATTCGGGAGACATAAGGAGAACATAGCTATTCCATTCTGCATGGGTAACATTTTGCATCTCAAGTGGGGGTTTCTTGTGTTGTATTAAACTTGTTTGTTTTTGGTTGATTTTGTTGTGCTCATTATGGGTTAATGTGTTATTCCTTCCTTGTTGGGGCTTGGGGGTCAATGGGAAGGGAAACCCTCTTTCCATTGAATTTTGGTTGGTGGTGAGCATTGCTCCCATCTCATTTTTTTGGTTAAAGAAAGCGTTGAATCAAATGGAGGATCTATGTTGGAAGACTTGTTCGTGGGAGACATTGTGTATTATTTCTCCCTTATTATAAACACTAGTCCTATTGCTATTCTCTTTGTGAACATTTGGATTGTTTACATTCTACTTGAATGTTGAAGAGGAATTGTTTTGAAAGCTACAAACAAAGTTAAAGTGAAATGTGCGTAATGTGTATATTGACATGAAAGGAAAGTATAACTAAATAAGTTGATTTTGTGTAGAAATGTAAGCTTGAGTTCAAGGAAAATAGAAGTTCTATTGTTGTAAGTTGGTATGAAAATCAAATGAAATTTGTGAGATTCATTATCTCATTTTCCCTTTATTCTCTCTCTAATTGTTGTATTGTGGCTTACCTTATTGAAAAAGGAAGGAAAACCTGGTGGTATTAATAAATGGAGCAATTTAGAGGCTATTTTATATTCTATGTAAATTCTAGGCAAAAGTAAGGACTTACAACAAGAGAATGCGTTGATAAAGTAAAAAGGCACTATGTGTTAGATACCTTGGTAAATTAAGAAATATAAGAAAATTCGATTCTCTCTGTCTTCTATTAACTTGATATTGAAGTTGTGTGTCAAAAAAAAGATATAATATCAAAATAATTAAATTAATTAAATCTTATCAATACAAATATACATATGGTTTGTTATAAGTGGTATGTGTATTTATATTTACGTTATATAACCGATGGGATATATATATATTTATATACTTATATAATAGTGATTATATAGCCTAATATCTAATCAAATAGTTATTACACACACAATTTAATAATTAATATAGTTAATATCATATACATATATATATATTTCTATATATTTCTACGTGTAATAGAGAATAAAATTGTAATAAGGCCTTCGAAGGTGGCGATGACTATAGGTATTTTGTGTGCTTATAGTAATATCTTACACTAAGAATCTAGTCATACCATGAGTTAGTGTTATGCCACTGAAAATTTAGTATAGTGGATCATGGTTGTAGCTTTATCCTTTGATATGAGACATCCGGAAAATTTGTGTCCTCAAAACAAGTTTGAGATTGACCCTACAACTTTCAATAGCTAAGAAAACTAGAAACCACAAGTTTGGCAATTGAATCTCTACCCCTAACTCTTATAGTAGTCCCATTAAAAGATGCAAGACCCATCAAAATGAAGGTAAAGATGAATGAAATTACAAGTAGGTTAGGTGACCTGAAATGTACAAAGAGTTACCATAGGCGATGAGGGGTGCTAAAATGACATTAACAACTAAAAAAATTCAACGTTAAATTGAATTTAGAAAAACCCAAATTCATAAACCCTTAAGAAATCAATATATAGAAAGCCAATAATACAAAACACTCTTGTGAAAGGCATGCTAAGAGGATAAGGGATGCACTTGGGAACAAGGGAAAAAAGGTTGTAGCTTGCATTAAGGTTACCAAATACAATGGCTATAGAAATATTTTTATTAATCTACCACTCTTACAAGGATTATCATCATAAAATTGATAAAACTCTTATATTGGTCATAGTTTTAAATGAAAACCAATATGTAAATTTGAATTTGAAAACTTTCAAGTATACATTTGATAATTCTTTGCGGGGACAACAAGCTATGTAAAATATATGTGAAGGAGATGTGAATTTTATATAAATGTAACTTGAGAAAAAGATGACACAAAAAAGTAAATGTCTTAGAGATTAAAATATCTATGAGAAGAAAGAAGAACCAGGTAAAAATTATTGGTGAATAGATAACCCAACACTTTGGGACAAAAACTCCCACCATAAAGAACAACCTCCACCATAATTACATAAGAGCCATTTTTGGGTATGTGCAACTAAGTATCTCACTACCAAAAAGAGGCTCATATCTCCAAGGATACGCATTGCCCTTGAAAGGACGAGAGGCCAAAGATTGGGAAATGAAATGAAATATTTTAATGATGTCCACGACACTGAAGAGTCTATGGGACCAAAATTTGAAACTTTAAGATGAATTGATTCTTTTCAATATTAGATCTTCTACTATGAATCTTGAGCACGAAACCTATGATCTTTTCAAGCCTTGTTTCTTCGAATAACTCATTTAATCTGTCCACCTTCAAGTCATTTTCGTACCATATCCGAATATCCTCATAAGCTGAACATTCCATGATGAAGTGTCATTCCGTCTCAACCACCCCTTTGCTGCAGAAAATACAAGTTCTCCTTTCCCAATCCTCCTTGGGTATAGTCCATCTACCGGTTTCACATCGAAGGTGATGCGAACCGAGTCCTCATTTGAGCCACTAAAATCCTTGCTTTACCCTTGATAACTACCCCAAGATAAGCTTTTTCATCATGTTCCCAAGTGGGGTTAAATTCTTTGATGTAATAAGCTTTCTTACGACCAATCTGCCCTGTCCACATGACAATCCTAAATTTTTCTATCACATAGTGTTTTATTTCCCTGTTGTTGTTAGGACACTCTTGAAAGTTGATGCCCCATTTGTTCATCCATTTGTTGTTTTGCTTCATCCAAGTTTTCTTTCTACGCTCTAATTTTTCCTCCACAACTATTTTGGGCCAGCGATGATTATCCATGCTTTCAACCTTTTTCAGATAACTTAACAACTGAGTTATTGCTGATGCTTCCATCGAGAAAGTACTCGCTTAGCTAACAGGATCTCATAAGGGACTGTTGACTTGACTTTAAGAGTGCTTGTGATTAGATGTTTCTGGATTCTTTCTAATTGTCTCCATCCATGATTTGACATGCTACTTCCCCATATTTCGCAACCATAAAGAGCAACCAGAGTGACCAGCAATCCAAAAAGGGTTTTCTTAGTTTTCCAATCCCAAAGTTCAACTGTCCTGCACCTATTTTGAAGTAGGTAAGATGTTTTCCAACCCCCTTGTATCCTTTTTGTTCTACATGTTTCCCAACTAAGCTTGTTGTGCAAATCAATCCCAAGATATTTGTATTCTGATTACAATTTCCAACAGGCTCCCTTCAAAAATAAAGTTAAGTTGTTTCTCTTTCCTTTTTAAAGAAAAATAATTACTTTGGTTTTGCTAATGTTCACTTGTATCCCTACTTCCTGGAATTTTTTTCTAAGGCTTTCAAATGATCCCTTAATCCTTGAGTTGTTTTTGAAATTAGAATGAGATCGTCGGCATATAAGAGTAACTTCACCACATAACCTGCCAACTGTATGCCCCCTCCCTCAGTTTTGCTTAACCATTCTTCAAGCTTGTCAATGTATAAGCCAAACAAGGTGGGAGAGAGAGGACAACCTTGTTTGACACCAATGTCACTGCCAAAACATTCTAACATACCCTCTTTGGTTCTGATTTTACCTTTGACCTGCTCATAAAGCATATGTACTACTGCTCTGAACTCGTCTGGAATCCCAAGCTCCTCCATCCTGTTCCAAAGTTTGTCTCTAGGCATCATGTCAAAAGCTTTCTTAAAATCAACAAAGCAACAATAAGCTTCCTCGCCTTGGGTATCCCAAACCTTTTCAATCAAGTGCCTAAGAGTGATGCAATGGTCGATGGTTGAGTGTCTAGGTCGGAATCCTACTTGCCCTTTTGCTCTTTTACCCTCTCTTTCGCCCAACTATTGATTCAACATTCTACCATGCCCCCAAAAAGTTTACTAAGGAGAGGATTGACCATAATGGTGCGGTAGTTTGATGGATTATTGATATCACTGCTTTTAAATAGAGGAATAACAACACTAGTCGTCCACTCCAATGGGAAGCCATTCTGGTTGATCTCATTGAATATTTTTTTGATGTGCGGAGTGAGGGTCTCCACACCCCACTTTAAAAATTCAGCCTGCAACCCATCAATATCTTGTGCTTTACCACTTGCTAGATTCATGATGCCATGCTTGATGTCTTCCACAGAGAAAAGCTCGGTCAAAGTATTAATTATGGGAGGAGTATCCTTCAGTTGAGACTGCTCATAGAGGATCCTCGCATACTCTAACCACTGAGCATCTGTGATATTATTTTCTATGTGTTTTTCTTTTGTTGCAGCTCCCTCCAAAAGCCTTTGGGATTGTGCTTTCCAAGAGAAATTAATGCTTTCCTCCTCGTACTCACATAACTTTCTTTTTGTATTGTACCAATTTCTCATATTTCTTTTTATTTTCTTTGTTCATCTCACTTTCTTTCAAAGCTCTCTTGGCAGCCTTACATTCTTCGTCATACCACAAATTCGTTGGAAAAGTATTTGCAACTCCCTTTCTAGGTTTAGATCTTTTGCAAGCACTTAATGCCTTGTGAATTAAAGGAATCAACAAATTCTTCACGCACATAATTATTTGTCCCCTTGGTTACCTTGCTTTCTATATCATTTCCTGTTATCTAAAATTGCCGCTCAAGGGCAACAACGAAGATTTCCTGATTTTCTTTATTTACAATGATTTTGCCTTGTTGTTGAGTTGTCTTTTGTGTGTGATGAACTTGTTTTCGTTGGTGTTGATTTGAGATGGTACCAAGTTTGATGAAGAGAGGTTTATGATTAGATTTTAACTCGATAGGACAATCCCCTATTTCGAACTCGAGCAACCAAGAGGTAGAGATTTGGGAGCAGATGACATAGTCCACTACACTTTGACCATTGTATGTTTTGCAAGTGATACTGCCTGATCTGGGCCAAGCCCTCATGCCATTACAAATAACCATGTCGTATAAGCTGCATAGGCCTAGAAGCTCGACCCCAAAATGCGTCACCCTCCATTACCATCTTCTGATATTCTTTCCCAAAGTTGGTCCTCTTCTTCATTAAGCCATAAAGGATTGTCATCCCCCTTCTTCATTGTTCAACTGGAGAGATTGATTGTTTGCCGTCCTCACATTAAAGTCACCCATTAAAATTATTTCCCTTGAGGTACTTGAATACCGAAATGTCTTTTTTTAAGCAAAGCATATGGGTCTTCGTTATCTAGATTCCTTCTCTTATAAGTCTTCAAACTTTTTGGTGCAAAGTAACAAGCGACCAATCTGATTGTCGCCTCATTATCTGATATTTTCAGCCATATGTATTGCTTATTTGGATCCTCCTTTTCAACTTTGACGATCTCAAGCCATGACCTTTACCTGTTTCGTTCCCTTCGTTCCAAACTGAAATTTTCTTGTACCCTTCAAAATCTGGGACTTTGCAGCCCTCGTGTTCATGCATTTCCGTAAGAATAATAATATCTTTCCCTTCTACTATGGGCCCCAATCTGGGTCCTCTTCTCCACGGATACCCCCTGCAATTCCAACTTACTATGTGCATGGATTCCCATGGGGCCCCGAATCCCTATTTCTTACTTGACATTCGATCGCTGATTTGGGCTTTCCCATTCCTCAACCATGCCCATTTTCATGGCTCTCTTGCTTCTTTTACTTTCTCCCATTCCTTCTTTTGATCTTCTTGCAGGTGCAAGTGTTAAATCTTCGTCTAGACACATATGTGTGCCTCTAAGAAGTCCTTTACTTTTAAGGATAGCATGTTTGTCCTATACTTTGAAGGAAAGGACAGCAAAATAAACATTATGTGCAGCTTCAATTTTTAATAAAGGGGGACAGATCGAGTGTCGTACAAAGAAAGGGCTGGCCGCACCCAATCTACCTAAGTAGCAATGGTAAAGAAGGTATTTCAAAATGGCGTAGGGCACAGAGTGGAATTCGATAATGGTGGGCGTGATGAATATTCTGCGTAGCAGCCGCAGCCTCATCACAAGTATACGCAGCACAGGTAGTTTTTTTATACACCTCTCCCTCCCTCAATGTCACCTTTAACGCTCCATAACCAATTTCAACTCGCCTCTCTAAATCCACCATTTTTGTTGGTTTTCTCTTGTTCAATCAAATCGAAAACGAAGTCCCCTCAGAGAAAAGTTCATGAAACCCACAGTAAGAAGAAAGACCTATTGGGCATTGCCCATATGACCTCTGTTGGCGATCATACCCCTAAGGAAACAGAGTTTGAGAAATGGACACAAAATTTACAAAGAGGTTTCCAGCCAGAAGATGTTTCAAAAGTTCTGAAGCATCAAACTAACCCTGACCTTGCTTTTGATATTTTTCGGTGGGCTTCTCAGCAAAGAAGGTACAAACATACCCACCTCACTTACGAACTTATGATCCAAACACTCGCTTCCGCATCCAGATTGCATACAGCGGGGATCCTTATTGATGAAGTCTTGGCTGGAGCTTGTGATGCCAGTGAGTCCCTTTTTAACACTGTTGTTTATGTCTGTATTCAAGCTGGTTGGCTGGGGAAGGCAATTAATGTATACAGGCACATGTGGAAAACCTCAGATTGTAAGCCTTCTCTTAAAACATACAACCTATTGCTCAGCGCCATTGCTAATAAAGAAAACAATAACAATTCATATATCAGCCACATGTATATGCAGAATATGCAAGCTTTGTTTAAGCAAATGGTCAATGCCAATATTGCTCCTGATATTTTCACTCTCAATGTTATGATTAAAGGTTATGCCAAGTCGTTACACATGAACGATGCCCTCAGAATCTTCCATCAGATAGATCTGTATGGATGTACTCCAAATGCGCACACCTTCAACTACCTGATCAGAGGACTCTGTTTGCAAAGTAGAACTATCAATGCTATGGAACTTTACCAGGAAATGATTAGTAACGGGTTTACTCCAAGTAACATGGCTTACAACTCGATCGTTAATAGTCTCTCCCTTACTGGGGATTTGCAGGAAGCAATTAGAGTCCTCACCGAAATGGTAGACAAACTTGGAGTTCCAGATTTTATTACTTACAAAACAATTGTGGACAGACTTTGCAGAGAAGGCAAGGAGCAGGAGGCTAGTAAATTTCTGCATGAGTTTCGTCTTAAGGATCGTGCTCTCGATGGGATTTCTTACAGGAAACTGCTCCATCACTTGCAGTCAAGGAGTGAAACTTTGGTCTGTAAGCATCAGAAACCTCTCCGTGATTGAAATTCCCTTCTGAGTATATTTCCAATCCATTTTCCAGAGTAAAACACATGTTAAAGTGACAGAAATAGCTATACTTGTTAAGACTGGTGGCGTGCACAATATTTCATCACTTCACAGAAGTCTGGCAAACCATCAAACAAACTGACATTTAGTCATTATTCAAAATTGTTGGAGAAGGGTTTTAATGGCTATGACTATCCGGTAGAGAAGAAAACAAAACACAAGCATTCTAGAATGGACAGAGAGTTTACGGCTCTGGGCTTGTCTAAACAAGGGATAGGGTGTTTGAGATAAAAAAATGTTTCAGCAATAGAGCCAGAGAAATGATAGGCTTACCACCAATAATTTGTTCAATCCATTTTCAAGTTTGTCCTTCAGTCAAGGTAATGCCTGCCTTATGTAGAATTTTACGGTCTATTCTAATGCAGCAGACTGGCTTGCCAAATACACTATTTCAGGAATATATGAACTATGTTGTAGAGTCAATTAGTGCAAGCAGTCTCTCATTGTTTTTGTTAATTCAGTATCACTTGGCAATTCAACTAATACTGCATTTCTGTTTTCATTTTCAGTTTGCATTTGTTGTGGTAAATGGAGTGAATTTGTGAACAATCTTCTCATATTCAATTTTTTTGTTTTAGTTAGCTGTTGATGTCATGGCAGTTTGCAGTATCGGCCTGAGTTGATCTCTCATTTATTTTTTTATTATTTCTTTCTTTGATCTTGTTAATATATTAATGAATGAAATGTTTTTTGTTTTTTGATGATGGGGTGGATAAAATTGGAAAATGTTTTAAAATCTAATTGAAGAATGTTTCACATTGATTTAAGGTCTTCACAACCATTTCCCTTCATAGGATGATTTGAAAGCAATAATTCTTACACTCTGTTTTGTTGGGATCTCCCTATTGATGCATTTGAAACTTTGAAGGCCCCATGTTGCAATTTTCTGCAATTCCTGTCTAATGGATTTGGACTTTATTTTATTTTTATTTTTATCAAACTCATTAAACCGTTTTGACTTAAAAGGTTATCTTTGGGGGTTTTGCCAGCATACAAGGTTATTTTTGTATAGTGGAAAAAAGGCATGTATTCATCAAATCTGTGTTTTTTCAATGCTAGCAAAAACTTTCATTGCCTTTATGCTCAACAAGATTGGCGATGCTTGGACAATGTATGCGCTCATATTTCAGACTTAGGAAAAAAACATTTTTTCCACTGTACAAAAATAACAAAATTTGTATATTTTCACTGTTCAGGCTCTTATCTTTTGAGTTTGGGAGGTCTACTTGATGTTCCTGAAACAGTTCTCTAACCCCCAATTTTCTTATAGGTGGGAATTCAACAGGGAAGCCTTCTCTGCATGCTCTGTCCTCAACCAAATCTTTCATCGTGTCACTCCATATTTTACTGCTGGAAGATGATTTGTCTCATCTTTTCCTTTTAATGTTTTTGTCTGCAAAGTTTGTACATAAATATGTGCTGCAGTATTGGGAGGGACAAGTTTGCATAGTTTTACATCTCTTCTCCAAGATTTACTCTGTACAGAGCTATAGTACGATTAAAATTTCAGTTTTTATTAGTTACATTATTCTTTATGTGTGTGAATGTATCATATTCACTTTATGGACCATTGGTTTATCATAGCTAACAGAATAAATTTCACTTCTGTCTATAGCACATAATATTACGCAATGTGGATTAGAGATTGCCTCAATTATGTGGAACATACTAGAGGCATGTCCATGTGATGCAACAACATCCAGTTTCACAAACAATTCTTTACCATCCAAAAACATTTAGAGCCACTTGAATACAAACTTGCAGAATGCCACTCAAACCTTAGTGCCTTGACTCTTTTTATAGAAGCCACAGATGCCTACCCAAGCCATGAAGGCTTAACCTTGTTGCGCAAGCCTATACTTAGTCATGTGCAACATTGCCAATGCTATGCAACACTATTTGTGCCGTGTGAAACCTTGCGACCTTGTCTCTTGTTGTGCAACACTTCTATCTTGCATGCTGAAGTCGCGAAACCTTGCATATGCCACCCAAGCCTTTGTCAATGCCCTGATGCATTCTGGATGTTGCCTAACACTGCTGATGTGGTGAAGCCTTGTAATCTTGCGGGACCACTACCTTATGTTGTCATGGTTGGATTTATGTCTAACCTAATCTCATGTCAACATCGATACAGTTAGAGGGATGCACTTGTGGACATTGATCCATTTTTTATACCCAAGGACAAACCGAATGATTTGATAGAACTTCATCTGATGAAGGGGATTTCATGGGAAGATCAATGGCGATTTGAGGCATTTCTGAGGAATCTTTGCAAGGTATCTTTAATATCCCACATGTGTCACTACAAATTCTATAAATAGAAGGGAGCTATGAGCATGTAAGGCACCTATCCTCCATTTATAGGGATCCAATTTTTGAATAGGGATTGAGTGACCATCCAATTGGAATCAAATTGAGCTGAGTAAAGTTATGTAGAAGCTTTGCAGAGTCTACAAGATAAGGATAGGTCATAGGATCGGAATTCTAGAGAGAATTCTTGCAGAGTCTTGTTATAAGACTATCATAGTATAATGTCAATGTACACTTGAGTTGGCCTAATGGTGAAGAACTTGTGCTTTTGAAATAGAGGTCACAAGTTCGAATCTTGTAGGGGGTAGGGTATGTACGCCTCGTTTGTAGCATAGTTAGGTGCCCCCTGCATACTGGGAGTACAAAATAGTCCCATATGCTATAAGTTGCCTATAGACCCAAAAAGAGGCCACCCGGCATTGCTATAAGCTACTCGAGACCCAAAAAGAGGTTGCCCGACATCGTGGACTATAAAACAATTATTATTATTATATATATTACACCTGGGTATATAATTTTTCCCTCATATTAATAGAAGAAGCCTTGATTGTTTCTTGATGTAGTTGTGCCCTTGATCTTGTTTTGGTGAGATCTAAATATGAAATTGTGAATCTGTTTAGTCTAAGGCATCCCTTCATTAAGACCCTTAATTACGATTGCATCATTCTGGTATCAAAGTAAGGATTTCTATGTCCTACCAAGGAGATTAGTATTGACATCAGTATGGTATTTAAGATTCTAATACATGTTGCAGAGTCTGGTGTGTTTTGTGTGGTAACATTAGTCTAAGTGAGTGATCTTTAGATTTGTTGCTTTCCATACTAGTGTGTGTGGGTAGAAAGTAGTTGCAAACATCTTCCGACATTTGGGTTGTTGGGTAAAAGGTGTAGATCATAGTTGTGTTGCGTGAGTGATTGTGAGGAAATTTGAAATGGCACATAGAATTACCGCCATTGTAAATAAAGTGCCAAGACTTGTGGACTTGGCCAAGATGATGAGAGGAATACAAGCCCATTTGGAGGCTTATGGAAAGTGTGCAACATAGACTACTAGGTGGATGACAACTTGAGCGATGATGAGCATGTGGAAAGAGTAGCTGAGGAGCCAGATGTTGAAGCAACACATCTGGATGAGCAAGAGGATAACCTTTTTGCTTGCTATCACGAGGATTGGCAATAGGATGAAGATATAAGTTCCAAGTTATTTGGGAGCTTAGATGTATAAGAACTCATCGACTAGATTACATAAACAAAGTACTTTGAGAGTGAAGGGGAACATCCCAAGAAGGTAAGTTTTGTTTGTACTAAGTTAAAAAGTCATGCATCTTTGTGGTGGGAACATATGTAGACCGAGTATGTTGAGGCAAAGACAAGATTGGGAGCTGGGATAGATGGTTGACAAAATTGAAAGCTAAGTTCATGCCTGTGGATTACAAGTCACATTTATGTAGACAATTGCAAAATCTATGTCATAAGGAATTAAGTGTAAAGTACACAAAGGAGTTCTATTGACTCACTATCAGAGTGGGTCATGTGGAGAAGTACGTAGAAACTATCTCAAGGTATGTTAGTGCATTGTGTATTTCCATTCAAGATGAGTTTAATATGAGCAAATTAGGTTCTGTAAAGGAGGTCTATCAACTTGCACTAAAGGTGAAGGAGAAGTTGTCTCATAAACAACATAGCAGTGCACAAGGGAAAGGAAAGTTCTTGCATGAAAGTGGAAACTTGTGTAGTGATGCACACAATCATGTGCACGAGGGTGAAGCAAGCTCCTCACATGAATATAATCACACGTAGAGAGGTGGAGGTAGATCTTCTTTGAGAGGAAGAGGACACAAGAGAGGTAGAGGATTTGGTAGAGCCCGTTTCTTAATGTAGAGAGCTTGGACATCATGCATTTGAATGTTCACAAGCCATGCAAAGCACTAAGCAAGCGGTGGTAGGAGGAATGATGTTAGCAAGCATGTTGTTCAACTCATGGACATGGAGAGTAATGTGTCTAACAATGGTGTAGAAGAACTAGAATGTGGAGAAGCTCTCACGACGAAGAGAGTTTTGTTGAAGCATGTGAAGGAAGAGATTGTGGCTATTCGAGAGAAAGAATTTATTCACAATTATTTGCAAATCCGAGTTAAGTGTTGCAAAGTCATTATTGATAGCAATACCACGAAATAATATTGTTTCTAATGAGATGGTTGAGAAGCCTAGTCAAGAGAATTTTGCACCAAAATCCATATAACGTATAATGGTTGTTGAAGGGACATCAATTGCTTGTGAAAGGGAAATGCAAAGTATGTATCAAGATTGGTGCATATGAAGACAAGTCTAGTGTAATAATACTCATATACACATGCCATGTGTTATTAGGGTATGACAAGATGGTAGTACATGATGGCCTGCAAATACTTACACATTGGTGAAGGACAGAAGAAAGTACATTTTGAATCCTTTGAAGGCTAGAAGTGTAGATATGGAGATGAGTTCACACATATTTTTGATTTTAGGGAAAGGGTTCTTAAATCTTGTGAAAGGAGATAATTAATGTTTTGTATTTAGATCAAGGCTCGTGCAAAAGAATAGGGAAGGCGAAGTCGTGCAAATAAAGGATATCCCATGAGAAGTGAAAGAGATGTTTGGGTGAGTTTGTGGATATTAGGTTGGAAGATATTCTAGATGGTTTACCTCCTATGCACAATATTAGTCATCGGTTGGCCTTGATAATAGGGTCTAGTTTACTAAACAAGACCGCATATAGGTTGTTACCTATAGAAAATGAGGAGATGAGAAAGCAAGTGCAAGAGTTGCTTGAGAAGGGGTTGATTAGAAAATATCTAAGCCCGTGCACATTACCTGTAGTATTGGCATTGAAGAAAGGAGTGGAGAATGTGCATTGATTCCGAGTTGCAACAAGATTACTATCAAGTATAGATTTACATTGCCGCACATGGATCATTTGATGGATTGTTTGAGTGGGGAAAGATACTTCACAAAGATTGATTCGAAGATGGATGCCACTAGACTAGGATAAGAGAAGGAGATGAGTGGAAGACCACTTTCAAAATGCAGATGGATTGTATGAGTGGTTGGTCATGCCATTTGGGTTAACCAAATGCACCACCATGTTCATGCGATTGATGAATGAAGTGTTGGATTCTTTCTTAGGTAAGTTTGTCATTGTTTACTTGGATGAAATTTTGATTTTCAAAAATGTAGGAAGAGCACTTGGTCCATTTGTGAAAAATGTTGGAGCGTTTGCGAGAGGAGAAGTTGTTGTGAATTTGAAGAAATGCAACTTCATTTAGATAAAGCTAGTGTACTTGGTATTTGTGATATCTCAAGAAGGATTGAAGATGGATCTTGAGAAGGTGTGAGCTATAGTGGAGTGCTTGTCAATCAAGAATGTCAAGGAACCCCAAAGCTTCCATGGATTGGTGAGTTTCTATAGGAAGTTCATAAGAGGATTATGTAAGAATTGTTCACATATCATAAAGGTGATGCATGGAGATAAGGAGAAGTTTGCATGGACCGTAAATGCATAAGTACAACTTGTAGAAGTTGAAGGAGGTCATAGAGTAACCAATGTTGGATTTTCCTGATTTGAATAAGATATTTCAGGTTGATTGTGACACAAGTGGAGTAGTCATTGGAGTTGTGATGAGTTAAGAGGGAAGACCCATTGCATATTTTAATGAGAAGTTGAATGATGTAAGGAGAGGGTATTCAATTTATGATCAAGAGTTTTAGCGATAGTGTAAGCTATGAAGAAGTGGAGGCACTACTTGTTGCCCAAGGAGTTTGTGTTATACACAGACCACCAAGCACTATAATTCATAAATAGCTAGGGGAAGCTATGTCGAAGACACATGAAATGGGTTGAATACTTGCAAAGTTACTCATTTGTATCGAAGCATTGAAGTGGGAAGTCAAGTAGAGTTGCAGAGATGCGTTGAAGAGAAGATGTATCTTAGTGAGGTGCATGTGGTAGTAGTAGGGTTCTCATTTGTTTTTAAGCACCAAAGTGGGAAGTCAAGTAGACTTGCAAATGCGTTGACTAGAAGTTACATCTTAATAAGTGAGATGCAATTGGGAATAGTAGAGTTTGAGGTGATGAAGGAACTCTATGTAGAAGATTTGTTTTGAAGCATGGAGAACATCCACAGTACTAGTGAGTCTTGATCACATGCCTTGGTTGGACTACTTACATAAAGGGTTTTTGTTCAAAGACACAATTGTGCATGTTATAGGGATTAATGCAAGATAATTTGATCCAAGACAAGCATTGCAAAGGATTAATGGGTCATTTTGGGATATATAAGACCTTCACATAGGTAAGTGAGAGATACTTCTAGCTGCGGATGTGCGAAAATATGCACAAAGATGCAAAGTATGTCAGCTAGCAAAGAGGAAGAGTGAGAACTCGAGCTTATATTAACTACTTCCAGTACTTGATAAACTTTGGGAGCATCTAAGTATGAATTTTGTTGTGTTTTCTTATAACACAAAAGGGGCATGATTCTATCTTTGTTGATAGATTTTGAAAAATGGTTCATTTTATTGCTTGTAAGAAGATAGATGATGTTACACATATTGCTAATTTGTTTTTCAGGGAAGTTGTGAGACTGTATGCTTTTACTCAGTGCAACATTATATTTGATAGAGGTACTAAATTTGTTGGTTATGGAAGAAACTAAACCCGAGGTTGCAATTTAGTTCTATGTGTCACCCGTAAATGGACGGCCAAACAAGAATGTGTGCCAAAATAAACACACCAAAATAACTATAAGTCAACATCAAGATCATGGAATATTTTTTTTAAAAAAAATGATAACTGATTTTAAATTTACGTTATCATAACTTAGTTTCATTGTGCCACCGCGTGACATCCTAGGTTTATGCTCTTGCGGGTCATTCACATTGCACACATTTGAATGATTCATTTAAGCGATCTGACCGTCGGTAAATTGGTGTAGCCAATAACCTAGCTACCAGCTTAAAGTTTAATCATGCATGATGGTTTAGTTCTATACATCTTCTCATGTGTGACCGTAGGTTCCAAATGACAAGTTATGGATTCTGTGGTGCCCGTAATTGTCATATTTAATTTAAGGCACCACTCTGTGAATTCCCTTAATATTTGTTAATATTTTTCTCGTCCTTTGGCGTTGTCCTCAACCTTTGCAGGTTTTGTGGTCATGCTCTGAGTTCCTAAGCTCGAATTATGCAAAGTGTTTTGACCATGTAAGCCCTTGTCTATGTTTTACCTTAACATTTCGTTTGGTTCTTACCATGGTTGCAGGTTTGATGGAGGAAAAATGGGTGTAGTTACACCTCAATATGATATGGGGACTTAGTCATTTTCATGGAGCTTTCCTTGTGCAAATTTGTCCCCAGGCCCGAGAAGGGAATATTTGACAAATGGGACATGCGGGCTTTAAGCGCAACTTTGCATTTGTTTGCAAAGTTGCAAATTGTAGTTGCAACCCCGAGCCCCGAAAAGGTAATATACTTGGATTATTTTTTCCTTCGTCGACCCTTATGCAAGGTCAAACTTGATACAAATATGCAACTTGCAAAGTTTTCTCCACAACCCAAGAAAGAGAATATTTGAGGAATTTTTGACGGCTGTGTGCCGCACAATTTTGTAGTTTTGCGTTTGCTGACTTTGCAGTTATTACAAGGTTGCAAGTTGCATCCCCATCTCCGACGCACGACGACAAGGGACACTGGCTGCACATGGTGGCATCTCACACCAATGCAATTTGCAGGCCCCACACTTGCAACTTTGTAGTTTTTGCAAAGCTGCTAATTGCTCCCCTACCCCCGCCGACTCGCAAACAAGGACAAGTGGCTAATCTGTCCATATGTAAGGCACATATTCAAATTTGAATAATAAGATCAATGGTCGCAAATGTGAAAAAATCCGGGAGGAGGTCCGCCATTAATGAAAGTGTGCGAGGAACTATATGATGGGAAATTTGGCTAAGTCCCACACTCTGCATTTGAATTCAAGGTTATTAAGTGTTGTGGAGCCCTATAATGAGAATGAAATCCCTAGTCCCCACGATTAAATTGTGCGGAAGTGTGGTCGAAGCAAAGAATGATGTTTAAAAGCTCTAGTGGATTCAAAAGGAAAAGATTACGGTTGTCTCAGTACATGGGTAAGTCTTTGAACTTGAAATACCTTTGTCGCATTTGAAATCGTGGGATTATGCTAGGCAGTAAGGAAGATTCTTGAGTATACTTAGTCTCCATCAACCCACCCTGTTAAGAAAGAATACCTACCCGCTTGCAGTAGCAAAATTAAGATCTAATTAATTAGAGCTTAGTTCTCGTCCCACCTTGTCTCTGACCTAGACAAGATAACTAACACAAACTTGGGAAATGTGGGATCTAAATGAGTTCCTCCAAAGGTTGCATGCATATGACAAGAGTGAACTTATGAAGAAAATTGATGAAAGTTATATCGCCCTAGCATCTACATTTCCCCCTTTAGCTCAATACCTGGAATTGGTATGGGCATGTGCAGAAAATTACGACCCCGATAAAATACATGTTAGGGATGGGAGTGGCGCTATGGTTTTGTCCTTGACTTTAGACACTTTAGATGAGATGTTTGGACTTTGAGATGACGAGAAGGTGGTGGAAATAACAATTGAGAGTGCATAAAATTTTTGGACTGCCAACCAAGCCAAGTATTCCAAGGTGTTGAACAATCGATGACTTGTGAAGCCAAGGGTATTTGCCACCCAAATTCCTAAGAGATTATATAGGGATGACTTCATTGAGGAAATTAGTGACCTCATTATCTTGCTAAACAAAATTGTGGGAAACGAATCTTTTATTACTACCATGATTTGATGTTTTGTCATCTAGATCATTTTCAATCACAAAGCAGCAGGTTTGAAAATTTGTCGGTTAGGCAGGTCGTGGGAAACATGCCAACAGCAGTGTGCAGGGCATAGCCCCTCTTTGAGACAACAAAGTGAAACTGGTTTATTGCTATTCTATCAAGCAGGAATATGTGCAAATCTACACTATTCTAACTTCAGGGGGTTTGGGATCTCATCCCAGTAGAGGTAGTTCCAACTGCGAACAAAAAGGTAAGGAAGAAGGAACGAGAGAAGGATAGATCTGAAGGGAGAAAAGAAATGAATTCCAAGACGGAAAGGTCAGAAGGTTTATGCTTTGGGCTGGTAGTAAACAAAGCCAAACTTACTTGCATAAACAAACAAAGCAATATTGATGAACATATGACGATAATAAGAATGAATCCAATAGAATAGAAACATAGATCTAACTTAAGGAAGATTTGATGCAAATAACACATATATTGAGCACAAAGTCTTGAACATATATATTAATATCTCTTCTTTACAAGAAGGCACAAAGTCTTTCTCTCTTCACCTCTTTTTCATACAAAAATGTCCACTTGAATACAACAAGTATTCCAGTATTTATAGAAGAAGAGGAGGGAAGAGGACAAAAACAAACCAACCACTATTTACAAAATATCTTACAAGATATTTACAAAATATCTAAAAAGTCAAAAGTTGACTTTGGGCAAGTTTTTGGATGGCAACATCCCATGATGTAACATGGATGATGTCATCATAAATGCCAACATACTTTTTAAATATTTTACAAAAAAGAATCAAGCATACACCGAGAGAGAAACTACTCGTCATCATCTCTTTGCTTGAATGGAGTGTCTTGCTTCTAATCGGGAGAGGCATGTGATACTGAGCTCGGTATTCCATAAACTTGCTGATCATTGTCTAAAGTTGATTATGATCAGGACCCTTGAAATGGTCTGCCAATGACTTCACAAGTTTCCTTTTCATTTTTGAGCTTATCTGGTAATCCGGCGTACTCTTCGCATGCCTCAATCAAGTATCCAATGAAATCATGGCAAGCCAGAAGGTTATTGATAGATTCTCGGTCAAAAGTGACCTCTGGCACCAAACCTTGGGTTGTGATAGCCTTGAAGAGCTGGATGGTATCGTCTGCCTCCCTCAAGGTGAACATTCACTGAGCATCCCTGGAGACATCTTGGTAACCATCTGCTCCATGTTGTATTTTGCATCCAGGGCTTCATCCTTGATTTTATCTATCCTCTCTAGGATAAATTCCATTTGATCAACCCGATAATCCAATGTGACGAGAGCTTTGTTATGTGCCCGCAGGTGATCAATGACACCGACCTTTAATAGGTCATCAACGAAGCAGTTGACCATTGCTTGAAATGTTTCATGTTGCAATATGGCATTGTCCAACTCTTCGAGAGGGATCCTGCTACTACTTATAGCTCCTTATTTTCCTAATCTATATCCTGGTAGAGCCCTATGAATTTCTTGATTATTTCCTCACTATCTCTGAGGATTCACTCTATCTAGGAGGATACTATCATGCCCTTGTTCACCAATCTTGGCATATTCATTTATCTTGTCCTGACTGAGAACTTTAGTAGGCTCGGTGGTAGTCATAGGAGGTGCGTTGCCCATTCTCTGCAATGCTTGGAGGAGATGTTTGTTTTGCTCCTTGAGTATTCTCTTCTCCTCTTTTGCTTCTTGAAGTTTTCTTACAGAGCATCTACTACAGATAAGGCCTCTCCTTGTAGGCTCTCAGATGAGGTTCCCATCGTGACTTGGGTCACTATAAAGTCTATGTAGGAGACAGATCTTTCTTTTCTTTGGTGGGATCTGGATATGCAATCTCCATGACTCTCTCTCCTGAAATGCTCTTAGAGAAGTGAGTTATAGCTTTTTTCTTCTTGGGTCCCTTCTTCGAATGACAGAGAAGTCCATGGGTGCTATGGGAACCTTTCTCTTGAGTTGACCTAGATGGTCAGAGATCCAACTTGGACTTATGGGAGAAGGAGTAGAGGGAATAGAGGAAGAAATGGGGTGAAAGGGGAAGCAACTGAAGAGGCCATAGGAAGAACATTGAGACACTTGGTGGTGGCATCGACAAGGAGTCCAACGCGCTACTACTTGTGGGGCCTAGAGTTACTACAGGGAAGAAAAGGACATGGAGGTGAAGGGATCTGTAATGGGATGGAGGGAACACTAGGTGATAGATCCACAAGAGAGGAGAAGATGGAAGAGGTGGGAGATGGAAGGGAGGAAGGGAGAGAAGAAGAAACATCCATTGGAATAGATGCTTCAATGATAGGGGGGAGAGGAGGAAGAAGGAATGGTGGGTACCTCAGTAGTTGTAGCTGTGACCACATCCTGAGTGGATGTATCCATTGAAACTTCGGTGGTCTCTTCTTCTTTACCTGAGAGACACTAGGTCGACCACTTGCTTCTTAGAAGTAGTAGGAGGGCTTTCAGGAGTTTCTTCCTGTTTGCTTGGTTCTCCCTCCTTATCTTTTCCTTTTCCTTTTGGTGCTTGGGCCGGCCTTGGAGGCGCTCTACCTAAAGGGGAAGTAGTGAAATCTACCTCGAGGTAGGTGAGACCATTTTGTTTGCACCAATGTTCGGTGCACTGCAACATGGGTTTAACTCTTTCTTGAATGGTCTTCGGTGCCTTGGCTCTGTCGATCTCTATGAATAGCCAATCATCCCCATCCGTGTCAAGGTAAAACTTGATCAATTTCTTGATCAGGTTCTTGGAATCCTTTTGGAATGATGGCTATGCCATAATGGATGATCTCTACTAGAGCCAGCCGGGAGTGATCCTTTCGCCTGATATCTATTTCATGTGTCAGGTCGATGTAGATGTCCTCGATCTCAGGGACATGGATGGGATCAATTTTTCCCTTGGGAGGAAACTCCGATAGTCGAAGGTGGGCCTTGCTAGGAAGTTGTGCTTTAGATTCAACAATTCAAGCTCGACATACATTTCCCATGCTTTGGCTAGTGTGGTGCAGGTGTATCGCCCACCGTAAGGGGGAATGGAGTTCCTCCTTTCTTTCTTTTCATGCACCTCTCATGGTATGTGATTAGTTGCCTTGACAACTCTAAGAGGATCAGCTTGGGCCCTACATACCTTGGTAGCTTTGTCGGTTCACCTTCAAATTCACTACTCCTGAGATATGTGAATGTGGGAAACTATATGAACAATGCTCCCCACTTCTTCGTGACAGCAATCACACTCGGGCTGGTCCGACCATGTCTCATATTTGGCCTCAATAGGTAGATCACCTCATAGAAGAAGGCATCATTGATTTTTGAGAACTGGGGATGTTGTTCTCGAGCCTTAGCTCTGGGTAGTATTCATATATTTTGACCTGGGGCCATACCCCATTCCGAGCTAGGCCTGCAAAATCTCTCACTGATGTTTGCAATGTATACAACATAGGAATTCATATAGAACTTCCTAGTTGTGAGGACCTATTGAAGTTCTATTGAGAGATGGTGTCGCTGATGATTTCTCCCCAGCCAAAATGCTGATCAGTACATTCTTGCTCATGGTCTCTAAGTACCTCAACATCCATTTATGGAAATAATGGGCATCAGGAAGCCCAAATATTCTAGTTAAGAAGGTGATTGTATCACTCAGTTCCTCATTGAAGTCACTGCGGTGGATGGTCTATGGCCATCTACTCACCGGATTTTTGTTCTTAAGATATAGCTCATTCATCATTTGCATACATTTGTCCTCATTGTCATCCCATGCCTTCTTGCAGTCTTCTAGGCTTATGGCGACATATTTCCTGTGATGAGGAATGCCCAGGGTTATTTCAAAATGATGAGCTATGAGGTCGATGATCATCTTTCCCTCCTTATCTTCGACACATCTTGTGTCCTTGTTATAGCATCGAGCCACCAACATGATGAACTCATTATTCACAACACTTACTGGCAGCCCAGCTGCAAAGTGCAATCCACTGCCCACTAGTTTGTTCATCCAGGGGCCACTAGTTGCCTGGTTGGTTCTCACCCAGAAGTCTTCCATATCAATGTGCCCAAGCTCGGAGTCTCTGATATCGAGATCACTCTCTGCATATGAGTCAGGCATCCTGACTTTCTGATATTTGTACTTCATCTCTTGTTCTATCAACTTTGCTTTTCCTTTAGACTTGGTTGGCTTTTTGCTTGATGAAGACATGTGTGAGCTCGAGGATGGTTGTTGTTGTTCTACAAGGAGAATCAAGGAGGTCCAACATAGAAGAGCCATGTCAACCATCATGTTATTCATAATAAAAGCTTGCAGAAAGAAGAATGAGCAATTATAAGGCTTAGGGTGCAAGGCGCAGTTCATAAATGATGCAGAGAGGCTTAAAAAGGTTGGGTGCACTTTTGGGATGTCAACATGTAAAAAGGTGTGCCTGTGTTGATAGGAGAAAAGCTACGCCAAAGGGGTTATAAAGGGCACACTTTTGGAGAGTGTTGCATGACAGAAGGCAGCGCCAAGGGAAAAAGTGCAGGGCAGGGTTTACAACATACAACATGCCATGTTGATGTCAAGGATCATGCGCCCTGCACCTTAGGAAATTTGCTTTAGCTGGGCACTGAAAAGGATGATGTTACATGGATTTTAAGTGCACCCAAGGTGCAATTTTTGGTATATGTTGCAAAGCAAATCAATGCGCCAAAGGAAAACTACTTGGCATGGATTTGGAGCACTCAACATCTAATGTTGATGTTGTGCAGATGCGCACACCTTTAGGAAATCTTTGCTAAGTGTTATTATACTAGGCGTAGGTTAGAGGTATGTTGCATGCAGGGACAATGTGCCCAAGGCGTGACTATGGGGGATGTAACATGAAAGGATAGTGCACCAAAGTTTATAATGATTTTGCACTTTCTTTGATTCCTTCTCTTTTTTTATTCCTTTTACATGACTTTCTCTCTCTTTTGGTTTTGTAAAATGGTAGGAGAGAGAGGGCTTTTTTGCAAGGCAACAAGCAAGATGTATAAAGGATGGCTTCTTCTGAGGTAGAGCCTTCTCAGATTTATAGATCTGGAAGGAGAGGTAAGGTGGTTTTCAGAAGGTTATGGATTGTTAGGTTTTTCATTTTAGATTTAACCTTTTTAGATTATAACAACCCTAAAACCTAACAATAACCAAAAAACAAAAGCCACAAACAACAACCAGGACGATAGAAGCCACTTACCCGGTTTTATAAAGGATGAAGGATGACGTCAGGGTCCACAAACTCAAAAAATGGCACACGGGTGACAAGGATAGCTGACAGCATGTAGAGGAATACTTTTCACAATTTTCAATTCATGAAAATGACAAGTGTTGAGTGCCTATATATAGAAAATTCGGCATTAATTACTCCACCAACTTTCTTTGGCACACTTTTCAAAGTGTCGACATGGGTATAAATGCACCTTGGCATAGTTTAGTTAGTGTCGACATAAATTTTTAGTGCCTTAAGTGCATATTTCCTGATGTCAACATGATTTTCTAGCCTTAAGGGTATAAATTTACTTTGCACATTTTTGGTATGTCAACATGATATTTCTAACGCCTTAAGAAACATTTACTTAGGCACATGTTTACCATTGTTGACATGTAAATTTTAGCACCTTAGGGCACATAAATTTATCATGATGATGTTTAATAATGTTGACATGTCATTTCCTAAGGGTTTATAAAGGGGCACATATTTTTTGATGTTGACATGTCATTTCTTGGATTTTCTAAAAAAGGCACAATTTTTGGAATGTCGACACAAAACATTTCTTGCGCCCAATTTAAAAAGGCTAAAAATGGCTAAGTTCTTTAAAAATTTATTTTTGAAAGGGAGTTTAGGCCATTTTGAACATTATCAAACTTCTTCAGGGACCAAAACAAAATTTTGGTATGGTTATCAAAATTGCCCTTGTCAATTTTATAGGATAACAACTGGCTCTTTCTGGGGACTATCTTTAAGTGAAACTTAAGGGTAGAGAATCCCAGATTTCATGTGCCTATCCATTGGGTTACAGAGAGTCAAAAACAAGGGTGACCAAAAAGGGAAGGAAGGGAACACACAACAAATAGGAAACAAACACACAACAAAAGCAAACACACAATGAAAAAAAACTATACAAAGAAGAGAGCAAGCTCTACTTCCTAAAGATCTTTAGGTGCTTCCTACTATAGGGAAGTGAGAGCTCGGTTCCATCTAGATATGAGAGATAGAAACTATTCTCTCCATTGAGCTGCTTGATCTTGTATGGCCCTCTCCAAAGAGAGTCAAACTTTCCATGCATACCTTTCGGTTCTCTTCATTGTTTGTCCCATAGAAGAACAAGATCCCCTACTTGGAAATCTCTACCTAGCTTTCTTGTCGAACAACCTCTTGACTTGATTCTGATGTTCAGTGATCTTGTCAACCACTTTCACTCACTTTTCTTCAAGTTCCATTAGGTACATAATCCTCTTTTCAAGAGAACTCTAAAAGTTTCATCTTCGATTTCTCGAGCCAAGCGCAGAGCAGGAAGTTCTACGGAGATAGGAATTTCAGCATCGTCCCATACAACACCTAGAAAGGTGACATGCCGAGAGATCTCTTTGGAGTGATACAATCCACCCACAGCATCATATAATGATTTGTGCTAGGACCACTGATTTTCATCAACTAGCTTCCGTATGATAGTTACTGTGTTTCTTTTGCTTAGATTCTCCCACCATTTCCTTGAGGATAGTAATCAGAAGCATGAGCCAAGGTTATCCCATATCCATAGAAAAACCAATAACTTCCCATGAAGAGAAGTTGGAAGCATTGTCAGCAATGATTTTGTGTGGAATGCCAAATCTCACAATAATATTTTCTTTGATGAAGTTGCAAACAACTTCAGAAGTGGCATGCTTGATAGGTATGGCCTCCACCCATTTCATGAAGTAATCCATTGTTGTTAGGATGTAACTATGTCCAACACTCGATTGAGGATTGAGTGCTCCAATGAAATCAATTCCCCATTATCCTAAATGGTTCATCAATAATGACGGGCCTGAGGGGAAATGCAGCCAGCTTTGGTTTGCCAACGAACTATTGACAAAGTTCACATTTTGCTACCTAGGTGGCTGCATCCTGAAATAGCATCGGCCAATAGTACCTGGCCCGAATGATTTTATGTGCCATCATGGATGAGGAGAAGTGACCACCACAGGTGAATCATGAAAACTCTTTAACAATCTTATCTCTGCTATGGCTTATCAACACATCATAGAGAAAATGCCATCAATTCCACGTTTGTACAATCCATCATCCCATATGACATATCTTGCGGCTCTGAGCTTTACCACTCACTTTTCCTTAGTGGTTAGATGAGTTGGGCACTCTCCATAGGTGAGAAAGAATGTGATGTCAGAATACCATTCATCGTTGGTCATGCACAAACAGAACCATGGGTAAAGAATCCACTTTCTCCAGTTCACTTTGTTCTTCATCAACGTGAGTAGCTTTGCTTCTCAGTACCTCTGAGTCTTTATTTTCAGCCATTAGCTGACACAGGCCCTTACCCTTACCAACTTGGTTGGTCTGATGTCTAGATCATATTCTTGGACCTTTGTGATCCAATTCCCTCGTAAGCTCCCTAACTCCTGTTGAGTCAGGATAGACTTAATAGCTATGTGTCTCTGAACCAACACTACTATATGAGAATTCAGAATGTAGTAGCAAAAATTTTTGACTACTTTTACCATGGAAAAGGCGTGCTTTTCCAATTGTGACATCTTCAGTTCATGAGGCTTAAGAGGAGAGCTCATGAAAGCAATTGGGGATTCAATATCCTCGAGTTCTTTTGCATCAAGATAGCTGATACAGTATGCGCAGATGCATAACTGTACATGATGAAGTCTTTGCTAAAGTCAGGACACACCAGAATAGGGGTGTGAGTGATGAAAGTCTTTATGTCTTCGAATGATGCCTTTCCTTCCTCACTCCATTGGAATGTTTGGGATCCTTTCATCATATTAGATATATGATGAGTCTTCTCAACAAAATCAGGATGAAGCGTCTAGAAAATTTACCTTTCCGAAGAAAGAGTGAACACCAGTCTTGCTTGTAGGAAAAGTAAGGCTCTGAATAGCCTTGACTCTTTCACATCTATCTTAGTTCCTCTCTCGCTGATGACATGTCCTAGCAACTTTCCTTCAGTGACCCCAAAAACTAACTTTTTGGGATTTAGTGAAATCCCGTGTTCTCGGCATCTGATCAAGACTTGTTCTAAATGATCGCAATGATCATTCATTTTTGGAGAACACGGTCAGTCATCTAGGTAAACTATGATGACCTTTCCCATCATACCTTTGAATGCAAAGTCCATTGCTCATTGGAAGGTGGCACCGGCATTGATCAAACCGAATGGCATTCTCTATAGTAGGTGAAGGTACCCCAAGGAGTGGTGAATGTTGTCTTGAATTGATCTTCAGCGTGACTTGAATTTGATTGTAACCTGAAAAACCATCAAGCATAGAAAACATTTCTAAACCGGTTACTACCTATAGCACTTGATCCATTATCGGTAGTGGATAATTATCCTTTAAGGATGACTAGTTCAAGTTGTGAAAGTCTACGCATATGTGTATCTCGCCATTCTTCTTCCGCATAGGTACAATATTAGCAACCCAGGTACTGATGAATTGGAAAATTAATTCTTGCATCCAACATCTTCTAAATTTCAGCCTGGATGGTACCTAAGATTTTGGGGTTGTAATGCCTTTGCTTTTGATGAAAAGGCTTAACATCATCCTTGAGTGGGATGTCATGCCAAATGTCCTTTGGCTTGAAAGACTTGAGATCAGCATAAGACCATGCTAATACATCCATGTACTTTTTCAACAACTTGACAAATTTTCACTTTTCCTTCGGGCATACAACACTTCCCGATGTTCACGGAATGAGGATGTTCCATAGTACCCAGATTGATAGATTCAGTTTCCAGAGAAGAGGAAGGATCATCCTTGTCACTTTTTCTTTACAAAATGGTCATGATTATCAAATAATCATTCTAAGGAAACTAAACCTTTCAGAATCTTATTTCCTTTGAGTCTGTATCACTGTTTCTTTTTCAGATTCATGTGCTTGACCAATGAGAGACTCACAACACGCAGAAGTTGATCCATCAAAATGAAGCTCTTTGAAATTGTCAGCTTTCTCCAGAAAAGTGATAAGTTGGTTGTCATCATTGAACACTTGCCAGTGTTGTGAATTATCTGGCACACTTGGGTGAAAAACCACCTCAATGGTATATGTATCTATTTTTAACCCTGGGTGAGGGAGCATGAGAGATGCTGAGATGGCCAATGAATCAGCCATGTCATTTTGAGCTCACGGACTACTTTGATTGAGAAAGCATCAAACTCTTTGATGTTATCCCATACCGCATTGCGGTAGTGTCTGAGCCGGTCATTCTTTACTTGGTATATCCCTTTTACCTGATTGACAATTAGCTCAACATCACCTTGCACTTTTAGATTCTTGATTCCCTTCTCTTTTGCAGCTTGCATGCCAAGTAACAAGGATTCATACTCGGTGGTATTATTCATATTGAAGAACTACAACTTGAAAGAAAAAGGGAAAATATCCTCCTCAGAGATATTAGAACAACCCCAACACCGCATCCACTTGTGTGCACAACTACCATCAAACTGCAATGTCCACACTTTGTTGAGATCCTCTTTTTGATGAGAACATCCATTTTATCTGAGTCGGTGGACAAGAAGTAGTTTCCCATCCCTGATGATTCAAAAAGAATCTAAGCCTTAGGGTCATCAGAGTTGGTGACTAGATATTTCTTTTGTGATTCTGGTTCCAATGTCTGCATCACTCCTTTGACAGGAATCCTAGATTTGGACCAGTCCATATGAATTTCCCACCAACTTCTTTACAAAAGCTCCTCCCTAGCAATATCCCATAGGTGCTGCTGGAATATCAGCTACGAGAATAGTCATTTTTACCCTTTTTTCAGGAAATGTTGTGAATGCAAACTGCGCATCCTTGATCTGACCAATCAATGGTACTTGCTTGGTTTCCATGGAGTAACGCATCTACCAAAAGGTTTGGTAAGTGTGAGGCCCAAAGCATGGGTGACCTTTACTAGCATGACATTATCAGAAGCTCCAGAATCAATTATACAATTGCTTAGCTTATGACCATTGATCAGGAGAGATAGGTAAAAAGGTTCAATTTTTCCGATGCAGAAGTCGAGGCAATGTTTACGTGAGACGTAGGAGGGGTGGGAAGAATTCCTTTTGGGGAAATAGGAGGAAGGATGGCAGCCTAGTTTTGGATATACTTAGTTAACCTTACAAGCTGCTCTGGGTTGGACTGAAGGTATTCAACCTCAGACATTTGGATCTTGGTCTTTTTAGCATGATCAATTATATCAAATGCGACCAAGGGTTGTGCTAATGAAGGAATGAGTCCTTCATTTCATGTTTGTGGAGGAGGATTACTAGTCTTTATGGAATTGGAAGAAGGCTGATTTGGAGGAGAAACAGAGGAAAATATTTCTTTACAAAAGGTTTAACAGAGGTTGAGCAGGAAGGGGATTACCTCTTTTAGTGATCATTGGTGGTGGAGTTACCACAACCTTTTCCTTTTGTTTTTCAGTAGCAACCTTTTCTTCTTTTCCTTATGAGTGAGTGAAAACTACGTATGATTGTCCACTCACATACCCTTGGGTACCCTCTTCTTCATCAGATTCCTCATCTTCAAATTCCATATACCCGATAGTAGAGTGTACCAGTCGGTTCACCGACATCTTGATCATCTTCACCTTGCGACGAAGGTTCTTCATAATTTGTATCATCTTCTTCAATTTCAACCAAGGCATTAACCGGAGGGGCTTCAATTACTAATCTTTGAGAAGCAGCAGGCAAATGTGGCCTTTGGGGGTTGTTGGGGAGTGAAGTTCCTCCATGGGATATCCCGGTACGGAGTAGTGGACGATGCCTGAGCCAATTGCTTCTTTAATGAGAGAAAATCATTCACCATCTTCTGGAATGCTGGATCTGATGAGGTAGCTTGAGAAGAAGTTGAAGCCTTTGATTTTGATGGCTCACGTCTTAACTCACCAGATATAAGAAGGTTGTCTTCTATCCGAATGGCCGCAACTTGAGCAAGAACCAAGGTGGTATTTGTTCTTGTAAAAGTAAGAAACTTACTCTCAAACTCATCATTTCACAAAGAAACACTTTTGATTCTCTAATGTTGGCAACATGGCAGGTGGCACACAGTTGATTAGTGAATTGAATCAGGTGATAAAATCATGCATGGTTTCATTGGCCTCCTTCTTCATGTGAGTGATTTGTGATAATAACGTGAATGCATCTTCTGAAGGCTTATACCTATCTTCAAATGCAGTCCGTAATGTGGCCCAACTGGTGATGGATCCAACTGGCAAATGTTGGAACCATTCTATGCAAGCCCTTGCAAGGTCTCGAGAAAGAGACGCATAGATACATCTTCATGAGTCACATCCAGAATACTACATGACATAATAAATGTACAATATATGCGTGTCTGTGCTTTGATTTCCACTCCCATCAAATTTTAGGAAATTCTTGTGATTTCCATGAGGGAGGGGGTGAACTGGATGTGGCAATGCTAGAGGGCCCATGGCATTTCCCATGGTACTTACCATTTGAAAAGAAGGAAAAAGAACACGAGTAGGGAGTGTGGTTCCACTTAGCAAAAGAGCACTGCAAATTGATGTCGAGGCACCTTGTGAAATCCGCTCTCTTTCGTGGAGGCGAGGCACTTCTTGCTGATCGATCCACTGAACTTAGTGATGTGAATCATGCTGAGTGATACTAAAATTGTGCCTTTGAAGTAGATCAAAGATTGGATCAACTTCTCCATGAGCTCTTCTAGCCACGAGTAAATTGTTCACCCACCAACGTAGCCATTCAAATCTACAACAATTAAGAGCAGATTTACAACAATCTTTTTGTTTGTACTTGCTGATTTTCTGATTTTTCTAGCAAAAATCAGCAGCATGTACTTTTTTAATATTTAAATTTTATCCTCTTTAATAACAACCGATTGTGGTTTTTTGACAAAGATTAACAAGGATAAAAGTGGGTCAATTTAGAAAGCTGATTTTCGATCTTTGACTTGAATTTTGCAAGGTTTTGAAAATATCAAAAAATGTCAGAATCTCATATCTACGGAAATATACAAGTTTTTGTAAAAACTCAATGAACTAAAAGCTCCTATCTGGTCCAGATCTATGGATTTGTATAAGGAAATTTTTAGTTTTGATCACTTCTGCAAAAATTTTAATTTTTAACAAAGAGTTAAAATTTGCAATCTAGTAGTGATTTTTACAGTTTTTAATTATTTCCTTAGTTCGATCCCCAAAGTGAGTCACCAAAAACTATTGGTTTGAAAATCTGTTCGGTTAGACAGGTCATGGGGAAACAGCCAACAATGTGCAGGGGCATAGCCCTCTTTGAGACAACAAAGCGAAATTGGTTTATTGCTATTCTATCAAGCAGAATCTATGCAAATCTACACTATTCTAACTTCAGGGGTTTGGGATCTCATCCCAATGTAGAGGTAGTTCCAACAAGTAAACAAAAGGTAAGGTAAGGAAGAAGGAATGGAGGAAGGATAGATCTGAAGGAGAAAAGAAATGAATTCCAAGATGGAAAGGTCAGAAGGTTTATGCTTTGGGCTGGTAGTAAATAGAGCCAAACTTACTTGCATAAACAAACAAAGCAATACTGATGAACATATGATGATAATAAGAATGAATCCAATAGAATAGAAACATAGATCTAACTTAAGAAAGATCTGATGCAAATAACACATATATTGAGCACAAAGTCTGAACATATATATTAATATCTCTTATGTTACAAGAAGGCACAAAGTCTTTCTCTCTTCACCTCTTTTTTTTACAAAAATGTCCACCTGGAATACAACAAGTATTCCAGTATTTATAGAAGAAGAGGAGGGAAGAGGACAAAAACAAACCAACTACTTTACAAAATATCTTACAAGATATTTACAAAATATCTAAAAAGTCAAAAGTTGACTTTGGGCAAGTTTTTGGATGGCAACATCCCATGATGCAACATGGATGATGTCATCATAAATGCCAACATACTTTTTAAATATTTTTACAAAAAGATCAAAGCATACACAGAGGAGAAACTACTCCTCATCATCTCTTTACTTGAATGGAGTGTCTTGCTTCTGATCGGGAGAGGCGATGTGATACTGAGCTCGGTATTCCATAAACTTGCTGATCATTGTCTGAAGTTGATTATGATCAGGACCCTTGAAATGGTCACCAATGACTTCACAAGTTTCCTTTTCATTTTTGAGCTTATCTAGTAATCCGGCGTACTCTTCGCATGCCTCAATCAAGTATCCAATGAAATCGCGGAAAGCCAGAAGGTTATTGATTGATTCTCGGTCAAAAGTGACCTCTGGCACCAAACCTTGGGTTGTGATAGCCTTGAAGAGCTGGATGGTATCATCTGCCTCCCTCAAGGTGAATGATTCACTGAGCATCCCTGGAGACATCTTTGTAATCGTCTGCTCCATGTTGTATTTTACATCCAGGGCTTCATCCTTGATTTTATCTATCCTCTCCAGGATAAATTCCATTTGATCAACCCGATAATCCAATGTGACGAGAGCTTTGTTATGTGCCCACGGGTGATCAATGACACCGACCTTTAATAGGTCATCAGCCGAACAGTCAACCATTGCTTGAAATGTTTCATGTTGTAATCTGGCATTGTCCAACTCCTCAGAGAGGGATCCTGCTACTGCTTGTAGCTCCTTATTTTCCTGATCTATATCCTAGTAGAGCCCTATGAATTTCTTGATTATTTCCTCACTATCTCTAAGGATTCACTCTATCCAGGAGGATACTTCCACACCTTGTTCACCAATCTTGGCATATTCATTTATCTTGTCCTGACTGAGAACTTCAATAGGCTCGGCGGTAGTTACAGGAGGTGCATTTCCCATTCTTTGCAATGCTTGGAGGAGATGTTTGTTTTGTTCCTTGAGTATTCTCTTCTCCTCCTTTGCTTCTTGAAGTTTTTTAGAGCATCTACTATAGACAAGGCCTCTCCTTGCAGGCTCTCAGATGAGGTTCCCATCATGACTTGGGTCACTGTAAAGTCTGTAGGAGACAGATCTTTCTTTTCTTTGGTGGGATCTGATATGCAATCTCCATGACTCTCTCTCCCGAAATGCTCTTAGAGAAGCGAGTTATAGCTTTTTTCTTCTTGGTCCCTTCTTCGGAATGACAGAGAAGTCCATGGGTGCTATGGGAACCTTTCTCTTGAGTTGACCTAGATGGTCAGAGATCCAGCTTGGACTTATGGGAGAAGGAGTAGAGGGAATAGGAGGAAGAAATGGGGGTGAAAGGGGAAGCAACTGAAGAGGCCGCAGGAAGAACATTGAGACACTTGGTGGTGGCATCAACAAGGAGTCCAACGCACTACTACTTGTGGGGCCTAGAGTTACTACAGGGGAAGAAAAGGACATGGAGGTGGAAGGGATCTGTAATGGGATGGAGGGAACACTAGGTGACAGATCCGCAAGAGAGGAGAAGATGGAAGAGGTGGGAGATGGAAGGGAGGAAGGGAGAGAAGAAGAAACATCCATTGAATAGATGCTTCAATGATAGGGGAGGAGAGGAGGAGAAGAAGGAATGGTGGGTACCTCAAGAGTTGTAGAAGCTGTGACCACATCCTGAGTGGATGTATCCATTGAAACTTCGGTGGTCTCTTCTTCTTTACCTAGAGACACCAGGTCGACCACTTACTTCTCAAAAGTAGTAGGAGGGCTTTCAGGAGTTTCTTCCTGTTTGCTTGGTTCTCCCTCCTTATCTTTTCCTTTTCCTTTCGTACTGGGCCGGCCTTGGAGGTGCTCTACCTAAAGGAGAAGTAGTGAAATCTACCCCGAGGTAGGTGAGACCATTCTATTTGCACCAATGTTCGGTGCGCTGCAACGTGGGTTTAACCCTTCTTGAATGGTCTTTGCCTTGGCTCTGTCGATCTCTATGAACGGCCAATCGTCCCCATCCATGTCAAGGTAAACTTGATCAATTTCTTGATCAGGTTCTTGGAATCCTTTTGGAATGATGGCTACACCATAATGGATGATCTCTCCAGAGCTAGCCCGGGAGTGATCCTTTCACTTGATATCTATTTCATGTGTCAGGTCGATGTAGATGTCCTCAATCTCAGGACATGAATGGGATCAATTTTGGCCCTTGGGAGGTAACTCCGACAATCAAAGGTGGGCCTTGCTGGGAAGTTGTGCTTTAGATTCAACAATTCAAGCTCAGCATACATTTCCCGTGCTTTGGCCAGTGTGGTGTAGGTGTATCGGCCAACTATAAGGGGGAATGGAGTTCCTCCTTTCTTTCTCTTCATGCACCTCTCATGGTATGTGATTAGTTGCCTTGACAACTCCAAGAGAATCAGCTTGGGCCCTGCATACCTTGGTAGCTTTTTTGGTTCACCTTCAAAATTCACCGCCTTGAGATATGTGAATGTGGGAAACTATGTGAACAATGCTCCCCACTTCTTTGTGATAGTAATCACACTCGGGCTGGTCCGACCATGTCTCATATTTGGCCTCAATAGGTAGATCACCTCATGGAAGAAGGCGTTGCATTGATTTTTGAGAACTAGGGATGTTGTTCTCTCAGCCTTAGCTCTAGGTAGATTCATATATTTTTACCTGGGGCCATACCCCATTCCGAGCTAGGCCTCAGAAAATCTCTTGCCGATGCTTGCAACATATACAACATAGGAATTCATATAGAACTTCCCAAATAGTGAGGACCTATTGAGTTGCTGAGAGATGGTGTCACCGATGATTTCTCCCAAAAAATGCTGATCGTACATTCTTGCTCATGGTCTCTAAGTACCTCAAAGATCCATTTATGGAAATAATGGGCATCAGAAGCCCAAATATTCTGTTCAGAAGGTGATCAGATCACTCAATTCCTCATTGAAGTCACTACGGTGGATGGTCTCGTGGCCATCTACTCACCACCGGATTTTTGTTCTTAAGATAGAGCTCATGTTCATCATTTGCATACATTTGTCCTCATTGTCATCCCATGCCTTCTTACAGTCTTTCTAGGCTTATGGCGACATATTACCTGTGATGAGGAATGCCTAGGTTATTTCAAAATGATGAGCAGTTAGGTCGATGATCATCTTTCCTTCCTTATCTTCGACACATCTTGTGTCCTTGTTATAGCAACGAGCAACCAACATGATGAACTCATTGTTCACAACACTTACTGGCAGCCCAGCTGCAAAGTGCAATCCACTGCCCACTAGTTTGTTCATCCAGGGGCCACTAGTAGCCTGGTTGGTTCTCACCTAGAAGTCTTCCATATCAATGTGCCCAAGCTCGAGAGTCTCTGATATCGAGATCACTCTCTACATATGAGTCAGCATCCTGACTTTCTGATATTTGTACTTCATCTCCTATTTTTTCATCAACTTTGCTTTTCCTTTAGACTTGGTTGGCTTTTTGCTTGATGAAGACATGTGTGAGCTCGAGGATGGCTGTTGTTGTTCTGCAAGGAGAATCAAGGAGGTCCAACATAGAAGAGCCATGTCAACCATCATGTTATTCATAATGAAATCTTGCAGAAAGAAGAATGAGCAATTATAAGGCTTAGGGCACAAGGCGCAGGTTCATAGCATGTTGCAGAGAGGCTTAAAAAGGTTGGGCACACTTTTAGGGATGTCAACATGTAAAAAGGTGCGCCAGTGTTGATAGGAGAAAAGTTGTGCCAAAGGGTTATAAAGGGCGCACTTTTGAGTGTTGTGTTGTATGACAAGGGCAACACTAAGAGAAAAGCACAGGCAAAGGTGGTTTACAACATACAACATGCCATGTTGATGTCAAGGATCATGCGCCTACGCCTTAGGAAATTTGATTTAGCTAGGCACTGAAAAGGATGATGTTACATGGATTTTAAGTGCACCCAAGGCACAATTTTGGTATATGTTGCAAAGAAAATCAATGCACCAAAGGAAAATTACTTAGCATGGATTTAGAGCACTCAACATCTAATGTTGATGTTGTGTAGGATGCGCCTGCGCCTTTAGAAATATGCTAAGTGTTATTATACAGGGCACATGTTAGAGGTATGTTGCAAGCAGGGATAGTGCGCCAAGGCGTGACTATGGGGGTGTAACATGAAAGGACAATGCACCAAAGTTTATAATGATTTTGCACTTTCTTTGATTCCTTCCCTCTTCACATGACTTTCTCTCTCTCTTTGGTTTTGTAAATGGTAGTGAGGAGAGGGGATTTTTTAAGGCAAGATAATAAGCAGATGATGTAAAGGATGGCTTCTTTTGAGAGGCGAGAGCCTTCTCAAGATTTGCAGATCTGGAAGGAGAGGTAAGGGGTTTTCAGAAGGTTATGGATTGTTAGGTTTTTCATTTTAGATTTAACCTTTTTAGATTATAACAACCCTAAAACCTAACAATAACCAAAAACAAAAGCCACAAACAACAACCAGGATGATAGAATCCACTTACCCGGTTTTATAAAGGACGAAGGATGACGTTGGGGTCCACAAACTTGAAAAATGGCACACGGGGGTGACAAGGATAGCTGACAGCACAGTGCAGAGAATACTTTTCACAATTTTCAATTCGTGAAAATGATAGGTGTTGAGCGCCTATATATAGAAAATTTGGCATTAATTACTCCACCAACTTTCTTTGGTGTAATTTCTAGAGTGTCGACACGGGTGTAAATGCACCTTGGCGCAATTTCAGTTGGTGTCGACATAACACTCTTAGCGCCTTAGTGCGCATTTCATGATGTTAACATGAGGATTTCAGTGCCAAAGGGTATAAAGGGGCGCAATTTTCATGATGTCAACATGATATCTCTAGTGCCTTAGGAAAATTTACTTAGCGCACATTTTGGTATGTTGACATACCATTTCCGTGCCTTAGCACACATATTTGGCGCATGTTTAATAATGTTGACATGTCATTTCCTACACCAAAGGGGCAACTTCATTGATGTTGACATGTTATATTGGCGCCAAAGGATTTTCTAAGGGGCGCTCATTTCTTTGTGTCGACACAACATTTCTTTTACCCAGCTTTAGAAAGGCTGAAAATGGCTAAGTTTTTTACAGGTTAACATTCATTAAATTCAGGTTCTTTACATATATCAGGGATGAGTGGTTTCAAAGGTACTCCATATGTGCTCTCAAGGTATCTAGATGATAAGTGGGCAATGCTAGAGTTATCATGACAACATGTTGAAGTGCATAAGCTCATAAAGCAAGGAAGCATACGACAAATGTTACATTCCCAATAAAAATTGGGAGCTATACCTTCCCACACAGTGGTTAAGGACAAAATCCTTGATGTAGAAATGAATGGAGACATTATGCACAAGTTCCAGGAAAGAGAAAATTATGACATCAAATGGATAATGTAGGGATCCCTAGGAAATTCTTATGAACATAAGCCTCATTATGATGATTATAGACTGGATTGTAGAGATGAGGAGGAAGTAAGATTAAGAGACTTCTCAAGAATGACCCTCTCCCAAATACTTGACTACAAGATTGTTGTTGTCCCCGAGGGCTCGACATATGACAAGAGGTTGGTGAGAAAGTATTGCATGGACAAGAATGTTGTAGCTCAACCAATGCCCCCTACCCTTGAATGGAATGAGAAATAACCCATCTACTTGCATGAAAGAACCACTCATGTAATGAGAACTCTTTTCTGGCTCACTAGTAAAAGAATTTATTTATCCCTCCAAAAATTGCAATGTTAAGAGAGTACAAAGCCTCAAGAACAGGAAAAGATGTACTTACCTCTTTGAGGAAAGGAGCTGCTGGTTAGATCCATTGAAAGGTGAATCTCCTCAAATTTTTATGAAGGGACCAACCTCAAAAGAAGTGGAGGAGATAAATTCATCTACTAAGCAGGATCGATACTCCTATGTCTCAATTGACACAAAAGTTTGAGGAGATATTGAAAATGGCAATGAAGGATGCTTCGATCACTCAATCTAATCCACTCATGGAAGTGCCCCATCTCTGTAGACACAAAATCACACAATTTGAGTAATTATCTAGTCTTGATTGCATACTACTATTCATATGGTTATTAAATAAGAACGATACAAATTAAGCCATGTCTTTTGCCACATTGCTTTCCTTTCTGATCACTTTTCTTGGTCTTATACCTTTGTTTGCTTAGTTTATCCTTTCAATCTTTGACATTTGTCATCTTGGACACCAAAGGTGCCTAGACCAAGATGCCAATGCCATGTGCCCTTGTCCAATTTGGGCACTTTGTCCTCTCTCGTACTTTGGTCATACTTTTTGGGTCCTTTTAAGCCGTTTGAGCATATTATATTTTTGCTAGTCACCATTTTTGGGGTTGATTACAAAATTCAAGCGAAGGAATTGTAGACATAAAAATTTGGTTTTGCTACCCTTGATTTCCCATTTGCGCATCTTCCACCATCGTCATATCTAGACCCATTTAATTTAATTCATTTCTTCCCATCTATTAGCCTAACACTTTTAATTTGTAATTAATCTTCATTAATACCTTAATTAATTTTCATTAGCTAATTACCTCTAATTGGCTTTCTTTGGGATGCTTTTATCCCTAACCACCTAAATCCACATCCCTACACTTTTTCTAGCTTTTATCTAACCCATCTTTATCTCCTATCCACCCATGACACTTCCCTAAACAACCCTTACCTACCTACATGCTTTAAAGCACTTATCCCAATCTGTAATATCCCCATATCTTGAACAAATAAATCATTTTACCACTCTTAGAACTGTTTCCCGTAGTTGATGAAGGACCCACCGGGTCACCGTCGACCCTATAAAATTACATTCACCCCCTCTTCCCGAGGCATACATGCAAATACCCAAGATTTCATGTGACTTGCGAACCTTTTCTCGTGCTTGAGCATCCCTGCAATAGTTATAGACCTCGTGGAGATCTTTTTGGCATGCTTGCATCACTCATGAACATCCTGTGTGAGATTACCTTGATTTTGTGTTGTTTTATTCAGTTATTATCATATTATCATTTTCTTTACATCTAACATTTTGCAGGACCAAATTATCTCCACACACCTCGTTCCATCCATCCTTTTCATCCCTTGTACTTACAGGTTTCTCTTTCACCATCCACTCTTGGCTTAATTTAGTCTAGCTCGTGTCATCGTTGACCTCGTTAAGTCACCGTTGACCATGTCAAGTCACCGCCGATCCCGTATCTATATTGCTTTATGCCTCTATTCTCTATATCCTGAGATCCCTGTTACTTTGTTTCAATGTTCACCCAGCTTTTAGATCTCCCGCGTCACCCTATTTCTCACATTCATCCCATCAGTCCCCTAGTCTCCATCATTGTTAACTAGTTTTCGCGACTGCACCTCTGCTTTGTAGAATCCACCACTTAGATCCCTGTTTCCTCACACCCTTTTGTTTTTGTCAATATCAGAACTTCTTTGTGGGTTCCTACCAATAAACACATAGCCCCAACATTCTCATGTTTGCATTCATAATATCCAGATCTACATTTACAGTTGATGTTCCATGATCCACCTCGGTCTCCGTCAACTAGACCTCTACACCTTTGGTCGTTGTTGACCCTACTAGGTAACTTTATTTTATGAAAATTTAGATCAGATTTGTATGTGCCTTACATTTCTACATTTTTCGTTTCTGTGTGCCTTAGATTCTACATATTATCCTATTTATTATCATCACTTTTATTCTATTTTATCAAACACGAGGGTTGACATCCAGCAAGGAAGTTAATGCTTCTTGGATCCAACTTCGTTTGAAACCCCCATCTATCATCTAATCCATTTTCCTTTTAGTTTACTTTGTTTTGCAAGTTCATCAGATTTACAGTGAGGTCACCCACTTTTTGCCCGTATCTATCACATCACATCTTGAGGTACCTTAAACCATCACATTTTGAAGTTATTTAATTTTCTCTAGTACATATTTCACTAATCTAAAAAGGAAAGACAAAAAAATAGATCAAAATTCTTGGCACGCTTGGTGGGACCACCCTTTTAGGTGAGTCTCTTGCATTTTCTTATTTTCCACTAACATTGCGGTAGAAGTTTTTTGATTTTTCTTGTTCATGTTGGGGTTCTCGAGTTGCTTGGATCGATCTTCACTTGTGTCTTCTTAAAGATCAGATAAAAAGGAAAAGCGTTCTCCAGGTATTCTTCTTTTTGTCTTATTTTCTCCTTTTTGCATCGCATTTTCCCTTTCTTGTGTGTTTTTCCTCATCAAACTTTCACATTTGGATTTGGATTAAAAAGAACCTTTTACATCCTTACTTGTTCATCTAGCTTAAGTAGGGGTTAATCGGTTACATCTCACATTCTATCACACAACCAAATTCACACATCAATCTACATATCTAGACATCTTCCTACCAGGTGGACTGATTGGGATTTCATCACCCAACAGAAGCCTCTCATGGTGCTCTTGCCATGTTAGACATCCCGCAACGAATTGGGCTTCACATACCTTTTGGTATATCAAGGAATCCCCAGCCATAACTACCTAAAACCATCCTTAGACTACCATTTCCTAGGTACCCTTGTTATCCACCTTTTTATTTTTCTCATATCTTCTAATTAATCATGTTAATAAAAATATCACTACTTGATTTGTTTGTTAATAAATTTCATAAACAAATCTTTTCTTATTTCATGCATGTTACCACCTCTTCTCAAGACCAGAAAATACAACACTATAATATAACCAATGATATTTCCTTCAATAATCTTGAGATTACACATTAGATCTCTCAACCTTGTAAAGACCATGTCATCCAAATCGACGCCCCTTTTAAAATTGATTCTCCTATCTCCCACTGCCTATTTCCCTCGGCTAGTCACACCTCCACCTCGTACTCCTTTAGAAACTCTTGGGCCTCCTTATAGTCCTATGTATGACTTCATATTTTGTATATCTCCCACAATATCTCAATCCTACCCATCCATTCAATTAGTGAATCCTATTCCACCCCACCACCTCATACCAACATTATCCCTACTTTGTCCAGTATTATCACTAGAATGCCTATCCAACCATCTCAATCTCCCAAAAATCAACAATAAAATATCCCTATCTCACAATAGTCTATTCAATATCAACAATTACATCACATTCCTATCTCTCAAAAACAATCATTATCATAACCTATCCAATCCCATCACATTCCTATTCAATCTCCATCTCTTTAATTATATCCCCTCTTATCAAACATTACATCCTTATCCATCCACTTCTCATCTTGTGCAACCATAACCATCTACCTCTTACACCACACTTTCATACGAAACTTATAAACCATCTTCTAATTACACAATGTTTGGGGGAAATCTTACAATTTAATCTTCGATATGTTGGTAGTGGCTCACCTCCTCATACTTCCTCCCATCCAAAGCATATTGAAAAATTATAACCCAAACTCACTTGGTATCATGAGGGTAATTATTGTAAATATCATCAAGTCATAGGTCACGACATCGAAAAGTGTTGTTATTTAAAGACCACACTCAACAACTTATAAATGGGGATCTCCAGATAGAAAATCCCGCCTCATCTCTCACCAACCCCTTGATATATTCAAACAACTCTTTCTTAATCCTTCATCAAAAATCAAATTACACCTTCCACATCTTAAAAATTTAACCCTTATGTAGTCAATGCTATACATGAAACACCTCCATCCTTACCTATCTCATCTACCTCATCATCTACCCCTACCTTAGACATTGTGTCTACGACTTCTTCAATATCTCCCCCACATCCAAAAACCATATCCACTTCTACCACACCTATCACATTAACTTCTACCACTTGTTCTACATCTACATCTATTCCTACCTTTAACACATCCACATCAAATTTGACTATACCTACCACTTCATCGACCACATCTATTATAACCCAACCTATCATATCTAACCCTTATCCATATCAACCACAAAACCTTTGGATCCTCCATTGATATCATTGTCATCCCTTCTAAGGGTGCTCCTTTGTAATCCAAATCTAAGAATCTTGGTACATTTCCACAACCATATTTTGTGTGTCCCCAAAAGAAGATAGACATTCCTCCAATAAAGACCAAATCTACATCATCCATCCTAGGAGCACCCCCATCTATTTTAGTGTGAGGTCCTTCATCTAAGACACCCCAACGATCAATCCAAACAATCTAATCCTCCTCCCAAATTTGATTCATCTTCTAAGACATCTAATTTACCCATCCAATCTACATCCACTCCTTCCCCTAAATCCAAGTCAAAATATCATATCAAAACCTGCAAGAGCTACCTTCCTCCCAACAATTCAATTGGGTCCTACATAGATACCCTTCAACATATAATTCAAATATCTACCATCATGCTTCCATATATTAAATATTTTAATTCTCGTAGTAAGAAACCATCACGGTTTGATTCCACTCACATTTGCACTTATCATCGTACCTCGGTCATGACACCAAACATTGTAAGGCCCTCCAAACCATCATCCATGATCTTATTGGGAAGATGAATCTCTCATCCAAGAGGATCTGCCATCTCCGTTCACCACAACACATCCATTTACTATTTCTACATCTCCATCCATCGAGTTTCCTCAAAAATAGGGTCCTCCCTTGTTCATCGATACTATTTTCCTTGCCAACCATCCCTATGATCCCTAAGAATCTATCCAATCCACATCCAAGGTTATCATCAACATTCCTGTTATCCAAATGAGCCCCTTGCTCATTTTTGTGGCTAACACCCTTCACTCTTCCCTCTCTTGTGCCTCAGTCATAATTTTTACTTTTCAAGCACTCAATACCTTCTGGAAATGGCACCATTGGATAGAGATTTTTCTCAGCTTTCCAGAAAGGTAAAGTTTTCTCTAACTCCATGTATTTTGAAGTTATGGCTCGGCGGAGTTTTTGTGGGAAATTTTCCCTTGAAAGGTCCGCAGCTAGTAATATGGTGCCACATGTCCTTAGGAGTGGCAGAGGGTGGAGGTAAACTTGGAATTTTTACTAAGTGATTCGGATAGTTTTCAAAAGGAACATTTCACCTCGCAGAGCCACCGCGAATCGGATCGTGCCACATGTCCAAGGGGGAAAAATTGAAAAAATGACTAAGTGTTGGTGCCATGGAAAAATCTCCAGGAAAGGCCTACGCCCAACCACATTGTGCCACATTTCCTTAGGCCAAGAAGTGGTGGAGGGCGGAGATGAAGTTAGAAATTTTGGTGAAATGTTTAGCGAGGGCGTAAGGTCAAATTTTGCCCGTAGGTCTGCATCCAATGGCCTCATGCCACATGTCTCAAGACCCGTGGACCGCGGAGGAAGATTTGAAAATTTGGTGAACTGTTTTTGCAAAATTCAAGAGGAATTTTTCTCCCAAAGGTCCGTAGCAAGTGAGATCGGGCCACATGTCCACGGGGGTCGGAACAGTAGAGCGGGGGAGATTGGGAATTTTTCCCAAAGGTAAAGCGCAAGGAGAAAGGTTCACCCCAAAAACCCACATCCAATGGGAGCCCGCCACATGCCACCGGAGCTTTAGAATGCGAGGAAAAATTAGAAATTTTCCCAAAGCAAAACAAAGGAAATTTCAAAAGGAAAAGTCCACCCCCCAAACGCGAACCAATGGCGTCTTGCCACGTGTCCAATGGTGGCAAAAATATAGATAGGTCCGCATGGAAAAAGCAAAGCAAAATCCCATGCCCAATGGAATTGTGCCACATGGCACCTAGAATGGCGGAGCATGGGGATTTTTTGGGAAATTTTCCAAATGCAAAAAGTGGAAAATTTCAAATTTTTTGCCCACTAATCCGTTTTGGCCCTGTTTTGCCCTAAAATTTCAAATGGCCATAACTTTCGATCCAGAGCTCGGTTTTCGTGTTCTTTATATCAACAAAAAGATGGTGAAATTATCTACAATATTCCGGGGTCAATTTTGTATTTTGATGGAGTTTGGAGAGAGAAAATTGAAAAACACCTCTGGCACGTGGTAATGAAAAGAAATGACGTTTCAACCACCATTTTTAATGAAGAATGGCTCGCATTCTCTCCCAACATGGTGGAAAATGTCAGGGAATGGACCTATAAGGATGCCCATGCTATTTTATTGCATTTTTGGTCAGTGGTTGAAGCTCTCCCACGTTTTCCCATGTTTCTCTCTCTGGGGTCGTTTCTGGCATTGTAAAAGCCAGATTTGGCTCATTTTTGAAGGGTTGAACATTTTTTCATGTATTACAGCTCCCTCTTTCACCTTGAAAGTGATTTTTAGAAATATCATACCTCTTCCAAGACCGTAACCTATTTTTTTCCTCTTAGATGTTGTAATGCATGTGCTTTGACAATGGAAATGACAATGCAGGCCCTGTGAATGAGTTTTAATCCTCTGTTTGTATAGTATATCGGTTTGTGCATGGAGTTTTGTTGCATTTCTATTATTTGTGTCAATTTGCAGAAGTAAAAATGCTCACCACTCCTTTGGTGCATCACCTTATTAGCACTAGTTTCGTTTTTTGCATTCTCTATCTCTATCCCCTTTGGAATTTAGAGTAGGATCTTGAATTCAAACCCTCTCAGTAATTGCAAGTAATACACCTGATCAGAGGAGTTGAGGAACCAGCCTATAATCTGAGATTCTTTTCCCATTTTTAAAACTCCCACACTTGGGGAAAAGATTCAATGTTGTACAATGACATTGATGTCTAAAATGTCAAACTAGAAATCTGATCAACATCCAGGGGTGCTGCTGATTTGCACGAACAGTTTTGGCACGCCCGGTGGGACCTTAGAGGTCTTCATCTTCATTGCAACAAATTGAGGTGCATTTGTTGCAAGTTTCTTGCTTAAGAGAGCCCTAAATTGCACATCCGGTGATTCCAAGGAAGAAGAATCATCTGGTTTTAGCAGAGGCACCTAAAAACTCATGAGAAGAATCACCACAAGGTCAAGAGTTGGAGAAGAGGAGGTTCTGTTTGAGTATCTGCAATTATCTCCAAGAAGAAGGTAAAGAGGGAGGAGAATTCAAAGGTCTCCATCTCCACCCAATAGAACTCTATCAACTCCTCCACTTGGTAGGCCTTTCATTCAATCAACAAGGGTTCTAAGGCCAATCATAATGGCACAAAACAACCCCTATGTCAATTTCACTGGTAGCAGCCCATTTGCTCTCAATGCACAAAATCCAATCCTAGTTGCAGAATTGAAGAACATTCCATACTTTACTGAAGAGAATCAGACCACTCCTGGTGATCATGTAAGGATATTGCTAATATTTGTGCAATCCATGAGATTAATGAGATGCAAGTTACTCACAAATTGCTAGCATGTTCATTCAAAGGGAAAGCTTTGCAATGGTTCGGAGTCTTGCCTCGAGTTCTATTCAAAATTGGAACCAACTATGTATATCCCTCCATGATTAGTTTGGAGAAAAGGGAGATAACTTGTCCCTTTTGGAACAATTGACAACCATCAAGAGAGCTCCCAATGAGCAGCTGACTTACTTGAACTTCGTGTTTCAAATGACTTGGGAGAGAATTCCAATGGCAAGTAAGGCCAATACCGTGGAGGTGCTTTTCTATATTACCTTAAAGCTCTAAATTCTAATATTTCTATGTTAATTCAATCCATGGGAGGCAAAACTATCCTCGTTGCTTATAACATTTCCATTAGAGCTGAAAATTGTTTGATTCAAGCTGGCAAGCTAGCTCCTAGGCCTCCAATGCCATTATACCCAAGTTTAGAGAGCCCAAGTACTAGTCAAGTGCCTATTTTAGCTCCTATTCCCACTCTTAGAAATCAAAATCCAAGTGAAGCTTCTACTTCATCTTATAGTGCCTCAAATGAACTTCAAGAAGTCATGAAGCAATTACAAAATTTAGGTAATGAGCTGGTTACACTCAAGAGGCAGCAAGCCTAAGGTTTTAGACCTTCTTTCTAGTCTCAAGCTTAGCCTAACAGGTAGCCATACAAGCCTCAAAGACCACCCAATCCAAATAGCAAATCAAAATCAAGCAAGACCTCCCGCCAATAGACCATTTCAGCCCTATAATCCCAATGTTACATCTCGCCTAAAGCCATAGTGCCGGTGCAAAACAACATAGCTCAAGAGTATGATTGGTGTTTCCCATGCAATGAACCTCACAACCACCTATGTGTTTCAACGGTGCATTAAATCAAGCATTAATGGTGACTACAACTAGTGTGGAGGGTGAAGGGAGTCAAGGAAATAACTAATAACTAGAAACATTCCAAAGAAATCAGCTCAGCTCCAAATGATGCCACACTTGTAAACCGGTAGCTAGAAGATTTTTGTGGCATGAATCAAACAGTTCCCAAAGTGTTGCAGCCAACACAAGGTCAAAAGTAGAAATTTGGGTGAAGAACAACCATTGGCTCCAATTAATCCACAATCTTCTATCACTCCATAAATTATTAGCAAGTAAAATGAAGTCCCAAACACGCAAGGACTCGCCTAAAACAGCTCCTAGGCCAAGTCAAATGCCGGGCTTTGCCGCCCATGTGCAAGGAATGAATGTGTAGGCCAAGGACAACAGAGAGATGATTCATGTCCATTCAACATCATTGATCGATTAAGAAGACAAATATAAACATATCAATGTGGGAATCACTATCAATCCCGTGCCAAAGAGATTTGCTACAAGCTACCATGAAGGACTGTCAACTTCAAATTAGCAGTCCAAATGCAAGAGAAGGTACTCACAAATACTTGTCCACCCTGAGGGAAATAATGGAGGATAACAAGGTAAAATGTTGAAGCCCCTCCATTCTATGTTTCATGATCATTGAAACCATTTAGTACACAATCGCATGATTGATTCTGGAGCAAGTAGTTTAGTAATGCCCAAGAAAATAGCTGATCGGTTGGGAATTCAATATGAAGTCATATCCAAAGTGGTAGTGCAAACTAGATGGGACAACAAGAATAACAGCAGTTGGAGTGATAAAAACTCGAGTCTTACTTTACATGCATGCCCCAATGTTGTTGTTTTGCAAGATGTTTCAGTAATAGACCTTCCACCACTCTTTTCCCTATGTTTGTCAAGGGATTTCACAGCCAAGATTGGAGGTTATTTATCTACTGATTGGTCACACATGTTGTTCAGAACAAGATATGGAACTAAAGCCACAATCAGGTCTGAGCCTATTGGAAACTTTCACATCGAGCCTCACACTCCAAGCCAAATCAATACAAATTGTTCAACATTTGATCAAGAGGATTATCCAAGCACTGATGAAGCTGACACCAAGGTTGGAAGTATCCCAGATCTGACTCTTGATGAATGGGAAAACAAGGTGCATGCTTTTGATCCTTATCAAGAAATAGAAGAATCTGAGCTAGGAGTCTATTGCATGCATGAAGAAAATCAGCCTATCCCTAGCATCACCAAGCCAGACCACAAGGATGAAAATGAGGTATGGCAGTTGTTTTTTGATGGATCAAGGAGTAGACAAGGTGCAGGAGGGGGAGCTATGCTTGTTTCACCTCAAGGAGTTAAGTATTACTCAGCTTTTAGATTCTAGTTTGCATGCTCTAATAACACTACTGAATATGAAGCTTTGATACAAGGATTGCATTGGTCAATCAAGAGAGGAATAAAGAACTTGCAAGTCTTTGGTGACAGTGAGTTGATTATCAACCAAGTTAAGGGGCAGCATACTCGTCAAGAATGATATGCTCAAGTGTTACAAAAATAGGGTATGTGACCTCATTGAAGATTTTGAGGGCTTTGGCATCAAATCCATTCCTAGAAAAGAGAACCAAAATGCCGACAAAGCTTGCAACATTGGGCAGCCTTTGACATTGTTGAAAGCATTCAAAAAGACAAGGTACAACCAAACATCCATGTGATTGTAAGGCCTTCAGTGCCAGACAACAATGTGAGTTGGCAAGTGTTTGAAAGTGATCAACAAATCATCCATTTCTTGCAAGAAGAGGCTGAGTTCTCAGCTAAAAATCAGGAAAAGTTGGAGCAATAGTATGGTGACCAAGTGGTACAACTGAGAACCAACAAACTACCAAAGGGACTTATTACTTTGGAGTCCATTTTCAATCCTAATGATCAGTTTAGGAAGGAGAAAGTAAACATCCAAGTCAAGGGAGAAGATTCAGTGTCCATCTTGGTGGAAGAAGGAAAATCACTCCAAGTTGGTAAAGTGACAACTGAGCAAGAAAGGTATGAGTTCATACAACTTTGTCAAGAATTCCCTGATGTGTTTGCTTGGAGCTATGAAGATTTGAAAGGTTTCAATCTCGAATTAGCTCAACACACCATTGAATTGGATCCAAGTGCTAAACCCATTAGGCAAAAACAAAGGCCAGTCAATACACACATGGAGCCTCTCATGAGAAAAGAATTGAATAAGTTGATAGAGTCAAGAATCATATTCCCTATCAAGCATTCTAGTTGGGTGGCCAACTTGGTTCCAGTTAGAAAGAAGAGTGGGGAAATCAAATTGTGTGTTGACTTCATAGATTTGAATAGAGCATCTCTCAAGAATCACTACCCACTTCCTTCCATGGAGCAGATTATACAAGATGTTATTGGCTCTGAGAGGTTTTCATTACTTGATGGCTATTCGGGTACAATCAGATTGTGGTGAAAGAAGAAGATCAATTCAAGACAACCTTTACAACCAAATGGGGAACTTATGCATATAGGAAAATTCCATTTGGGCTGTCCAACACTGGAGCTACTTTCCAAAGAGCAATGGACATGGTGTTCAAGGATTTGATTAACAACATGGTGCTGATATATCTTGATGATATCACTGTTTTTTCAAAAAATGCAGCAGACCATCTCTTTCATTTGAGACAAGTGTTCCAAAGGTGCAGAAGATTTGGAGTATCCTTGAATCCTAAAAAGTGTATTTTCTAGCCCATGAAGGAAAGCTCCTTGGCCACATTGTCTCCAAATAAGGATTAGCAATTGATCCAAAAAGAGTTGAAGCCATAAGAGCACTACCATTGCTAAGCCAAAGAAGCCCCTTCAAAGTTTTTTTGGAAGAATAAATTTTGTTCGGAGGTTTGTCCCAAATTTTGCAGCCCTAGTCAAGCCTATCACCAATATGTTAAAGAAAAGAATAGCTTTCAAATGGAAAATAGAATGCAAGGAAAGTTTTGGAGCAATCAAAGAAGCCATTTCTCAAGCCCCAACTCTCATTAACCCATATTTCTCCAAGGATTTCATCCTCTATGCATTTGGGGGTGATGATACTATTTCTGCAATTTTGGTACAGCAGAACAAAGTCAATGATGAGCAGCCAATTTCTTTCTTCAACCAAAGCCTAGAAGACTATGAGGTGAGATATTCTTTCATTGAGAAGCATGTTCTTGCAAATGTCGGGAGAGCTTGAAGAAATTCAAGCATCTAGTTTCAAACAACAAGGTTCAATTGCTGGTTTCTCATGTGGGAGTTAAGGACTTCCTCCTCAACAAAGACCTAAATGAAAAGAGAGCAGGCTGGATTACTCATGTCATGGAGTATGACATTGAGATCAAAGTCACCAAGTTGGTCAGAGGAAAAGGGTTGTGTGAGCAGCTAGTCTTGAACAAACACAAGGAAGCATGCAATGAGAAGGAGGTTGTTTTGGCGTTGCAAGATAGCCATGAGAAAGGAAGCACTCAAAAGGAAAATGATGGTGTCCTCACTCCTTGCTAGACCCAAGACATAATGCACTTCCTAAGCACAGGTCTATGCCCTCCAGAGATGAACAAGACCAAAAGAAGACACTTCAGATTGCAGGCTATCCCATATGCCCTTGTTGATGGTGTTTTGTTTAGAAGGGATGTGAATGGAGTGTTGCTGAGATGCATTGGTACAAATTAGATTCACAAGGTGTTGGAAGAGTTCCATAGTAGATCAGTTGGTGGTCATTTTACACCGAGAGTGACAGCTCTAAAGATCATGAAGTCTGTCTATTATTGGCCCAAGATTTTCAGTTATTGTTATGCATGTATCAAGAGGTGCAAGAATTGTGCATTCTTCACAGTAAAAAGAGGCTAGATGCCCTTCCATTGCATCCAATTTCAGTTGACCAACCTTTCATGCAATGGGGTTTGGAATTCATTGAGTCATTAATCCCAATTTAAGCCAAGGGCATAAATGGATTTTAACAGAACATATTACTTCACCAAGTGGACTCAAGCAAAGAGATGCAAAGGAAGCAAATGAATATAACATCCTAGATTTCTATGAGGGAATAACAACTGATTTGGCATACTGCTACAATAATATCGAGATAATGCATTGGAATTCATTGGTTCCAAGGTAATTGAATGGGCAGTCAAGAATGGGATCTACCTAAGCACTTCATCAAATTATTACCCTCAGGTAATGGCCGTGCTGAATTTACAAACAAGAACTTGTTAAGGATCATTAGGAGGACCCTTGATGAAAATCAGAGATCTTGGCATACTAAGTTGAAATCAGCCTTATGGGCTGATAGGATAACTCCTAAAAGATCTACAGTAATTCTCCATTCAGGCTTGTTTATGGAAGAGAGGAAATTTTGCCCATGTCACTTTAGTTGCCAACATTGGAACTCATGAAACAGCTTGGAGTTGTTGGATTTTGGGCCCTTGGAGGTTAGATATGCACTTGATGGAGCTCCAAGAAATCGAAAATCAGGCATCCCAAGCAATGGAGAAGGATCAAGCTTTGATAAAGAAGACCTTTGATAGAAAGGCTAAGAATAGATCTTTCCAAGTTGGAGATCTAGTGTTAACATGGGATGCAGACAGAGCAAAACTGGGAAGGCATTCAAAATTTGATGCCATTTGGAGTGGTCCATACATGGTCATAAAGTGCAAGGACAATAATGCTTTCTAATTGTCTTCATTGGATGGCGAAGAATTACAGATTCCAGTCAATGGAATCCATCTAAAACATTGCTACCGAAGGGAATTCTCCACCTTGTACATATTAGCTTAGGTTTTCATTCCTCCAAGTTCTTATGCACATTATTATTTTTGGATTACCTTTACTTTCCATAAGTGCTTTGGCACAAGCTTGCTGTTCCAGGAAATGTGTTTTGCAGGCCTTGCTCCAATCAGGTGATGTGCCACTCTCCATCTTCCTCCTTATAGTGTTCTAATTAGTTGGGGTACCAAGCAAAGAATTTGATGACTCCATGCCCAATGGATTGCTTCAGGCAACTGGTAACTTCATCCAGTAGGTAGATGACCCCTCTGAGTCGCCAAAATTGTTATCCAAATGAGCCCCTTGCTCATTTTTGTGGCTAACTCCCTTCATTCTTCCCTCTCTTGTGCCTTAGTCATAATTTTTTCTTTTCAAGCACTCAAGACCTTCTGGAAATGACACCATTGGATAGAGATTTTTTTAGCTTTCCAGAAAGGTAAAGTTTTCCTCCTAACTCCATGTATTTTTGAAGTTATGGCTCGGTAGAGTTTTTGTGGGAAATTTTCCCCTGAAAGGCCCGCAGCTAGTAATATGGTGCCACGTGTCCTTAGGAGTGGCGGAGGGTGGAGGTAAACTTGGAATTTTTACTAAGTGATTCGAAAAGTTTTCAAAAGGAACATTTCGCCCCGCCCACCGGCGAATGGATCGTGCCACGTGTCCAAGGGGGAAAAATTGAAAAAATGACTAAGTGTTGGTGCCATGGAAAAATCTCCAGGAAAGGCCCACGCCCAACCACATTGTGCCACATGTCCTTAGGCCAAGAAGTGGTGGAGGGCAGAGAGATGAAGTTAGAATTTTGGCAAAATGTTTGGTGAGGGCGCAAGGTCAAATTTTGCCCACGGGGTCCGCATCCAATGGCCTCATGCCACGTGTCTCAAGACCCGTGGACCGTGGAGGAAGATTTGAAAATTTGGTGAAGTGTTTTTGCAAAATTCAAGAGGAATTTTCTACCCGAAGGCCCACAGCCAGTGAGATCAGGCCACGTGTCCACGGGGGTCGGAATGGCGGAGCGCGGGGAGATTGGGAATTTTTCCCAAAGGTAAAGCGCAAGGAGGAAGGTTCACCCCAAAACCCGCATCCAATGGGAGCCCGCCATGTGGCACTCGGAGCTTCGAATACGGGGAAAAATTGGAAATTTTCCCAAAGCAAAACAAAGGAAATTTCAAAAGGAAAAGTCTACCCCCCAAATGCGAACCAATGGCATCTTGCCACGTGTCCAGTGGCGGCAAAAAATACAGGACAAGCCCGCATGGAAAAAGGAAAGGAAAATCCCGTGCCCAATGGAATTGTGCCACATGGCACCCAGAACGGCGGAGTGTAGGGATTTTTTGGGAAATTTTCCCAAATGCAAAAAGTGGAAAATTTCAAATTTTTTGCCCGCCAATCCGTTTTGGCCCTATTTTTCCCTAAAATTTCAAATGGCCATAACTTTCGATCCAGAGCTCAGTTTTTCGCGTTCTTTATATCAACGAAAAGTGGAGAGAAATTCTCTACAAGATTCTGATGTCAATTTTGTATTTTGGAGAGAGAAAATTGTAAAACTCCTTTGCACGTGGTAATGAACAGAATCGACATTTCAACCACCATTTTAAATGAAAAATGGCTCGCATTCTCTTCCAACATTGTGGAAAATGTCGGGGGGATGGACTTGTAAGAATGCCCATGCCATTTTATTACATTTTTGTCAGTGGTTGAAGCTCTCCCACTTTTTCCCACGTTTCTCTCTCCTGGGGTCGTTTCTGGCATTGTAAAAGCCAGATTTGGCTCATTTTTGAAGGGTTGAACATTTTTTCATGTATTGCAGGCTCCCTCTTTCACCTTGAAAGTGATTTTGTGGAAAAATCAGACCTCTTCCAAGACTGTAACCTATTTTCTACCTCTCAGATGTTGTAATGCATGTGTTTTGACAATGGAAATGACAATGCAGCCCTGTGAATGAGTTTTAATCCTCTGTTTGTATTGTTTGATTCATTTCTGACCTTTCATTACAGTTTATCAGTTTGTGCATGGAGTTTTGTTGCATTTCTATGATTTGTGTCAATCTGCAGAAGTAAAAATGCTCACCACTCCTTTGGTGCATCACCTTATTAGCACTAGTTTCAGTTTTTGCATTCTCTATCTCTGTCCCCTTTGGAATTTAGAGTAGGATCTTGAATTCAAACCCTCTGTAGCTTGCAAGTAATACACCTAATCAGAGGAGTTGAGGAACCAACCTCTAATCTGGAGATTCTTTTCCCATTTTTACAAGTCCCACACTTGGGGAAAAGATTCAATGTTGTGCAATCACACTGGATGTCCAAAATGTCAAACTAGAAATCTGATCAACATCTAGGGGTGCTACTGATTTACACCAACAATTCCTTCTAATGATCCCATCTAATATCCTTTGACATCCACTAGCTCATCCATATCTAAGTTACCCAATTTGATATAGTTTCCTTCACCGGGGAACATCTTCACCTTGTTATTGATATTCTAGCATCATCCACACATCCTAATCAATTCATCCCCCTATCCATCAAATAACTCCCTTAACACCGAGGGACTTCATTCTAGGATTGGTCCGCTTACGGATTAATTCCTTTTCATCCTTGACATTGTCTTATCTTATCCATCTCATCCAATCTTATCCAGCTTACTGTAGCTAATCAACCTATCTATCCACCATATTTTTCATCAAAGTCCACCTTTATGGCCATATTTGTGCCTCTTTTGGGGCACCATGTTTTTCATCCTAAGTCCACAGTTGTGGCCATATTTGTGCCACTTTCGGGCACCACATCCTCATCCTAAGTCCACTTTTGTGGTTATATTTGTCCCTCTTCTGGGAACCATACTCCCATCCAAAGTCCACTCTTGTGGCCATATCTCCTGCTTCCTCAATTTCGAGGTGTTGTGCATATTTTACGATATCCATCTTATCCAATCTTATTTAATCCAAATCTTCTTATCTATCCTCCATGTTCAAAGTCCACCTTTGTGGCCATATTTTTGCCTCTTTTTGGGGTACCATATTTCCATATTTTTCATCCTATGTCCACCTTTGTGGCCAAGTTTGTGCCTCTTTCGGGGCACCCCTTTTTTTCATCAAAGTTCACCTTTGTGGCCATATTTATGCCTCTTTTGGGGCACCATAATTTTCATCCTAAGTCCACCATTGTGTCCATATTTGTGCCATTCTTGAGGCACCATATACTCATCCCAAGTCCACCATTTTTTCCATATTGTTTTCCTCTTCCGGAACCGTCCTCCCATCCTAAGCCCACTCTTGTGGCCATATATCTCACTTCCTCATTTTTGAGGTGTTGCACATATTTTACCATATCCATCTTATCCAATCTTATTTAATCCAAATCTTCTTATCTATCCTCCTCGTTCAAAGTCAACCTTTGTGGCCATATTTGTGCCTCTTTTTGGGGTACCATATTTCCATATTTTTCATTCTAAGTCCACCTTTTTGGCCATATTTATGCCTCTCTCGAGGCACCATGTTTCATCAAAGTCCACCCTTGTGGCCATATTTGTGCCTCTTTTGGGGCACCATCTTATCTCATCCAAATTCCACCTTTGTGGCCATTTTTTTGCCTCTTTTGGGGCACCATCTTTTTCATCCTAAGTCCACCTTTGTGGCCATATTTGTGCCCTTATTTGGGGCACCATATTTTCTCATCCTAAGTCCACCTGTGGCCATGTTTGTGCCTCTTTCAGGGCACCCATTTTTTGCATCAAAGTCCACCTTTGTGGCCATATTTGTGCCTCTTTTAGGGCACCATATTTTTCATCTTAAGTCCACCTTTGCAGCTATACTTGTGCCCTTATTTGGGGCACCATTCTCTCATCATAAGACCAATTTTTGACCATATATTTGTCTCATTAGGATGCATGTTCTCCTCACTTCATCGAAGGTAGCGCATATCTTTTATCTTCGCACGTCTATCCTATCGCGACTTTAAATTTGATGACCTTGTCTTGCTCTAGAAAGGAGCCAATGTGGAAAGTTTTCCCCAACTGGATTGGACCATAGATTATAACACATAAGTATGGGTTGGGAGCCTACCATTTTGCCTCCCTTGATGGTATATTAGAAGTGGAACCACTTAATGCCTTGCACTTGTGACCATTCTATTGTTAGCATGTCTACCAGTGAGCTCTTAGTCATATCCTTAGATCATTCCTTCATCCTTAGCCTCTTCCATCTATAATTGTAATGATTTAAAACTATGTGGTCTACTATTACTTTCCTTGGTATGACCTTAAATACGAACACCATGGATCTATCCTTAACATTTTCCTTATGGATAGGTTCTCCCTTCTTGGTGAGAATTTAGTGATAATTACATCCATCACCCTTTTATTTACCTCGTTAAAACCATGCAAACGGTGTAAGGGAATCTCTTCTACATTAATTATCCCCTCCTATGTGGTCTACCTAGCTATTCCCAGCTCTTCCTTGTGTAAAAATAAAAATTCATGGATGCTTCTATAAAAAATCAAAGCGAGAAAAAAGACCTGCTCCTCAAAGGACAAATCTGCTCATGTAAAAAAATCAAAATCAATAAAAGGATGGCTATCATGTATAAAGTAGACCATACCCTCAAAGGATGGCTACTATTTTGTATCATGGAATTGAAGGCTTCCCACATTGATCAACCTTCCATTTTATCAACATCCTAAGAAAGCTTCCCACATTGATCAAATTTCTTCTAGCAAACTTCCCGCATTGATCAATTTGCTCTTTCCCCTTCCCAGAGATAGGGCTTAGATTTAGGAACGTTACTTATGGAGAACCCTCTTCCTACATGAAAGTTACATCACAAACCCTTTTTCATGTTGACATTAGGTTTATGAGCTTATTTCATCCATATTTCCCTCATGATCTTTGGTATAACTAACTATCATTGGTTATATGCTAACATTTGTTTTAGTCACATGTGCCTTGCATTACTGGATCCCCCTCTTGTTTACCTCTAATGTGGTTGGCATTGTTTCCCTGCATGCTCCTTGATATGACGTAACATCATACCCTTTGGTCACATATAGTTTGATCAATATCTATTATCTCATCTCATATATTGTCTCATCTATTATCCGATTGCACTTTATCTAACTCATCAAATCTTATCCAATATACCGCATCTTAAGTCTACTTTTGTGGCCATCTTTGTGTTCCCTCTCAGAGCATCATATCACACATTTTCTTATCTCACCTTTTATTGCATCTTTGTGCTCATTTTCTGGGGCACCATTTCATATTATCTCAAGTCCACCCTTGTGGCCATATTTATTCCCCCTTGGGGCATTTTATATCATCATTTATTATTTTTCCTTTTCGGCCATTTTTCATGTCCTCTCTTGGGCACCATATTATCATCCATATCTCATCTCAAGTCCACCCTTTTGGCCATATTTATTTCCCCTTGGGGCATCTTATTTCATCACTTTTTTATATTTTTCCTTTTAGGCCATTTTTGTGCCCTTTACAGGGGCACCATTACTCCCATCTTCATGTTTTGTGGACACATACCTTTTTATTGATTCCTCATCTATGTAGGATTTCACATTATTTTCACATTTAGTTACACATAATTTTTATGTGTGCCTATCACCCATTAGTGCCTGTATGGATGAAAATTGACATGAAACCTTTAATTGCACTCAACCCCCAAGGTCGTACAGGGCAGTGATGTGGAAATATGTGTTGCTAATCGTAGAAGGATCAATGTCTAAGATCCGTAGTGTGATCTTTGAGTAGCTGAGCTAGAAAAGAGGAAATTTAGAGGCTATGAATGGGTAGTGTAAATTCCCATGACTTGTTTTCCTAAGTGGATCTAAGTGCTAAACTATTTTGAAGTGTCCAAATTAACTAAGATGAAACTAAGAATATATGCTACTGCTTTGAAAGGAAACTAACCTAAATAAAACAACAAAACTGAAACATCATAATTACAAACAACAATTTTCTTTTATTCTCAATGATTTAACTACTCCTACACTAAAACTAAATAAGAAAAATAACCCAAAGGTGTGGTTATTCACTTGTGTTGAGTGTATTAAAACTAAACTAACTTAAAACAAGAACATTTCCAAATGATATATGATATGCAGACAACTTCCTACAAATATTTTCTCCTTCAAATCCACAAGGATGGGAAGAAGAGGATCCGTCACCGGGAGCTGCTATTAATGATTTAAAACCTCTTGGAAATTAACTAATTACTTGTAAATGAAAGAATACTAGTTTTCTACTCTATTTGATATGATATAACAATAATAAATTACAGTAATGAAGGAAAATAAAACAAAAACCCCAACCTGGAATTTACATAAAAGATAAATCCAACTGTGTGATGACTTGTCCCCTTAGTTTATCCTTTATTTCTCTGTGTGTCCATATGAGTCTAAGGAATTGGGAATGCAAAGGCAGCAGTAGGAGAAAGTGCTTGAGCAATGACAACTTGAAGGTAGTCTGGTTGCAATGCAAGTGGAAGAGGGATAACACAAGTGAACAGAGCTTGGCTATGCAATTTCCAATAGGATTGTGGCAGCAATACTATGCAAGATACACAAAATTCTCATGGACATTTTCTTGAATACAAGCATTGAATATATAAGAATTGGATGGGATGTGCCTTCATGCATAAGGCAACCTTGGAGTTCCAAATCATTGGGTGAAGAGGTAGTTCAAACTAATTAAATCTATTTAAAAATAGAAGAGGGAAGGAATACCATGCAATCAAGACTATTTTTAGGCAATTTGGTTCACAAACACACCTTAGAAGTCAAGTTAAGTGAAATCATGCATGTTAAAACCACACATGAAGAGTTCGGAAAAATCGTGTAGGACCGCCACCCGGGTAGGGTAACAATCCTAACACTAAAGGCCAAAACATGCACAAAAATGAGCGGGAAGCTAGAAGAAAGCATGGAAAAGTTAAGTACAAGCATCTAGGCTACAAATATATACTACAAATGAGCTTAGGAACTCAAACACCTTTTGAAAGGACATGAATCATCACTGGGACTTTTGTAACTGTTTTTTGATAATGTAGCACATGCAATTTTGGGTTCATACATATTGCCCCCTCGGAGAAGTGTCTCAGCCATGAAAAGGCGTAAAATGTAGAGTTTGAGTATGACGTTCCCGAAATGGGGAGTTAGAAGCTATACCTGACATGCCCGTGCATAGAAATGTCACTGCTTCAAACTTGTGCTACCTGCGAAACAAAAAATAAGACTCAAGTGTAGATAAATGAAATATCGAAAAATAAACACTAAATTAAAACGACAAGAGGACTTACCATTTGTGCTGAGATAAGAACTTACCTCCGTTAGCGCTCCAAACCTATAAACATATGCACTCAAAAAAAAGGTATACCAACATATATATATATATATATATATATATATATATATATATATATATAAAACAAACTCATTTTCCAATTCATTTGCGTGTATTGATTTGGTGATTTTTGAGCTCTGGGCCCATGGTGACCATTTTCGACGAGAGTACAACCAAAATGACCGTTGGGAGATCATGATCATGCCTCCACGACTAGAAGATCAACCTGCACCGTTTAAGGTTAGTTTTTCTCACTTGGTTATTTTTAAACCTAAAATGTAAATATGTCAAAATATTTTCCTAGGGGGGATCATTTTTGAAATTTCTTGTTTTAAATGAGTTTTTAGGCGGGGGGCACCTACATGGTAGTTTTTTATTTTGTTAGGAAATGTCTATTTTTACATTTTTGATAATTTTTAGGGTAACAAATCTGTACGCTGAATTGGTTTAGGACCATCGGCCTGAGCAGGGCAGCGGTCACAAAATTGCTTCCCTGATAGGGTGGCGATCGCAAAAACCAACGCCCGCACCGGGTGGTGGTTTTGAAATGTAAAGCTTAGAACTCTTGTTAACTTAACTTTTTTTAGATTTTTGATGTTTTGTCATGTTTTTGATGAGATTTTTTCTATAAATGTGTCAATAACTTAATATTTTTCTGTGTTTTGGTGGATGGAGAAGGAGTACATCCACTGAGTCATGAGAAGGAGTGTGTCTGGCTCCCAAATATTTTAGATCAATTGACTCAGGATGAGACTGACACTCTATAGAGGGCAGAAATTTGGAGGATTGCATGGGTGCACTATGTCAGTCTTGCCAGTAACATACTATGTGACTTGTTTTCTTATTGGGACGCATACCAAAATACCTTCCGGTTGCAAGGTGCTAGGAGTGAGTGGATGATTACATTAGAAGATGTGTATCGGATACTTGGAGTTTTGATACTTGGGAGGAGGCTGACTCTTGAGACAATAGGATCTAGAGCCATGATGACTCTATGGGCTACTTATATGGGAGATGTCGTGGTGTCAGTTGGTTCGAAGAAGGGGATGAAGGTCTAATCTATTACCACTGCTTCCATCATTACTATCCATAAGGCCATCATGGGTATCTTGGCCTAGCGGATGATAGGGGATAAGGGAGGAGACACATTGCTATATTGCTAGAATCCCATCATTACAAAAATTGAGGATCATGGTCGTCTCTATGCAGGGGTAGATATCCTTGGTAGCACTTATCATGACTTATACCGGGTTGTCAGGTTGCATGGAAAATCTTTGAGCCACCCTACATTGGTTATGAGCTGGGTGTATGAGCGGATCATCCCCTATAGGAGGAGTTCCCGTGACATGATCCAGGGGCCACTAGATGGATGATGATGATTAGTTCTAAGAGTGCCACATCAACCAGTGGATTCCTTGACCACGACAGACATAGTGGCCACTCCATACCAGGACATGAAATGATTATGGGGACATGATGGGACCACAGTGGTGGCTTGTACCACTACTAGCCAATTAGTTGACAGGACGGGAAGGTTGAGACTCACCCATTTGGTTGAGTTCCTCAACAATTCAATCTTCCATATATTGATATGCTTCCCCCAGTGGCACCCATATATAGGAGTGTCAAGGAGGCCCGAAAGGGCCCTCACGGAGATCTAGGTTAGACAATGGTGATTCCAGGAGTGCTTATTATAGTTAGGTGATTTGTTTGTGCCCATGGGTGGTGGTGTCACTCATGCACCTTTACTCTAGATTGAGGCCACACCTACCCATAGTGGGGAGGAGGATGAGCCCATAGATGTGGAATCGATTCGAGAAGGAGACATGAGATGAGATTGATGAGGAGACTCGATGATGAGGGATTGGATGGTGAGACCGACGAGGAAAATAACATGGAGGTGAAGGAGAGTGACTCAGAGTGGCATGAAACCCATTATCTACTAAGAGCATAGCGGGAGGAGGCGGAGACTGAATAAGGAGACCTTAATGTCATACGATCTACTCCTCGAGACAAGGGAGGAGATGAGGGTTATGTCATGGGACAATGCATAGCCTCGGAGGAGAGGAGGTACACTAGGTACCTTCCACAACACCTCTAACCATACCAGTTGACCCCATATAGATGCATGGAGATCCGAGTATGTTGATACTCTTCTCTTTATTTTTAGCTGGAAATGTTAATTGGTATTTATTTTTTGTTGATTTTTGTAGCTTTCTAAGTTATGGTTTCTCTTTGCTTGCAACGATTGCACATGGATGGAAAGATTTTATTCATCAAGTGTGCATGGAAACCTTGTTGATCCCTTCGGGGAAGACACGAGCCGAGCTGATCGAAGAGAAGCCATCCATTATCACCGACATACACACCGATGCATTTGTACTTGTCTCAAGGGTGGCGAAGATCATGACTTCTCTCCATACTTAGGTTTTTACGTATGAGACAACAAAGATATTTATGAGATGGAGATGCTCTCGTAGTGAGACTATAGCCAGTGGCCACCATTATGAGCACTCCCACCATTCAGTGCATTCTCAACATCGTAGCCATAGTAGGAGTCTTGGACGCAGCCGTGCACTATCTTAGGGATCCTACAGGGATTGACATGCCATTAGACCTTTTATTTCTTAGCTACCATTTTATCAGAAATTTATACGATTTTTTTGTGTATTTGGGGCTCATTACGAGTGTTTTGACCACTCTTAGCATGTGATGGCATTGTACACAAACTCAATTTATTATGATATATATACAAACTCTTATTTTTGGTTTGGTAATTCATTGTATCTGAGTTGACTTCTTCTTGGATCACTTCACATGTGTACTCTAGATGTTTAGAAATTCCAATTTTTATATTCTTTTTAGAATTTATGAAGTGGATATGAATGCTAACAAAATGAATTTGTTTTGTTTTGTTTTGTTGATACATGATAATGCAAATACACTGTAATGCTGAACTTTAGTTTCTCTAAGCAATTTTCGATACTTCATATTATTTTGGCAAGATGTGATGAAAGAGTGATATGATAAGTGAATGAACTTGCCCCACTCCTAACTCCACACAACTAGTAAGATGCGAGGGCTCAACACCAAGAGCCAGAAGGGGCACAAGTTATAGAAATTTGTTGAATGGTAATGATGAGAGAAAGAAAAGGATTTGGAAAAAACCAAATTGAGACCCTACAACCTCATTCTACTCAATTTTTATTCATAGTTTAAAATGTGAATTTATTTCCAGTTTATCTATACTTAGATTCGTAGATGGCCACTTGGTTGAAAAATCTGGTTTTGAGGTTTTAAACTCTTTTGGAATTCTGTACATCAAACTCACTTTGTTTTGATTTATGATTTCATAGTAATTGAATGAATTGTTTCTAACTTTCAAATTGTCAAGGATACCCCTACACCTTTCCCCATGCTACTAGTAAGAAGTATGGGCTCATCACCATGGACAAGGCATAGGTGAGTAAGGGAACTTCTCTCCTTTCCCAACCCTACGTCACTAGTAAGAGATGCAGGCTCAACACTAAAGGTTGGTAGGGCAAAGAAATGTGTAAAATAAATTTTTCTATGGATTTACATTTAACTTATTTATCTAGGCAAAATTTCTAGAATGTTCTTATTTCCAAAGAGATGTATATGGGATAGATGTGACACCATGAAGCTTCTAAAACAAACTATAGGAAAAGACACCTAATCTAGAAGAAACTATGAGTAGAACCAAGTATGCAGGCCTTGGTATGGTTACTATTAAAGCTTTGTATTATCTTGCTTGAATTGATGAAATGATTTGGAAACAATTGATGATACCATGAAGATTTGAAGAGATATGATTTGAATGTTTTGCCAATGTTTTCATAAGTTTTTAGGAATTGCTATAAGAATAAGTCCATTGATAAAAAAATTACGAAATGAACTCGAGAGATGAAAATGCAATGCGGATGCAATAATATACATGTGGAAATGCAAGTGAAACTACATGTCATGATGGCTAAGGTGAAAAAAGTTTGATGAATATCAAATTAGTCACCCCTAAAAGTACACAATAGAGAACCATGATCCTTAAAATTTCCATTCTTATGATGATAAGGGCCTACCATTCTGGGTTTAAATTTACAACCCTTTCCCAAAAATGTATATGTCCAATAATTAAAATCATTTTTCTGAAAGAGGCATTCGTGCACCTCTTTGTCATGTTCTTGAGACATGGTGTGTGGGTGAGCATGACTATGCTGCTCGACTTATTTCTATGTAGAGAATTTTGTTTACTTGTGACCCTTTTTGAATGATGAGGCCTTGCCCCATGGATATGGAAAGCTTAGTTTTAGACACACATGGGTTGAAACCGGGGTTTAGAATAGAACAACCCTCAAAGATGGTTTTGATGGGAATCATTTCAATCTCAAATTGCCCTTCTTCATTTGTTAATTATATCATGTTTACACCTAGACCCAGGTTGTAGGAGGGAAGAGATGCTAAACCGAGAAGACTACCCATCCCCTGTGGTTCAAATAGGAGGAAGATCATATTATCACTCTCTAAGAGTTTCATAATTTTTGTGTGGTTTTAGTGGACATTGTTTCCACAGATATTGATTTACCCTTATATGTTTTTTCCACCTCAAATTTTTTTGGGTCAATGAATTTAGCCTTCACACCCGGGGTGATCGGGACTAACTCTTTTGATGGAGGTGGTTTATTCAATTGATTCGCAAGAAGTTCATACTCCATATGGACTCCTTTCTTCTTCTTGAGTTTTTCTAAGTGTATATCAAAGGGCTTAGGATCCCCTTGAGTGATGAAGACCTTCCCCAAATGGAGGAATCTAATCTCCTAGAATGTAGTAGAGGGGATAGACTTCATTCGATGAATCCAGGGTCTCCCAGGGATCATGTTATAACTTGTTTCCTTGTCGATAATGTAAAACTCTGTCAAGATGGTTTTGGAAAAAGTGTGACTGGGAAGAACTATGGTTCCAATTGAGGTTGCTTTAAGACTATCATACCCCCGTAATGTGTTTCTTGTAGAGGAACAATTTGTCTCCCCATATCCCAACTTCTGCAAGAAAGAGAAGGGAACCACATTTACAACAGCCCCATCGTCAATCATGGCTCTCTTAATGCAATTGTTATAAACCCAAACTTGTAAAAATAAGGCAGGATCACCTCTTTAGGAAATTTCAGTGTTAGATGACATCTTGTCTATATAAAAACAAACCCAATGATCCCTATCATTATGTCCTGAAGGATGTATGTCAAAGTCAATATGATTTATTTGAGCGCTAGGAGGTGGCGTAACATGGATTAGATGACCAATACCTAGTGCATTGAGTAATGCAAAATGATGCGCAGGTGAATTCTTTAGTAAATCTAGAAACGAAATGTGAGAAAAGGTATTTTTAAAATTTGATATTAAATCATAGGCTCCTACTAGTTTTGAGATTGTAGGAATGTCATCCTACGGGAAGGAAAGAGTGGGTAGGGGTTGTGAAATGTACTCCTTTTTTTCGAGTTATTGTATTAATTTACTCAACTAGTTCAGTAACCCCAAGATTTTTGTATTATCATTTAAACCAAGGTTAAGAGCAACCCGAGAGTTATCAGAAGTTGAGGCTTCATGGTCATTGTTTTCTATAAGAATACCCTTGTTTATATTTTGAGGATTCATTTGGGAATCCCCAGGATGTTTTGGGTTCAAATTTTGAGGTGTGACGTGTACGGTATGACTAGGTTGTGGGTTTGTTTTTGAATTTTCTAGGAACATATCTATAAAGAGTTGCCTTTGGTTTTGGGAATTCCTTGTAGAAACTTATTGTAATCATGGAAAGTCCTATCATCATGACCTCGAAGCTTATGGAACATACAATATAGGTTAGGGTTGTAATCTCTTGGCCTTTGTTAAGCGTCTTGTTTTTGTTGATTATAACCTTGGGTGTAGTTTTGAAATTGGTTCTTATAACCATGATTCGTTGTCCTTTGTCCAGAGTTTTGATATTGGTTTGGGCCTTGGGTTTGATTTTTCCTTTGAGAGGGATGGTTTACATCAACTGTGTTGACCAAGGAGACAGTGTTAGGGGATATTTTATTTCTGTGTTATTGTTATTGTTATTGTTAGTGTTATTGTTGTTTGGAAAACTAACATTCTTGGCTTGATCAGTAGCACTATTCATGGTAGTACCATGATTTCAATTCACACCCTTAGGTCCTTAGTTGTTGGTACCATTGTTTTAATAATTTACATTATTTTGATTTGGGGATACCAATTTCCCATTGGGACCATATATCTTACACCCACTATCTATAACGACTTGGTCAATCCAAAGCGCACCTTCCAATACTTCCTCGTAATCGCTGGAAAGGAAACTTCTAGACTTCCTCCCTAGTCTCTTGATTGAGCGAGTGAAGGAAAAGATCACAAAGTTCCATCTGGTCCATGTTGGGTGCACTTGCAGAGGAATAGAGAACTTGGTGCCATCTCTAGATGAAATGGGTAGAAGATTCATTTTGCTCCTGTCTAATATGCAGAACTCTCTAATCCATGTACACAACAACTTATTCAAGTTAAATGCTTTGTTAAACTTGAAACAAGCTATTTAAAGGAATGTATAGAAGCTTATGGAATATGGTAATACCAATCCAATGTGATTCCTTCGAGAGTCTTTGGAAATATCTTAGCCACTACAACATCCCAAGGAAGTAATTCCCTGATAGCAATAGCATAGGCCTTGATATGAGCGTTTGGGTCTCCTTATCCCTTAAATTTTGGAAGATCTGACAATGGGTGTGGAAGCATGACACCATGTATGGTGAATTCAAGAGGCTCCTTTAAGTACTCAGTGTATGTACCCATTGTGTAAGATTCCACCATTGAAGATCCTTGATGAGGAGGTGGAGGAGGAGGAGTTGGATAATCTGCATTATAAGCATTGATGGGAATGTATGGGGTCCCTTGATATGGCATGTAGGGAGAAGGAATGGTATATGGATCCATCTAGAAAGTTTTTGAATACATGTGTATGTAAGGTGGGATAGTACCAGGATATGAAATAACAGACATAAAACCGTAATGTTTCATTTCTTGTTATGGCGATTCGAGAACGCACTTCCAGCCAGCCCTTACATATGATAATCTTGAGAAGGATGAGGACCCATCCCTAGTGTGTCTAATCTTGTGAGAATATCACCTGGATTTGAATGAGCCGATAACCTTGTTGTATAGGATATTGCATTGGTTGCTCATTAGAAGGGATGTATCCTTTGTTGTCAACTGGATACCCCATGTTTTTCCCTACTGCATGTGTTGGTTGTGAAGTCTGGGGACTTTCTAGTTCTCTAATCCACCTTACTAAAGTAGAAATAAGATTGTTGGGAGAGGTTGAGTCCCTTATTAGGGTTCCTATGGCATAGGGTTTGATTGAACAGGCTCATGATACCCTGTCATGAATTGTTTAGTGTTATAATTATTTTCATCCTAAAAAGTAAGAATCTTAGGATAGCCATTCAAAATATCGTAGGTCAGGTGCCTTCATTCTATCCAAAGACTCATCTATCTGACAAAGAGGATTAGTTATTCGTGTAAATATATCGTCTTATGTTGATTACATGGAAATGTAAGGTCTTGATGAGACTCTATGGTGAGAACCTGTTCCATTTGTGATAACAACATGGTTTTTATTGGGTTGACCATATTACATGTTTAACGGTTGATAAACATCCTCCATCCTTATATAGCTAGTGGGGTTTGAAGTGTAACTAGGGGAGGTTTGGATGTTGTTTATGTAATTTTCAACCCATCTCAAAATAGAAGGGGACTATTGTGGTTGAACATTGGTGTAATATCTATTAGAGCCAAATGGCCCACCAAACTCTCTTCCATACATATTTTAGAAAGTATAAAATACCTACCAAAATAGGGGAATAAATGGAGAGGTGAGGTACTAGTAATGAAAGAAAAGGAAATAAGAAGGAATTAATCCTTCATGTTGGGTTCACCAATTTGTATGGATGAAAATTGACATGCAACCTTGTTGGTTTGAAAATCTGTCAAGTGGATAGATCTATAGACAGATGAGCCAACAATGTGCAGGGCATAGCCCCTCTTTGAGTCAGCAAAGTGAAACTAGTTTATTGCTATTCTACCAGTAGGAATCTTGTGCAAGTCTCACAATATTCTACCTTCAGGGGTTGGGATCTCATCCCAGTAGAGGTATTTCCAACTGTAAAAGAAGGGAAAGAAATGGGGTGGGGAGATAGGAAAGATCTGAAGGGAGAAAAGAAATGAATTCCAAAGCAGAAAGGTCAGAAGGTCTATGATTTGGGTTGGTAGTATACAGAGCCGAACCTACTTTGCATAGACGAATAAAGCAATACTGATGAATAAATGACAACAAAGTAGAAGTAGATTCAATAGAACAATCACACAGATCTAACATAAGAAAGGTCTGATGTAAAACACATGTATTCAACACAAAGTCTAAATATTGTATTAATATTCGTTTTTGTTACAAAAAGTTCAAAATCTTTTCTTCCTACTTCTATTTCTCATCTAAAAATATCCACCCCTGAATACAACAAGTATTCAAGTATATATAGAAGGAGAGAAGAAAAGAAGGCAAAAAAAAAACCAACCACTTAATTACAAAAATATCTTACAAGAGATTCTAAAGTCATTTGTTGACTTTTGACAACTTGTGGATGACATCATCCCATGGTGCAACATGGATGATGTCATCATTTGTGTCAACATACTTTAGATAATCACAAGGAGAAAGTCGGGAAGAATGAAACTATTCATCATCGTCCCGCGGCTGAAAGGGGGTATCCTGCTTTTGCTGCTGCTCAGGTGATGAGATGTGGAACTGGGCACAATATTCCATGAACTTGGTGATCATGGGTTGAAGTTGATCCTGGGAAGGATCCTTGTGTCGATCACTGATAGCCTTGCAAGTCTCCCGCTCGTCTGTGAGATTTTCTGGGAGCTTGGAATATTCATTTTCCGCGTCTATCAGGTACCCAATGAAGTCACGACAGGCCAAGGTTGTTGATGGATTCGGCATCGAAAGTGACTTCTGGTCCCAGCCCTTGTGAAATGATCTCCTTGAAGATCTGAATAGTTTCATCCACCTTTCTTAAGGTGAAAGGAGTGAGCAAGCCCGAGATACATTCTCGGGATAATTTTTCAATCTTCTCCTTTTATTAACTCCTGGATGATCGACCGGTAATAATCTAGAGTAGAAAGGATTTTGTTGAGGATGCAGGGTGTCCAAAGATGCCAAACTTGACTGAGATCTTCGATCGAATAGTCGAGCATTTTCTGAAAGGTCTCATGCCGCATCCTGGCATGATCCAGCTCTTCGGAGATGGGTCTGCTATATTTCGGAGCTCTTTGTTCACCCGACTGATATTCTGATATAATCCGGTGAACTTGCGATCACTCCCTCACTTTCTTTGAGGATTTGGCTCCTCCAGTGGAAACTACCATACCCTGCTCACCGATTTTGGCATATTCATTAATCTTGTCCTGGCTCAGAGGCTCAGGAGTTTCGGTGGCAGTTGTAGGAGGTGCACTGCCCATTTTCTGCAAGGCGTGGAGAAGATGTTTATTTTGCTCCTTTAATAGCCTCTTTTCTTCCTTTGCTTCCTGGAGCTTCTTGCAAAGGGCGTCAACTACAGATAGGGCCTCTCCTTGAAGGCTTTCTGAAGATGTCCCCATTGTGACTTGGGTCACTGTATAATCTGTTAAAGACAGATCCTTTTTATCCTTTAAAGGATTGGGGTAAGCTATCTCCATTACTCTCTCTCCTGACGCACTCTGAGAGAAGCGGGTTATAGGCTTTTGCTTCTTGGCCCCCTTTGATGGGATGACGGAGAAGTCCATCGGTGCGATGGGAACTTTCCTCTTTTGTTGGCTCAGGTGCTGAGAGATCCATGCTGGACTTATGGGAGAGGGGCTGGAAATAGAAAAGGGAGCAGCTGCAGTAGTAGAAGGAAAATGCGTGGAGACACTTGGAGGCGACATTGAGAGGGAGGCCGAGGAAGTGCTCACGGGAGGAAGAGATACTGCAGGGGAGGTAGACATGGGAATGGAAGGGAGCTGAGAGATGAGGGAAGAAATGGTGGGGGATAGCTCCGTGAGAGAAGAGAAGATGGACGATGAGGAAGGGGGAACAACAGAAGATGGGGGAGAGGACACGACCAAAGGAATGGTTGCTTGGGTCACTCGAGGAGGGGAAGGAGGAGAGGGAGAAGAGATAGAAGGGACCTCAACAGTTGTAGTAGTGGCAACATCCTGAGTGGATGTGCCCATCAGAACATCCTCGATCGCTTCTTTTCTCGGAGAAACCGGAGTTATAACTTGTTCTTGCATGGCGGAAGGGGGACTCTCAGGAGTCTCTTCTTGGGCAGAGCTTGACTCGCCCTCCTTGTCTTTACCTTTGCCCTTTGGCAGATGTTTTGGTCTAGAAGGTGCGTTGCCCAATGGAGATGTGGTGAAATCAACTCCGAGGTAGATGAGACCATTCATCCTACACCAGTGCTCTGTTCTCCGCAGAGTTTCTTTGACCCTTTCTTCTATCATCTGAGGCGCTTTAGTTCTATCAATTACAGTGAATGGCCAGTCGTCCCCACCCATGTCAAGATATACCTGATCAACTTCTTGATCAGCAGTTTGATAACCTTTTGGGACGATGGCTATGCCGTACTGGATGATTTTAGCCAAGGCCAAGCGGGAATGGTCTTTCCTTCTGAGCTCGACCTCATGATACAGGTCAATATAAATATCCTCGATCTGTGGAATGTGGATTGGATCGAGTTTGGCCCTGGTAGGTAATTCCTTGGGTTGAAAGTGGGCCTTTCCGGGAAGTTGTGCTTTAGATTTAGTAGCTCCAGCTCTGCAAACATCTCCCGGGATTTGTGGTGAGAAAGACAAGTGTACCTACCCACTGTGAGGGGGAAAGGAGTTCCACCCTTCTTTCTCTTCAAGCACTTCTCGTGATAGGTTATGAGCTGTCTTGACAGCTCCATAGGATCAGCTTGGGGCCGGCATATCTTGGAAATTTGGTTGGTTCCCCCAAGAAGTTGGCTGCCCTTAGATAAGTGAAGGTGGGGAATTGAGTGAACAAGGCCCCCCATTTCTCTGTTGCTGCAACAATGCTCTTGGTCGTACGACCGTGAGTCATGTTTGGCCTCAAAAGGCAGATGATGCCATAGAAGAAGGCATCGTTAATCTTTGTAAACTGAGAAATACTATTCTCTAGCTTCAGCTCTGGATAGTATTCATATATTTTTACTTGGGGCCAAACCCCGCACCGCATTAACGCTGGATAATCTCTTTCCGAGGCTGCAACATAAACTACATAGGAGTTCATGTAGAACCTCCCGTTGTGGTAAGTTGCTGGAGCTACTCGGATATAGTGCTGCTTATGATCTCCGCCCACTCGAAGCATTGATCTGGCACATTCTTGTTCATTGTCTCCAAGTATCTAAGCATCCATTTATGAAAGTAGTGGGCATCAGGAAGCCCAAATACTCTGCTTAGGAACGTGATGGTATCACTGAGTTCCTCTGAGAAATCACTGCGATGAATGACTTGTGGCCATCTGGTCACCACCTTCTTGTTTTTCAGGTATACCTCATTCATTAATTGCATACACTGATCTTCATTATCTTCCCAAGCCTTGGTGCAATCTTCTTGGCTTACGGCCACAAAGTGCCGGTGGTGAGGAATGCCAAGCATTATTTCAAAGTGTCGGGCAGTGAGGTTGATCACGACCTCGCCTTTCTCATTCTGGACACACCTTGTGTCTTTGTTGTAGCAGCGGGCTACTACCATCATGAACTCGTTGTTCACAGCACTGACCGGGATCCCTCCAGCAAAATGTAGGCCACTGCCTACCAGCTTGTCCATCCACAGACTTCCTGTGACCCTTCTGGTTCTAGCCCAGAAGTCTTCCATATCGATATGACCAAGTTCTGAGTCTCTTATATCCAAGTCACATTCTTCCTGGGATTCGGGCATCCTGACCCTCTGATATTTGTACTTCATTTCTTCCTCTGTAAGCTTGGCTTTGCCCTTAGACTTGGTAGGTCTCTTGCTTGATGTAGACATATGTAGTTCTGAACTTAGTTGTTGATCTGCAAGAAGAAGAAGTGAAACCCAACGCAGGAGAGTCATGTTAGCTGATTGATCTCCCATTAAAGTATTGACAGAAGGAAGAGTTAGCAATTTTAAGGCATCAGGGCGCAGGCGGATGAACACTGCAGGCTGCAGGGCTAAATAGTGTGGCACACAGAAAAATGGTGTTACAAGGGACAAATCAGCGCCAAAGGGCGTAAGGCGCATGGATACTGTAGGCTGCATTTTTGTTGTTACAATCGGAAGTGCGCCTGCGCCACTTATGCGCGTTTTATACCGGGCACATGGATTTTTCATGTTGCACGGGGATAGGATGCGCCAAAGGCACATATATTTTTCATGTTACATGGGGATTTGGTGTGCCAAAGGCACGCAAGTTTAGCATGTGTAACATAGACTTCAGGTGCGAAAAAGGGAAACTTGGCGCGGCGCATGGGAGGTCTGCATGACATGATGTTGATGTAATAGGGGATGCGCACCTTTGAACGTAGTTTTACACTCGGTGCAAGTAATGCCGGTGTTGCATGGGTGCAGGGTGTGCCTATGGCGCAGGTATTTGATATGCGACATGGGAGTTGGGTGCGCCCAAGGGTGTAGATTTATTACGTGTAGCATATGACATTTTTGTTGCAGTGATAAGGAAAGCGCCTGCGTCCATATGGAGACTAGTTTTCACAAAGCGCAGAGAGCTCATGTGCTGCAATTAAAGCCGGTGCGCCATAGGTGCGACTGTGCTTCTTGTTACAAGGGTTGCGCGTGTGCCAAGGGAAAACGTAGTTTTGGAAAGCAATTTTCTTCCCTCTTTGACAGATCACGATTTTTAGGCTTAACTCCACATTACTTCAAGTGGTGAAGGGGTAGTAAGGAGGTTTTGGATTTTGCTTTCGGGGAGAGTCATCCTAACCAGCAGATCTGGAAAAAGGATGGAAATGGATTTGGGAGGGAAAAAAAAGCAGGAGGAGCTTCATGGTTCTCAGATCTATTCTATCCTACCACTCAAACAGACAATCAACAGCAAAACCAAAACATGAGAAAAACAAGGACCACTTACCCGGAATATATATAATGCGAGAGGTGAAATGAGGTCCATGAATGCGACACAAGGATGACAGACATCTTTGACAGTGCGAGGAAAAATATCAATTACGTGTTTCAATTGTGAAAGTGATAGAGGCGAGATGCACCTCTATATAGGCAAAGGTGTAATAAATGCGCCAACCACTTTTTGAAGTGGCGCATCAAAACACCTGTCGACATTGCAAAGCTTGCGCCCTGTGGTGCACCGAAATGCATGTAAACACGAAGTTATGTGTGCCTTTAGTGCACCAAAAGTGCTTGTCAACATGGAAGTATGTGCGCCCTTGGTGCACCAAAACGCGGCGCAACAAAAATATTGCTGACATGAAGGCGCATGCGCCCTGGCGCATGCAAGAAAGGCGCAACATGGTGAGGCGCACCAAAATGTGTGTCGACACACCAAAGGGTGCGCCAAAGGAAATGAAGGGGTGCAGATTTACCCTGTGTTGCACATACAAAAGGTGTGCCCAACCAAAAAGGCCAAAAATGGCAAAGTTCGGAAAACTAGATTTCCTGGGAAAGGATTTTGCAATGCTCCAAACGCAGAGGGGTCCTTGACGAGGAACCAAATTTTTTTTCCACTGGGTTACCCGTGAAATTGCCCTTGCCAATTTTACGGGATAACAAACCTTCAACCGCACTAGACCCCCTAGGTCGTGCCCGGAAACCGATGTGGAAATATGTGTGGCTAAATGTAGGAGGATCAATGACTAAGATATGGTAGTGTGATTTCCAAGTAGTTGAGTTGGCATGGGGAGATTTAGAGGCTATGAATGGGTAGCGTAAATTGCCTATGGCTTGTTTTCCTAACTGGATCTAAGTGTTAAACTAGTTTGAAGTGTCCAAATTAACTAAGATGAAACTAACAATCTATGCTACTTGCTTTGAAAGGAAACTAACCTAAATAAAACAACAAAAATGAAACATCATAATTACAAACAACAATTTGCTTTTATTGTAAATGATTGAACTAATCCTACACTAAAAATAAATAAGAAAAATAACTTGGTGTGGTTATTCACCTTGTAGTGCGTGTATTGAAACAAAACTAACTTAAAACAAGAACTTTTCCAAATGATCTATGATATGTAGACAACCTCCTACAAATATTCTCTTCTTCAGATCCACAGGGATGGGAAGAAGAGGATCCACATCGAGATCTGCTATTAATGATTTAAAACCTATTGGAAATTAACTAATTAATTGTAAATGAAAGAATACTAGTTTTCTACTCTATTTAATATGATATAACAACAATAAATTGTAGTAATGAAATAAAATAAAACAACAACCCCAACTGGAATTAACAAAACATAGATAAATCCAACCGTGTGATGACTTGTCCCCATAATTTATCCTTTGTTTGTTTGTTTGTCCATATGAGTCCAAGGAATTGGGAATGTAAAGGAAGCACCAGGAGAAGGTGCTTGAGAAATGGCAACTTGAAGGTAGTCTAGTTATAATGCAAGTGGAAGAGGGATAACACAAGTGAACAGAGCTTGGCTATGTAATTTCTAGTAGGATTGTGGTAGAAATACTAAGAAATATACACAAAATTCTCAAGCCCTTTGCTTTAATACAAACATTCAATATATAGGAATTAGATGAGATGTGCCTTCATGCACAAGGCAGCCTTTTAGTGCTAACTCATTGGGTGAAGAGGTAGTTCAAAATAATTAAATATATTTAAAAATAGAAGAGGGAAGGAATACCATGTAATCAAGACTATTTTTACACAATTTGTTTCACAAATGCACCTTGGAAGTCAAGTTAAGTGAAATCACACGTGTTAAAACCATGCATGAAGAGTTCTAGAAAATTACGTAGGACTTCCTCCTGCGTAGGGTGGCGGTCACGTGATCGCCACCCCTGCTGGACTGCGATTCCAAAACCACTGTCGAGGAAGGGCGGTGGTCCTTACACTAAAGGCCAAATAATGCACATAAATGAGTGGGAAGGCTGGAAGAAAGCATGGAAAATTTAAGTACAAGCATCTAGGCTACAAATATATATTGTGAATGAGCTTAGGAACTCAAACACCTTTTAAAAGGACATGAATCATCATTGGGGACTTTTGTAACCATTTTCTGACAATGTAGCACATGAAATTTTGGGTGCGTATAGTGCCCATGACTTGCATCCATTTGAGTGGTTTCCCATTGGATTCCCTCCATTTCATAGTGATTGTTTCCCACTCATTAGTCGTGAGGACATTGCTTTGTCATCTCTTTTGATACCACCCTTTTTCCTTACCCACGTGATATCGAATCACCACCATATTTTAATTGTTGTTGTTTAAATCCTTCTTTCTTGTGGCATCTTTCCTTTCCTGGACCTATTTACCCATATTTATTCTCGCCACTCGCCCTTCACCATCTACTTCTTTCAAACTCGTCATCGATTCCCATTTACATTAACAATCCCTCATTCGAGGGGAGGTCATCATCAAATTTCCATTAATCTTCATCCTACTTTTCATCTCTCATCGTTTTTGTCTCATGGGTTGTTATCAAAAACCACACAACAAAAAGGGGCAAATGTAGACACTAAAATTTGGTTTCAATACCCTTGATTTCCCGCATGCGCATCTTCCACCATGGTCCTATCTAAACCCATTTAATTTAATTCATTTCTTCCGATCTATTAGCCTAACACTTTTAATTCGTAATTAATCTTCATTGACAACCTTAGTTAATTTCCAATAGATAATTACACAATTAGATTTCTTTGGGATGCTTTTATCCCTAACCACCTAAATCCACATCCTTATGATTTTTGTAGCTTTTATCTAACCCATCTCTATCTCCTATCCAATCATGACACTTCCCTAAACAACCCTTACCCACTTACATGCTTTAAAGTACTTATCCCAATCTCTAATATCACCATATATTGAACAAATTAATCATTTTACCACTCTTAGGAATGGTTTCCGATAGTTGTCGGTGACTCCACCGTAGGTCACCATCGACCTATAAAATTACATTCACCCCTTTCTTCCTGAGGCATGCATGTAAATATCTGAGCTTTCTTACGACTTGTGAACCTTTTCTCGTGCCCGAGCATCCCTACAACAATTACTGAGACCTCTCGGATCTCCTTTTGATGTGTTTGCATCACTTGTGAACATCCTTCGTGAGATTACCTTCATTTTGTGTTGTTTTATTTATTTATTATCATATTATCGATGTCTTGTTTCCATATAATGATTTGCGGGATGAGTTTATCTCCATAGACCTTGTTTCACCTTCCTTTTCATCTTTCATACTTACATGTTTCTCTTCAGGTCCATCCACTCTCGGCTTAATATAGTCTAGCTCGGTCTTTGTATGACTTTGTAAGGTCACCATTAACCTTTTCGTGTCACTTTGCCAATCTGTATTTATCTCGCCTTTGTACCTCTATTTTTTAGATCCTCAGATGCATATTACTTTGTTTCCATGTTCACCCAGTTGTTAGATCTCTCTGTCATCACTCTGTTTCTCAAATTCATCCCGTTAGTCCCCTAATTTCCTTCACCCCTACCCAATTGTTTTCAAACAGGACCTTGTTTGTAGCATCCACCACTTAGATCCCTGTTTCATCATACCCTTATGTTTATGTTAATCTCGAACTTCTCTGCAGAGTTCCTACCAATCATCACGAACCCTAACATTCTCAAGTCTGCATTAAAAATATCTAGATCTACATTTATAGTTATTGTTCTATCCATTCACCTCTAATTGCCGTCAAATGGATCTCTACGGCCTTAGTTGCCATTGACCTATCCGGTAAATTTATTTTGTGAAATTTTAGATCATATTCATATGTGCCTTACATTTATGCATTTTCAGTTTTCGTGTGCCTCAAATTCTACATATTATATTTTTATTATCATCACTTTTATCATATTTTATCAAACATGGGGTTGACATCCACCAAGGAAGTTAACACTTCTTGGAGTCAACTTCATTGGGAAACCCCCATCTATCATCTAATCCATTTTCCTCTTAGTTGACTTTGTTTTTTAGGTTCATCAGATTTACGGTGAGGTCACCCACTTTACGCCCGTATCTATCACATCGCATCTCAAGGTACCTTAAACCCTCACATTTTGAAGTTATTTAACTTTCTTTAGTACATATTTCACTAATCGAAAAGGAAAGACAAAAATTAGATCAACAAGAATTATATAAATATTAAGTTATGTGATCATAATAAGGGGCAAGGTAGTAAACATCTACTCTCCACCTAAGGTTGTATCCTTCAAAGACATCTATAGCTCCATTTTAATTCATCTAGCTCCATCAAAAGGGACAAAGGTTGGTTTATCTGCATCACACTTCATAGGAGGGGAGTCTATTTTTTCTATGAATACAATTATTATATTATATATCTAGATACTTTCTCGCTATCCACATGCATCGACACAATAGAAACCTAGGGCACAATTCCACACACACACAAAAATACATTAGGTTTGAGATGTAGTGCAACACTCGATTATAAGTCCACCATTTTGGCAACTAAGGACAGTTCGACCCCTTCATTTGTAACTTTATTTTTAGGGTTTTGATGCTTTGTTTGGGGTTTTGTAGGTGATTGATTCATTACAGGTTTACAACAATCTCGAAATCTCACAATGAAATACACACAATATAAGGTGAAAAAGTGCAAACCTCTTGCGACACCTCAAAGGAGATTTTTTTTAGCATCTACACAGATTGGGGCACCTAGAAATTAGACCAAGGCACCCACGGACACCCCTATCCCTCTCAAGGTGCTCCAGTCCACTCAAATATGCTAGATCTACATTTTTCCATGCCTCTAATGGTATTCCATATTTGTTCATCCGGTCTCCACTGTGACACAATTCAACAACCTCTTTGAATCAGCTAAGGCTCTTCTAACCCTCTTTGTAATTAGGGTTTCATAATTTCATTGCTTAGTTACTTGGGTATTATTTCAATATTTCAGTATTTATTTATTTACTACAAACTTGCATTAGATTAGGCTATTATTTTACATTTTAGCATAATCATTTTGGTGAACCCGACACTCAAATCCACCTTCTTTCTAGGGTTTTATTCTTATGCCCGTCACCCATAGTGGTTGATTTGGGTCTCTTGAGCATCTTGATATTCCTCTATTTTCCTGTAGGGTTTCTAAATCTATGGTTGAGGTCTCTGCATCAATGGTTGTAACTAAAAAAACACCATTGCTAACTCTCCAATGTTCCCCTTCATGAAATGGTAACATCTTATAGTGAGAAGTCATACAATGAGGATACTAATGTTGATCAAGACTAATTGAACACACTTATTGATTTTTGACAAGCTTTGCATAATAATCCCACCAATATTCCACATATTCTACATGCTTTAGTCACTGCTAAAAATACTCGTGATCTTCTACCGTGACTCCACTTATTTCTAACTCTTGACCCCCATGGCCTCCACTCAGCCTCTCACTTCAGTATCCATTCCTACCGCTACCACTCCTATCACTCCACCTAATACTCTTAATACACAACCTGGTTCCTCTTCAAATACTCTTGATTTAACTTCCTTATATAAGTATCTAGAGACACAAATTTTCTAGCTATAACTCACAACTTTTCATGTATCTCCATCTCTTGACTCTGTTTCACTTCTTCATAATTCTTTTGCACCCGCCATTTCTACGTATTAACTACCACCAAAATTCGATCTCCTAAATTACCCATCTTCAAAGGCCATGGTGACCCACAAGAGCATCTTCAATCTTTTCATGTAGCATGTCTTAATTATGCGGATGATCACACACTCCTAGCAAAGATTTTTCCTCATAGTCTCCAAGAGTATGCAATGCATTGGTTCTATGACCTACCTATCCACTCGGTAACATCTTTCACACATCTGGCCAATGATTTTCTCACTCACTTCTCTATCAATTGGCTCTAAGATTTCATATTCCCAACTTGTAGAACTTAAGCAAGGATCTAATGAACACGTAGCGGACTACGTATTATAGTATAAAAATAACTTAGCTAAGATGTCCAATGTGCTTGCAGACTCTAAAATTTAGGACTTATTCATCCAGAGTCTATTACCACCTCTTTAAGAGAGTGTTATTTTTGAGACATATCCCTCATTTTACTACCTATGTCATACTCTTAAGCTTCACAAAACTAAACTTTTATCCATCAACAAGCTTAAATATCAGGAACAAGCATAATCTTCTACACATTTTCAAAACAAGTCAACATTCAAACCTTCAACGACCAAACTGCTTTGTCACCAAAATTATTGTCAATATTATCTCCAATACCAAGGACCTTCAATCACAACCACCTCAACATATATTCACCAAATTTCCTATTACTCCACATCTCATATTACAACAACTTCTTGAGAGAAATCTTATCACGCTTCCTCCACCACTTGAATTAGACCCATTGTGACCAAAAGGAAGAAATTACAATGAGAAATTTCGATGTGACTATCATCGATGTGTGGGAAACTCTATAAATAGGTGTTTCAAACTCTGCATAATCATCCAAGATCTTATCGATAACAACAAGCTTGAGCTCTTAGAGCCTACATACTTTACACATCAATGAAAATCATAAGCTCAAAATATTTAATAACCCACTTCTAAAACATGACTAGAAAGTCACCGATGCATTGAATAATTATACGTATCATGTATTTCCTCCCCTACATCGGGAGATATTTATTCACTAGTTACTAACACTAAAATTTCTCCACCAAACATCTCTTTCTCTGATCAAAATTATCATTCCACTTTCTCTTCTAATCACTTACATATTAGTGCCTCTACCATATATGTCCATATCAATAATTAAGGTTGATCAGTCCGACCCATCACTAAATGTTCTATTCCACTTCTCATCGCTATTGGCTATCCCCTATCACAAATTTCATATCTGAAGAAAAATTCATACGAAATTATCAAACTTCATGTTATGGTAGGTTATCTCACTATACTTGTACCCTTTCTTATGGGGCAAGAAGTTGACAAGTGTGACATACTCTTAGGTCTCAACTGGATTCGCAAGTCTTAGTCTATCATCTCCATGAATCATTTACATCTAAAATTCATTGATAACAATCAATTCATTTATATCGATGGTGTGCCTCCATCTACTCCATGGTTGAAACTTCCTATCACAATAGCTAATGTGTCATTTGCTTCATCTAGTACGCCACGACCCATAGAACCTAAAGCACCATCTGATCCTAGTTCACCTACTCACATACAACCTACACAGTCTCATCACTCTGCTAGTCCAATAAAGAAATATAGGCCCATTCTTCAGATATTTATTACAAATCACCGTAAATCACCACTATGTTTTATTCCTCTCCGATTCCCATCACATCCATGCTCCGATCTACATATATCTCCATCACCTACACATTTTTGCAGCAACACACCCATCATATACTCATCCATTGCATGCACATATAATTCACTCACTTACACAAACATTTATCTCATATACCACCAATCTTAGAACATGGTCACACACATTCCTCACAACTTACATCAAGTAGAGGACCTCCGCCCTTTACTTTCATCAGATAGTCCATTCACCAACTCACACTTGGGGGAATCACATTTATCTCTTCCCACCCCTATCCACACATCTTATACTTTTTCATAGACATCTTCACACACGCTAGCATCGACATTACCCGATGAAACACTCTTGTGCTTCGGTTAATGTTGAGTGGAGAACACTTAGCATAAGGCATACAAGAGGTCGGCGTGGGAAAATAGGTCATGTAGAAAGGCATGAATGGATAAGGGAAACACGTACGTGGAGGATAAGTTTATATTTTGGGACTTAGCCATTTTCACACATGAGGATATATTTTTAGAGATGGCGTGTAGAGCACACAAACAAGGTGGAAACTTGCACACCACGCATTGGATATTTTTGGAGGATCGCTCTGAAAGAACTTTGCATGGATGCGGGCTAAGAATAGGTTTGTCAATGTCACTTAACTAAAGTCTATTGTTATCAAAATTTCATGTGGGGCTATGATTGTAAAAAGTACGTGGCTAATAATAGCATGTGACCTATTTTAGGCTTGGATAAGTAGTGAAGGGAAAGTTCCCACCCTATAAATATGTAGTAAAGCTGTGCATAGTAGAGGATGTAGGTATGTATAGATGAGTATATGTAAGTGCGTATGAATATGTGAGTGTGTGAGACTGCATTACCGTATCATATCTGTAAGCACATGGATACTGAGAATGCCATTCTTTGCAAGAGGCTTCCTGTGTAATTTTCATATTTAATGGTATGGAGGATATTGGCTGAATGTAAGTGTTAGTTCTATGTTTATTTGGATCTTGTATGCTCTTGATTCCATGATGGGTAATACTAAGTATGTTCTTCCTTAGATATAGATCTGGCATGCTCTATAGAATGATGTTTTAATAATAGATCTACATGTATTAAGTCTTCATCATGCTAACATCCTACAACAACAACCCTAAAGAGGGAATTGGTACCTTTGCACGCTTCGGGTGACCGCTTAGTCTAGGATGAGTGATGTGCCAGTGCGCCTGGGGTCTTCTTGGTGAATTCTAGGCTATATCATTGGTTCCATTACCGGGACCTATTTTTCAATTATTTTCAGGATGGTTCATAATGAAGACATACTTGATTGAATCTAACAAGTGTTGAGGAGTGGATACATGACTGGAAGAAGAATACACACGAGAGGTTAAACACTAGATCTCGAGTTTAATGCATGCACTTGGTTTGAAAAAAATCGAGAGATTATTTGCTATTTTCCTTGTGGAGCTGTTTGAGTGGATGGTTTCATATACGTCTAAATGAAACTGGAGATATCATACACTTATTTGGACACATGAATAATTTCAAGCCCTTTATGATGATGATTTGATCTATACTCACACTTTGTGAATATGTGGTTCCGTGGCGTTTTAAACTTATATCCTAGAGTATTTGATTTTTACGTATTCTTATCCAAAGGTAGCTGAATTCCAATTTTTACGGTATCCTAGAGGAAATTATTTACAAGGCATTCCACAACAATCAATATCTTGATGGTAACCCTGAATTTAGAAGATAAACCCATGGCCAGCTAAACCCCACCACACGTAGGGGTAGGAACAGGATTGGTGAAAGATGGTGGACTTAGTGGTAGCAAGGTAGAGGGAAGAAAGGTGGCTTAAGTATAATGAGGCATACGAGAGGGAGATAGAGAAGCAACGTGACATTGCAGAGCGGATGGTGTTGAGGAGAGAGATGGCTCATGAAGGATTTAGAGCTCACGTAGAAGACATGGAGCTAGAGCATTAGGAACTCCCCCATCTAGGAAAGCATGACAGGGAACCCTCCTTGGCCTCATAAAGGAGTGTGCCAACAGAGATGACTTGGGCCACGGGCGCGCATCTGAACCTACTTGATAACCTAGCCCTTGCACTTGGTTTTCTAGTATCTAGTATGACAAGTAGTCGAATCAAGCTAGTTTGGGAAGTAGGAGAGTAGGAGTAAGTTAGAAAGCAAGTACATCAATGGCAGGGTAGATGTCTTCATTATTATTTGGGGGTACATTCTTAGGCACATCGTCGGCAAAGAATGTGACACAGAATGTAGGATTCACTTCTGGAAGTGGAACTACTTCACAGACCATGGGGGTTTAGTATAGTATAACTTTCGAGTGTATGGGACTACGTCTTCAGGTTCTATTCCCACCATAGGTGGAGGATCAGGTGGTATAGGTGGTTGTATTTCTAGTGGATCTTGTGGTTTTGGAGGCGGAGAAACACATGAGGTTAAGATCGGTGGGAAAGGCTCGTAGAAGAACCTTAGAATATTTACATGGAGATGTATCTTTGTCTCCTAGAGTATACAGGCATAGAAGTTGTTGTTAAACATGTGTACATGTGTGAAATATTATGGCGAGAAAAAGGGATCATGGTTTTTGAGTGCAAGGCAAGCCAATTTGCTACTACATTATAGGGATGTGCACACAGTTGGTATAGGAAGTTTGACCCTGATAAAACTTGCATGGATTATGTAACATTGAAGGATGCTTTCTTAAAAGAGTTCTATATCCCATAATTTGAGCAGAAGAGTATAAGTATGCTTAAGGATATCAAACAAGGCACTACTGAGAGTGTACATGAGTATGATGCTTGGTTTAAAACACTTCTATCTAAGCTCTCTTATGATATTCACACAAGCCAACATACACAATGGTTCGTTGGAGGATTGATTACACCATTTAGAAGGGTACTTGTCACATAAGACATACACTGATATGTGCAAAGCAATGGAGGCAACTCTACATGCTGAGGCAGTTGGGAGTATTGATCATCAAGGCGTCAACCCATTTTAGAGGCACTGATTATAGCTATGGCAAAGCATTGAGAGAAACTATCGACAAAATTCAGCCCATGAAACACGCTCAGGGATTTGGTGTACAGATTGTGAAGTGGAAGGTCACACCAAGGATAGTTGTCCCCACAGATCCATACATTCATTATTGTTAGACTACGAGATATGTCATTTGAATCATGATGCTAGCCATTGTCCTTTGTTACAGCGTGTGATAAGGAAGAATGTATCCTGCCATTGTAAATTTTTTGGTCCACGACCCATGATATGGAAGATTGTAGATTGATCGGTCAGATCCATGATGCCATAGACATTGGTGTATGATAGATAAGTGTAACGAATAATTCTAAAAACAAGAATGAGCATCGATTGGGATCATAGTCAAGCACACTATGACAGGGAATGAGGGCGTGTTATCCAAAATGAGCCCCTTGCTCATTTTGTGGCTAACTCCCTTCATTCTTCCCTTTCTTGTGCCTCGGTCATAATTTTTTGCTTTTCAGACACTTAAGACCTTCTAAATGACACCATTAGATAGATTTTTTCTCGACTTTCCAAAAGGTAAAGTTTTCCTCCTAACTCCATGTGTTTTTGGAGTTATGGTTCGTGAGGTTTTGTGGAAATTTTCCCTAGAAAATCCGGGCCAATAAGGTGAGGCCACGTGTCCTCGGAAGGGTAGAGGTGGAGGTAAACTTGGAATTTTACCAAGGGTTTGACAAGATTTTAGAAGGAATTTTTGGCCCGATGGCTCATTGATGAATTGAATGTTGCCATGTGTCCACGTGGGGAGGAGTTAGGAAAATTTCCCAAACATTGACACAAACAAAATTTTCAATGCCAAGCCCGCATCCAATCACATTGTGCCACATGTCCTTAGGCCAAAGGAGTGGTGGAGGGTGGAGATAAAATTGAAAATTTGGCGAAGTGTTTTGGCAAGAGATGAAAGGAGAAATTTTGGCTGCGGAGCCCGCGAGCTAATAAGATGATGCCACGTGTCTCAAGAGGCGTCGGAGCTTGAGTGCCGAGGAGAGAAATTGGGATTTTTTCCCAAAGGTTAGCACAAAGAGAAATGTTTTCCCCAAGGCTTGCATCCAATGGGAGCTTGCCACGTGGCACTAGGAATGACAGAACGCGGAGGAAAGATTGGAAATTTGACAAAGTGTTTGAAGGAGGTGCGAAAGGAAAATTTTGGCCCAAAGGCCCGCCAACCAGTCAGATCGAGCCATGTGTCACCTTAGTGTTGGGGGTCGGGGCATGAAAGGATTTTCCTTTTTTTTCCAAGTGTAAAAATAAAAAGAAAAGTCCGCTCCCAAAGGCCGCAACCAGTTAGATCTTGCCACGTGTCCACATGGTGACAAAATGGAGAAGGCAGGCCCACAGAGAATTTTGAAAGGAAAAGCCCGTGGCCTATAAGATGACACCACATGTCTAGCTCAAGGAAAGATGGTCAAAAGTGATGAAACAGACGAGAGGAAAATCCTCAGTGGCAAATCACATCGTGCATGGGTCCTTGGGTCATCCAAATTAAGTGAGAATTTTTGGAAAATTTTCCAATGGTCAAAATGGTGGAAAATGAAGTGTGGAAGGCCCATGTCTAATCAAAACATGCCATGTGGCACTAGGAGTGGTGGAGCATGGATATTTTTGGGAAAATTTTCCCAAATGCAAAAAGTGGGAAAATTTTAAATTTTTGGCCCACCATCCCGTTTTGGCCCTGTTTTGCCCTAAAATTTCAAATGAGCATAACTTTCGATCCAGACCTCAGTTTTTCATGTTCTTTATATCAACAAAAATCTGGTGAAATTATCTACATGATTCTAGGCTCAATTTTGTATTTTGATGGATTTTTTAGAGAGAAAATTGGAAAATGCCTCGCATGTGGAAATCAACGAAATGATGTTTCAACCACCATTTTTAATGAAAATGGCTTGCATTCTCTCCCAAGCATGGTCAAAATGTCGTCGGAAATGGACCTTTAAGGATGCCCATGCTATTTTATGGCATTTTTGGTTGGTGGTTGAATCTCCTCTCATGTTTTGTTACGTTTCTCTCTCCAGGCTCATTTTTGCATTGTAAAAGCCAAATTTGGTTCATTTTTGAAGGGTTGGACATTTTTATGTATTGCAGGCTCCCTCTTCCACCCAAAAAGTTATTTTGTGGAATACCAGACCTCTTTAAAGCTTGTAACACATTTTCTACCCTTTTGTTGATGTAATGCTTGTATTTTGATATAAAAATTGACAATGCAAGCTCTGTGAATGAGTTTCAGTCCTCTTCTTGTGTTGTTTGATTTACCCATGATATTTCATTGCATTTTATTAGTCTGTGTATGATGTTTTGTTGCATTTCTATAATCTGTGTCAATCTACAAAAAAAAATAAAAAAATGCTCACCACTCCTTTGGTGCATCACCTTATTAGCATTAGTTTCAGTTCTTTTTGCATTCTCTATCTCTGTCCCCTTGGAATTTAGAGTAGGATTTTGAGTTTAAAACCTCTACAACTTGCAAGTAATACACTTGATTAGAGGAGTTGAGGAACCAACCTCTAACCTGGAGATTATTTTCCCATTTTTACAAGTCCCACACTTGGGGAAAAGATTCAATGTTGTGCAATCACATTGGATGTCCAAAATGTCAAACTAGAAATCTGATCAACATCCATGGGTGCTGCTGATTTGCACTAATAGTTTTGGCACACTCGGTGGGACCTTAGAGGTCTTCATCTTCATTACAAGAAATAGATGTGCATTTTTGCAAATTTCTTGCTTAAAAGAGCCTTGAATTGCACATTTGGTGACTCAAAGGAAGAAGAATCAATTGGTTTTAGTGCATACCTGAAAAATTATGAGAAGAATCACCACAAGGTCAAGAGTTGGAGAAGAAGAGGTGCTATTTGAGTATCTGGAATTATCTCAAAGAAGAAGGAAAAGAGGGAGGAGAATTCAAAGGTCTCCATCTCCACCAAATAGAACTCTATCAACTCCTCCACCTAGTAGGCCTTTCATTCAATCAACAAGGGTTCTAAGGCCAATCAGAATGGCACAACACAACCCCTATGTCAATTTCACTAGCAGCAGCCCACTTGCTCTCAATGCACAAAATCCAATCCTAGTTGTAGCATTGAAGAACATTCCATACTTTATTGGAGAGAATCAGACCACTCTTGGTGATCATGTCAAGGATATTGCTAATATCTGTGAAATCCATGAGATTAATGAGATGCAAGTTACTGTCAAATTGCTAGCATCTTCATTCAAAGGGAAAGCTTTGTAATGGTTCAGGAGTCTTGCCTTAGGTTCTATTCAAAATTGGAACAAGCTATGTATAGCCCTCCATGAGTAGTTTGGAGAAAAGGGAGATAACTTGTCCCTTTTGGAACAATTGACAACCATCAAGAGAGCTCCCAATGACCAGCTGTCTAACTTCAACTTCAGGTTTCAAATGAATTGGGAGAGAATTCCTGTGGTAGTAAGGCCAACACCAGAAGGTGCTTTTCTATATTACCTTAAAGCTCTAAATTCTAATATTTCTATGTTAATTCAATCCATGGGAGGCACAACTATCCCTGTTGCTTATAGCATTTCCATTAGAGCTGAAAATTGTTTGATTCAAGTTGGCAAGCTAGCTCCTAGGCCTCCAATGCCATTGTATCCAAGTTTAGAGAACCCAAGTACTAGTCAAGTGCCTATTTTATCTCCTATTCCCACTCCTAGAAATTAGAATTCAAGTGAAGCTTCTACTTCATCTTCTAGTGCCTCCAATGAACTTCAAGAAGTCATGGAGCAATTGCAAAATTTAGGCAATGAGATGGTTACACTCAAGAGGCAGCAAGCCCAAGGTTTTAGACCTTCTTTCCAGCCTCAAGCTCAGCCTAACAGTAGCCATACTAGCCTCAAAGACCACCCAATCTAGTTGCAAATCAAAATCAAGCAAGACTTCCTGCCAATAAACCATTTCAACCTTATAATCCCAATGCTACATCTGCCTCTAAAGTAATAGTGCCGGTGCAAAACAACATAGCTCAAGAGTATGATTGGTGTTTCACATGCAATGAACCTCACAACCAATCTATGTGTTTCAACGGTGCATTAAATCAAGGATTAATGGTGATAACTACTAGTGTGGAGGGTGAAGGGAGTCAAAGAAATAACCAACAACAAGAAACATTCAGCAACAATCAGCTCCAAATGATACCACACTTGTAAACTGAGAGGTATAAGATTTTTGTGGCATGAATCAAACAATCCCCCAAAGTGTTGCAGCCAACACAAGATCAAAAAGGATAAATTTGGGTGAAGAACATCCATTGGCTCCAAGTGATTCACAACCTTCTACCACTCCACAAATTATTTGTAGACAAAATGTAGTTCCAAACACATAAGGACTGCCTAAAACAGCTCCTAGGCCAACTCAGATGCCAGTTGTTGCTACCCATGTGCAAGGAATAAATGTGCAATCCAAGGGACAATAGAGAGATGCTTCATCTCCATTCAACATCATTGACCAGATGAAGAAGACAAATGCAAACATATCAATGTGGGAATCACTATCCATCCTAGGCCAAAGAGATTTGCTACAAGTTGCCATGAAGGACTGGTTAATTTCAAATCAGCAGGTCCATATGCAAGAGAAGGTACTCACAAATGCTACCCAACCTGAGAGGAATTATGGAGGATAACAAGGTAAAATGTTGAAGCCCCCTCCATTCTATGTTTCATTGATCATTGGAAACCAATTTGTACACAATTGTATGATTGATTCCAGGGGCAAGTAGTTCAGTAATGCCCAAGCAAATAGCTGATTAGTTGGGGCTTCAATATGAAGTCATATCCAAAGGGGTAGTGCAATTGGATGGGACAACAGTAACAATAGTTGGAGTGATCAAAAACTTGAGTCTTACTTTGCATGCATGCCCCAACGTTGTTGTTTTGCAAGATGTCTCGGTAATAGACCTTCCACCACTCTTTGCCCTATGTCTATCAAGGGATTTCACAACCAAGATTAGAGGGTACTTATCTGCTGATTGGTCACACATGTTGTTCAGAACAAGATATGGAACCAAGGCCACAATCAGATCTGAACCTATTGCAAACTTTCACATTGAGCCTCACACTCCAAGCCAAATCAATACCAATTGTTCAGCTGTTTGATCAAGAAGATTATCCAAGCACTGATGAAGCTAACACCAAGGTTGGAAGTATCCCAGATCTAACTCTTGATGAATGGGAAAACAAGGTGCATGCTTTTGATCCTTATCAAGAAATAGAAGAATCTGAGCTAGGAGTCTATTACATGCACGAAGAAAATCAGCCTATTCCTAGCATCACCAACCCAAATCACAAGGATGAAAATGAGGTATGACAGTTGTTTTTGATGGATCAAGGAGTAGACAAGGTGCAAGAGAGGGGGAACTATGCTTGTTTTACCTCAAGGAGTTAAGTATTATTCAGCTTTTATATTTCAGTTTGCATGTTCTAATAACACTTCTAAATATGAAGCTTTGATACAAGGATTGCATTGGTCAATCAAGAGAGGAATAAAAAATTTGCAAGTCTTTGGTGACAGTGAGTTAATTGTCAACCAAGTTAAGTGGCATCATGCTGCCAAGAATGATCCGCTCAAGTGCTACAAAAATAGGTTGCGGGACCTCATTGAATATTTTGAGGATTTGGCATCAAATCCATTCCTAGAAAAGAGAACCAAGTTGGCGACAGAGCTTACGTTATTGGAGCAACCTTTGATGTTGTTAAAACCATCCAAAAAGACAAGGTACAACCAAAAATCCATTTGATTGTAAGCCCTTCTTGCCAAACAACAATGTGAGTTGGAAAGTGTTTGAAAATTATCAACAAATCATCCATTTATTGTAAGAAGAGGCTGAGTTCTTAGGTAAAAATCAAGAAAATTTAGAATAGCAGTATGGTGATCAAGTGGTATAGTTGAGAACCAACAAACTACCAAAGGGACTTGTCACTTTGGAGTCCATTTTCAATCCTAATGATCAGTTTAGGAAGGAGAAAGAAAACATCCAAGTCAAGGGAGAAGATTCAGTGTCCATCTTAGTGGAAGAAGGCAAATCACTCCAAATTGGTAAGATGACAACTGAACAAGAAAGGTATGAGTTCATACAACTTTGTCAAGAATTCCCTGATGTGTTTTCTTGGAGCTATGAAGATTTGAAAGGTTTCAATCCCAAGTTAGCTCAACACACTATTAAATTGGACCCAAGTGCTAAACCCATCGGTAAAAACAAAGGCCAGTCAATCCACACACGAAGCCTCTCATGAGAAAAGAATTGAATAAGTTGATAGAATCAAGTATCATATTCCCTATCAATCATTCTAGTTGGGTAGCCAACTTGGTTCCATTAGGAAGAAGAGCGGAGAAATCCGATTGTGTGTTGACTTCGAGATTTGAATAGAGCATCTCTCAAGGATCATTAACACTTCCTTCTATGGAGAAGATTTTACAAGTTGTTGCTTGGCTCGAGAGGTTTTCATTACTTGATGGCTATTCAGTGCACAATCGATTATGGTAAAAGAAGAGGATCTATTCAAGAAAACCTTTACAACCAAATGGGAACTTATGCATATAGGAAAATGCCATTTGGGCTGTCCAACGCTGGAGCTACTTTCCAAAGGGCAATGGACATGGCGTTCAAGGGTTTGATTAACAACATGGTGCTGATATATCTTGATGATATCACTATTTTTCGAAAAATTCAGCAGACCATCTCTTTCATTTGAGACAAGTGTTCCAAAGGTGTAGAAGATTTGGAGTATCCTTGAATCCTAAAAAGTGTATTTTTCTAGCCCATGAAGGAAAGCTCCTTAGCCACATTGTCTCCAAAGAAAGATTAGCAATTGATCCAAAAGAGTTGAAGCCATAAGAGCACTACCATTGCCAATCCACAAGAAGGCCCTTCAAAGTTTCTTGGGAAGAATAAATTTTGTTCGGAGGTTTGTCCCAAATTTTGCAGCCCTAGTCAAGCCTATCACCAAGATGTTAAAGAAAAGCATAGCTTTCAAATGGACAATAGAAGGCAAGGAAAGTTTTGGAGCAATCAAAGAAGCCATCTCTCAAGCCCCAACTCTCATTAACCCATATTTCTCCAAGGATTTCATCCTCTATGCATTTGGGGGTGATGATACTATTTCTACAATTTTGGTACAACAGAACAAAGACAATGATGAGAAGCCAATTGCTTTCTTCAGCCAAAGCTTGGAGGACTATGAGGTGAGATATTCTTTCATTGAGAAGCATGTTCTTGTAGTAATTAGGAGCTTGAAGAAATTCAAGCATCTACTTTCAAACAAGGTTCAATTGCTGGTTTCTCATGTGGGAGTTAAAGACTTCCTGCTCAAAAAAATACCTAAATGAAAAAGAGCGGGTTTGATTACTCGTGTCATGGAGTATGAAATGGAGATCAAAGTCACGAAGTTGGTTAGAGGAAAAGGATTGTGTGAGCAGCTGGTCTTGAATAAATCCAAGGAAGCATGCAATGAGAAGGAGGTTGTTTTGGCGTTGCAAGACAACCATGAGCAAGGAAGCAATGAAGATGAAAATGATGGTGTCCTCACTCCTTGCTTGGACCCAAGACATAATGCACTTTCTAAACATAGGTCTATGCCCTCTAGAGATGAACAAGACCAAAATAAGACACTTTAGATTGTAGGCTGTCCCATATGCCCTTGTTGATGGTGTTTTGTTCAAAAAGGATGTGAATGGAGTGCTGTTGAGATGCATTGGTACAAATCAGATTCATAGGGTGTTGGAAGAGTTCCATGGTGGATCAGATGGTGGTCATTTTGCACCAAGAGTGACAACCCTGAAGATCATGAGGGATGGCTATTATTGGCCCAAGATTTTTAGTGATTGTTGTGCGTGGGTCAAGAGGTGCAAGAATTGTGCATTCTTCACGGTGTAAGGAGAGACTAGCTGCCCTTCCATTGCATCCAATTTTTGTTGACTAGCCATTCATGCAATGGGGTTTAGACTTCATTGGAGTCATTAATCCAAATTCAAGCCAAGGGCACAAATTGATTCTAACAACAACAGATTATTTCACCAAGTGGACTAAAGCATTAGCACTCAAGGAAGCAAATGAATCTTGCATCCTAGACTTCTATGAAGGGATAGCAACCAGATTTGGCATACCTGTTACAATAATATCAGATAATGCATTGGCATTCATTGGGTCCAAGGTAACTAAATGGGCTGTCAAGAATGGGATCTACCTAAGCACTTCTTCAAATTATTACCCTCAGGGTAATGGCCAAGCTGAATCTACAAACAAGAACTTGTTAAGAATCATCAAGAGGACTCTTGATGAAAATAAGAGGTCTTGGCATACTATGTTGAAATCAACCTTATGGGCTGATAGGATAACTCCCAAGAGATCTACAAGTAACTCTCCATTCAAGCTTGTTTATGGAAGAGAGGAAATTTTTCCCATGTCACTTGAGTTGCCAACATTGGAACTCATGAAATAGTTAGAGTTGTTGGAGTTTGGACCCATGGAGGTTAGATATGCAGAATTGATGGAGCTCCAAGAAATCAGAAATCAGGTATCCCAAGCAATGGAGAAGGATCATGCTTTGATCAAGAAGACCTTTGATAGAAAGGCCAAGGATAGATCTTTCCAAGTTGGAGATCTAGTGTTAAAATGGGATGCGAGACGAGCAAAAACCGTGGAGGCATTCAAAATTTGATGCCATTTGGAGTGGCCCATACATGGTCACAAAGTGTAAGGACAACAATGCCTTCCAATTGTCTACATTGGATGGTGAAGAGTTACAGATTCCATTCAATGGAATCCATCGAAGCATTCTTCTTGAAAGAAACTCTCCACCTTGTACATATTATCTTAGGTTTTCATTCCTCCAAGTTCTTATACACATTGTTTTTTTGTAGATTACCTTTGCTTTCCCTAAGTGCTTTGGCACAAGCTTGTTGTTCTAGGAAATGTGTTTTACAAGCCTTGCTCCAATCAGGTGATGTGCCACCCTCCATCTTCCTCCTTATAGTGTTCTAATTAGTTGGGGTACCAAGCAGAGAATTTGATGACTCCATTCCCAATGGATTGCTTCAGGAAACTAGTAACTTCATCCAGCAAGCAGATGACCCCTCTGAGTCACCAAAATTGTTATCCAAAATGAGCCCCTTTCTCATTTTGTGGCTAACTCCCTTCATTCTTCCCTCTCTTTTGCCTTAGTCATATTTTTTTTCTTTTTAGGCACTCAAGACCTTCTGGAAATGGTACCATTGGATAGATTTTTCTCAGATTTCCAAAAAGGTAAAGTTTTCCTCCTAACTCCATGTATTTTTGGAGTTATGGCTCGATGGAGTTTTTGTGGGAAATTTTCCCTAGAAAATCCCGGGCCAATAAGATGAGGCCACGTGTCCTCGGAAGGGTGGAGGCAGAGGTAAACTTGGAATTTTTACCAAGGGTTTGGCAAGATTTGAAGAAGAATTTTTTGGCCCGATGGCTTGCCGATGAATTGAATGCTACCATGTGTCCGGGCATGGAGGAGTTGGGAAAATTTCCCAAGGGTTGACACAAACAAAATTTTCGATGCTAGGCCCACATCCAATCACATTGTGCCATGTTTCCTTAGGCCAAAGGAGTGGCGGAGGGCAGAGATAAAATTGAAAATTTGGTGAAGTGGTTTGGCAAGAGGAAAGGAGAAATTTCAGCTCACAGGTCCGCGAGCTAATAAGATGATGCCACGTGTCTCAAGGGGCGTCAAAGCTTTGGCCACTAGGGAGAAATTGGGATCTTTTTCCAAAGGTTAGTGCAAAGATAAATGTTTTCCCCCAAGGCCCGCATCCAATGGGAGCTCGCCACGTGGCACCAGGAACGACAGAACGCGGAGGAAAGATTGGAAATTTTGCAAAGTGTTTGAAGGAGGTGTGAAAGGAAAATTCCAGCCCGAAGGCCTGCCAACCAGTCAGATCAAGCCGCGTGTCGCTCTCAAGGAATGGGAATTTCCTATCAAATCGACAACCGGATTGAAGAGAAATTTCACCAGTGAGACAAGAAGTAAAAAACCTATCCCAATGGAATTTATTACATCGAAAATAGAGACAAAAAATAGACCTATGAATTTCAAGCTCCATTAATGGCTACCATGACACAGTAGTGGAAAAAATCAGCAAGCTACCTCTCCACTTATCAGGGTTCCAGTGGGTGAAATTGCATGAAAATTGGAGGGAATGATTATTGAAAAATATAGTTTCACGTGAACTAGTTTTCTTGCTATGAAGTCCCTATTTTTTAGGGATATGGAGGGCTATTTTTTATCAATATTATTCCCTCTTTGAATAATTTTTTCAAATTCTGAAGATCCAAAGAGGTGAAATCATCCAAATTCGAGAGGAAGGGTCTCCAAAAAATTAGGTTTCTCTAAAACTAGTTTTTGCAGATGAAGTTTCCAGTTTCTCGAGATATTAAGGACAGTTTTTTTTATCAGTATTCTTCCCTAGTAGCTTCATACCTAAAGCTCTTATGAGACATAAATTTTCATTTTTCATTTCTGAGCTTTCTGGAAAGCAAATCATGATGAAAATTGGAGCACGAGTTCGTGACGAAGAGTCAAATCCAAAAAAGTTGCTTCCATTGCAAACAGAGGTTGTTTTCACCACTTATGAAAAATAGCATATGCTATATTTCCTCACATGTTATAAATGATGAATCCCACTAAATTGTAATTTCTATCACTCAGACAATCAGAAAAGGGGTAAAATGAAAAGTAAGACAAAAAATGACTTCTTCCCAAAATAGTAGGTCCCCAAATAACAACCTACTAAAAATAGAAATGTGCTAAAAATAGCAATATCTCAGGAATAGAGGAGGTTGGAATATGGTAGAAGGTTCAGAAGGTGAAACTAGAGCAAGACAAGTGATATGTCCTAGAATAGCAGAGCATGGGCTCATATTCTAAAAATAGTAGGTTATTCTCAAAGGGAAAGTTTGGCACAATGGGACATAGAGGGATGATCATTCAGGTCAATACCATCATTTTGGATCATCCATGGGAATTGATCATAGGGAATTTGAGGTCCATCTTAGGGAACTGGACAATGTTTTTGACACTCACTACATAGTTTGGGTCACATGTATATCATACGTAGGATGAGAGTTACGGTCATCAACAAAACCATTCAAAAATGCTTTTAAACACTCATTCCAAAGCATCTGTGAGCCAATTGGAAGGATTTTCACATGAGTTTTAATATTTAGAGTTTCATCACATTGAGATTTCCATCAAAAGGATCAATGGACTTCATCGGGAATGACATCTCCTCTTCTTCTTCTCTCACTCTTTCTCTCTCCTCTTCCCCCAACTTTCTCTCTCTTCTCAATGTTCTAATTTTGCATTGGGGTTGCACTTTTCATATGTATTAATGTTCCTAATGTAATAAGTCACCTTTATGTTATAAAAAGGGACTTAATATTCTCCTAGGAAGTTGAAAAGTTTTAAGTTGCGTGAGGACATATGAAAATCCATTGGGGGTAGATGATGAGTCATCTCTCATTCTATAAATTATAAATCCATTCTCTTTTCAAAGGGTTGGTGATTGATTTTGTAAACTCAAGAGTGCATTGAGAGAACAAAGGAGATATCCAAATTCTTCCATTCCCCTCATTCTCAAATTTCCTCCATTTCCCCACTATGTACAACTTTTGTTTGAGAAATCAATACAAGAAGGAGTTTCTAGCTTTCTTTGACTAAGGGATTTCATGATACTTTGTGCTCATCAAATTCTATTTGGTCTTATTGCTACTTGTAGAGTTGTTTCCTCTTAATTTAGTGCATGTGATGAAGTTTCTAACTAGTGTGTGTGTAGGAATATGATTTTCTAATTACAACATTAGTTCCTTACCTTAATCATCACTCCCTTTCTGCTTTATAGACAAAGTCCTCCCTAGAAAGAAATTGCTAGATTTTCAGCAGGTCGGTGGAGTAACCCTTCTTGGATCCCCAATCAAAAGGCCACCATAGAAATCCACATTTCCTTGTGCATGCGTATACGACATATGCACCGGTTAAGTAGAGGACTTAGAATCCCGGAGCGTTGGCAAGAAATCCACAAGTTTTCCAACCGAAATTTTTTCTCGCCAACAGTGTTGTAGTGTTGCTTTACAATATTTGTTTAGTTTTAAAATATTTTAAGCAAGGTATTGCTTAGGAAGTGAGTGCTTACATCCCTTGAGTGTATCTTGGGTGTTATGATTTGATACAACAAACTTTTTTTTTGAGATTTATGCATGAGTGTTTGTGCTAAAAATATAGAGGTTATGTGGTAGTATTTTCTTGATTTTGGTATCAATGAATGTAAATTACCCTTCATAGGTTATATTCTCTTGATCTTTTCTCTATGTATCTTGAAAATAGTAGGTCTAAATGGTGACCACTTATACTTATCCCCACCAAATCCACCACCCTCACCTCATTTAAATTAATTACTATCCCTATCCCTTGTATATTTCATATCCTTTCACATATCCAACATGATGTTTTCTTGCAAATCACATTTATCTCACATATTTTGAGTGAATTTTCTATGAATTAAAAAAATATTAGGATCTCAAGAATCATTTCACCCTAAGTTGTCAAAATATTCTTCCCAAATGATGTTTGTGATCACATTTTATCTATCTTTAAGTAGCTTGTGTCTGATGCACTAGGTATGTGTAATGTTTGTGGGACAATGATTAACTAAAATGGAATATTATAGTGTAATCTAATGCTATATGAGCAGTAAAATAAATGAATAAATGAAGTAATGAAATACTAAAATAATACCCATGAAATATAAACAATGATATGTGAATTCCTAATGTGTAAAGAGGGTTAAGAAGGCCTTAGCTGATTTGATGATGTTGCGACATCATGTTGCAACATCATGTTGCGAGAGACCAGATGAACAAGAGGGGGGATTCTTCACATAAGAGCCTAAGAAAGTGTAGATCTGGATTGTCTAGATAAACCTGGGGAGCTTGGAGTGATAAAGGAACCTAGTATGAGTTTTGAGCACTCTGGTATGTGGAAATGACATGAAAACCTCCTCCTCGAGGTGTCACTGAGTGTTATCCTGTGTTCACTTCATGTTGCATGAATGTCACTATGTGATTTCCAAAGCATTGGTAAACCTAATGAATAATCACTGCAAAACCCTAGTCAAAACAACAAAAACCTAAAAAATAAAGATGCATATGAAGGGGTTGGATTGTCCTCAGCTACCAAATAGATGGACTTATCACTGTACATTTGCACTACATATTAGGCCCAATGTAGTTATAGGTGGGTGTGTGGGTGGAATTGTGCCCTAAGTGCTCTTGTGTTAGTCACACTTTGTGAGGTAGCGAGCTAGTAACTAGATGTAGAATGTAATAAATGTTGCATGGAAATAATAGAGTCCCCTCCTATGAAGTATGATGCAAATGAACTAGCCTTGTGTGCTTTTGATGGAGCTAGATGGATGTAAATGTAGCTATAGATTCCTTTGATGGATGTAACCTTAAGTTGTGATAGTAATTTCTTAGTGCTTGGTTCCTCATTATGGCCACATAACTTTATATTTATCTAGTTCTCTTACTTTAATTTTCATAATTAACCCCAAAAAGGCCAACCACACAAAATGTAAGAATCTTAAATGAATATAAAGTATACAAAAAGTGAGAGGAAAGTATAAAGAGGGTCATGGAACCCAGAGGAGACCGGGCGCCTAGGGCGCCCTAGTCTGATCCGGGTGCCCTAATCGAAATAGGAAAAACATAGTATAAAAGTATAGACTAGGAAAGTACATGTGTAAGATCAAAATAAGTGACCGAAAGCAATGAAAAATGGTCAATGACATGGGTTGATTATCACTCTTTCCACTTAAGAACCATATGAATAATACTATGAGATCAAGACTAAATAATGACTTAAAATGCATGATTTTATGTCTATATTTGCCCTCATTTTATGTTTGTGAGTGGAAATATCGGTAACATAAAGTAGATAGAGATGCATACTTGATATCCATATAGAGTGATGTAAATGCATGTGAAGGTCTAGACAAAGTGTGGTGTGATAAAAACATGGAGTGTGGAGACTAAAGATGAAAAAAGTGAAAAAACGTGATGAGAGTGAACCTAAGGTGGAAATATGCATGTACATGTCGATGTGTGTGGCATACCCTGCATGGTTAATATTGTGTGTGTGATGTACCCACTATGTGTGTGTTTTTGGATACTTTCTTCCGTACGTATGAACCTGCAAAAGAGAAGATGATCAAGTAGTCAAATACATATGTATATGTGTAATATGTAAAAATGCATGTATATATGTAATTAGCATATAAATAAAGTATGGAAATGAAAAAGGAAAATTTACACCTGATCTGTGTGATGAGAAAAAGGGTATATATAGAGTCCTGTCGATGTTGTGTGATAGTTTTGGGAAATCTCATGCCACTTTGGTGAAGAAGTGTAGGGAAAAAAGTCTCGATTTATCATCCAACCTATAACTACTTTATGAGAGTGAAGAGATATCTGTACTATCTAGTTTTTGGGTGATCTAACCATGTGGAAGTGTGGAGAGGAAGGTTTAGTTTATCATCTATCCTTTAATTTTTCCCGAATGTGCTAAGAACACCTTGTCCCAGTAAAATCCAATATGTATGGAGTTTGTAGACCTGGTTCAAACCCACTTTGAACCCACTATGTCATGGAAAAAAATTGAAAACTAAACTATACTTGGTACCATGTGTAAACCCAAATGATGCCCCCCTCTTTGGGGGCACATGTGATATCATAGATAGGATAATGCAGCCCAAAAGAAAATAAACTACGAGATACTAAAATTGTGCCTGCAAGGGGGGGGGATGTTCTTGGTAGAGACTAAGGCACAAAAAAACAAGGTAGCTAGAAAATAAGTGTTAGTATGAACATGCATGTAGAAAACAAGTGTAAGCCAAATAGATAATGTGTAAGCTAGAACATAAGAAAATAATGTAAACACCCAAGAAGATAATGTAGGCCACACAAAGCGGGTTGTAAACATGGGACACCACTCATGGTGTCACAAGACACTCAAGGCCATAGTGTACACAAAAAAACAAATGTGCACACAAGACAAAGGGAAAATCCCACAAACAAGGACAATAAATAATAGATAATATAAAAAACAAGTATCAATGCAAAAAAATGCCACATGAAGCACCCGTTAGCATGTTAGAAAGATAAAATGTATGTCAAAGTGTGTATAAACCAAAGTAGTGTGTTATGAACAAAAATGAAACAATAGCCCTTTTAGTGTGGATGACTATGGATGCCCCTAGGAGCCACTATGGGACTAGTAGTCAAGCATCCATGTTACGTGTAGTATCCATGTATAACCTACGATCACAACTAGAAAGCAAGTGAACATGCATGTGTGTATGATAATGATAATGACATACAAGATATCTATCTAGCATGTGTAATAAAGCGTACATGTAAAAACAAGTGCAAGCAAGAGTAAATGCAACCATAAAATGTAGTATGCTATGGATGGATGGAATGAAATACAGAGTGAATGATAGAAGCATCGCCCCCAATAGTGAATGGAATTGTATGCAGTGAGGTTCATTTAGTATGCCCCTCAACATTCAATAATTATCCATAAATGAGAGTGCATCATCGAGAAATGGTGAAACTATGTGTTGCGTGTAACACGCTGTGATGAGCGTGTACTGATGATATGTGACATTTATGAGTTGTATGTGACACTATATCGAAGTGCATATCATGACAAGAGGAATAGAAATGAGTGGTGATGTAGTCTAAATTTTATACCACTAAATGGTGCAAGCAAAAGTGATGATGTAGCCTATGACGAGATGATGCTAGAAGAAGTGACCCTGTAGCCTAAAGCGTATATCAATTAATCTAGGTATGTCACATGAGAAAATATTGAATGATGAATGTGTAAGGGTGATGAAGTCCATTTGTGATGTATACCATCAACATTCTAGTATGGATTGTGAGACTAGAGTGTGTCATTGGGTAGTGAGTGCAACATGTAGAAGAGAATGTGCAAAATGCATAATGTGCGTAGTAGGGTGTATAGTATGTAATGCAAGATGCATAGATGACCTAAGATGTGTAGATACATAGTAGATGTAAGATTCAAGATATAATATGTAAGGTGAAGGATATAAAATGTAAGACGATGTGTGAAAATACATAATATGTAGTGGCTATGGTGTAGTATGTGAGGCATGAGTAGAATGTGTATGATGTATGTAGGAAAATATGTAAGATGTAAAGTGTAGAATGTATGAAGACACACAATGTCTATAGCCTATAGTGCAATGTGTGTGGTTCATGTGTATAGAATGCCATCAACAGTCAAATGTGAACCGAAGCACAAGAGTGTGTCATAGAGTAATGATGATGTGAGTGTATGAGTGTAATGAGTGGATGTTGGATTGTTATGTAATGAAGAAGTAATATACACATGCTTATTGTTTAGAAGAGGGAGGAGGATGATAAGCATCATGCCCCCCAAGTATGTAAGTGATGGATATTTATTAAAAATATGCTAAGTGAATTAATGTAAGGGGTAGTTTCTTTGACAAAATTTATTGGATACTGAGGCGAGGACTGGATAGGGTCCTTAAATTGTGAGAGTCAAAAAATGTTAGCTAGAGTGTGTTTGCCTTGTGTAATACGTGGTTGTTTGTCTAATGCAGATGACTTGAGTGGAGGTAAAGGTTGAACTGATCTTTAGAAGGGATTACTTAGATTTATTTGGTAATTTCACAGATAAATTGAGTGGAGGAGTAGGACTATCCATAAGAGGAGGTGGAGTGGATTGAATAGGTGGAACTTGAGTGGCCAAAGAAGACACTGTAGAAGTGATAACATGAACCTCATTAGATATAGATGAATTAGATTTAGGAACCCATTGAGATGTAGCATTTGTAGACAAGAATGAAACATAATGTTGTGCAGTGAATGAGATAAAGCCTCGACGCTAAAGATGTTCAATTATTTGTTGTAGAGCACATTAATCATTGTCATTATGTCCATTAATTCAATGGTAATTGTAATATGGATGGCCTTGATATTTTTATAGCTTATAAGGAGGATATTAATGGTTAGCGGTAAAGTGATCAATTGATGACCTCAAAGCTCGATAAGAATTCCATGTTGCTTAGTATTGCTATAAAAGGTGAGAGGCGCTGGTAATGGTATGACATGATGCTCATTGATATGAGTACATGTAGCATACATAGATTGAAGATAAGATGTAGAATGAGAAGAAACATGAGTTTGAGAAGCATCCTTAAGATATTGGATTTCAAATTTGAGAGATGTAATCATGGATTCCATAGCCTTAAATTTGTCTTGAAATAAAGAATGTAAATCTTGAATTGACTCCAACATGGGTTGATTAGATGGAGGATCACAAGGACTAGGGTCATCAGATAAATGATCTAAAATAACACTCACTTGATGTGGCGGCATATGCCTAGGGAGATACATGGTGTCTAGGATTTTTTGCATAACATAATAGAAAGCTGGGATGCATCATAAGTAAATCAGAAAAATAAATTTGAGGAAGTTTAGGATCCATAATAGAGGAATAATGAGGATCCTAAACATGAAAGTGTTTGGGTTCACCAAAATGATTAACTAAAATGAAATATTCTAGTGTAATCTAATGCTATAGGAGCAGTAAAATAATTGAATAAATGAAGTAATAAAATATTGAAATAATACCCAAGTAATCTAAGCAATGAAATGTGAAACCCTAATGTGAAAAGGGGTTAAGAAGGCCTTAGCTGATTTGATGATGTTGTGAGACTGTGACAGTGTGGAATATATGAAAAAGAGGAGGAAACCTTCGCATAGGATTCCAAGAAAGTGTAGATCAAGATTGTATGGATAGAATGGGGCACCTGGAGAGGGATAAGGGCACCTGTGGGCATATTGGTCCGAGATACGGGTGCCATGGTCCATGGAAATGACCAAAAACATCCTCTAAGGTGTCACTGATTGTTCACCTGTGTTTTCTTCCTATCATCCGAATGTTGTTGTGTGATTGCCAAAGCACTGGTAAACCTATAATGAAGAATCACTTGCAAAACCCCAGACAAAGCATCAAAACCTAAAAAAGAAAGATGCATATGAAGGTGTCAGATTATCCTTAGCTTCTAAATGGATGGGATTATCATGAGTGCTTACACTACATATCAAACCTAATGTAGTTTTTGATATGTGTGTGTGTGTTGTGCCCTAGGTGCTATTTTTAAGTTGTATTTTGTGAGGTAGTGGTCTAGTAACTAGATGTAGAATGTAATAAATGTGTGCATGGAAATAATAGACTCCACTCTTATGAAGTGTGATGCAGATGAACCAACCTTGTGTGCCTTGTGATGGAGCTAAATAGATGCAAATGTAGCTATAGATGCCTTTGATGGATGCAACCTTAGGTGGTGATAGTAAGTGCTTAGTGCTTGGTCCCTCATTATGGTCACATAAATTTATATTTATATGGTTCTCTTACTTTAATTTCATAATTAACCTCGAAAAGGCTGACCACCAAAAATATAAGAAGCTCAAACAGCTAGAAAGTGCCCAAAAAGTGAGAGGAAAGTACAAAGAGGAACAAGTTTCCCGAGAGGAGACCAAGGCACCTAGGGTGCCCTTGTCTGTCTGGGTGCCCAGATGAGAAATAGGAAAAACATAGTATGAAAGCACATACTAGGAAACTACAAGTGTAAGATAAAAAATAATGACAGAAAGCAATGCAAAATGTACAAAGACATGGGTTAATTATGACTCTTGTCACTTAAGAACCATATGAATAGTAGTATGAGACCGAGACTAAATATTGAATCAAAGTGTGTGATTTTGTGTCTACATTTTCCCCCACTTTATGATAGTAAGTGGAAAGCTTGGTAACATAAAGTAAATAGATATGTGTACCTGATATCCATGTAGAGTGATGTAGAATGCATGTTTGAAGGACTAGAAAAAGTGTGGATTTATAAAAACCATGGAGTGTGGAGATTAAAGATGCAAAAATGTGAAAAAATAGTGATGAGAGTGAACCTAGGGTGGAAACATGTGTGTAGATGCCAATGTGTGTGGCGTACTTGTATGGTTAATATTGTGTGTTTGATGTACCCTCTATGTGTGTCTTGTTGACTTCTTGCTTCCCATACAAAAAAACCTACAAAAGAGAAGACAATCAAGTAGTCAAATACACATGTATATGTGTAATGTGTAAAAAGTATGTATATATGTAAAAATCATGTAAATAAAGTATGAAAATGAAAAAGGAACATGTGCACCTGATCCGTGATGAGAAAAAGGGTGTAGAAAGGATCCTATTGATGTCGTGTGATATTTTTGGGCAATCTCACACCACTAGTTGAATAAGTGTAGGGTAGAAATTCTGATTTGTCGTCCAACTTGTACCCGCTTCTCGAGATTGGAGAGATCTTAGTAATGTATGGTTTTTTTGGTGATATGATGCCATGAAAGTGTAGAGAGGAAGGTGTGGTTTATCCTCTATCCTTAAATTTCTCCCGAATGTGCTAAGAAAACCCCATTCAAAAAATCCATTGTGTATGGAGTTTGTAGAATGTTTTGAACCCACTCACTATATAACCCATTATGTCATGAACAAAAAATGAAAAATAAACTTTACCAATAGCGTGTGTAAACCTAAATGATGCCCCCCTCTTTGAGGGCACATGTGACATCGTAGATAGGAGAATGCATCCCAAAAGAGGACTGATTGCGGATACTGAAACTATTCCCTGTAGGGGAGGGGATGTTATTGGTAGAGACCAAGGCCCAACCAAAAAGGTAGTTAGAAAATAAGTGTTAGTATGCACATACATGTAGAATTTTTTTTTAATCCAAACAGAGAATGTGTAGGCTAGAACAAAAGAAGATAATGTAAACACCCAAGAATATAATGTAGGTGACACAAAGTGGTTGAAAAAATTGGACACCACTCACAATGTCGTAAGACACTCAATGCCATAGTGGCTGGCACAAACAAAAAATGTGCACAAAAGACAAAGGGAAAAGACCATAAACAAGGACAAACAATATAAAAAAAAGTATGGAAACAAGTATCCCTCCAAAATAAATGCTGCACATGAAGCACCCATTAGCATGTTATAAAGATAAAACATATTCCAATGCATGCATAAAATAAAGTAGTGTGCTATGAATAAAAATGAAACAACATCAACCACAGCGTATGAATGTGCATTCCCTAGAGCCTCTATGGGACTGTGTTTTCATGCAAATGTGCAACAAGAAAATTCTCAATTTTTGAGCATGACAACCATACCCTACCTAAAATTTTTTACTTGAAAGGAAATCTCGAGCCCTCTTTCATATCACCTAATCCCCAAGTAATTCCTATCCTTTCTCTATTAATATTTTTGAAGTGTCATGTTAGGTTTTTAGGTGATATATGGGTATCCATTCATTCCATGTTCTTCCCAAGTCGATCTACCAAAACAAGCTTCTTAACAAGCTTGGGAAGGGTCATTATCAAGAGTTACGAGCGTTGGTGCACACCCCTTAGAATAGAATGAGGAGAAAAAACCCATCAAGAAGGAATAGTAAATATCCTATAACATGTTACAATCAGTTTTGGAATGTTTTTGAAGGTTTCACAAGTTTTGGAGCAAGTTCAACAAAAGTGAGTCTTGGAGGCCTGAGAATTGCAAAGTGCAAAAATAACCACTGAGCTTCAGGAAGTAATTTCTTGAGCTCCGAAAGGAGTTAAGAGTAAAATTAAATATTTTTGGAAAGGTAATTTAGATCTTTGAAATATTGTGGAATAATATTCTTCACAAAACTTTGGTGCACTATGCCATCATCTAGTTTTTCTCATGCACAACCTTGGAGCTAGAAAAAAATCCTAAATTTCAGGGGGTAAATGGTGGAAAAAGGTATGAAAGTCTCACCATTGGATTCAAAATGCCATTTTCAGTCAATATCATATAAAATTTCATCAAAAAACTCCTCCTAGAACTCAAGTTATGGTCCTCGACAAGTCGTTCTCCAAGGCACAAGCTCCAATAGTTAGCATTTTTGGGTTGGAAATCCAACCAAATGGAGAGTGGCACACTATTTTTCATGAAGTGTACCAAATATTTGGTTCAAGAGGTGTAATAAAATGTTTACCTACCTCATTTTGACCCCTAGACCCTCCACATGACCAAGTTCCAACTCCTCCTTGCAAGATAAGCCCTTTAGGCTTCATTTCCCGACCAGCTCCATGCAATCACGTGTTGCCAAGGAGCAATAAACATAGATAATTTTTTTCACCAAGTATACCAAACCTTGGTTCAATAGGTGCAAGAAAATTCACCCGTCATCCTCCTAAGCCCCTAGTTCAAGATGTGACCTTGATCGAGCAAAAAATGTTATTTTTAAGCCCTTTGCTCAAGCCCAAGAACCAATCACACACCACCAAGTGGCCCAATAGGGTTAGGGAACAATTTTTACACCAAATTCACCAAGAAATTGGTGCAAAAAAGTGTGACTCATTCCAAAACAAAAATTATGCAAAATATCTAATTGCCGGGATGCACTAGTTGTTTCCTTCACGCACACAAGTTTTCTCCAATTGCCAGATTCTCCCTCCAATCCTCCATTGATGCTACTCCAAAACGTTATGAAGAACCTAAAACATCATCATAATCATCATATTTCCATCATTCCTCACTGCTGAAACATGAAGAATGATTTTTTTGAGAAAGAAACAAGAACTATGTGCTTGTTAGAAACCCTAGAGCCTAAAACAAAGACCCGATCATGTCTCCCAAATTAGTGATTGAATATTCTTGAAAATTTGGGAAAAAATTCCTCATACGAAATCCTTCAAGATGAAAAATACATAATATTGAATGATTCCCTATATTATTAACTATAATAAAAACTCCATTTTGTGCCCTAGCTTCCATTCGTAAGATTTCCCATCAATTTGACAGTCGGATGAAGCTGGAATTGTGAACATAAAATCCAAACAAAAAACCTATCCCAATGGAGTTGATTTCATTGCAATCAGAGGTAAAAAAATGAATCTATAAAAATCTCCATGACTCCATTAATGGCTGCCATGGAAGCTTCATGTCCGAAACCTACGTGAGGCAAAAATTTGATTTTTATTTCGAGATTTCCAGTGAGTGAAACATAGTGAAATTTGGAACATGTGATCATGATGAAAAAGCCGAATCCAAAAGAATTTTTCCATCACAAACCGAGTCCATTTTCACCACTTACTAAAAATAACATATTCTGTGGTGCCCCACATGCTAAAAATACCAATTCCTCCAAGTTATGAGTTCGATCATCTGGGACAATCATGAAAGATTGCAAAGCGAGAAGCAAGAAAAAAAAAAGACAATTTTCCCAAAATAATAGGTCCCCAAAAGGCAACTTTCTAAAAATAGAAATATTCTTAAAATAGCAATTCCTTGGCAATGGAAGAGGATGGAATGTGCCAAAAGGTTTAGAAGGTGAAATTGGGGAAAAATATGGTGATATATTCCAAAATTTCTATTGTTGAGGGCATAAAATTGCATATAGCCTCATTCTCACTCATATGTCCACTTTTTAGACTCTGCATGGGGTTGTAAGATGATTTCATGGGTCGAATGGAGGAATGAGAACTTCACGAGAGGTCTTATAAGAATCATCCTTAGTGTAATGGTATTCGGAGGAAAAGAAAACATCACAAGGCACAACAAATGAGTTCATCTTTGTCACTCATAGAGATGGGTGGCTCAAAGTGAGTTATTCGAGTGAGTTCAATGAGTCAAGGAGTTCATCAACCAAGTTTCAAGGAGGGTCATTGTGGGAATTACATGTGTTCATCCTGATCTTGCATTGGGAAATATCAAAACAGTGTTTCTGAACACTCATTTTATGGTCCAGGGTGTTCATACATCATGTAGAGGTTGTGATCATCACAAAAAATATATTCATCGAAGGCAGAGGTATCCCCACTCATGCGTTGGGGAATTTCTTCCTTTATTTCCTTTTTCATTCTTTCTTCTCTTCTCTCCCCCTTTTTTCCTAATTCTTCATTGTGAGAAATCATGACATTCGTCTTATTCATTAAAGTGACTATAGTCTAAAATGTATTAAGTTTCCCTTATTTTATAAAAGGGGACTTAATGTTCTTCCTAAGGATGCCAAAAGTCATGAATGGAAAAGACAAATAAAAGGTCACCATGGTGGGTAGATGAAGAGTCATTCTTGTCCCATATAATGTAATGACATACTCTTGCTTAAGGGTTATCAATTTTGTACTCAAGAGAGAGATCTATTGAGAAAGAAAAGAGAGATAACATTCTTCCATTCTCCTTCACTATTTTCCTCCATTTCTTACATTGTACAACTTGGTAAAAATGCCAATCAAGAAAGGAATTTCTTCTTTTAATGACTTATGAATGTGTACAACTTTCCGTGTATGGTTTCCTCTAGTTGTTGGAATAATAAACTTGTTGTTTCTTTCGATTAATCGTGAATGTGAAATTTCTAGTCAACCACAGCAAGAATCTAATTTTATACTCACAAAGTTGGTTTACCTTATCTAGTTTCCCTCCTCTTTCCTCACATTTCAAAAAATTCCTCCCTTACACCTTGTTGTAAGAATTTTCCATGATTACTGATGGAGTTTACATGTTAGATCCTTGACATCTTGGCCTACCAAAAATTTCCCATTTCCATCATTCAAAATAAAGTGGAGATGCACCACCCAAACAGAGGGACATAGAGTCCCAACGATGTTGGAAAGAAATCCACAAATTTATCCCTCAAATTTTTTTCTTGCAAACCATTTTTGGCGCCCACCATGGGGAATACGTGGCAATAATTTGCACCTAAAATACTATCACAAGATCAAAAAATTAAAATAAAAAACAAAAAATTGAAAAAAAAAAATTATTGAAATCCATTGCTAAAATACACACTTTATCGGTTTACTGCAGATGACCTTTCATATTCCATAGTGTCTTTTCGTATTCCTATCAATTTTTTTCTCATAGCTAGCTGAAAGAAGATATACCAGGTTGAGCAGGTTAAGAGGTGTTTTGATTCCACTTTTAAAGATTTCCAAAACCAGAAAAATCAAATTAGAGACAACCCTTATTACTTTTCTCAAGCCTCATCCCCATCTGGGTCTTCAAGTAGTTCACCTAGTAATCCCATCCAAACTCCTGTTGATACCCCCCTTCAAATTCTCCCATTTTTCAACCACCATTGAGCATTGAGTTCCCGGAGGAAGAAGAAATACCAGGATATGAATTTGAAGAAGAATTTATAGAAGCAAGATCCAAAGTAGAAACATAAACAATAATGGTGGATGAAGCAGAAAGACCTCAACCAATTATTCCATGGGGAAGAAATAAAATCCCACTCACTCTTGAACCACCTCTTCATGATCTACTAATAGGTTCCCACAAGAACTTTCCAAATTTCAAAGGTGATAGTACACAACATCTTGAAGAACACATTGCCACTTTTACCACATCATGTGGGATTATTGGAGTCGCACATGAAGACATTGTAGTAATATTGTTCATGGAATCTCTCTAAGAAAAAGAAGAAGAATGGTTCTACCTCTTTCCTGCTAGATTAATCACTTGTTGGAATGATATCAAGTCCAAGTTTGAAGAAAGATTCAAATCCACTGAGGCTTTATGGATTGTTTTGGTCAGTGGTTTCTCTGTAGGATACCAAAAGAGGATTCACCATCTAAAAACAACATCAAGAGGTTATTCATATATGCTCAATCACAAGAGGTAGGATTTTTCCTATGAATATTTCAACTAAGGAACATTTCGAAGCAAAATGGATGGCCATTGAACTTGATGATGATGTCATACTCTTTGGAAAGATCAAGAATCCCTCAAATGGAAAAGCCCAAAATACTAAGGGCGAGAGAACAATTAAGTCTTAAAGAAATTGGAAAATGAAATGACATCATTGAAGAGGAAAATTTTGAATGAGTGTCTTATACAAAAAAAAAATAGAAATTAGATTGCAAGAACACCCCAAGGATTTCATTGGAGGCCTCACCCACAATGCAAGTTGTAGGAGTCAAGAAGATGAAGAAGAGCTCAAACAAGAAAGTAGAGATGATGATCTCCTAGAGGTTGAGGAAGTAGATAACGAAAAAAAATCAGATTTTGTGAGTACTCTAGAGGTGATGAAGATGATAGTGAAGATGAACCTAGTCTCTCATGTGCAGTGTTCACCCATTCCCAGTCTGAGAAAAGAGCTTCTTCCTCCACTACTACTAAAAACAAGAAGATTGAAGATCCTCCTATGGTAACTCCACAAAAAAAAAAAATAATTAGTTGAGGGTCTCCTCTTCTACCTTTCATGGAGTCCGCATTGGAGAAACCCAATCCTATAGAAAGCATGAGGTCAAACACTGTTCCAAGTAAGTCTTCTAATGTTTCTTCCAGTTCTAAATCTAAATCTACTCCTGTAAAATCTAGTGCTTCAAAAGTTCCTAGTGTACCTTTCAAAATACCCTCCGTTCCCCAAACATCTACCCCTGCTTCCAAACCTATCCCGACTCCAAAAGTAGTCCCTTCATCCCCTTTTCCACATCTACTCCTTTTAGCTTCGTAGAATATGGGAACAAAACAAAAGTATAGATTATTGAAACTGAATATTTGCAGACTCATCCCAAATAATTTGAGAGATTCATTCGATATATCAAGGGTAGTAGTTTAACACCCAATGCTATAGCTCCTAGTTCTAAAGGAATACTACAAAACCCAAATACACCTCCATCAAAAAACATGTTTGCATTGAGTGCATAAAATACAAATAAGGTTGATCCTTCTACATCTCCCTTCTTGTTGGAGAATATGTATTGAAAATTTGCATAATATATTATGGTTCCTCCGACAACATGATGCTTACTGAAAGGTCATTAAGGCCCTAAAAACCACCATGAACCCTGCTGGTGTCTCTTGTTAATCCTTGGAATCAAAATAGGTCCCACTTGTAGGGAAGGTCAAAGATGCATAGGTGGTCTTGCCAAATTTCCAGACAAGAAGGTTTCAATGATGATTTTGGTAGCAGACATTCTGGATTCATTTGGAATGTTGCTAAGTAGGAGTTTATATAAATAGTTGGGAGATAATATCTAGATGAACTGGTCATCCACAATCATCCCGATTAACGAAGACATGGAAAAATTTCTTCCGAGAAAGAATATGAGATACGCGTGTAAAAGGCGGAAACCCAAGAGCCAACATCTTGTATCAAGACAACAGGAGGATGAACCTTTTGATAATAACTAAAGAAGAGGATGATATTCCCATCTTGATAGGACCAACTATTTCTTCCCAAAGGGGTATGGATCTTGAAGAAGCATTGAGGAACTTTGAGTTACAAGAGGATAGACCTGAGTTGCTAGATGATGCGAGCCAGGAAGAAGAGGAAATGGTTCTTGATGATTTACAAATGGAGAAACCAACTTGTATTATTATCCAGGAGGATGATATATTCTCATTACCATTTAGGGATGAAGAGGATCTCGATAATTCCATCTATGAAGGGACAAAGCCAGCCTGTGACAAGCTCTCAAAAGGTTTGAAAGAATGGTTTGTGAAATAATTGATAAGAGTTGTCAAAGATACAAATGACTCGAGCTCAGTCTCAAACTCCTACTGCAAGCTATGTATCTACAAGACAAATGTGAATCTGATCCAAGATACTCAATTGACAAGGATGATCATAATGAAATAGATCAAGGTGATGAACCCAACACCCCTCCTAAGCCAATGGTTGATGAATACAATAATGAAATGGAATTATTTTCTTTCCCATTTGAAGAAGAAGACTCTTTCCATGATGAAAAATATGAAATAAAGGGTGTTGAAGTCATTGAAGGAAAATATCCCCTTGACAAAGAAGTAGTGGAATGTAATAAGATTCAGGGAAATGAAGTAATCCCTCCAGATAGTTTCCTTGAGCTTCAAAATGAATATTATTTGAAGGCATACAAAGATGAGCTATAGGAAGTAAGAAAGGAGAAATCTAAACATGAAATCTTCGATGCGGTAGAAAGTATAGAAGATCCCAAGCTAATTCTTGATCTCTTAGATCGTGTCATGGCCATACAAGACAAGTATGAGGTTACTTCTTATCCTCCATTCAATCTTCAAGCACCTCATAATGGAGTAGAGATAAAATATAAGTCTAAGGTTTCTCATGAAAAATAGGTCAATGAGCATAGATATGGGAAAGTAAAAAACTCAAAATATTCAAGCAATTTAAATAAAAATCAGCTCTAGGGCAGCGATGGAATTCCCAATGAAGAAAAAATCATGTGGGTAAGCACGGAAAGTAACCGACACTATGAAACTAATTTCAATGGGAATGAAGGAAATGAAATTTCAAGTGAAAACCTGATCATCAAGAAGCTCATGTAGGCTTATTCCTACCAAGTACACAAACAATCATGAAAGCACTTGGATTTCATAAATAGTTAAGGAGAGGAGGCTACTTTCTCGAATTGGTCAATGGCTTTGTGGAACAACATTGCTTAGTGTTTCCCACTCGGGGTAACCTATAAGAAGAGAAGAGCACTATAGTGAAAGTGGGTTTTCCCCCACCTTGTACTATAGGTGATTTAGGTTTGTTTCCCCTTTCCTATTTGTGTGCATTCTTCACTTTTTTTTTTTGGTGTGTTTCCTTTCAGTTGTGTTCCTATGTGTTGTCCCTTTTTGTATATCTCTTGCAAGTTGTGTGCATTCTGCCTTGTCTAATGGATAAGGAACTGGTCAATGTTATGGGTTGTATTGAGATTATATATTTCTAATGAGATGTCCTCACTTGTGCTCGATCCATTACATGTCCCCAAGCTAGAGCCAAGCTTGTTGTCATGCAAATTTGCAACAAGAAAATTCTCAATTTTTGAGCATGACAACCATACCCTACTTGAAATTTTTCACTCAAAGGCCATCCCGAGCCCTCTTTCATATTACCCTAATCCCTGAGTCAGTCTTATCCCTTCTCTGTGAAGCAGTCTAAATTTTTGTGTCAGTTTGTTCTTAGGTGATCTATGGGTATCCATTCATTCCATGTTCTTCCCAAGTCAGATCTACCAAGACAAGCTTCTCAACAAGCTTGGGAAGGGTTGTTCTCAAGACTTCTTAAGGTTGGTGCACACCCTCGAGAATAAAACAGGAGAAAAAACCAATCAAGAAGGCATAGTGAAGATCCTAGAACATGTTGCAATCATTTTTGGTAGGTTTCACACGTTTTGGAGCAAGTTCGCCAAAAGTGAGTCTTAGAGGCCTAGATAGTGCATAGTGCAAAAAAACCCTAAGCTTTGGGAAGTAATTTTGGGAGCTCTAGAAGGATTTAAGAGTAAAAAAAAATCATCGAAAGGTATTCACATATATAAAATATTGTGGAATAATATTCTTTACAACACTTTGTTGCATTGTGCCCCCATTGCTTGTTTCTCATGTACAACGTTGGAGCTAGAACAAAAATCCTAAATTTCAGGGGATGAATGGTAGAATCAATATCTAAAAGTCCCATAATTGGATTCAGAAGGATATTTTCAGTCAATACCATATAATATTTAATCAAACAAATCCTCTTAGAACTTAAGTTATGGTCCCACAAGTTGCTCTCAGGCACATGCTCCAGTAGTTAACCATTTTTGGGTTGGAAATCTAACCATTGGGAGAGTGACATAATTTTTTGCACCAATTTCACAAAATATTTGGTGAAATAGGTTTAATACAATTATTCCCTACCTCATTTGGGACCCTAGACCCTCCATATGACTAAGTTCCAGCTCCTTGCAAAATAAGCCCCTCAGGCTTCATTTCCTTGCCCCGCTTCGAAAATCGTGTCTGCCAAGTGACCCAATCAGCATAGGGATAAATTTTTTTGCACCAAGTGAAAAAAACCTTGGTGCAAGAGGTGAAATAAAATACATCCCCTAGCTTCCTAAGCCCTTAGTTTAGCATGTGACCATGGCAAACCCAAAAAGTGTTATTTTAAGCCCTCAGCTAAAGCCTAACGACCAATCATGGTCCACCAAGTGGCCCAATAGGGTTAGGGATACTTTATTTGCACCAAGAAATTGGTGCACAAAAGTGTGACTCATTCCAAAAAAAATTATGTAAAAATTCTAATTGTCAGGCTGCCAGTAGTTGTTTCCTTCATACACTCACATGTTTTCTCCAACTGCCCAGATCCTCCCTCCATCCTCCATTCTTTGCTCTTTGGAAAACATTATATAGTAACTTAAACATATTAATCATCATCTTTAAATCATTCATCACTATTGTAATGTGAAGAATGAATATTTTTGAGCAAGAAACAAGAACTATGTGCTACTAGAAACCCTAGAGCCAAAAATCGAAGAAACAATCATATCTCGCAAATCGGTGGTCGAATCTTCTTGAAAATTTGGGAAAACCTTCCTCATCCAAACGCCTTCAAGATGAAAAATATATAAGATTAAATGATTCCATATATTATTAACTGTAATAAAAACTCCATTTTGTGCCCTAGCTTCCATTCGTAAGATTTCCCATCAATTTAACAATCGATAAATCCAAAATTACGAACATAAACTCCAAACAAAAAAACCTATCCCAATGGAGTTGATTTCATTGCAATAAAAGGTCAAAAATGAATCTGTAAAAAACTCTATGACTCCATTAATGGCTTCCATAAAAGCTTCATTCTTGAAACTGTGCTAGGGAAAAATTCATTTTTTTAATTTTTGAGCTTTCTAGTGAGTGAAACCCAAAGGTGAAAAATGGAGCACGTGATTGTGACGAAGAGCCGAATCCAAAAAAGTTGTTCCCTTCACAAGCCGAGATTATTTTTTCGACTTACTAAAAATAACATATTCTATGCTTCCCCTCATGTTAAAAATAGTGATTCCCCTAAGTTGCATGTTTTGTCATCCCGGATAGTCGGAAAGATTGCAAAATGAGAAGCACGAAAAATGACAATTTTCCCAAAACAACAGGTCCCCAAAAAGCTACTTGCTAAAAATAGAAATATGCTCAAAATAATAATACCTTGGCAAAAAAAGAGGATGAAATGTGCTAGAAGGTTTAGAAGGTGAAATTGGGGCAAAATATGGTGATATGTCCCAAAATGGCAGGTCATGGTCTCATATTCTAAAAATAGAAAGTTTCAATGTTGAGAGAAAAAAATTGCATATGGAATCATTCTCACTCATATTTTCACTTTTTTGGAATCTTCATGGGGTTGTTAGATGGTTTCATGGGTCAAAATGAGTAACGTGAACTTCAAAGAGGTCTTAGAAGCATCATCCTGAGTGCAATGGTATTCGGACAAAAAATAAAGCATCACTAGGCACAAAAAGTGAGCTCATATTCGTCACTCGAGAGAAATGGGTGATTCAAAGTGAGTTAGTCAGAGTGAGTTCAATGATTCAAGGAGTTCATCAACCAAGTTTCAAGGAGGGTCATTGTGGGAATTGTATGTGTTCATCCCGAGCTTGCATCGAGAAATGTTAGAACAATGTTTCTAAAGACTCATTCTCTAGTCTAGGGTGTCATGTGCATGATGTAGATGTTGTGATCATCATCAAAATATATTCATCAAAGGCTGAGGTATTGCTACTCATGCTTTAGAGAATTTATTTCTTTCTCTCCCTCTTCATTCTTTTTCTCTTCTCTCCCCCTTTTTTCCCAGTTCTTCGTTGTGAGAAATCATGACATTCATCTTATTCATTAAAGTGACTATAATCTAAAATGTAATAAGTTTCCCTTATTTTATAAAAGGGGACTTAATGTTCTTCCTAAGAATTCCAAAAGTCACAAATGGAAAATACAAATGAAAGGTCACCATGGGCATAGATTAAGAGTCATTCTTGTCCTATATAATGTAATGACATACTCTTACTTAAGAGGTTGAGAGAGAGAGAGAGAGAGAGAGAGAGAGAGAGAGAGAGAGAGAGAGAGAGAGAGAGAGAGAGAGAGAGAGAGAGAGAGAGAGATCATTCTTACATTCTCCACTCCTTGCATTGTACAACTTGGTAAAAAGACCAATCAAGAAAGAATTTTCTTCTTTTCATGACTTATGAATGTATATAACTTTGTGTGTATGGTTTCCTTTAGTCATTGGCAAAATAAACTTGTTGTTTCTTTCTGATTAATAATGAATGTGAAATTTCTAATCAACCACAGGAAGAATCGTATTTTCTACTCACGAGAGGTGGTTTCCCTTATCTAGTTTCCCACTTTGCCCTTTTCCCACATTTCAAAAATTCCTCCCTTACACCTCATTGTAAGAATTTTCCATGGATACAATGGAGTGTACCTTTTAGATCCTTGGCCTCTTGGCCAATTACAAATTTCCCATTTCCATCATTCACAATAAAGTGGAGCTGCACCACCCAAGTAGGGGCGCCTGGAGAGGGATAGGGGCACATGTGGGTGCATTGGTATGAGATATAGATGACTGGTCTATGGAAATGACCAGAAAACCTCCTTTGAGGTGTTGCTAAGTGTTTTCCTATGTTCTCTTCCTGTCATGTGAATTTCGGTGTGTGATTGCCAAATCACTTGTAAACTTGCAATGAAGAATCACTTGTAAAACCACCAGACAAAGCATCAAAACCCTAAAAATGAAAGATGTATATGAAGGGGTTAGACTATCCTCAACTACTAGATGGATGGATTTATCACTAAGTGTTGTACTACATATCAGACTCAATGTAGTTCTAGGTGTGTGTGTACACGAAATTATGCCCTAGGTGCTCTTGTTCCAATCACACTTTGTGAGGTAACAAGCTAGTAACTAGATGTAGAATGTAATAAATGTGTGCATGGAAAGTATACAATCCCCTCCTATGAAGTCTGATGTAGATGAACTAGCCTTGTGTGCCTTATGATGGAGATAGATGGATGCAAATGTATTTATAGATTAATTTTATGGATGCAACCTTAGGTGGTGATAGTAAGTGCTTAGTGGTTGGTTCCTCTTTATGGACACATAACTTTATATTTACATGGTTCTCTTGATTCAATTTCATAATCAACCCTTAAAAGGCCGACCACCAAAAATATAAGAAGCTAAAATGGATAGAAACTTCCCCAAAAATGTGAGGAAACTATAAAGAGGATCAGGGTGCCTAGAGGGGACTAGGGTGTCTAGGGCACCTTAGTCTTGGCTAGGCGCCCACCAAAAATAGGAAAAATACAGTATGAAAGTAAAAAATGGGAAAGTATAGGTGTAAGATAAAAAATAATGATAGAAAGCAATGAAAAATGGCCAAAGACATGGGTTAATTATTACTATTTTCACTTAAGAACCATATGAATAGTAGTATGAGACTCGAGACTAAATAATGACTCAAAGTGCATGATTTTGTGTCTACAGACAACTCTTTGAGTGAACATTGTGTCTATGTCTATACTTGCGTAGATTTACCTACTAATAATTTTAGGAGATTGAGTCATAATATTCCCTTTCATTCAAGCTACCCTTTGGGTCCTCTCACCTTAGTTCGGGAAGAGCCAAAAGTAGCAAGATCTAGCCACTTCCTTTATACATGTCTCCTAGTAATTTATAAGACCTAGTGATAACAAAGTGTTAGATATACCCCAAGTATAAATGACATATCTTCTATCTATCCTTCTTAAAGACATTTTTTTATGAATTTCTACTAGGTTTGTGGGATTTAAAACTAGAAACTAATAGGTTCGATGGGGTTTCATTAACTTGATTTATATTTTAATTGTTAGCTCTAAAACTACTCCTCTTACTAAAATGCAACATTGATTAAAAACCTTATATCCAACTCCAAAATACTCCACTTAATAAAAATGAATTATTTAATAATCTTATATTACTACCATGAAACAATAATTAGTTTTAAATAGATTAAATGGTGAAACTTAAGGAGAAGTGGGAGAGGGTAAAATGTGAGCCATAGGATTTAATCATCTCCTACCGTAGATCCTGTGGGTATCCAAGCAGCCCTAAACATATTTCTGATTTGATAATATTGATTTTCCTCTATTTCATTCTCATTTCTTATTCTTCTTGGTTTTGTTGTAGGTTGTAGAAGGGCTTTTGTGGAGGTTTTCCACAAAATATGCAAATTATATGTTTTTATTTTTTTGTTTCTTTTATTTTTAAGTGTGATATTGGGTGTACACACACACACACACACACACACACACACACACACACACACACACACACACACACACACACACACACACACACACAAACCCTACCTACCTATATATATATATATATATATATATATATATATTATAGTTAAAAAATTCCATGATCGGTGCCGTTTCATGGCCTCAAGGTCTAGATTAAAGGGAAATGTCCTTTGGACTTACATTTAAGGTAGGGCCACATAGTGGCATAATGTAATGAATGTTCTTAGCCTTCAAACCCATTATTTTTCCTTTTTATGTTATTTACACACACAAAAAACTATAAATTATTATTTATTACGTTTTTTAATATTCAAACCCTAAAGAACATATATATATATATATATATATTATATATATATATTAATCAATATTTTATTAATGAATAAATATATATCTTATTTAAATACATAGATATTGTAATCAAGGAAGTGAAATTCCTTATTTTTCTATATGGGTACAAGCGGATTAATAAGAAAACCTAGTTTATAGCTTGATACAAATTAATTTTGTGCAAGAAGAGGTATTTAGTTAACTTGGCATTGACATCAAATAAACTCCTTTGGTATGAGAAAATGTAAATAAGAGCTAATTTATCCATATATCTACATATTTTAAGGACTTGGGAGGAGGAAAAACTTCATAAGTGCATGTTACAAGAAAACTCATATTCCATTCTCACTTTACGGTACCTATGCCTCTCACACCAAATTTCCATAAAACCAAATGGATATCGATAATTAAAAATAATGGTTATTACAATATCTGCCAATGGATTAATACTAAGGATGTTAATGGATTACACATTCATTAACTACATATCCTTTCTCATTTCATTTCAAAGATGACTTTGCAATGGTAAAGTTCAAGGGAAAAAGAGAAATAAGAGATTTTTGTACATTGATTTATAAAAATATATATATGTACAACCTTTAACCATTTTCCAAACAACCTTACACAATTATATTCACATGCTTCACTTCCACAACATTGTTCCAACACACAGAGACACGACAGCACGAGCACATGCACAAAAAAAAGCACGGGAACATGCACATGCACAAGAATAGGCACATGCACATGCATAGGTATAGGCATAGGAACAAGCACGAGCACGGGCATATGCATAGACACGAACACGAACACACACACCCACACACCCACACACACACACACACCAAAGTGCATGCCCACACACACACACATGTTCACACACATACATACACAGATGCTCACATACACATATGCACAAAAATAAACATACACACACACAAACACTCCTAATATTCATCAAAAAAGTAAGTATAATATGTTGGAACAAAAGACATAAAATGAGATAAATTTTCAAAGCAACACTAAGACACGACCGAGGCTGATTAGGCTTGTAAAAGGGAAAAAATAACCATCCCTATTCCACTTATCACTCCACTAAAGAGTAGGAGTGTGTTATTGATTCCTCCATGGTTACACACATAATAAAAAAGTACACACTTATCCCTCTAGTTTAAATTCAAACACACTTATTTCTCCACTAGAATTAATACCTCACTCCTTTGTTTCCTCCATTTTCACAAAAATATTTTTCTCTATGTTTTCCCACTTGTCCCTCCACTATGATCTAAAATTCCCCCCATACATAACCATGCTTACTAACCCTATATTGGGTGCTAGTATTTACCACACCATGATTGAAATCATGACACATGTTCAAGTGAGAAATCAAACCAAAACATTGCATGAAGAAAGAAAGAGAGAAATATTGACCATTTTCACAAAGAAGGAAACTACAAGGAATGTACTAATCTATTATTCACATTTTTCCATTAAATTTTTAATCCAAAAGCACTCCACAAGTCAATCCAATGCACTCCAAAACCAATAACACTTCCCAAAGATAGAATGATTCCCATAAAACAAGAATTCAAGTTTGTTTAAATAGGAAAGGTCCCAAATAGAGCATTCCAAAATATTGTGCCTAGTTGAAAAGGTTTCACAAGCCTAAAATCCCAATATAATCAATCTCCCAACAAGCACATTAATTTCCTTACATGCCCATATGGGAGAAAATATAGATTCCCACAAAATCAATTACCAACCATAAATTTCATTTACATGGATTTGAAAAAGAAAATCCAAGAGATCAATATAAAAAATAGATTATAATTACAACTCACATCATAAGAAACTTAATCAAATCAACTTGCAAAAATAATAAAGGCCTTACACAAAATTAAAAGCAAAAGTGGTTGAGAGAATTCCAAGGCTCATTATGGGGTTCTTTTGAGCCCCTAAATAACCAAAATGAGTAAAAAAAGGCACACCTATCCCATGGTAGGTGTATGGAAAGGTTTTGGGAGTGTGGGACAAAATGTCCTACACATCACCCAAAAGTGGTAATAAAGCCTAAATATGAATTTTCCATAAATGGAAATATTTCAAATAAAAAAAGTAATTTAAAACTACCAAAAATGGTAAAATAGTTAACCCTTAATCCAAATTAAAATTTAACTTAAAAAATGACCGAATAATAATATTTAACAATTCAAAGGTCTAAAATAAAGGGAAATTTATAAAGAAAGAAAGGAATAAGCCATATTCAAATTTCACAGTCACTTCACATATTCTCAACACCTAACCATTTCAAGACCATGTTACATTTTTTGGTCGGGGAGCTTCTGGGAGTTAGCCCCCTTTATCCTCTTTGGTATGCTTTTTTCTTTTTCTTTGCGTATGTCTCTTTAGCACTTGTTTCTCATTTACAAACTCAATGCAAACAAATCATATCTTCTCAAAATAATATCAATTATATGTAATGTGGAATTAAGAAATGATATCAATAATCAACAATAATTTTAAACACAAGAATAATGTATCCAAATGTCATCATCATATATAAAACATATTACTAATCATCATCATCTAAAACATCTATCAAACCATCATCATATGAAACATATATCAACTATAATCATTAGAAAAATGTCCAAAATAAGATACCTACACCTTGTGCTAACACAAAATAATAATGAAAACCATAATCTTTGGGATAAGTATGAAAATATAGGCACCCCGTGCAAAGAATATATATGATGAGTAATCCAACATGCTTGACAATATAAGGAAAAAATAGCTAAATAGTTCCCAAAAGGAGTGAGCACTACATCCCCCTCCCCTTAAAATAAATATTCTCTTAGAAGTCACTAGAATAAATGATGTTATTAAACTCTCAAATTAGTATCATCCTCCCATGTGGCTATAGTATCATAATATTTATCCCATTGTACTTGTACCTAATAAAGCTCACAACTTCAAAATCCTAGGGTCCTATACTCTAGTATGCACATGAGTTCCTAAGTCACTTTTTCCTCCTCCACTTGTAAGGATATCCAATTTAAAATGTGATAAGGATCCAAAAATATATTCTTAGTAACAAAACATGGAAAACATCATGGATGTGAGCCAAGCTAGGTGGAAAGGATAGAGGGTGAGCTATTGGTCTGATCCAATCAAGTATATTAGTAGGTCAAACAAAGCTGTGGTGCTAGCTTAGAAACATTTCCATATCAGATTGGAATCTTATGTCATTTGAACCTCAAAAATACCTTTGGGCCCACCTTGAAGCTAAAAATCAATCATGCAGAAATTTTCATCCTTCTTTTACCTCTCTAGTTCCTTACTGAATGCATTTCTTGATAAAAATTATGTCTCTTCATGTCTGCATCATGACAAGACCTACTATAACCTTATCCTCAATTTGATCCCAACTTAAAGGAATTATACACTCTTTTCCATACAATGCCTTAGAGGGCACCAATAAATAATTGTGATAATCGTTGTTGTAGGTTAAATCCACTAAGTACAAGTAGTCCTCCTAGTGAGATTGGTGATCCATCACATACATGCAAAGCATGTCCTCTAAAAAAAGTTTGAGATACTCGGTTTGACCATTTTTCCGAGGGTGGTATGCAATACTAAAGTTAATTTATGTGTCTAAATTCTCTTGCATAGTGGTCCAAAAGTTGGATGTGTACAATGGGTCACGATAAAAATAATCATGTGAGGAATCCCATATAACCTCACTATCTTATCCAAGTATACCTTGGTTATAGATCTGACATTACATGTGGTCTTCACTAGAGGAAAGTGTGTTAACTTAGTCATCTTTTCCCCCATGACAATGATAACATCATGATGATATACTTGAGGTAGGTAGACCAACAATAAAATCCATGGAAATAGTGTCCCATTTCCAATCTAGAATGACATGTGGATATAGAAGAATGGAAGAATGCTGATAATCAGTCTTCACCCTTTAACACTCCAAACAATGTGACACAAAAATGTAGTGTCTTTTCACAAACTTTCCCATTGACACAACTATTGGAACTTTACGTGCATCTTATTCACCCTTGGGTTGATTGAATAGGGTGTATAAAGGGCCTTTGAAAGAATAAGTTGACAAAGATAACCCTCTTTAGGAACATAAATGCACCCTCTATGTCTCAAAAGACCATATTAATCTAAGGTATAACCCAAAAATTTTCCATAATCTCCTCGATCTCCATACTAATAAATATAATCTATCTCTTAGAAGTTGTGCTAGGATCCATCCTCTCAATTTTTTTTGAATGGTTAAAGACATGTACATCACATGCGACTTAGGGAATCTACAATAACATTATCCTTTCCCTTCACATGCTTTATATCCATCTTATACACGTAGATAAGCTCCATCTATGCTATTGAGGGGCATTTATATTAGATTGAGTAAAAATGTGGTAGAGGATCAATCAATCGGTACTCAATAAAAATCCGAGGAAATGATGTCATTAAACCAAATCATGAACTACTACAAGAAGCTCAAGATCATGGGTGGGGTATTTCATATCATAATACTCAAGCTTTTGAGACTCAAAATATCTCACACAACAATCCTACATAAGTATTTGCCCCAATCCTACTAATGAAGCATATGTGAAAATGATGAAGTCTTAGTGTGGATCGAGAACTACTAACATAAGTGCATCAATGAGCTCATCCTTGAGCATCTTGAAGGCCTATTCATATGTCTCTTTCTATTCAAATTTATTCCCTTTGTGTTGAAGAGAAGTGATGAGGTGAGATATAAAAGAGAAGTCTTGAACAAATGTACATTAGTATTCTACCAAAACCATGAAACTGCACACACATCTATAACATTAGTGGGTGTAGGTTAATAAAAATTTTCTCGATCTTCAAGGGATTGAATGTGATTTCCTCTCCTGCAATAATGTGCCCCAATATTGAACCTTAGTATGAAAGAAGAAACAATTATAAAGGTTCCCATACAAATGATGCTCCTTCAAACACCATAAAAATTATCGAAGGTGGTACTCATGTTTGTCCCTTATGTGTGAGAAAATCAAAATTTCATCTAGTAACAAAAGGATAAAGTTGTATAGGAATATCGAAAACACACCATTCATAAAACTAATGGATACAACTAGGGCATTGGTTAGCGCAAAAATGGTATCACCATGAGCTCATAGTGTCTATATCTAGATTGAAAAATTTGTGTCATGGATATATACCTCTATAATTATAAACTAGCGGTATCTAGAATTTAGATAAATCTTAAAAAATATGGTGGCACCATGCATATAATCAAATAGTTCATCAATCCCTAGAAGAGCATATCAATTCTTCATTTTCACCTTATTCGGTTTCACTGTAGTCAATACAAAAACTCAAGGATTCATCCACATTAACAAATGTAACTAGTATGCCCCAAGGGGAAAAACTAGGATGAATCAAACCATTCTCAAGAAGACCCTCCAGCTACATATTAAACTCACAAATCTCTGATGTAGTCATTCTATAGGGTGATCATGAAATCTTATTTTCTTTAAGTAATAAGTCTATGCGGAACTCAATCTCTCGTGTGGAGACATGCATGGTAATTCACTAGGGAATACATTTACAAAATTCTAAAGGATGTGGTGGTTATATAATGATGGTCATAGTGACTCATCATTAGACCTATGACTAAATTGATAGAGAACAAATGAAATCATTTCCACATGATCCATTTGAGTTACATGGCTGAAATATTGTGAATGGAAAGTGGTCTCTTAACTCCTATCAAAACTTCCTCTACACTAAGTTCATCACATAACTCAATGAAATTGTAATAGAAATATACCTTATCTTGATGAGGTTCAATCCAATCCATCCCCAAAATAACCTCATATGACCATAAGGGAAGGAGTCATAGGTCTATATTAGTGGTGAAAGATCCTAAAACTAGAACACACTCTCTTATCATCATACTCATGGGTAAATTAGCTCCGAAGCCAAATCAACCTCTCGGATTGTGTCTTGCCTAAATTTTTATAGTGTGCATCGATCCACTTATTGGTCCTCAAATCTGCACCCCTTGGTGGCTTGAAACTAATTCTCTTAGGAAGGGAGAATGCTTGGACTATGATAGACCAGGTGGTAGTGTGTTGTTTTGTAGATGGAGAGGGGTTTAACACTCTCCTTAGGATAAAGCCTTGGGATGCTTGAGGGGCACATACAAAGGAAATGGTCTTTTCCATTTACTTTTGGTCCCGCCTTGAACTAGGTGAGAGGACCCACAGTGTAACCTGAATGTAGAGGAGGGAGATGAATTCTTTGTTCCTCTTGAATTTTCAAATAATGGATCAATCTTAGATAAGAATGGCCATGAATATAACTCTCACTCTCATGATTTTTCACAAAATATGTTGTATATGCTTACTATACCAGACATATGTTACTATAGACAAAAAATTTCAGTTTCTCTTGCATTCTCTTGGTAATAGAATTAAGGCTAGAAGGAACCTTTAGTGATATTCAGAGAAACAAAGTAGTAAATGGAAAAATGGAAGTTAATATGAGGGGGTGGGATCAATTATGGTAATTTTAACTTCACAAAGGGGAGATTATATATTGAGAGATTCCTTATATTGATAACATCCCGCAATTCTAGAAAGCACAAAAAACTAGATTAAGTAGTGACAATTTCTACAAAGAAAGATTTGCATTCATTGATACTCAACAGATGCAAAGTTTCAACACAATCTCTAAAATACTCAACACAAGATCTCGTGTAAGTATTCTAATGAAGTATTTACTACTTCTACTCTCGTACACCTAAGATACACTCAAAGGATAAAAAAATCACTTGAAAAAATGGTTAGAGTAAGGATTTTACAATTAATTCCAATATTGTAGAGTAAATTCTCACATCACAATATTAAACTAATGACCAAAGCATAACCATTGAGGAATGATCTAGTGTACGATAAAGAGAAGAAATAAACACAAGAATATAGCAGAAAATATAACTCATCAATGGACAATTTAACATTCACCACTTAGAACACATAAATTAAACTCAAATGATGACATGTTTCACTAAGATATTGAATTTATTAACAAGAAAACATCAAGAGAATGCTCTCAAAGTTTGTTAATGGATGTAAATTGCAACCACCTTGAAATAGAAGTATGGGAAATGTAAATCTATATGAATTTCACAAAGGAAACATGCAGTTTTCACAATTATATCTCTTGAACTTTTCAAAAATAGAAAGACTAAGCCCCTTTTATCAGAATACCAAAACTAACTCCTTAATAGAAAAACCCACACTTTGATATGAGGACAAGCCCCCATATTTATAATTTTTTTTTTTCTTACAATTCACTCCACCCAAAATAATAAATGATTCACCACCTTGATCATAAATAAAGATATTTTTAATTAGAGTGGGAATGTAACTTGTCTAACTAAAAATATCCAATCTTCTGTTAGCATTTTGAGATTGATTCCATGCCTTCATTTCCACATATGTAAAAATAGTTAGCTGATAGTGATAGGTGCCCCTGTTTATTTTTATTTTCTCATTTTATCCTTCCAAATTCCATCAATTTTTGAATCGGATGATGCTAATGAGACCATTTTTCTTGATTTGGAGCACTAGAGAGAAAGCTATGGCCATTTGAAGTTTTTCCTTTCGGGATGAACAAGAGAGTGACACATGATAGATTTTGATTGGCTTTAGGAATTTCCCTTGTCTATGAAATGTGAGCAAATAAAAAAATGTCATGTATCTTCACCTTCTTAGACTATTTGTTTACCTTACTTGCCTATCATGAAATGTGAGCTAGTAAAAACCTCCACGCTCCTCATAATTCGGACTTTTAGATGACCCTAATTGATTACTAAGAAACATAAGCCAATGGGAAAGCTACTTTTTGGATTTAATCCCTTGCCATCGGATCCCCGCCACATGTCACTACCTTTCTCACCATGGAATTTTATGTCCATCACATCCCTTTTAGGTGAGGGACGTCATGGACATGAAAATTCACCTATCTCCCATCGGTTCTTTATTTCAAAATTAAAAAAAACCCGCTTTGCTTCCTACTTCAAACATTTAGCATTCCTATACATAACCATATCTTCAAACTCCCTCTGTAACTTCCTACCACCACTCCACCATTCCCAAAGATAAAACTAGCTCCAAAAAATAAATAAAATACCTTTCCCATGGTGATATGTAGGTCTTAGAAGAATATTTCATTGAGCTAAGGAGAAGAAACGAAGAACAATGGAAATCCCCATTTCCGTGAAATCAAAAACTGAATAAATATTGGAAACAAATGCATGGATTTTAGTTTTTTTATAATCATTACTCTATCAAAAAAAATTAGAAACACACCTTGGATCCTCCTCCCGTGAGATAAAAATTCACAAAGTGAAGAAATCCTGTTTCCGCCCCATGAAGAAAAAAGCTTGATTTCCTGTCAAACCAAGAGTCGATTGAAACAAGATTTCACGAAAGCACAAGAAATGAAAACCCATATCAAAAAAATGATTTCCATCATGAACGGAGGAGAAAACTAGACCTGAAATTTTTGAGGTCCATTAATGGCTCACCGTGTCTAGAAATTTAAAAGTTTAAAATCTCCCAAACTTTTGATCAGGTAAGATTTTTTTTTCAAAGGGGCAATATTGGGATAAAACCCATATCAGAAAACCTCATTCCATGTCACTCTAACATGTTGATCAAAGAATACATGTCAAATATCACACAGGAGTCTGCATGGGATAAGAAGGGACAAAACCAATGGCGTGGAAGGACAAGAAGGACCCGGGCACGGAAGGTAAGTTCAACTTTCAGGAATTAGCCGATTTTGAGCATGAAGACCTATTTTTAGAAGGTGGTATGTGGAACACACCAACGATGTAGGGATGTGTGCACCATGCATTGTCTATCTTTGGAGAAGCGGATCGAAGCATTTTTCATGGAGACAAGCTGAGAATAGAATTGAAAATTTAGTTAACTACAAGAGGACTATAGATAACACATTTGTATGTGTCGCTATGCTTGTGAAAAGTGTGTGGCTATCAATAGGATGCGACCTATTTGTGGAATAGATAAGTGGTGAAGGGAAAGTCCCCACCATATATATATGATGTTAGGTACATAGTAGAAGTATGTATGAATGTGTGAGGATGTATGTGTAACAGAGAATATACAAAGTGTGAAGTGTGCGTATACGCATATGACTGAATTATTGTATCAGATCCATACGCGTGTTGGTATAGATTGAAAATACTGTAAGGAGCTTCTGTATTTATTAATAAATGGAAGATATTGGCTGAATCTAAGTGTCATTCTTGTGTGTAGTTGAGTAGTGCATGTTATTAATTCAATCATGATTACTGTTTAAGCTTGTTCTTTCATAGATCTGAGGGTAGCATGCATTGTAGAATGATGGATTAGTTATGAATCTATATGTTTCTTCCTTCATCATGCTAACATCCTACTACAACAACCCTAAAGAGGGACTTGGTACCTTTGTGCGCTTTGGGTGAGTGCTCAGTCAAGGCTGAGTGATGTGCCAACGTGACTAGGGTGTTATCTGGTAAATTCTAGGCTACATCATTGGTTCCATTTTTTGGGACCTCTTTTTCAATTGTTTTTAGGATGGTTTGTGATGAAGATGTACTGGTTAACTCTAGAAAGTATTAAGGAATGGATACATGATATGGTGGAAGAATATACACAGTGGTTTAACAGTGGATCCGAGTTTAACGCATGCACTTAGGTAGAAAAAAATCTATACGACAACTTATATGAGAGCTTTTTTGCTATCTTTCGAGTAAAACTATACAAGTGGCTTACTGCGTATGCATCCTAATAGAATTAGAGGTATCATGCACTTGTTTGGAAACAGGAAGAATTTTAGACTCTTTATGATGCCTATCTGATCTAGAATCACGTTATGGATACGTGGTTTCATGGTGTTCTAAACAGTTATATTCTAGAATATTCAATTTCAACGTACTCTTGCCCAGAGGTAGCTGAATTTTAGTTTTTGCTGTATCTAAGAGGAACATTTTTGCAAGGTATTCCATTACCAATCAAAATATTGATGGTAACTCGAACCTAAAGAATAGACTGATTGCTAACTAAACTTTTCCACATGTGAGGGTAGGAACAGGTTTGGTTTAAGATGGTAAACCTAGCGGAAAAAGGTAGAGAGAAGAAAGGTAGCTTAAGTATAATGAGGCATGTGAGAGGGACATAGAGAAGAAACACTCCGTTGTAGAAAGTATGGCATGGAGGAGAGAGATGGTTCGTGAAGGATTTACATCTCATGTAGAAGATGTGGAGTAAGAGCATCAAGAACTCTCCCATCTTGGAAATCATGATAGAGATCCCCCTCTGCCTAACACAAAAGTGCACCAGTAGAGATTAACTAGATCATGGGTGTGCATCTTAATCCACATGGTGACCTATCCCTTGCACTTGGTTTTCCAGTATCTAGTAAGACAAGCAACTAGAAAACTAATTTGGGAAGTAGGAGAGTAGGAGAAAATCGGGGATTGAGTACATCAATGATAGGACAGATGAATCTGATGTCATTTGGAGGAACATTCTTAGGTGCATCATCCCACAGAATGTGAGTGTGCAGAATGTTGGATTCACCTCTAGAAGTGGAACTACCTCATATATTGTAGGGGTTCAATATAGTACTACTATCGAAGCATAGGGGAGTACATCTACAGGTCCTATTCCAACTACTGGTGGTGGATTAAGAGGTATAGGTGGTTCTAGTTCCAGTGGATCTGGTGGTAGAGAGAACCCAAGAGGATCTAGATCAGGTGGTCAAGGTCTGCACCCACCGCAAAATATCTATATGGAGATGTCTCTTCACCTCCCAAAATATAGAGATATAGAGGATGCTGCTGAACATGTGCATATGTGTAAAATCTTGTGGTGTGCTAAAGGGATCACGACTGCTAAGAGAAAGGCAAGTTAATTTGCCACTACATTAGAAGGGTGTGCACACAAATGGTATATGAAGTTTTACCACTGATCGGACTTGCATGGATTATGCAAAGCATTGACGGATGCTTTCTTGAAAAAGTTCCATATCCCGAGTTTGAGCATAAGAGTATAAGTACACTCAAGGATATCAAGCAAGACACTACTAAGAGTGTATGTGAGTATGATGCTTGTTTTAAGACACTTCTATCTAAGCTATCTTATGATATTCACGCTAGCCAACATGCATAATGGTTCATTGGGGGATTGATTACACCTTTTAGGAGGCCACTATCACATAAGACATACATTGATCCACGTGAAGAACTGGAAGAAACTTTACATGCTGAGGTAGTTAGGAGCATTGACACTGACATTAGTCCATTTCAAGAGACATAGATTATAGCTATTGCAAAGCAATTAGAGAAGCTATCAACAAATTCAATCCATGAAACATGCTTAGGAATTTGGTGTACAGATTGTGAAGTGGAAGGTCACACCAAGGATAGTTTCCCTCACAGATCTGTACACTCATTACTGTTGGATTGTGAGATCTATCTTTTGAATCATGATGCTAGTCACTTGTCCTTTGTTACAAGTGCATAATAAGGAAGAATGTATCTTACTTTTGTAAGATTTACAGGTCCATGACCCATGATACTGAGGATTTTTAGTTGATTGGTTAGATCCAGGATCTGTAGACCTTGGGGTATGATAGACAAGTATAACATATAATTCTAAGGGTAAGAATGAGCACTAGGATCGGGATCATAATCAAACACACTATAACAGGAATGAGGGCATTTTGAAGGAGGTCATGGAAGGGGACATGGATATTGTGGTGGATATGGAGGATGAGGCCATGGTGGAGGAAGAGGTGAGTTACCTCATGGAACATGTTATATGTGTGGATCTCCTGACCACTATAGGTGTGAATGTCCTTAGAATATTACATGTTCCTTCCCAGATTGAACCATAGCTATGAGGAATGCCTAGATTTATATGAGCATATGAGTAAGCGCATAAGCAAGAAAATAAAGGCACCAGGATGGTCGAGTCCAGTGCATGGTACAAAATGAATGGATGCCCAAGATAGTAGAAGGACATGAGGCATTTACGGTGAAGATAACTACACACACCGATGTGGTGCTTGTAAGAGAGGCATTGCAATGAAGCCTACGATCACCAAGGAGGAGGTTTTCCATACAAGGTACCCGGATCCCGATCATTAGAAAGATGTTTGCTAGGATACCATGGAAGTGCTAAGGAATATTTAGGGTGAAATACAGTACCTAAAGGAGTAGAAGAAAGCATTGGAGACATTCCAAACTGATATCAATGATTTGTGAGAGGTGTGCAAGATGTTGCGCCAAGAGAACATTATTCCACTATTAGGAAATTGGTTAAGAGGGAACACTTTGCACACAAGTCTTGAGACTAGATGAAAGATTCTACATAAAAATATTCCCCCTGATAGCATTGACTATGACAAAGAAATTAATTTGAATGCTGTTGTGGATGGGTGGTTGTTGATAAATATATTGATTGACATAGGTGCGGAAGTAAATGTGCTTACATTAGATGCATGGGTACAAATGGGGAGGCCTCGATTTCAGCCATCATCTAATGTGTTATTTATGGAAAACCAGACTAAGGCCACTCCTATAGGAGTTTTGAAAGATGCATCTATAACTATACTGAGGGGCCAAGTTCACTTGGGAAAAAAAGACAATTTTCTAGCCCTACTTGGACACCCTTGGTGTTATGCACATATTGCTGATTTGAGATTCAATAAGGGGTATATCATCTTTGAAAACAAGGAGGAAAGGGTTGTGATACCTTTGTGAGATGGTAATTCTATGCCATATGTTTATCTTCTAAGCAAGGAGGACTTAAACAGCAGTCTATGCATGTGCTATTCAAGATCCGAGAGGTCAATGAACCATCAAAATAAGGCATCCTATAGTGGGAGGATTCTCATTCTATTAGTGAGACTATGAGTATTGCTTTCGATAATTAGGCCCATGGTACATATGAATTGGTAGGGCGCAAGGTAAAAGTGCAATGGTTGCACACAGGAATGGATTTCGTTCGATTCGATGGATAAGTAGCACAATACCTTGGTATACAGGGATAGAAGATATCCCTACCTTTCTAAAGGCCATGGAAACATAGTGGATAGATCAAATTAAAAGAAGAGATATGTTAGTATATACATTGCGTAGGATAGCAAACGTCTTTGGTGGGTAGTCTAAAGATATAATCTTATAAAGCTGGGAAGAGATTGGAGTCACTTTATCTACTAGGGGTTTATACATAACAATGCACCTACGCAAATATACACTTATCACGATGATAAACTTGTTTAGCATCACATTCAAGCAAATGTGAGAGACTCTAGACAACGGAAAGGAAGCATTAACACCTTCACTATGGGTGCATAGGGTTGTATTCTACGCTACAAGGATGCGTACACACTTGTTATGCATAAGCGAGAACTACATCAAGAAACCGAACTGGTAAGATTTGACTACGAATGATCTATACTTTTGACTACTTCTCGACTGAACCTCCGGTAGATGAGGCGTTAAAATTTTTCAAGTGTTTAACTATGGGAGATAGTGCAAAAGAAGAAGAGCATATTTAGGAATTATTTGGTGAGACAGAGTCCGGAGCATGTTTTGAAAAGGAAGAAGAAATGGACTCCATACTACTTGAATGTGCTCACCTTGAGAAAAAGAAAGGAAAGATGGTTTACATCATGGATGATGAGGAAGTTGAGAAATTGGATGTTGAACATTCATAAGGGGTGCATGAGGTCTTGGATAGTGTGGACAGGGGATACACACGCCTACCATGAACCCATGAAGACAAAGAAGATGAATATAGGTTCGGAGGCTGAGCCTATGGAGGCCATAATTGGAGACTACTGGTTAGACCTAGAGGTAGAAAATATCATCGAGTTACTCAGGGATTATAAGGAATTATTACCTCGAGGGTATCATGAACTTAAAGGCATGCATGAATCACTTGGGGAAATGAAGATAAAACTTAAGGATGGTGCATGCTTAGTTAGAAAGAGACCTTATAGAATGAATCCTAATTTACGCGAGAAGGTAAAAGAAGAAACTAATAAAATCTTGAAATATGGAATTATCAAGCCCCTTGATGAGTCGGAATGGGTTACCCCAATGGTGATCAATATCAAGAAGGATAGATAGATTAGGATATGTGTGGACAATAGGGAGTTGGATGATGCATGCGTCACATATCCATTCCCTATGCCATTCACTGAGGAAATACTAGGAGTTGTAGGGTGTGAAATGTATTCCTTCACAAATGGGTTTTCTGGGTATCATCAGTTAGGATTGCTCGGGAGGATCAAGAAAAGACAACATTTAATAAATGGGGCAGTTTTACCTATACTATAATGCCCTTTGGATTGAAAAATGTGCCTGTTGTATTCTCACGCATAGTTGTTCAGGCATTCAAAGATTTTATTCACAACTTCTTACAAGTCTACCTAGATGATTGGACAATATATGGGCTTGTGAAAGATCATTGTGACAATCTGTGCTTAATGTTTGAATGGTGCAAACAATTGAGTATCTCTTTGAACATCAAGAAGTGCATATTTGCTACACCATTTGGAATATTGTTAGGACATATAATCTGCAAGGAAGGTTTATTGGTTGATCCAGCCAAGTTTGTAGTAATTTTAGGCCTAGAAGCACCTACCAGCCAAAGTGAGGTGTGTAAATTTTTGAGTCATATAGGATATTATAGAAAATTCATAAAAGGGTATGCCAAAATTTCTGCACCCTTGGAAGAATTACTGAAGGGGAAAGGTACATTTTATTGGGGAGAACTAGAGCGAAGACGCGCTTGAGATATTAAAAGAGAAGCTTACTATCGTGCCCATTCTCCACTTTCCCTCATAGAATAAACCATTTAATGTGCATGTGGACACTTCGGAATGGCCATTGGTGTTGTGTTAGCTCAACCTAAAGCAAAGGTATTATAGATCATCCAATCTATTATGATAGTAGGAAGGTGACTCCTACTAAAAAAATTATACAACTACAGAGCATGAAGCTTTTTCAATGATCTATGCATTGCACAAGTTTTGATAGTACTTGTTAGCAACACCATTTGTGTTTTATACAAATCACATGGCCATTAAGTACTTGGTAAAAAAACCCATCTTATAAGGGTGCATATGCAGATGGGTACTCCTATTTCAAGTGTTTGACCTCATAGTTGTGGTGAAGCCAGGGAAAAGTAATTCTAGACCAGACCATTTATCTAGAATCAACTTAGGAGAGGAAGCATATACAATTGAAGAAACAATGCTAGATGCATAGTTGTATAGGTTACAACACATGCCCACAGAATTAGAAGACATTACTATCTTTCTTTAAACAGGTATGACACGAAAGGAATGAAAGCATTAGAAAAGAAGTAACTTGCTATATGTGTGACACCATTTATTGTCATAAGTGGTGACCTCTACAAGCTAGGCAGAGATGAAGTATTACACCATTGTGTATTAGAGAATGAGCGCAAGGATATCATGGAAGAAGCTCATGGTGGTATTGCAGGAGGAAATTATACAGGTGATGCGACTTCCTGGAAGATCCTACTTGTTGGATTATGGTGGGAGATATTGTATAAGGACTGTAAAGAATATTGTAAGGTGTGTGATCATTTTTAGCATCTCGAGAAGACCAGGGAAAAAGAGATGAGGTGCCTTTGAGACCGATTACTAGTGCTGAACTGTTTGAGAAATGGGCCATTGAATTTGTAGGACCTATTTTTCTAGCCGCGTGTAGGACTAGATCACGCTATATCATTACTTGCACAAATTATGTCACATGGTGGGTAGAAGTAGCACCTACGAAGTACTGTACATCAACTAAAATAGCTAGGTTTATATGTGAGAATGTTCTTACATCATATGGATGTCCTTTAAGCTTGACAAGTGATAGAGGTATACACTTTTGAATGAGACAATCGGGATCCTATTGGATGAGTTTATGGTTGCACACCATAAAACTACACCCTACCATCCTCGGGAAAATGAAATTGCTTGAGGCCTTCAACAAGATTTTGAGCCGAATTTGACCAAAATATGTGATGTTGGAAGAAAGGATTAGGATGACAAAGTGTCAACCTGTGATTTGGGCATATAGAAAAAACTTACAAGAGATTAAACAAAGCCACACCATTTCAGTTGGTCTTTGGCACATAAGCTATTCTCCCTATAGAATTTATGTTACCTTCTTTGCACATTGTGCACACTAGAGGTCTAGCTAATGAATATGATTTATTAGAGCATATCGAAAATATGGCTCAACTAGATGAGCGTCGAGCCATAACACGATGGAGTCGAAGCGAGGAAAAGGCCGAGGCGAAGGCATGACATGACATAAACATAAGGGATGAGAAGTTTGAGATTGGAGAAATGATACTTCTTTATGACTCAAAGTTCTTATGCCATCCAGAAAGCTCAAAGTATATTGGTTGGGGCCGTATGTTATCACTTCTATACTTGAATCAAGTGTTTACCAATTTAGAAGCACTTGATGGAACACGATACTGGTTACTTTAACGGGAGTAGGCTGAAGCCCTACTATAAATAAGTCTTCTTGGTGCTTGTAATAAGGCAGTATTGCCATTTAGCTTAGGTTTTCAATTTTGTATTTTCCTTAATGTATTTCTTTCATTGTCACTATGCTTTGTCAATTTAGTTATTTTTGTGGATAAGCGCGCTTGCATGTACGAAGCTAATTACTATATGAAGAATGTTTATGCATAGAGTATTGCACATACTTTTAGTGTGGGGTGGTTGTAGTTATCTAAGAAAAAGTCCGTGGGAATTAAAAGGTGAAATAAATAAGCTGCTATGGGTGTGCTTTAAGTCAAAAGAAGATTACTTCTCAAAAGTGACCAAGGATGGAGATGAATGAAAGGACAGTATAACACGAGGTAAGTGGAGGCCATGATAGCTACTAGGAGAAGGTACAATGATGAGGTACTAGGGCGTAGGGGTATGTGCTGAAGAGAAGTCTGTGACTAGAGGGTAGGAAGGCACGCTAGAAGGTTGTAGCTAGGCACAAAGATGTACTGTGTGGAACAAATGGATTTGATCAATGAATGAGGGCATATTTGGTAGGTGAAGGAGAAAAAATGCATCAAAATTTGAAAAAAATTATATAAGGATGGAATGTGGATTCATTTTTACTATTACGACTAATAGTATTTGAGGAAAGAGCCAAGTGTGAAGAGCCGAGTGATCGAGTTAAGGTGCGAAGAGTGTGAAACCAAGCATGACAACTGGATCTATGTGACAAGAACCTTGCGTCCCTAGTGGTGAAGGGTTTGAGTGAAGTAGGGAGACAGAAAAGAGTTAGGTTAAGAAGTTTCCACGTAGGGCATCACTGAATCGAGTTAGGGTTTGATTCGCAAAGTTACAGAGTTGAAGAGGAGACATTTGTAAGGTAAAAATGGCACCGAAGAAGGCATCTGCAACAACAGTAAAAGGAAAGAAGAAGGTGGTCGTCGAGGAGGAAGAGATGGCACCTGAAATCCATTTTTCAGAGATGTAATATCTAGAAGGATTCATCATCTTCCAGGAATGGGATTCACCCATTAGAAAGAGAAAAGTAAGTGAATACAATCACATAACTCTGGAGAACAAGAAGGAGCTCGATTCCTTGCTCACTTTGCTAGGATGAACAAACACACAAAGGGATGACATGCCAGTTTATGAAGGTATGGGTGAGAATATTTTAAAGAGAATTGGGGTCTACCAGTTATATGAGCTTCCATATTTTGGGAAGTATGAGCCCTTGTATCAGTGGCTCATGAGCAGGGTGCATGAAGACTTCTTCTACTTTACAAGACGTAGAGTTAGAATCTCATATGTACTTGTCTCATTAGTTATAGGTCTGAAGGCCACAAGAGAGGACATAAAAGGTGATCTTATAGATAAATACATGATTATAAGGACCAAACAGGAGTTGGGGTACCTAAAGGGTCCATGCAGAATGGACATAAACAAATTGAAGAACTATTTAGTTGTGTAAGCTGTAACCCACCTTGTTACAAAGTTGAATGATAAGGAGAGGTGGTCACATGTAAATACTATGTGGTTACATGTGGCATGTTAGATGTCAAAAGGGACAATCTACGATATTGTAGGCTATATTATAGAGTAAATAGTGGAAGAAGCGCACATAAGAGGGAAGATCAACTTTGGGGCTGTTCTACTATCACTAGTATTCATGGAGATCGTGAGTACAGAGACAGATCGAAGAAAAAAGTATGGGAATAGCCCATAGAGAAAAAGTCCCTAGCTGAAAGATTCAACAAGTACCTATGCAAGGGGGCCATGACAGATGCCATAAAGAAAATGGCGGAGAAGTAGTATGATAGGCTATGCGTGACATTTGGGGAAGAGTGGTGCATCCTAAAGGACCACCAGTAGTGGTAGGGAAACAAGTTCATTTTGCTTGTATATCAGCATTTCTGCATTGTGTGATTCCTAATGAAAGATGGAGTCTAGATCCATTGGTGTAAATTGCCTTATGCATTCACTGCAAGGTATTTCCAAGCATCATTTATAGATTTATAGACACATGCCAAATAGTCTTCAACGAGATAATGTAGACTCGCAACTACTATACATTGAGGAAGAATTATGTGTATCCTAGCAAAAGTGTTTATACAGAGAGGATCATTTCAGAAGTGCTGAATATTAAGCAAATAAGTCTGGTTGTAGTAGATGTGGGGGTAGTATTGGTGTATCTCAAGTTGAAGCCAAAGATTGAGAATAACAAATATGTGGAAGGTGAGTTCACACTTCTAGCACCACCAAAAGGAAAGCATACAATGTAGAACATCCCAACACCTAAGCCCATAGAGCTAATTGAAGTGGAGGATGAGGAGGAGGAGCACGAAGATAGTGGGGGTTTAGAGCATAGAGGTAGGAGACATCCTACAAATAAGGGTGAAGCTGAGTGTATAATTATACCACCTTAGCCACAAGAGGGAGATGATGATGACTTGAATGTAGTCCAATAGGAGCACAAGTTTAAGTTGGTATTTAGGAGAATAAAGACCCAAGGTGCTACTCCAACCATCATGCAAAAATCACCTTGACTCTCTCCATTGAAGGAGGTGACTACACAGAGAAGGAGTAAAATAAAGCTGGATGAGGATGCGGAAGAGTTAGAGGAGAGCGCACTTAATTCTACTACACTTCTAGAGAACACAGAAGAACAGGTGAGGAATCAAAGGAAAAAGAAGAGGATGAGAAAAGACCTGAGGAGACAACTACAGAGAATGTTCAAGACATGGAGACACAAGTCCCAAATTTGGAAGCTAAAGTTCCTAAGTAGCAATGGTCTAGAAGAACAAGTGGAGAGCACATTCCACTAGCCATGGGGTATGCAGAGGATGTAGGAAAAATTGTCCACACCTGCTTATAGAGCACGATAACACAAAAGGATTTATTCAACAAGGAGCTAATGGATGAGGACATGACGACTATGCGCACTCAAAATAAACTATCGTGGTCAATGTATGTACACATGGATGAGCCTAATTTTGATGTGTGAAAAGAGTCACGTATTTCAAGATGACTAAAGAAGGTACCCCAAGTGAGACACATGACAGTAAAGACTACTATCATGTCAGATGAGCAGGTCAACAATGCATTGGTGAAAGTTTCTACTGAGATGGCTAGAAGAAACATGGATAAAGCTGCCACGATCAGAGTACTATGTAAGGAGCTGAAGAAAAAGGATGCAGAGATAGCACACGTAACGCAGAAAGGGACCTTATGTAGAAGAAAAATGAAGTGTTTATAATCATTCCGAGAGGATATTGGGGACAATGTCATCGAGCAAGGCCACACTTGGAGGCCAAGTTACCACGATGTTTCCTTTGGCGATACATTATGTAGGAAAGTTGGTGGACTTGGTAATTGAAGATGATCCTCTAAGCATGTTAAAGCCAAGAAGCTCGAGCAAGATGTCGAATGAGAGAAAGCCTCGGTGATGAGAAAGATCATATCTTATGAAGGGATGTTGCAAGCATTACAAGAATTATTGAAGAAAGAATACTAGGCTTTAAACATATGCACAGCGCTAGAGGCACTTATCAACATAAAGACCCTAGAAGCAAACAATGAAGTCTAGAGAGCGATGAAAGATGAGACCTTGGGTTGTGTAAAAAGATTGTCAATGATTAAACAGAAGTGTGAGGCCTGGCAAAGCAACACAAGAACTACACAAGACTCAGCTTTGGAAGAGCTTAGGAAACTAATTACATAGAAGATGGACCTTTTAGAAGGAATAATGACATCAATGTACAGTGTTGTGTTGGTTCTACAAAATGAAAAAGGAGAGATTGCGTGGGATGAGTTGGAATCCATTTCCATGGACATCCTAAAAAAGTGGAACAAGCACTCATTGAATGGCAAATTTTGGAAGCCAAAATAAAGGAGGAGCATCCAGACTTGATACTACAAAGTGATAAAGAGGAGGCTATCTAATGAAAATGGATTTCAGTTTCTATATTCCTTCATTCTTATTCTTTCCATTATTTTATTGTTTACTTAAATTTTTGGAGATACCCATTGTCGGGACGATAATGAGATTAGTGTGGGGTAATGTTGATCACAAAATACATGCCAAAGATCACACAAGTAGTCCGTGTGGGATAAGAAGGCACGAAACTAAGGGTGCTGAAGGAAAAGAAGGACCCGCGCATGGAAGGAAAGTTCAGCTTTCAGGACTTAGCCAATTTTGAGCATGAATACCTATTTTTAGAAGATGGCATGTGGAACACACTAATGATGCGAGGAAGTGCGCGTCATCTATCTTTAGAGAAGCAGATCGAAGCGTTTTGCATGGAGACGAGCTAAGAATAGAATTGACACTTTAGTTAACTACAAGAGGACTATAGATAACACACTTGCATGTGTGGCTATGCTTGTAAACAACATGTGGCTATCAATAGGATGCGGCCTATTTCTGGAATAGATAAGTGGTGAAGGGAAAGTCCCCACCCTATATATATGATGTTAGGTACATAGTAAAGTATGTATGAATGTGTGAAGATGTATGTGTAACAAATAATATACAGAGTGTGAAGTGTGCGTATACGCATATGACTAAATTATTGTATCGATCCATACGTGCGTTGGTATAGATTGACAATACTGTAAGGAGCTTCTGTATTTATTAATAAATGGAAGATATTGGCTGAATCTAAGTGTCATTTTGTGTGTAGTTGAGTAGTGCATGTTATTAATTCAATCATGATTACTTTATTTTAAGATATTTCATTCATAGATCTCGAGGGTAGCATGCATTGTAGAATGATGGATTAGTTATGATTCTATATGTTTATTCCTTCATCATGCTAACATCTTGCTACAACAACCCTAAAGAGGGACCTGGTACCTTTGCGTGCTTTGGGTGAGCACTCAGTCAAGGCTGAGTGATGTGCCAACATGACTAGGGTGTTATTTGGTAAATTCTAGGCTACATCATGACCCCGAAGCCCACTTTCTAAAAATAGCGGGTCTTACGCATAGGGGAATGCTATTTGGGAAAGTCATCAATAGAAGAACCTGCGAAGGAGACGCTGAACACAGAGGATGCACTACAGTTGGAAGTTCATCAAAATGAGCATCTTGGTCCAAATTTGAAACTTACTAAAAATAGTAAGTGATCTCATGGACCCCTGCTAAAAATAGTAAATCAATCCAGAAGGTGAGGGAACACATGGAGAAAGGGTAATTCGAGCTACCATAATCATCTAAGGTCTGGAAAAGCTAATTTGTGCACTTACCAAAAATAGTAAGTTGTCTTGTGGGCACTTACTAAAAATAACATGATTACTCCAAAGGTTGGATTTCACAGAAAGAGCATCTTGGGAGTTGAATATTCAAGTTGACATCACTAGTTGGAGCCCAGAGAGGGAAAATTCTTGACACTTGCTAAAAATAATTGCCTTTTCCAAATATAGTAGATTGAAGTTCAGATTTGTAGGGAAAGAACTATACAAGTGAGGTCACTTTCATGGATCTCAACAGTATCTTTCGACACTCACTATGTGGTTCGGGTCACAGGTATATCATATGCAGGGTGGAAGTTGTGATCATCAGCAAAAAAATTCATTCAACTTGGCAGGATCGGTTTTGAGTTCCTATCTCTTCAGAAAGGATCTTTATGAGTTAGTGTTCATGGTCATCAGTGAAGTCATTCAATAAGTTTTTTTGCAAACTTAAACCTAAGGTGTCTTGGAACCATCCAAAGGAGTTTCTCAAGGTGTAAAGGATTTAGAGATTCAAAGTTCACTATAGTGGATCACTTCATCAGATCATCTAACAAGGATCTGAGGACTTCCTCAGAGGTGGGTTCTTCTTCATTGGCACTCCTTAGTTCTCTCTCTCCCCTTCTTCTCTCTTCTCTTCCCCACTTTATCTCCCCTCGTTATAATTCTTTGTTGGGGTTTCAATTTTTCATAATGCCTTTAATTAATTTAAAATGAATTTTTTAATGTAACAAGTCACCCTTAAGTCATAAAAGGGGACTTAATATTTTCCTAAGAATGTAAAATGTCATAAGTTGTAATAAGGCATATGAAAAGGCATTGGGGGTAGACGAAGAGTCATCTCTCATTCTATAAATTGTAAATCCATTCCCATTTCAAAGGGTTGGTGATTGATTTTGTAAACTCAAGAGTGCATTGAGAGAACAAAGGAGATAGCCAAATTATTCCATTCCCCTCATTCTCAAATTTCTTCCATTTCCATGCTATGTACAATTTCTACTCAAACATCAATACAAGAAGAAGGAGTTTCATGCCTTTTTTGATGAGGAGATTTTAGAAAATTTGAGTTCTCAATCTTAACTCATCTTATTGCCATTTGCAGGGTTGTTTCTTCTTAACTTTAATGTGTGTGTGAAATTTCTGGTTAATGGGTGTGGGAATTTGATTTTCTACCCATGACATTAATCCCCTCTTCTCTTTTCTCACTCCTTTTCCCGATCTCTTGAAAAAGTCCTCTCTAGAAAGAAATTGCTAGATTTTCCATAGGGTCAGTGGAGTTCCCCTGTTGGATCCTTGGCTAAAAGGATACTAGGAAAATCCTCCTTTACTCATGGATGTATATATGACAGCTTCACCGGTTAAGTAGAGGTACTTAGATTCCCAAAGCATTGGAAATAAATCCACAAGTTTTTCCACCAGACAAATTTTCTCACCAAAATTTTTTTGGCTCTCACGATGGGGCAGATTTAACAACATCTACACCAAAAATATGACCAGAAGATCCAAAAATACAAAAAAAAAAAAAAAAAAATTGAAAAAAAACAAAAATTTAGAGTTGATTGAAGTCCATTGCTGAAAGACACGATGTTGATTCTTACAAGTGACCTTTCATATTCCACTGTGTCTTTTCATATCCCTATTACCAATTTTTCTAGTGCTAGAATTTGTTGAAGTAAAAGATGAAGCGAAAACAATGACAGATGAACAAGAAAGACCTCAATCAATTGTTTTATGGGGAAGAAATATAGGTCCACTCACTATTGAACCACCTCTTCATGATCTACCACTAGGTTCATGCAAGAAAATTCCAAAGTTCTAAGGCAATGCCACTCGGATACTGAGGAACACATTACTACTTTGACCACATCATTCGAGGATTGTTGGAGTCAAACATGAAGACGTTGCTATGAGATTGTTCATGGAATCTCTCCAAGAAAAATGATAGAATGGTTCTACCTCCTGCCTTCCCGATCCATCATTGGTTGGAATGACATCAAGACTTCCTTCGAGGAAATATTTAAATCAATTGAATACATCAGGACATTTTGGTGCGAGATGGCTCAAATGAAGAAAGGAGAAAGTAAAACTATGAGAGATTTCATGGTTCGTTTGAATAGTTTCTTCGCGAGGATGCCGGAAGAAGATTTGCCATCTGAAAAAATATCAAGAGATTCTTCATCAATGCTCAATCACTTTGGAGGTAGGATTTTTCCTATGAATATTTCAACTAAGGAATATTGCAGAAGCATAAAGGATGGCCATCGAAGTCGATGATTATCTCATCTTATCAGGGAAGATAAAGAATCCATCAAAGGGAAAGGCCCAACATCCTAGAGACATGAGAACCAATCCATTGCTGCAAAAATTGGCAAATGAGATGGCATATTTGAAGAGGGAATTCTTTGAATGAGTATCTTCTCAAAGAAATAACACAAATCAATTTGTAGGAAAACCTCGAAGGATTTCCTTGGAGGCCCCACCCATGAATGAAAATTTTAGGGTTTAGGAAAGTGAGGCGAACTTGAACAAGAAAGTGAAGGTGATGATCTCCTAGAAGTTGATGATCATGAGAACGATACAAAAATCAGATTCTGTGAGTATTCTAGAGGTGATGAGGATGAAAAGAAGATGCACCTAGTTTCTCATGTGTGGTATTCACTCATTCTCAGTATGAAAAAGGAGCCTATCCTTCCACTTGTACTAATAAAAAGAAGACCGAATATCCTCTTGTTATAACTCTGCAAAACAAAATAATCATTCAAGGATCTCTGCTCCCACCCTCCATGGAGTACACATTGTTGAAGCTTGATCCTGTAGAAAATAAGAAGTCTCCAACAATTCCAAGTAAATTTTCTAATGCCTCTTCTAATTCTAAATCTAAATTTTCTCCTATAAAATCTAGTACATTGAAATCTTGTAGTGTACCTTTCAAGATCCCCTCTATTTCCCAAAAATATACTCCTATTTCCAAACCTATCCCGACTCCAAAATCAGTCCCTTCATTCACCTTGTCCACATCTCCCCCTTTGAATTTTTAGAATATGCGAACAAAGCCAAGGTGTAGATTATTGAAATTAAATATCTACGAGACTCATCCCAAACAATTTGAGAGGTTTGCTTATTACATCATGAGTGGTAGTTTTTCACCCAATGCTATAGCTCATAGTTCTAAAGGAATAATACCAAACCCACCTACACCTCCATCACAAAACATTCTTTCATTGAGTGCATCCAAGACTGATAAGGTTGAACCTTTTTATGTCTCTCTTCTTGTTGGAGATTATGTATTGAACAACTACATAATAGATTCTGGAGCCTCCAACAATGTAATTCCTATAAAGGTTTCCAAGGCTCAAACTCACCATGAATCCACCCGGTGGCTCTTTTTACTCCTTGGAGTCAAAAGAGGTCCCACTTGTAGGGAAGGTCAAAGATGCACAGGTGGCTCTCACCGTATTTTCAAACAAAAAGTTTTAGCAATGATTTTGGTAGCATACATTCCAGATTCATTTGGAATGTTGCTAAGTAGGGGTTTATGTCAATAGTTGGGGGGTAAAATTAATTGGTCTTCTGTAACCATACTAGTGAAGGGGGACATGGAGAAATTACTTCCAAAGAAGAAGATGAGGTACACAGTGTGAAAGTATGGAAGTCTAGGAACCAACATCTTGTATCAAGATAGTAGGAGGATGAATATTTTCATAACAAATGAAGAAGAAGATGATATTCCCATCTTGATAGGGCTAGACATGCCTTCCCGGAGAGGTATGGACCTTGAATAAGCATTAAGGAGAGTTGAGTTACAAGAGGGCAGCCTTAAATTGTTGGAGGATGCAAACCATCAAGAAGAGGAAATGGTTCTTGATGATTTTCAAGCAGAAAAATCAGTTTATGTGCTTATACATGATGAGGATATAATCTCATTACCATTTGAAGATGAGGACTCACTCAATCATGTCACCCATGAATAGACCAATCTATTTGGAAATAAGCCCTCGAATAGTGGGAAAGAACCATCTATACAAGAAATGCTAAGAGCCATGGAATAAATAGAAGACCCTGAGCTTAGTCTCAAACTTCTGATGCAAGCCATGAATCTGCTGACAAAAGCGTGAATATGTTTTGAAAGACTTAACCAAGTGTGTGTTAGGTTTTGGATCTAAATAGCTTCACTAGAGGATGTTTTACAAAGTTACTAGGTTACACAATGATCGACATTGGTTAGGAGTGACCAAAAATTAGTCATAATGTGGCCGGTATCGGCCAGAAGTAATCGAAATTGGTTACCTATGTGGGAGTGTTTTTTATAAGTCACGTGATTTAATATAGTTTTTGTTTTAAAGATGATTTAAAGGATGTAATTTCATGGCTATTAAACCCTAAGTTTTTCTAGAGCTTATATAAGCTAGAAAACTAGGGTTAGAGGTAAGAGAGATGAGAAGAAGAGAATAATCCTTGGTTGAAAGGATGATGAAGAAGAAGAAAAAGTAGATTGCATGAAGATAAAAGAGATTTCATGGAGAGAAGATGAATATAAGGAAAGTGTACATACACTATTGGTGAGAAGATGGCATTATCTTCTCACTCGTATTTCCTTTATATTATTTAGTCTCATGTAATGGATTGCATAATATGTAAATCACTTAGGGTTCCTTCTTGATATATCTATAGTTTTTTGTGAGATCTTATTATTGCTCATTCTTGTAGATCCACATGTTGTGAGATCTTGTATTATAGATCCATGAGATCATGATGTATTGTTGATCCATAGGAATCTAGTATTGTAGAGGAAGTTATCTCTAAATTTTCATAGGTTGATGCAATGATGGATGAGAGACTTACTTCTTGGTGCATGGTTATGGTTTCACGGTGGCGGATGTAGGGTAGCTTAAGGTATGTGAGATAAGGTGGTGTTTTAGAGGCACATTTTTAGTGCACTAAGGTAGATTCGGTGAGAGATCTGGAGGAGACACAAGTGGTGGTATAGAGGCACGGTTTAGTGTACTCATGCAGATCCAGATTGGAGATTTGGAGGAGGAGATACTCTTGTACAAATACATGTAATCTTGTGCAAAAGAGTTGGGTTATAATCTCTTGTTATATTATATATATGAGATCTCTATCTTTGGTGGATGTATCCCACATTGGGTGAACCACGATACATTTTGTGTTATGTGTGTTTACTTTTATGTGATTTGGATTATTCTTGTTTATACTTCCATTCTTTGTAGATTTTGTGGGGATTTTTTAATCTCTATTTGCATGTTTTGGATTTGATATTCTATAGTTGAAAATGTTTTTGAATAAACCCATCCTCAACAGTGTGAAGGTTGGCCATGTTGAAATAAATCAAGATGAGGAATCGACATCTCTCCCAGCCAATAATTTATGGATAAAATGACAAAATATAGATATTTTCTTTCCCATTTGAAGAGGAAGAATCTTTCCATGATGAATAAATTGAAGAAAGGAGTTTTGAGGTCTTTGAAGCTAAAGCTCCTCTTGATAAAAGAGTGATAGAATGCATTGATTCCCAAGATGATGAAGTAATCCCTCCGGATAGTTTCCTTGAGCTGCAAAATAAATATTCTTTGAAGGCATCCAAAGATGAGATGCAAGAATTAATAAAGGAGATCTCCGTGCAAGAAATATTGGATGTAGTAGAAGTTGCAGAAGACCCCAAGCTGATTCTTGATCTCTTAACTCATGCCATGGCCATACAAGAAAAGTATGAGGTTGCTTCGATCCTCCCATTAGTACTCAAACACCTCACAGTGGAGTAGAGAAAAAGGATAAGTCCGAGGTTTCTCACGGAAAAGAGGTCAATGAGCATAGTCCTAGGAAATAAAGTAACTCAGAATATTCAATAAATTTGAATGAAAATAAGCTTTGGGGCAGTGATGAGATGTTCAATGAAGAATCAACTATGTGGATAAACACGAAAGGCAATTGACACTATGAAACTGATTTAAAAGAGCATGAGGTAATGAAATTTCTAAGCAAAGGCCTGAACATCAAGAAGATAATGTAGAATCACTCTTACCAAGTACAAAGAAAATCATGGAAGCACCTGGATTTCATAAAAAGTTAAGGAAAGAAGGCTACTTTATGGAATTAGTTAATGGCTTTGCAGAACAACATCACTTAGTTTTTCCCACTCAGGGGTAACCTATGAGAAGAGAAAAGTGCTTCATTGTATGCGGGTTATCCCTCACCTTGTACCATAGGTGATTACTAGGCATATTTCCCTTTACATTGTTGTGTGTGTCATTTCATTTCCATGTGTGTTGTGTCTTTCCTTTCATTTTTTTGGTTTGTGTGTGCATGTTTCATTCTTCGCTCTCTCTTTGTGTCTTGTTGTAAGTTGTACATGACTCTACATGGCCCAATGGATAAGGAACTGGTCAATGGATTATATGGTCTAAGGTTGAGATTATGGACTCTCCACATCATGTATTCATTTGCCAAATTCATGTCATGTCCCCAAGCTAGAGCCAATTGTTTTCATGTAAATGTGCAATAGGAAATTGATGATTTCCAAGCATGAAAACTATGCCCCTATGTTAAAAATGTCAATTTTTACCATTCCAAGACATCTTGAGTCTACCCAGTTAGTCCAAGTGACCTCCCAATTAATGTTAACCCCCTAGGTGATTTAGGATAGTCAATTCAAAATCCCTAGGTGATTTTAGGAGTTCATTGAAAATGCAAACTTCAGGCAGTTATGGGAAGGGCTATCACTAGCCTTCCTTAGACTAGAGAAACCCCATGGAGTGGAATAATTAATTTTAACCAAAAATGAAGGTGAATAAAAGGCATATGAACATCATGGATTTGATTTAGGAATATTTAGGAAGGATCCAGAGAAGTTGGGACAATTTCACTAAAATTAGGGTTCACAGGCCTAGGTAGTGCACATGCCAAAATAATTATTGAGCTTCCAAAGGTGATTCTAGGAACTCCAGATGGATTTAGGAGAAAAATAAAACATTTTTGGAAATAAAATTACAATCCCTATTAGATGGCGAAATTAATTTTTCACAACACTTATACGTAATGGGTCTGCAAGCAGTTTTTCTCATGCATAGGTGGAGTACCAAATAAAAATCAATTTTTTCAGGGATCAAATGGAGGAATTAAGACCTAAAACCCCACCATTTGATTTAGAAGGTCATTTCCAGTCAATATCATATAAATTTTCATCAAAAAAGTCCATTGGGAGCTCAAGTTATCACCATTTCAAGTTTCCCTCTTGAGCGAGTTTGAGAGTTTGTCAAATTTTGGAAGGACACGTGTCAGCTCCAGGAGCCTAGTAGGATTTTTTTCCCTCACATCCCTCAAGGTTAGAGAAATAAAGGTTGGAAAAATGTACCTAGCCCCCATAAGACCTCTTGAACCTCATGCAACCTCCATGATCACAAATTTCAGCCCCCACTTGCTTACCAAACCTTCATTCTCAACCATCGGATCTCCGCCATGTGTCATCACCTTACTCTCTATGGAATTTGATGTCCCTCATGTCCCTTTAAGGTGAGGGACATTAAACATGGAAAAATTCACCCAACCCCTAAGGAGACTTCTGGTCACCCATGTGACCAACTTCTAGCCCCTCAGTGCTTTAAAGTTATTTTTTTGCTTTAATCCCCTACCGTCGGATCTCCACCACATGTCACCACCTTGATCACCATGGAATTTGATGTCCCTCACATCCCTTTGAGGTGAGGGATGTCAGGGACATGAAAATTCTCCTATCTCCCATCTGTTCTTTATTTCAAAATTTTAAAAAACTCGCCTGTTTCCCGCTTTTAACATCTAACATTCCCATGCACAACCATATCTGCAAACTCCCTCTACAACTTCCTACCACCACTCCACCATTTCCAAATATCAAACCAGCTCCAAAAAGAAATAAAATCCCTTTCCCATGGTGATATGTAGGTCTCAAAATAATATTTCATCGAGCTAAGGAGAAGAAATGAAGAACAAAGAAGAAGAACAATGGAAATCCCCATTGTCATGAAATCAAAATTTGAAGAAATATTGCAAACAGATGCACGGATTGACAAACCATTTTATTATTGTTTTCCTCTATCAAAAACCATTATAAAAACACCTTCAGACCCTCCTCTCATGACATAAAACATTCACAGTGAAGAAATCCTCTTTCCGGCCCAACAAAGAAAAAAACTTGATTTCCCATCAAACCGACAATGGATCGAATCAAGATTTCACCTAAAGGACAAGAAGCAAAAACCCATATAAAAAATGTGACCTCCATGAAAAATGGAGGAGAAAAATAGAACTGCAATTTTTGAGGTCCATTAATGCCTATCGTGTCCAGAAGTGCCGCCAAGTCAGAAATTTAAAAGTTTAAAATCTCCCAAACTTTTGATCGGGTAAGCAATTTTTTTTGGAAGGGGCAATATTGGGAAAAAACCCAAATCAGAAAAATTCACTCCACATCAATTTAACCCATAGAAGCCTACTTTATAAAAATAACAGGTCTTCTACATAGAGGTCTACTATTTTAGAAAAGTCATCAACATAAGAATCTATGAAGAAGACGTTGAACATAGAGGATGTACTACAGTTGGAAGTTCATCCGAATGATCATCTTGGTCCAAATTTGACACTTACTAAAAATATTAAGTGATCTCATGGACCCTTGCTAAAAATAGTAAATCAATCCAGAAGGCAAGGGGAATGTAGGGAGAAAGGGTAATTCAAGCTACCATAATCATCCGAGGTCTGGAAAAGATAATTTGTGTACTTGCCAAAAATAGTAAGTTGTCCTATGGGAACTTACTAAAAATAACATGATTACTCCAAAGGCCAGATTTTACAAAAAGAATATGCTAGGAGTTGAATATTCAAGTTAACATCACTAGTTGGAGCCCAAAGAGGGAAAATTATCGACACTTGCTAAAAATAATTACCTTTTCCAAATATAGTAGATTGAAGTTCAGATTCACAGGGGTAAGAATTGTACAAGTGAGGTCACTTTTATGGATCTCAATAGTCTTTATCAACACTCACTATGTATTTCAGATCACGGGTATATCATATGTAGGGTGGAAGTTGTGATCATCAGTGAAACAATTCAGTCAACTTGGCATGATCGATTTTGATTTCCTATCTCTTCTGAAAGGATCTTTGTGAGTCGGTGTTTGTGGTCATAATCGAGGTCATTAAAATGGGGTTTTGAACACTTAAACCCAAGGTGTCTTGGAGCCATCCAAAGGAGTTTCTCAAGGTGCAAAGGATTCAGAGATTTAGAGTTCACTACAGTGGAACACTTCATCGGATCATCTAAGGATCCGAGGACTTCCTCAGAGGTGTGTTCTTCTTCATTGGCACTCCTCAGTTCTCTCTCTCTCTCTCTCTCTCTCTCTCTCTCTCCTTCTTCTCTCTTCTCTTCCCCCACTTTCTCTCCCCCGTTCTAATTCTTTGTTGGGGTTGTACTTTTTCATAATGCCTTTAATTAATTTAAAATGACTTTTTTTAATGTAACAAGTCACCCTTAAGTCATAAAATGGGACTTAATATTTTCCTAAGAATGTAAAAGGTCATAAGTTGTAATAAGGCATATGAAAAGGCATTGGGGGTAGACAAAGAGTCATCTCTCATTCTATAAATTGTAAATCCATTCCCATTTCAAAGGGTTGGTGATTTATTTTGTAAACTCAAGAGTTCATTAAGAGAAAAAAAGATATCCAAATTCTTCCATTCCCCTCATTCTCAAATTTCTTCCATTTCCATGCTATGTAAAATTTCTACTCAAGCATCAATACAAGGAGTTTCATGCCTTTTTTGATGAGGAGACTTTAGCAAATTTTTAAGTTCTCAATATTAACTCTTCTTGTTACCATTTTCATGGTTGTTTCTTCTTAAATTTAATGTGTGTGTGAAATTTCTTGTTAATGGGTGTGGGACTCTAATTTTCTACCCACGACATTAATCCCCTCTTCTCTTTTCTCACTCCCTTTCCCGCTCTCTTGAAAAAGTCCTCTCTAGCAAGAAATTTTTAGCTTTTCTGCATGGTTAGTGGATTTCCCTTGTTGGATCCCCAACCACAAGGCCACAATGAAAATCCACCTTTACTTGCACATGCATATACGACAACCGCCATTTTTACCTTTGGTTAAGTAGAGGGACTTAGATTCCCAATTTGTTGGTAAGAAATCCATAAGTTTTCCCACCATACAAATTTTCTCGCCAACACATCTTCAAGGTGTGTATTAACATCTATGCAATGAACTTTAAAATATTAACTACTTATGAATTTACCCAAATCTGTATCAACAAACAATACCTCATAAGAGGCATTCATGGGATCCTCAATAAAATGGAGAATTTTATTTTCTCCACGTAATTTGAATAACTTCCCTTCTAATAGTATAGAGGCATAGGAAATATCCATCTGAACATTACCTCCTACACTAGCATCCCACTTTCTTGATAATAACATGCCCCATTTAGTAGGGCAATCAACTATAACCGTATTCATGGTTAAATATTTTTTAGGATAGGTAGCAAGTTATACTACTAGACCTCTAACATATCCTACAATAGGTACCTCTCTTGAATCCATAGCATAACACCTTCAAAAATCTATTGTTATCTTGATGTCTAATTCATTCATGACCTCTAAAGGCATGATATTACATGAATCTCCTAAATCAAACATACAATTATGAAGAAGCCACCCATTGAAAATTAAAGTAGTAAAGAAGGGATCCACATCCAATTGGGATTCTACCAAGGATGTTCCTAAATATACTTCTAGGGGTTCTTCCATGTTATCTAGTTCTTCCTTTATCTCAACTTTAACTATATTAGGAAGGACCACAAAATTACTTGTACTCCTTTCTTTGACAACCATATCATCCTTTAACCCCAAGTATTCAAATTCTCTTTTTCTATGTTTAGGAATTCTTAATAACTCCACAATTGGGATTGTAATCTTTATCTGAATTAGAATTTGAGCCATATCACATATAACATACTTTGGTAGGGATGTATTAGAGAAAGGGTGACAATATTTTCTGATGGGATGTTATCCCTTATTGCTTGGGCGGATGCAGAAGTACTTGGTCTTGAAGTATTGACATGACCTTTATTAGGCATACTTATTTTGGGGGCATCTTTGGGGATGTTGGTCAAGAGAGACATTTTTGGTTTAAGAGAAAGGGTAGGTAATTTTAATTATTTGTTCCTAAGGTTATACTCATTTTCTTGAGTAGCAACAAAATTCATTAATAACTTCCTATCATATTCAGAAGGAATTCCACCATCATACTTCTTAATAATTAAAGCTCTTAAATAATCAAAGTTATGATTTGGAAGCTCAAATGATTGAGCCATATCTATATCAACATTAACAATAGAAGGGATGGAGAATACCTGATTTGTGAAATCCCAAAATTCCTCCATAGTTTTAGCATATAATAGATCAGTTGAAGTGGTTCCTGGCATTGAATATTTTAGACACTCCATCATGCACATGTCATCAAAACCAACTTCATCATTACATCATCATCTCTAATAAATTTGCCACAAGGGGAGTGTGTCTATAAAAACTTATCACCACATCATTCAATGACGTGGTCTTCTTTTACTAATGATAACCTTTACATTAATGGATATGAGAATGCTTTATTCTCTCTAAAAGCTTCTTCTTGTTTCCTAAACCCATAGGTGCCTTTCCTATTTCCTCATCTCGGTGATTTCCTTTGGGATGACTCCCAATCTATTTTATCCTTGGTCCTGGTACTAATTTTGAGGATTTGAAACTAATCCTTTCTCTTCTCTAACAAGCTTATATGAGATCTCTTTGACTACTGTGACCAAATTTTCAACCACTTAGTCTAAGTCCACTACCTTATTTTCCTATGGATTCTCTGGATTAGTTAGCTTGACACCTTCCATCTTTGGAGATTTCCTAATGCTTTGATATCATTCTTAATTTGGAAAGTAATAGAGAAATTCTGCCTTAGAGTTCTAGGATTTTTATCCCTTAGATAATAAGATTCTCGTCTTATCCAAGGCATATGAGTACTTAATCAAGAAAGAATCATCACTAGGACTTAGAGTAATAGGAAATCTAGTCAAATATTTATTAAACCCAGTGTTAAACTCTTGCACACACTGATTAGGATTATTTTTGATATTTTAAAACTTTGATAAAAGAAATGTAGGGTCAATTATATCACCATAATGGATTCTGAAGGCATTTTTCATTTCTAACGAAGATTAATTGAATTTTTAGGAAACAAATTATACCATTCCCTGACATCTTCTTCTAATGTATGTATGAATAACTTTACATAAACATCTTCATGCTCTACTTCATATTCATCCATAACATTATGAAAAATATAAGATGCTAATCCCCACTTATAGCATTATTCCCTTGAAATCTAGGCAACTAGCTTCTAATTTCATTTAGTACTTCATTAGGATAGCCCACCATTTCATGGAACCTTATTGGTCTATAAGTGGTAACTACAAAAGGATCCCTTGGTAGAGGTTGTGCCATATTATTTGGTGGAGGATTTTCAAAAGTAGGGTTGAAAAGGTGGGGAACTGGGGAAATTTGAGATAGAGGAGTATGATATTCAAAATGGAAATCCTTCAGGGACTCAATTTCATAAAATACTTGATTCTCATGAGTCAACAAAGAAGGGATATGAAGAATACCTTTGTTACTTATAACTACTAAACCTTATTAAAAATGTAAATGTTCTTAAGGACTACCTGAATTAGAGCTATCAAATGTGCTAGAGTAACCCTCTACCAAAGGTGGATCAAATTCAGCTAGTTAAACAATATTTTCCTTCGAATTTTGACCACCCAATGGTTTCTAGATCTAATTCCCTCTTGACTATGTATTTTCCAGATCTGGGAGTAATTTCCTAGTGGGATTAGACTTGAAAAAGGATCTTCTTCCTTCCACTTTGTAAAGGGGAGAGTTAATCAACAAGGTGTAAAATATTTTCACCGGTATATATGGAGCCGCCACTAAGGCCTTATACCTTAGATGTATAGATTAACTAAAAAATGTTCTTGAAAGGATAGCTTCACAAACTAGGAGGTTGATCTTTGCAGATCTTTATGAATTTTCCAAATTTTTGTCACCAATCCCTTGGTATACTCACAGAGGTTCAATATTTATGGAAATCTTGTTTGTATTTGGAAATTTATGGATAATTATTTACAGATTGGTATATATTTTCCTAATTTTAGAAAATATCTATAAAGGTAAGTTTCTTGAACCTTGGTGAGTATATTATCCTTGAAAATGAAGCTAGAAGCGTGTTGACATGTAATTTATACTCAAATTCAAAATACCTATCAACTTATATCAAGAAATACTAGCAATTCATACAGCCTGAGAAAATTTAACTCAAAATATGATTCAATGAGATAAATCTTATATAAACATCCTCAAGAATGGCACCCGAAGTGTGTTGGTCTGTTGGCTTGACAACAATTCATAGGAACGGGAATTCTTGGACTATGATGGACCATGTAGTAGTGTGTCATTTTGTAGCTGAGGAGGGGTCTAACACTTTCCTTGGGATCAAGCCTTGGGATGATTGAGGGGCACGTATAAAGGAGATGGAATTTTCCTACTACTTTTGGTCCTGCCTTGAACTAGGGTGAGAGGACCCGTGGTGTAACCTAAATGCAGAGGAGGGAGATGAATTCTTTTCTCATCTTGAATTTTCAAATGATGGATCAATCTTAATAAGGGAAAATAAACATAATGCTCTAAAAGTGTGTCAATTGTTGTACATTACAACCACCTTGAAACATAAGAATGGGAAACATAAATATATATACATTTCACAGAGGAAACATGCAATATTAAAACTTACATCTTTAGAAATTTTCAGAAATAAGAAGACTAATCCCATTTGATGAGAATACCAAAAATAAATCCTTAATCAAAAAACCCAAAACTTTGATATAAGGAAAAGCCCCCATATTTATACAAATTTGGCCTATTCTTACAATTCACTTTTCCCCTCAAAATAGAAAGTGATTCACCACCTTGTTCATAAAGAAAGATATTTTTAATTAGAGCGGGAATGTAACTTGTCTAACTAAAAATATCCAATTTTTTGTTAGCATTTTGGGATTGATTCCATGCCTTCACTGCCACATACGCAAAAATGTTAGCTGATATTAATAGGTTCCCTTGCATATTTTTATTTTATGATTTTATCCCACCAAACTCCATAAATTTCTAAATCAGATTATTCCAAATTGAATAGCTCGTGGATATATTTCCAATGAGACTGATTTTTCTTGATTTGAAGTTCTGGAGAAAAAGTTATGGACATTTAAAGTTTTACCTTTGGGATGAACATGAGAGTGACACATGATAGCTTTTGATTGGCTTTGGGAATTTCCTTTGTATATGAAATGTAACCCAATAATAAAATTCCATGTATCTTCACCTTTTTATCCAAGTTGTTTACTCCGATTTCCTGTAGTGAAACATGAGCCACTAAAAAATCTCCACGCTCCTTCCAATTCAGAATTTTAGATGACGCTGAATGATTGCTGTGAAATGTGAGCCAATGGTAAAGCTCCACACTCTTCACACTATTAGAATGTTTAATGACCTTGAATGATCCCCATGAAATGTAAAACAATGAGAAATATCCATGCTTCTTCACAATTTAGATTGTTTAATAATATTGATTGACTTCGTGAAACGTAAGCCAATGAGAAAGCCCCATGATTCTCAAAATTCAGTTTCATTTACAAGGACCTTTAAAGTGTGAAGCATAAACAAATAAAAATCTCCAGGTACCTTGTGGTGTCATCCTTATTAGGGTGAGAAGCATATAAAAATGAGAAATCTCCATGTTACTTTGGATTTCGTAGTGTTGGGCTCTCTTACTTTCATATTTTTCTTTCATTGGTTGCATGGTCGGGCCTTCACATCATGAATTTTATCTAAGTAGACTTCTTCATTAGATTCACTAAAATGTTGCCACATATTAACCCTTGACCCGCTAGACCACCCAAATCTGAAATGTAGTCAACCTTGGTTGATTCCGCAGACTTGAAGTTCGTGAAAGTTGAATAACTTAGAGAGGCCTACAATATTGCCATGTTTCCTCTCCTTCATGGCCATTTGAATTGCTTGGAGATGTAGATATTTGACAGCCATTTTGAATGTCTCAATCTTTTTTAAATGACTAAGTCCATTTTAACTGAGTCATTCAATCAATCTTGCACCTTTATACTTCAAGGTTGGGTTGTATGCTTTTAGGCCTTTATATCTTAAGATTATTTGAGCAATTTGTCATTCGATGTTGATTGCATGTTGTTTGTGAAATATGTAAACATATCTAGATCACCTAAAAGTTAGAAGATTTTATACTTTTATTAACCATCAATTAAACCAATTCTCCAACATTTTTGATAAATCTTTTATTTTATTTTGACAAGGCATGAAATTTATTACAAATTTATAGTTCTCATTTTCTCATATTGAACTTTGAAACACGGGGAGAAATATGAAGCACACAGAAAAATTATATCTTTGGAGATTCTATAAAAAGATGTGCTTGATCCAAGGAACTAGATTTAGATCTAATACCACTAACACATGGATACAAAAGAATTAGAAGAGCCAAAATAAAACAAAATAGAGATAAGAACACCCCCCATACTACTTGATTCCTCTATCACCGTGGCATGATTATCTCGCTTGGCATTTAACCAATACGACATATACCCTATGATATCTAAACATATCCCCAACTATAGTATCGGATGTAGAGGATTTCTCCCTATTATAAGATGCAAGTTATGTGGGAAATCCTTCCTATAGTGTGTAGGGACTTCGTAAGTGAAAAACACCTCCCTATCTCTAAGTCAACCCACATTGCCTAATCCTCATGAACTTAGTGCACTAAACCCTATGAGACATGTCTTATAAGTCTCATATAGATGGGATGGTCTTGTGTGCTATCCCTATCATCCTTGAACTCTAGTAGTCCCCTGAAATTGTGAATCAATACTAAAACCTCTTCGTGCCCCATGATGAGGCTAGAGACATTGCTACTATAGTAGGGGTCGAGAGTTTTGTACCAAAGGTATAAATCCACCCTAGGAGGATGTGGTGCTCATCTTAACCAACTGTAATGTATGGCATGTATATGAGCTCGACCTTATCCCTAGCCTCGGTCTTACCCCTGTTCTTATCGGTGATGTATGCCTTCTCCATAACCTCGGAGAGGGTATGTGGACATTATATATGTATAACTTCTCAAATATCTAGGTTTATACCTTGAATGAAATGGTGAATTTGAAACTTATCATCATGCATATAGTCCACAAACTAAAGGAGATCCAAGAATTTCCCCTCATACTCTTACTATTTTTCTATCCCGTTTCCTCAAATCATGAAACTCATTGATACACTACCGCATAAAGTGTCTAGAGATATATCTCACCTAAAACTCTCCTTAAATAATTCATAAGTTATTTTTTCTAGATCTAATAGGATAGATTTATGATCTTCTATCCTCCACCAAAATCCTTCCTCATCTCTTAGTAAGTGAATGGATACATGATACTTGGTGTTTCTCACATAAGAGATAAGTTTGAAACACCTAATCAAGCTAACCAACCGTGCCTTTTCCCGAAATATCATAGTGTCTCCAAAGTAAATGGGTGGGTGGATTCTCAAAATGTTTTTGATGTGATCAAATACATCCAACTACCTATATCTAGGTCTCTCCTTTGATATATTCCTCTTCTCCCATCATTGACGAGGTCGATTCCTAGTCCTCTGTGTGTTTGTGATGTAGCCTCTATATGGGCACTAGGTGGTGGAGACTTGCATCCCTCCTATTATGGGTGCGGTGACCACTCCCTATGATCTACTACTCTCTCTAGAACATACTCTCTAAGAGTTATCATAAAATCACGCTGAGCTTGAAGGATTTAGTTCCCTAATACCATATAATTTTTCTTAGGTGGGATAGATGGTCCACTTCATGTTGGCTCTATCCCACCTATTTATGTAGAACCTTGCATAGGCCCATGATAGAGTTTAGAAAACTTGAAAAAGTGGCTAAAAAACAATTTATATTAAATTTTAATTCATTACCCATATTCCTAGTGTTGCAACATAACAATTTGATATGAAATGTAATGCCCCAAAATAAACACAAGTCAATAGTGAAAACTATGTGATTTTTTTGAAATAATTATTGAGAACTGAGTTTATGGTTACATTATAAAAACTTAGTTTCATTGTGCTCTTACACGATGCCCTAGGATTGCACTCTTGTAGGTCATTAAAGTCAAGTGATTAAAAAATATGTGTAGAAACCATTTTCTTAGCTACATTCCTCACATCCTCATTCAAAATCTTAAAACATATCTCACTATCCTTAACCACGACTTCACCTCTCGTAAATTACATTAATTCTCCCGTAAATTTCATTTACCTATCCTAAACCTCCTTAACCACCTGTAACCCATATTAACCCATTTTAATCCTAACCATCTAACCTCCCAACCTCCCTAAGATATTCCCAAACTGATCACACTTGCATCCAAACCCAATTTAACCATTTAGAAGTGGTTGAAACCACTTCAAGTGGGTTTCCCTACTTTTCACGGGTCTCCAACGATTCTATTGAATCATTGATGATTATATAAGCAACATCAAACTCCTTGAAATGAATCCTCGGGCATTATAGCAAAGCTCTAGTTCATTAGATACTTAGATGACATCACCACGATCATCTTAATAAGTTCGAAATCCTTATCACATTCGTGGAAGATCTATAAACACTGTAAGGTTCCCACAACATCGTTTCTTAATATTTATCATCCAAGGTAAGATCCTATCACTTGTTTTCATATTCAACTTATCAATAAGTCATATAAAAGATCATATCAGTCCTTAGATAATTCATTTTGTATCCAATTTACATTTTATCAAAGAATCAATTTTTTCATAGTAATTGTCAACGATTTACCTAAATTGCCAACAACTGCATAGAATCACCAATGATCCCTATAATTTTATTATTTTAATCAAATTAATCATATTTTTAATCAAATATCAATATATTTTCTATCATATCTTCCTATTTTCAAGTTGTTTCTCTTTGTAGATGACTATACAAGGCTAGACACATCCTATCATAAGTAGATGAGACCTTCCTATAATCCAACATCCCTTCTTCTTTGAGAAATTTAAAATTGCACATGAAATAAATATTTATGCCATCACCTTGATACCTTAAGTTGAATACATTGAAGAAAAACATGAAGTTAGACAAGAATAATGAGACGTTGCGAGAATAAGCCCGCTTCAATCACTTCAAGGAGTTCAAGCTCATGGTATCCCTCTCTTGGGATGCCTATCATGCGAAGAAAGATATCTTTAGTCCCATGGAATTATTAATTCCCTCTCTTTGTCTATTATTTTCATATCATTATCACTTGATTGTAAAATTAGTTGACACCCTTCAAGGAAGCCCATTGGTTCCTGGGATCGGCCTTTGCCCAACAAACTCGTCATATCTTTGTCTAATATCTATCTTGTTCAGCTATCTTTGTATGCAAGTTCTCTCATTCACTAGAAGAAGGAGTATCTCATCTATATTGCATCAATTCATACTAAAATTTCATTATTGGTGTAGGTGTCATTAAACCCCATTTGTCTTCTGAGTTTTTGGTGTTTATCATATAATTGACGAAATAAAAATCACTTGAAACATTCTAGCACACCCAATGGGACTTTTAGTCCTTTTTGATCATATTTTATATCTTCTTATTTTCTTTCTTGTCAAATTATCTAAATTTTAAGCTTGGAGTGATTTACTACTGCCTCTTCAAAAACATGTAAAATTGAAAAAATAAAAAAGGAATAGAAAATACTAATACGTTTCTTTTTCTTTCAATATCACATTTTGTCTAATCTATCTTCATCAAAATTAAGATTTGCTTATGGGTATTAAAAAAACCTTCATTTTTCTCACTCACATAGTTTAATTAGGGGTTAAATGATTGCATTCATAAATTCCCCTCACACACAACCAAACCACATAACAAATCAAACTTGCATCTAAAAAAACCCTTATAGGTCTACCTACTTGGATTTGATCACTAATAGGGAAGCTGTCTTGATATTCTAGTTGAGTATAAATAACTGGTGGGTGGTATATTACATAAGAACCCAACACCCTTATCATTTCAGGACCATGAAGTGAGGAGTAGGCCCCAATACCACACATCGTAATGAAATAAACACAGACTTAGGCCTCACTTACCTTCAGGTATATTAAGGACTCCAACCTTAACTAAAATTTTCCTAGTTCCCTTTTTAACCATTTTTCATTTCACACCTTTCTTAAGTTAATCAAGATAATCTAAAAATGTTCTTGTGATTGTGTGGTTTTTATTTCTCTTAACCATATTTCTTTTCTTTATTGCTTGTTTGTTTAGTTCATGGTTCTGATTAGATTACAGTCTCACCTTGAAAACATCTCAAATGTGATAGATTCACTTCATAAATCCTTATAATCAAACCGGTATCATATTCAAAACATCCGAAGAATTCCAGATCCATTCCAAACACCTTTATTAACAAACTAGGAATGTCCACATTCTCCTAGTACTCAATCTATGACATCAGAAGTTCCTTATCTCGATCATCCATAATTCTTCGAGAGTGGTGACCTAGTATTTGTAGAACTCTTAGAATCTAATATGATTTCCCTTTATAGTTGTATTTCTTCCAAAGGTATTTGTATCAATTATCCCCCTTATCCAAGATATTTTCAATCTTCTACCACAAAAAAATGTTACTATTATAAAATTTACGACCCCAACTATCAAGCCATTATTGAGAATATTGGTCCTTACCCCTTTACTAATGATGTAAGGACATCAAAACCAACTTCAAATTCTCTATTTTTAGTGTTAAAATTGATGCCATATCATCACATAACACAACTAACAACCAATCTCCCATTTCATCAGCTTCCTCATCTAGCCTAGAGGGTACACAAACTCATGCTACTACCTCCCCACCCTCATACAATCACATGACCTCCTCCGATCCTCATCCTCCTACAAGATCAATTGGTATCCCTCTCCTGAAAACTCCCTTGATCATGTATCGATATGTTTCTTCACAATAACCTACGTATTCAATCCAAAATCTAGTCCTATCCATCCCTACATCTATACCACCTATCAACACGAGTTCCATTGCTAGTACTCTACCCTTTTCACAACAAGCATCCACTACATTTGTCTCACAATATAGTTACATCTCTTCTTAATACATCCCAAAACCATCAAAACCCCTTTCAACACTTCTATTCCTTTTCCCTATCAACATCAAATCTTTAAAACCATTAGTCTCACAACAAACTTATAATATCCCAACAAGTATTCCTCCCTCTCAAAATATTCCATTACCATATCACTTGTATCAACAATCAAACCCTCACACCTATAATCAATCCATTCCTTCTTATTCAAACACATAATTAGATCAGAATGATCCCATGTAAGCACCGATAAGAAGAATAGATAGATTTGAAGCGGCCACTATGGGACCGAAAAAAAAATTTCATAAGAAAATAATTTCAACGAACCTATCAAGACATCCGTGCCTTTCAAGGCCTATCCTCCACACTAGGAACTCCTAAAATTCATCAAGTTTTATAGTAAAGAGGACCCTCAACAACATATCAATTCCTTTCATCATGCATGTTATCTTATCATCCACGAGAAATATTTCATGTTGAGGACATCCCCATGTACTTGGCTGAACCTTCCATTGAATGATACAATTATATCCTAGAACATTCTCTTTTCTCATTCACACAACTCATGGAGTTGTTTCTAAAACAATTATCCATCAAAATTGCTCATAAAATAACCATCATTGATATTTATGCCCTCAATTATTTTGAGGACAAGTACGTTGTTGATTTCATCACCAGATGATGAGGGATTATCAACCAAATGTCCTCTCTTCAACAAACTGAGATCATCGCTTGTTTTCTTGATCCTATGCCAAACATATGTCATCAACCCTCTAAATTCAATCATTTCAAGTGTTTGACAAGGAAATTACCATGGCATAGAAAATGGAACTCCATGCCCTCAAGGACGGTAAGGTTAAAATATGATATAAGAAACTAAAACCCGAGTCCTCTTTTAAAATTTCTTCCAACAAAGAAAAATATAAAGCATCAAAAAATGTAGTTATTTTGAAAACTACATCTAAAGGTCATTTATATTGCAAACGATCCAAACATCAACATAAATACATAAATTTAAGGGAGTCCCCTTAGTTCTATATTTGACAAAATCTTAGCCACCTGTATGATTAAGCTCCCTCCTCTCCAAACAGTCGATATATCCACTTCCAAACCATCATGGTAAAGAGAAATTGATTATTGTACGTATCATCAAGTCTGAGGACATGAAATTGAAAAGTGTCAATCATTTAGAAAATTTCCTCTAAGACCTTATTAACAAGTTTTTCATTGATACTCATCCTTTAATAAGATAATTATATCAATCCAGGGTTGTGTCCATGGTTGTTTACAACAAAGGGAACAATAATAACTACACTCAGCATGTACTTAAAAACAAAACTAAGGAAATGATGAATTGATCATGATTACAAAATGAAATTATTGAAAGGAAAACTAAAATGAAATAAAGAATTGGAAATTTCTTAACATCATTAATCATGGAAACATATATAAATATATGAACCGAACCAACAAATCTAAATACAAAGGCTCACATATGTAGGAGAAATTCTATTTCCTTTAAGAGATGTTGAGAAGATAATGTATAAAACTTAGCAGAAGGCATACAAAAGATTCACATGGAAGATCGTAGTATGGTCAAAGGTGCCGAAGGATCGGGAAAGAATCACATGTGAAGGACATAGAAAGATTTGGGACTTAGCCATTTTCACGCTTAAGATCTATTTTTGAGATGACGTGTGGAGCACACAAATTGGATGAAGACTTGTGTGACACACATAGGCTATTTTTGGAGGATCATCTACTAAGCATTTTTCATGGGATCAATCTAATAATAGGATTACTACTTCTAGTTAACTATGAGAGGTCTATTGTTAGCATTATTACATGTTAACCTATTAATGTAAAGGCGCATGACTATTCTCAAATACGACCTATTTTGAGATTAGATAAGTAGTGAAGGGAAAGTCCCCACCCTTATAAATATGTATGTAGTAAGATATGTAAAAAAGAAGAGTGATTGAGATATATAGAGATACAGATGTAGGTATATGTGTATGTAAAATTATGTTGTCGATCTATTATGAGCATGTGCATATAATGCTATCATTTTAAGAATATTTTGTTTATTCTTGAGTTTTAATATAACAAAGTGTATTGAATGAATCAAGGTGTTAAACATGGTTGTAGTTTGTTATTACATGGATGATATCATTGTGTTTATTGTTGAATCATGGGTTCTAAAGATCTAGATCTAGAATAAGCTTTATGGAATATATGTATTGTTGTGTATCTACATGCATTCAATATTCATCATGATCCCATCCCACATGAGAAACTCTAAAGAGGGGCTTGACACCTTTACACACTTTGGGTGAGCACTTAGTCTAAGCTAAGTGATGTGCCAACATGCCTCAGGTTATTCTTGGTGAATTCTAGGCTCCATCATTGGTTCTATTGCTTTGGGACCTCTTTTTTAGTTGTTATCGGGATGGTTCACGATGAATATGTACTAGTTGAATCTAGCAAGTGTTGGGGAGTGGATACATGATCTAGAAGAAGAATATACATGGAGGTTCATTATTGGATCTGAGTTTGACGCACACATGTGGGTAGAGTAGAATTTGTATGACTATTTGTACGAGAGCTTCTTCACTATATTTCTTGTGGAACTCGTATGAGTGGTTGGTTGCTTATGCATCTAAATGGAATTGGAGGCATCAAACACTTGTTTGGATGCAGGAATAATTTGAATCCCTCTATGATGATGATATGATATGAACTCATTCTATGGATACGTGGTTCCATGGTGTTTTGAATAGTTATATTCTAGAGTATTCAATTTCTACATATTCTTGTCTAGAGGTAGTTGAGTTTGATTTTCTATAGTATCCCAGGGGGTACCTATTTAGAAGGAATTCTCACTGAAATCAAAATTTTTATAGTAACCTTGAATTTGGAAGACAAACCTATGGCTAGCTAAACCCCACCATGCATGGGGGAAGGAACAGGATTGGTGAAAGATGGTGGACTTAGTGGTGACAAGGAAGAGGGAAGAAAGGTAGATTAAGTATAATGAGGCACGTGAGAGGGAGATAGAGAAGCAGTGTGACATTGCAGAGTGTATGTTGTTAAGGAGAGAGATGGCTCATGAAGGATTTGGAGCTCATGTAGAAGACGTGGAGCCAGAGCATCAAGAACTCCCCATCTAGAAAATAATGATATAGAACCCTCCTTTACCTCACAAGGAAGCGTGACAATAGAGATGACCTACTCTTGTAATCCTGTTCATAACCTACCCGCTAACCTAGCCCTTGTGCTTGGTTTTCTAGTAGCTAGTATGAAAAGTAGTCAGTAGGATAATTTAGGAAGGAGGGGAGTAGGAGTAAGTTAGGTAGCAAGTACATTGATGACAGGGTAGAATTCTTTATTGTTGTTTGGGGGTAAATTTTCAGGCATATCGTAATGTTGGGTTCACTGGGAGTGTTACCACTTCAAATACCGTAGGGGTTCGGATATTACCACTATTGGGGCACGGGTGGAAGTATGTATTCTAGGCTCTATTCCAACCACAAGTGGAGGATCGGGAGGTATAGGTAGTTCTATCTCTAGTGGATATGGTGGTTATGGAGGTACAGAAACATAGGAGGTTCTAGATCGGTGGGCAAGGTCCGCATTAACCCTGAATATTTACATGGAAATGTCTCTTCATCTTCAAGATTATAGGGGCATAGAAGATGCTGCTGAACATGTGCACATGTGTGAAATATTATGGCGTGCAAAAGGGATCATGGCTTCTGAACACAAGGCAAGCCAATTTATGACTACATTATAGGGATGTGCACATAGTTGGTACAAGTAAGTTTGAACTTGATCAAACTTGCATGGATTATGCAACATTAAAGGATGATTTCTTAAAAGAGTTATATATCCTTGAATTTGAGTAGAAGAGTATAAACACGCTCAAGGATATCAAACAAGGCACTACTGAGAGTGTCCATGAGTATGATGCCCATTTCAAAATGCTTCTATCTAAGATTTCTTATGATATTCACGCAAGCCAACATGCACAATTGTTTTTTGGAGGACTAATTACACCATTTAGAAGGGTGTTGCCACATAAGACATACACCGATCTACGTAAAGAACTAGAAGCAACTTTACATGCTGAGGTAGTTGGGAGTATTGACACTGGCATTATGCCATTCTTGGAGGCATAGATTGTAGCTATGGAAAAGTAGTTAGAGAAACTATCAGAAAATTCAAGTACATGAGACGCACTTAGGGGTTTGTGTACAAATTATGAAGTGGAAGGTCACACCAATGATAGTTGTCCCCATAGATCCGTATGTTTCGGTTGATGTGAGATTTTTCATTTGAACCATGATGCTAGACACTGTCCCATTAGTACAACACATGATATGAAAGAACATATCTTACTATTGTAAATTTTTTTGGTCCATGACTCATGATACCAAGGACTGTAGATTGATTGGTCAGATTCATGATGCTCTAGATGTTGGTGTGAGACAGACAAGCATATCAGATAATTCTAAAGGCAATAATGAGCACCAAGATGGAGATCACAATAAAACACGCTATGATTTTAATGAGGGGTTTTTTTGAAGGATGTCGTGGAAGAGGGCATGTATCCCATGGTGGGTACGGAGGACGAGGCTGTGGTGGTGGAAGAGGAAAGTTTCCTCATGAGAGGTGCTATACATGCAAATCTCCGACCACTACAGAACGAATGTACCTGAATATTACATGATCTTCTATGGAAAGAATCATAGCTATGAGGAGTTCTCAGACTTGTATGAACACCTTAGTAAACAACTTAAGAAAGAGAACAAAGGCACAGGGGATGGTTTGGATTCAACATGCAATGCGGAAAATAAGTGGATTCCCAAGTTAACACCACAACTTGAGGCATTAACCATGAATATTACCACACATGATGAAGTGGCATGCACAAAATAGGCGTTGCAGCATAATCCTACAATCACTAAGGAGGAGGTTCTACATGCAAGGTACCTAGATCTTGCAATCAGAAGGAGGTTTATTAAGAGACCATGAAAGTAATCATAAATCTTAAAGGTGAAATACAGTGTTTGAAAGAGCAATCACGAAAGATGGAACAAAGGAAATAAGCATGGAAGGTCCCATATGATATTGATGATGTGAGAGAGGTGTGCAAAATGTTGCGCCAGGAGAATATTATTCCATTGTTAGGGAATTGGATGAAGGGAAACACTCTACTCGTAAGTACTGAGTATGGATGACAGATCCTCAATGAAAATATTCCCTTGATAGCATTGAATACGATAAGGAGATCACTCTGAATGTTGTCATGGACGGATGGATTTTGAGCAATATCTTGATTGATATAGGTGCAAAATTCAATGATATTACTTTAGATGCATGTGTGTAGATGGAGAGACCGCCATTGCATCCATCTACCAATGTGATGTTTATGGATCATCGACTCAGCCACTCCCACAAGGGTTTTGAAAGATGCATCCATAACTATACAAGGGGACAAACTCATTTGGTATTTTGAAGTATTAGCATGCGAAGCGAGATAGCTTTCCACCTTGCTTGGGCACCCTTGGTGTTATGCAAATAACATTAATTTATGGTTCAAAAAGATATACATAAGTTTTGAGAATAGGGAGGAATGAGTTGTAATCCCTTTAACAGATGATAAATCTATGTTGTATGTTGAGCCATTGAGTGAGGAAGATTTAAACAGGATTTATGTGCACGTCATTCAAGACCTAGAGGTCATTGATCCATCAAAGGAGGGCATCCTTCAGTGGGAAGATGCACAATCTATTAGTGATACTATGAGTATTTCTTGTGATAATTGGGCTCATGGTACTTATGAATTGGTAGGGCACAAATTACGAAGTACAACTACATGGAAGAATGGTCGTTTCTCTGTTGGAAGAATAGGTAACTCAGTACCTTGGTATACTGGAGAGGAAGATCTTCCAGTATTCCTATAAGCCATGGAAGAACAATGGATAGACCAAGTTGAGAGAAGGAAAATGTTAGCATATACCCTACGTGGGACAAAAGTGTGCTGGTGGGTGGTTCACAGAGATAATCTTATGGAATGGGATGAGATCAAGATCGCTCTATCCACTTGATTTTTCAAGAGCAATGCACCTACTCAAATCTGCACTTATCATGGTAATCAACCTATTCAACACCACATCCAATAGTGTGAGAGACTTTGGACAGAGGGGCAAGAAGCATTACCACCTTCACTATGGGTGCACAAATTATATTCCACTCTACAAGGATGCACATGCACTTGGTATGTATATGTGGAGATACATAGAGAAAATGGAAATTGGCAAGATTTGATTGCAGGAATGATCCAAAATTTTGACTACTTCTCTGCTAAACCTCCAAAGAAAAGAGGCATTAAAGGTTATAAAGTGCTTAATTATGGGATATAGTGTAAAAACATAATAGATCATTAATTAATTATTTGGTGAGAAAAATTTAGGAGCGTGTTTTGATGAAGAAGAAGAAACAAACTCCATGTTACTTCAATGTGCTTTCTCTAAGAAAGAAAAATTAAAAATGGTCTACATAGTTGATGATGAAGAATTAGAAAATCTGGATGTCGATCATTCAACAGGAATGTGTGAAGTCTTGGACAGTGCAGATAAGGGTACGTACACATATCATGAACCTATGAAGACAAAGAAATTGAATATTGGAATGGATACTGAACCTAAGGAGGCCATAATTGGGGATTATTGGTCTGATTCTGAAGTGGCCAAAATCATTGAGTTATTACGGGACTTTCAGGATCTATTCCTAGAGGATATCATGAATTAAAAGGGGTGCATGAATCATTGGGAGAGATGAAGATCAAGCTTAAGGAAGGTGCACGACCAGCAGAAGAGACCCTATAGGATGAACCCTAACTTATGAGTTAAAGTTAAGGAAGAAATAGACAAAATGTTGAAATCTGGCATCATTAAGCCCTTAGAAGATTCTGAGTGGGTTAGTCCCATGGTTATCAGTATAAAGAAGGATGGTTAGATTCATTATGTGGATTATGAAGGACTGAATGTTGCATGTGTAATTGATCCTTTTCCTATGCTCTTCATAGAAGAAATATTAGAAGGAGTTGTAAGGTGTGAAATCTATTATTTCACGGATTGATTCTCTGGGTATCATCGGGTCAAGATTTCTCGGAGGATAAGGAGAAAACAACCTCCACCATTGAGTCAAGAAGTTTTACACATACGATGATGCCATTTAGTTTGAAAAACATGCCTACTATATTTTTTCACATAGTTGTTCAAGCATTCTAGGATTTCATTCACAACTTTTGGTAGGTTTACTTGGATTATTGGATGGTGTATGGACTTGTTAAGGATCATTGTGACAATCATGTGCTTAATTTTTGAAAGATTTAGATAGTTGAGTATTTCTTTGAACATAAAAAGTGTGTATTTGTAAGGCGTATTGTAAGGCGTGTGATCACTGATCACACACCTTATAAGGATGCCTATAAGGTGTGTGATCAATTATTGTAAGGCGTATTGTAAGGCATGTGATCACTATCAACATCTAGGAAAACTAGGGCAAAGAGATGAGATGCCTTTAAGACCTATTTCTAGTGCTTTGAGCCATTTGAGAAATGGGCTATAGAATTTGTGGGTCTAATTTCACTGGTCACACGTAGGATTGGATCTCACAACATCATTACTTATAAAGATTATCTCACAAGGTGGGAAAAAGCATCACCTACAAAGGATTTTAAAATAGCAAAAACAACCAGGTTTTTATGGGAAAATATTATTACAAGGTATAGATGCCCACTAAGTTTGATAAGTGACAGGGGCACACATTTTTTGAATGAGACAATTAGGATATTATTGGATGAGTTTATGATTGCGCACCATAAGACTACACCCTATCATCCTCAAGCTAATGGAACTGCTAAGGCCTTTAACAAAATTTTGAGCTAGACATTGACAAAAATTTGTGATGTTGGAAGGAAAGATTGGGATGAAAATTTTTCTACTGTGCTTTGGGTGTATCACACAACATATAAGAGGTTGAATAAGGCCACACCATTTCAGTTAGTGTTTTGTGTAGAAGCAGTTCTTCCTATGGAATTCATGCTACCTTCTTTGTGTATTGCATGTGCTAGAGGTCTAGTTGATGAGAAAGCATTAGAAGAATGGATTGAAAAATTGATCAAGTTGGATGAGCAATGAGAAATAGCACGTTGGAGTCAGAAGAAAGAAAAATCCAAGCAAAAAGCATGGCATGATAGGAACATCGGGATAAAAATTTCAAGATTAGATAGATAGTGCTCCTTTATGATTCTAAGTTCTTGTGCCATCCAGAAAACTCAAGGTACATTGGTTGGGGCCATATGTTATCACTTACATACTTGAAACATGAAATTTCCAGTTAGAGGTGCTTGATGGAACACGGTTACCCAGCTTACTTTAACGGGAGTAGGCTGAAGCTAGGCTATAATAAATAAGTCTTCTTGGTGTTTGTAATAAGGCAATGTTTCCATTTAGATTAGGTTTTCAATTTTGTATTCCCTTAATGTATTTCCTTCTTCGTCACTACTCTTTGTCAATTTATTTGGTATTTTTGTGTAATAAGTGTGTTTGAGCACCATAAGATAATTACTATTTAAAGAATTTTTATGTGCATGGATTGCACATACCCTTTGTATGGGGTGGTTGTTAATATCTAGGTACATGACTATTGAAAATAAGTACAAATGAAAGGAAAAAAATTTTCTACTGGTGTTATTCAAGTTAAATAATTTTTAGAAAAGAGATTGCTTCTAAAAGGTGACCATAGGTGGCTATGAATGAAGGAACAATATAACACAAGGTAAGTAGAGGCCATGGAAACTGCCAAAGTGGAAGGTGCAATGATGAGGTACTTGGGTGTAGGGAAGCATGCTAAAGAGAAGTCTGTGATTGGATGGTAGGAAGGTGCACTAGAAGGTTATAGGTGGGGAATGAAGATGTATTGCAAGGAAAAAATGAAATTGGTCAATGAATGAGAGGATTTTGGTAGGTGAAGGAGAAATAAATGCACTCAAAATTTGAAAATATATATAAAGACAGGATACAAGTTCATTCTTACCATTGAAATTTTGAGAAATTGAAAAGAGCTAAGTGTAAAAAAGATGAGAAAATAAGGCTAAGGTGTGAAGAGTGTGAAACCAGATGTGGAGAGCAGATTTGTGCATAGGAGAAGCTTACATACCCATTGGTGAAGGGTTTGAGCGAAGAAGACGTGGTATAAAAGAGCTAGGGCATGAAGATTCAAACTAGGGTTTTCACTTTCTTATTATAAAGGGTAGAAAGGAGATATTTTCAAATGGTGCTGAAGAAAGCACCTGTAAAAGAGTGAAAGGGAAGAAGAAGGTGGAAGTGGAAGAAGAAATTTCTCTCAAGAGTAATTTCTTAGAAATGTAGTATCCAAAGGGTGTGATTGTGGGACAAGAATGGGATTCCCATGTCCATAAATGTAAGATTAGTGATTAAAACCATCACACATCGACAATAAGAAGGAACTATATACATTTTTGAGTATGAAAACTAACAAGTGCACAACAAAAGACATGCCAGTGTACGATGACACTAGAGAGAAGTTGCTGAAGTAGATTGGGTTTACCAGTTGTACAAGATGCCATATTTTGGGAAGTATGAACCATTGTATTAGTGGTTGATGAGAATATTCCATGAGGAATTCTTCTACTTCGCCAGACAGAGGGTTAGAATCACAACCACCTTAATTTCAACAATCAATGGATTAAGGGCCTTAGGAGCAGATCTGGAGAGTGACTTGACTGATAAGGCCGCAATCTTGGAGACAAGGAAGGAGATGGGATATACCAAGGGTCCATGTGGCATGGACATTGATAAATTAAATAAGTACCCAAGAATACATGTAGTTAAACATCGATAACAAAGTTGAATGACCAAGAAAGGTGGTTGCAGGTGAATACAATGTGGCTACACATTGCAAAGAAAATGTCTCAAGGAGTGATCTACAACATTGTGGGTTACATAACAGAGATAATTGTTGAAGAAGCATGTACATGTGACAAAATTAGTTTTGGTGATTTTTATTATCTTTGGTGTTATAGAGATTGGAGTGCCCGATGGAAAAAGGAAAATATTTGGGATTACCCCAAGGAAAATAAATATTTGGCGAGAAAGATTTGATAAATACTTATGCGAAGGGACTATGGGTGGGATTTTTAAATAGAGGGCTGAGAAGTGGTATTATAGGATCTACATGACATTTGAGGAGGTATGGCATTTACCCAAGGAGTTACCCTTGGTGGTGGGTAAGGTAGTGAAGTTTGCGGTCTACTAAATTTTTTCATCACGTAATTTGTGATGAAGGATGGGACTTGGAGTCCTTGGTGAAAATTTCCATATGCCTTCACATCCCACTACTTCGAGGCATCGATTCACTAGTTCACAAATGTGTGCCACCTAAAATTCATCATAGATAAGGTGGATTATCATTATCACACTCGAAGAAAAACATGTGTATATCCAAGATAGACTACATACATTGAGAGGCTTATCTCGGATGTAATAAGCATGAAGTCGGTAAGCTCGGAAGTTGGAGACATTGGAGTAGAACTTGTGTATCTTCAACTCAATCCTAAGCTAGAGAAGAAAAATTATGTGGAAAATGAGTTTGCACTTCCAAAGTGCCGCCTAAGGGTAAGCATAGAATAGAAAATGTGTCAGTCCCTAAGCCCATAAAAATGATAGTGGTGGATGAAGAGGATGATGAACGTGAAGATATCGGTTGTTTAGAGCATAGACGCAGGAGGAAGCCCATAGATAAAGTGGAGGATGAGTGCATAAGTACCCCACCATAGGTACAAGGAGAGAATCACTTCAAAAGGGTATTCAAAATAACTAGAACCCAAGGTTCTACTCAACAATAAGTTCGGATATCACTGCAAATATCTCCTTAGAAAGAGGTAGTAGAGAAGAGAAGGAGAAAGCTGAAACTAAATGAGGAAGCGAAGAGTCTCGAAGAGAGCACACATAGTATCCTTGTTTAGATAGAGGATGTAGAAGATCCAAAGGACAAAGAAATGAAGGATGGAGGAGTAAAGGAGGTAGAAGGAATAGTGTAAGAAACTACTTAGGGCATAGTAGAAAAAGCTCCAAATCTTCGCGCTCAAGTTCTTAATGGGCCAAGATCGAAGAGGAAAAGTGGGGAGTATACCGCATTGGTCATGGGCTATGCTGAGGACACAAGTACAATTTTCTACACCCATTTCCAAAGCATGGTGGGTCTTAAGGAATTGTATGGATGGGAGTTAATGGATGAGGACATGGCCACCATTTATGCAAGGAAACAACTATCTTGGTTAATGCAAACACATATGGATGAACTAGACTTCGACATATGTAAAGAGTCTTGTGTATCAAGAATATTGAAGAAGACACCTCAGTCCAGACACATAATAGTAAAGCCTACTATTATGTCAGATGAACAAGTAAGTGATGCCTTAGTGAAGGTATCTACAAAGGTGGTAAGAAGAAATGTGGATAAAGCTACAAAAATTAGGGCACTGAAAGAAGAGGTCAAGGCCAAAGACAATAGAATGACTTAGAGTAGAATAAGAACAATGCTTTAATTAGTATGACAAAAGAAATTAGAGACCATGTCCTTAAAGAATGACCACATTTGGAATCCAAGGTACTCAAAAATTTCCTTTGGAAATGCATTATGTACGTACCTTGGTGGATTTGGTGCTTGAGGATGGACCCATGCACATGCCAACACCAAAGGATCTTGAGAAGGAAGCAGAGTGAGAAAAGGATTTGGTGATAAGAAAGATTGCATCTTATGAGACATTGCTCCAAACCTTGGAGGAAGAGCTAAGGAAAGAAGACCAGGAATTGAATATCTCAGATAGCTCTAGAGGTAGTTATCAAGATAACAACCATGGTGGAGGACAATTAAGTCCTAAAAGTGATGAAGGATGAGACATTGGGGTGCACATAATGGTTAGCACTAGTGAAGCAAAAGTGTGAGGCCCTTGTAGTAGCACATAAACCCCATAAGGATAGGTTAGATGAGCTGGGGAAAGTTATAGCACAGAAAATGGATCTATTAGAAGGGAGGATGTCTACAATATCCAACATTGTTTTGGTTTTGTAGAATGACAAGGAAGAAATTGCCCAAGATGAGCTGGAGTCTATTGAGATATTCTAGAAAAAGAAAAGGCCGCACTAAATGAGTGACATACATTAGAGGTAGAGATAAAAGAATAATATCCAAAATTGATTCTTTCAGTTTAAACAAAGGATGGTATTAAGTAAATCATTCTTTTGTATAGAAAATTCTTTACATTCTTCCATTCATATTATTTCTTATTCTTTGAACATTTGAAGGCAACCATTTCAGGAAAAAATGTAGTTAGTATGGGGTAATGTTGAGAAGATAATGTATAAAACTTAGCAGAAGGCATATAAAAGATTCACGTGGAAGAGCAGAGCATGGTCAAAGGCACAAAAGGATCAGGAAGGAATCATGCACAAAGGACAGAGACAGATTCGAGACTTAGCTATTTTCACGATTAAGATCTATTTCTAGAGATGATGTGTGGAGCACAAAAATTGGATGCAGACTTGCACAACACACATAAGCTATTTTTGGAGGAGCATCTACTAATTTTTTTGCATGGGATCAATCTAATAGTAGGATTGCTACTTCTAGTTAATTGTGAAAGGTCTATTATTAGCATTCTTACATGTGAACCTATTATTGTAAAGGCGCATGGTTATTCTCAACATGTGACCTATTTTTGGATTAGATAAGTAGTGAAGGGAAAGTCCCCACCCTTATAAATATGTATTTAGTAAGATATGTAAAAAAATAAGAGTGATTAAGATATACAAAGATAATGATGTAGGTATCTATGTATGTAGAATTATGCTGTCAGATCTGTTACGTGCATGTGCATATAATGCTATAATTTTAAGAAGATTATGTGTATTCCCGAGTTTTAATATAATAGAGGGTATTGAACGAATCAAGGTGTTAAACATGGTTGTATTTTGTTATTACGTGGATAATATCATTGTGTTTATTATTGAATCATGGTTTCTAAAGATCTAGATCTAGAATAATATTTTTAGAATATATGTATTTTTGTGTATCTCGCATGCATTCAATCTTCATAATGATCCCATCCCTCATGAGAAACTATAAAGAGGGGCCTAAAACCTTTGTGCACTTTGGGTGAGTGATCAATCTAGGCTAAGTGATGTGCTAGTGCACTGGGTTATTCTTGGTGAATTCTAGGTCAGATCAAGAGATAACTAGTTATTCATAATAAATAACTTCTACTTAACTAAATGTTGACTGAAACAATGACTATCTATTTTGAGAAATACATTAATGGAAGGAGAAGTCCTTGAAGTGTTTGGACTTGAATCATTCTTGACAACTAAAGAGAAGGTCCATGATTGGATCCCTTGAAGGAGTCAATCACTGCTGGAATATTCTTCATATCATTAACTGATTGAAAAGAACTATGGTGATAATGAGTCTTTAGTTGTTGGTCGTGTCCCATATCCTAGTGACTAAAGTAATTAATCCTCAAAATTATCCTGAATATCCGTTGAGTTAATGGCATTTCTTTATGCCTGTGGATATGGTGCTTCGAGCTATGATACCTATAATATGAGTTATCTAGATATATGTGTGAATCCCCTATTTAGGGAGATTCATAATTGATGACCTGGATGAGCTTGATGTGGTACTGTGAGTTCCCTATTAATGTGGAGGTGAGTCCTGTGCTCGATTCTTTAAATAAGTTATGTGTTATCTGTGTAACTCAACATATAATTTCTAAAGGGAAATTAATGACTAACAACAAATCAATTTAAGCCATTCCCGAGGAAGAATTAACAAGATAAAAATAACACACATATGCACAATAATTCATTCAAAAACATATTAAAGTATTAAATATAAGCAATTAACATTATACATTGTGCAATATGATATCAAAATGGTATAAGGTTGGACATGGTTTAAACATCACAAAAATGGGGTTCATCACTTATCAACCATGGTGAGTTATAACTTGAAAATATGAACGTGCCTCTGAATAAAACTTTGGATGTTTTTAAAAACCCTTCCCAAATCTTCCCTAACTGGAAATCAACCTCATTCTAATGTCATAGGGTATCATCATACCATCAATAATATCAACAAGTCCACTCCCACATCTACAAAACCATCTGTTTCCACAACCGGAATGCCGACAGAACAACATCACTCCTTGAATATCCTCACCACTAAGATCCCAAACCCAGCCACATCACAACATATAAAACCTACCACATCTACCAACATAGAATATTCCCATAATATTGCTTCAAAATCACTAGAAAAGAAATTTGTCATTGAAATCCTAAGTAGATTTTTCTAAGACCACGTCACCCAAAACCAAGCCCAAAGTCTCGGTAATCCAACAAAAAAACTTACAAATCACCAACCTAGGAAAATTTAGAAATATTAAGACTAACCATACAAATACATCATAAGATATCATAAATTCTAAACCCATCCCAAGACAAACACCTACATGTGCCTCATAAAACACTAATCAAGCATATCATGCTCTTAAATTGTTAAATGATATCCCCATCCGTCATCCTCGCCATCAGGATATTATAATAAAATCCTTGAGAATCTTATCCAATCATCCATCATAACACTCCTATTATGCCCTCGGATTCTCAAGGGTGGAATCCATCTTGGTATAAATATTAGGCATTATGTGCTTGAGGATTGTGAATCCCTCCATGCCATAGTTTGAATTATCATTACAAAAGGACTTCTTCATGTAGATAAAAACCATCCACCCTTTGACCTTGATATAATCAAATCCATACTTTAACCAAACCTACCCATCAAGTCCCTGAACACATCATTTATAAACCATCACTTGACACCACATCTAGAAGTAAGTATTCCTCTAGTAAAGCCCCACATGATAAGATATATGCCATCTATATAAACATAAGAGAACATGTACAAGAATTTCAAGCCCCAAATCAAAATGGTCCTAAAGTCTCTATCATAGTTTCTCCCATAGGATAACCTAGCACATAGTTTTCTAAAGCTAAGGGTTCCATCCTTATGGAAACTCAAATCTAATCTGTAAAATCCATACAAAATGATGTTATCAAATAGCTATATTGGGATCTTGTTAAGATTTCCCTTTATGATCTCATCCAAAATTGTCCATAACATTGGAAATCCATGATTGAATCTCTTCAATCGATTTCAGTACCATTAGACAACCCCTAACCATTTTCCAACCTTGTTGGCACTCTTAAAATGTCTAAAACTATCAAATTTGAGGACTCTAATTTTTTTCCTTATAACCCAAAGACCACGATCTTCTTCTCTTCGTCACTTACCAAATAAATGACATCATCATCAATAGATTAATGATCAATAATGGTGACAAAACCAATATAATAACATCTCACACCTTTAAACAACTTCAGATACTAGACACCATAGTTTCCCAATCACCTGTCATACTACGTGATTTTAATGACATCGTCACCCTCACATTAGACACATTCATTTCACCTATCAAAATAGGTGTTAAAATTATTCACGAGATCTTATATCTTGTAGAAGGAGAGTTCCAATATATCATGCTACTAGGTCATCCTTGGATACACACTATGAGTTGTATACCATCAACACTTTGTATAGATGTATAAAATATGAATGTGAGGGTAAAACATTCATGGTCCCTACCAACCCTATTCCCTTCAAGCCATGTCACATGACCTAGTGACCCAATGACATACTACTTATACTACAAGAATCTACCTCTTTAGATCAAGCTTTAAAGAGTTTTTCCACCCCCTCATCCAAAATACCAAATGATTGATCCTTCAAAGACGTAATGCAAAATCTATCACTAGGTGAGTATTACATTCTAGCTCTTAACGCAATACCTATGCCTAAAAATATGTGAGACTTGAAAAATAACCACTCTATAAGCCCAATGTAGGAAATGTCATTTCCTTAGGCTCCCTTTTCCTCCAAACAAAATTAGTGTATGGAGGCATCAACCACCCATCATCTCATCTCAACAATTAATCATATATAAAACCATTTTCTTTAGACTTTTCATTCTTTGATAAACCTCAATTTTCCTAGAATTACCTCTATAACTATATGTGGAAAGGCTTTGGTCCTGGGTCAATATGAGTAGGGCCCACATGTATTACCATTTAAAGACATGAGGAAACCTCACAAGAAACATGGCCTCAAATTTAAAGTAACTTAATCTAATATATCACCATCAATATCAAAATCACAACCTCACCCATCATCATTATCAAACCCATGCTCTAATGTTGATGCCACTATATATCACATATGAATTATTTTAAATCAATTCCATTACAATTGGAATGCTAACTTATTAAGATAATGATAAGACTAAAACTATCCCTCTCACATGACTACATATGATAGAGGAAGATTCCCCTACCATCGAAATTATTCATTTCCATGATGATTACATTATCTTAACTTATATGGGTGCCAAGGATCACCATATGTAGAGGAAATTTCCTTCCGATACATATATGCTTATTAATTAATCAACCATCGATATTAATATCAATATATCGCAAGAACCACACATTATCAAAAGAGGCCAAGCCTTAGACTCATGTGAGCTCCAAAAATTCACCGCTTTCTTATCCAAACACAATCAATCCTTCCTATGGTACTATAATGACATGCCGGCTATAGAATCTAACATCGTTATCCACAACATCGTTACCATCCAAAATGTTAAACCTGCGAAGGAATTTTTTTAAGATGCATCCTTTCGTGGCACTACTAGTCAAGGAAGAACTTCAACATCTTCTTTCAGCCAACTTCATATTACCTATTGATTATCCAAAATGGGTTTCTAGCATTTCACCTATCACTAAAATAGATTGAAAATTAAACATCTTCATGGAATTCTAATACTTCTACCTTTCTTTCCCCAAAGACGATTTTCCTCTACCCAACATCGACCAACTCATCAATTTAACAACGAGGTCACAAGATGTTATCCCTTATGGATGGCTTTTATGGTTACAATAAAATCCTTATCACACAATAAGATCAACACAAGACATACTTTATCACCCCACAGGGAACCTTATGATATATCGTAATGCCCTTTGTCCTTAAAAATATGGGAGATACTTATCAACATGCCATGACCTAAATATTTTAGGATCTAATCCATAAAACTATAGAATACTATGTCGATGATATCTTAGGTAAATATAAACACACAAGAGGCTACCTAGCTATGATTGAAATGATCTTTATGAATATTTTACAATTATTTATATATCTTAATCCTGCTAAGTACATTTTTAGAGTTCTCATAGGAAAAATCCTAGGATTTATAGTGTCTATCAGAGAAATTGAAGTTGACAATGAAAAATTCAAATCCAACATCAAAATTCATCTGCCAACTAATCTCAAACAACTTTGTAGCCTTTAAGGAAAGCTTCAATCTATCTATCATTTCATCTCTCAATTATCGATCGCTTTCACCTTTCCATCACCTTCTTAGAAAGGAAATCCACTTAAATTGGGATGATAATTATCAACATGCCTTTAACACCTTAAAACATCACCACTAGTTGTTATGGCTCCACGTGAGGGGATCTGTTCTATATTTATATCTCCATGACTCGACCATGCCTTAGAAGACACGTTGACACATCGAGATGAATAAGGAAAGGATAAATCCATCTATTGCATTAGCTGCACCCTTCATGAATATGAAACACTTTATCCTGAATTAAAAATGTTGTGTTGTGCCTTATACTTCTCAAATTACAAAATCATCACTATCTCCTCAATCAATAAACCTATGTCATCACCAAATTTAACCCACTCAAATCCATGAATTCCAATCCATATCATAATTATCATATCACTAGATGGATCATGCTAATGAATGAATTTGACCTCAAATTTATCAAACAAAAATACATTAAGGGACATGTCATCACCGACCAAATTGTAGAATCTACCCTTCATACCAATCAACTACATTGTGTACACTTTCTAAATGAATCTATCAACACTCTAGATCATGAAGAAACCTATTTTCAAACAACCTTGTTCTTTGATGGGTCTAAATGTATATAGGGGAGGTGTATGAATAGTCATAATACCCATTGGGAAACTCCTATTCCATTAAATTTCAAATTAATTTTTAAATGCACTAATAACATGACAGAATACAAGGCCCTCATCATGGGACTTCCAACCACTACCTTCCTTGGTGTATAAATCCTCTATATCTATGAAGACTCATAACTAGGCATTAATCAAATCAAAGGGATCTACTAATGTAAAAATGAGGTCCTAAAAAATAGAAAAACATCGTCGAAGACTTATTATAACTCTTTGACCATTATGAAATTCAAACCACCCATCATTCATCTAAAAAATTCATATAAAACATGGATTCAATTGGCTCCCTCATCCGTTTATCACCAAATTATTCTAAACTCTTTGTTTTCATAAATGTTTTTGATAAACCTTCCTATACTGAACTGATCTCCCCATAATTAATCACATAGAAGACAACTCATTTGAAACCTGGTATACATAAACATATGATTATATTTCCACTAGAAAACTACCCACAGATCTATCCAATAATGAAAAAGATATTTTTAACATTACGCATCTTCCTACATTATATTACAAAGATATGATTTTCAAAAGGGAATTTTATGGCCTCATTCTCTCGGTGTCTTTAAACTCGGAGGCTTGTCTAGCTATCTAAGAAGTCCATGACGACATATGTGGTGGAAAATTTAATAGTCTGGTTGTTGCTTAAATAGATTATACACATGGGATACTATTTTTCCATGCTTAAGCAAGATTGTTATGACTACATCATGAAATACATTAAATGTCAACAACATTTCAATATCACATATATCCCTAGCCACACATTTCAATTATCACAAGACTGTTACATTTTTCACAATGGGGATTGACCTTATTAGCCTTATCAACCCTTGCTCATCACAACGACATAAATCCAACATCAAAACTATTGAATATTTTACTAAATGGGTGGAAGTAATCCCCTTATCTCCACTAAAGAAGATAAAATCATCAACTTCATCCATCATCACATTATCTATTACTTTGGTATACCACATAAAATCATCATAGATAATGGAAAATCCTTCAAAAACAAGAAAGTTCAGAAACTTTGTGAAACTTACAACATCAATCTTAGATTTTCCTCACCTTACTATCCATAAGCAATGGCCAAGATGAAGCATCAAATAAAACACTAAAAAAAATCCTTATAAAAACTATCGACCAAGTGGTATAAATTGGCATCTCCAAATATCGTTTGTATTATAGGAATATCGACCAGCTTTCAAACCCCTATGGGTACTCCCTTATTCTTAGTATACAACACCAAAGATGTTCTTCCTCTCAAATTTCAAATCCCATCCCTATACATTTCTCTCAAATACTTCATATTTGATTAAGAATATAATTAAGAACACCTATTACAAATTGAACTGTTAGATGAACATTGTCTAACCACCCTTGAACATATCAATGTCTATCAAGAACGAATCAAATGAGCCTATAAAAACATATCAAATAATGTGACTTTAACATTGGTGATCTTGTTCTCAAAGAAAATCAACATGTCACTAACATGGAAAAGAGAAAATGTGGAAAGTTTTCTCCGAACTGGCTTGGACCATATATTATCACTCATAATAATGGATTTAGGACTTATCATTTAGCCTCCTTAATGGTACACTTGATAAGGAGCCTCTTTACACCCTGAAATTACGAGAATTTTTCTATTAAAATATCAACTCATGAGACCTTAGTCAAATTACAATATCCATCCATTAGCCCACACATCCTATCACTCTCATAATGATTTGGAATCCCGTGGTCTTCAATTAACATATGATGTCATGACCTTGACTACGAGCATCATGACTATGCTCATAGTATATTCCTCATGGAAAATATCCCTACTCATAATTAGGAACACCACAATCATTACTCTCACCATCCCCTATTGTATCATATTTTACAACATGAAAAGGACATAAATGTAGCTTGCACACTTATTTATCCCCTTAAAATGGATAAGTAGGCTTTCCCTCATCTCAAAAATCAAAATATAGACCGATCCCTTAAAGGATGGCTATCAAAAAGAAAATTATGTCAAATAAAGTTGTAGACCACTCCCTCAAAGGATGGCTACCATAAAAATATAAAATTCAATAAAATCATAGACCACTCCCTCGAAGGATGGCTACCCAATCAAATAAACAAAAAATAATTCCCTCCCTAATCATTCCTCACGTCAAAAAGGGATTCCCACATCGATAAGACATCATGTAAAAAAATCAGCCGTACCAAGAAAAATTCCCACATTGATAAAATTTCTCATTAAATGCAAGCTTCCTCCATTGATCAGCTTATGCGATATAATAAAGTTGGGAAAAAACTAGGGAACTATTAAGAAGAACCCATTTCCCGTGCTTGCTACACACAAATATTGCTCGTGTTAGAAAAGGATAGGTACAACTATCCCACATCCATCAATGATCCTAGTATGACTAACTATTGTGAGTCATATGTTAACATTATTTACAAAGCCACATGTGCAATGTTGTACACATAAATAAGTTTACCATCATACACTATATATATGTATAGAGTAGTAAGGAAGAAAACATCTCACATTCTATTCTTATCCATCATATAGTGCATTAATCAAACAAAAATACCATCATTCTATAAAAAAATTCATAATAATATCAAACATATCTAATCTAAAAATATACATTTCACATACATCCATAACTCATCATATCAAAATCATAACTAAAATCATTAAATAAATCATCATCAACTACATCTATATCCATCACATTAATCATTACAAAACTCAAAACATAACTCAAAAATAAAAATCACAATCACAATCACACACACACACACACACACACACACACACACACACACACACACACACACACACACACACACACACACACACACACACACACACACACACACACACACACACACACACACACACACACACACACACACACACACACACACACACACACACACACACACACACACACACACACACACACACACACACACAAACACACAAAAACAAACACATCAACAATTTCTATACATCATCAAGGGATTCAAAGAGCCTCATGTATCAAAAATACATATATACATCATCAACAAGGGCTTCAAACGAGCCTCATACATAAAAAGTATTGATGCATGGGAATCAAAGAGAGAATAATTAAAAATATGAATTATAATATTGATTATGTTATGAGTTCATTAGAGAGGGACTTGGGATCATTTCACAATTCTAGGTGTAGACTTGAGAGTTAAAATTTTCAAATTTGGTATTTTCCATCCATTATCATGTTCAAATGTCTAAGGATGTGAAAGTGAATCTAAAAGGTTCTTAAAGAGTGAAAAAGAGTCTTGATGGTCCTTAAGTATGTTTACTAAGTGTCTATACTTACAAAATGAGTCCTAGAGTGAGCGTGATCAATAAATGTCTTAAAGAAATGTAATATGCATATATTGGACATGTATGAGCAATGCGAGTCTTAAGATGTTAATTAGGGTTAATGGAGTAAGAGGGAGAATGAGTTAAATATAAAATAAGGGGAGTTATTTTGGGGATATCTCAAGGAGAATAAGAGAGAGAGCATAGGATAAATAGAGGAAAAAGTGGAAAAAGTATGAAGACATCTAATTTGTATGAAGAAGCATTGTAATACTAGAAAGAAGATAAATTTTGAATATGAAATGATATACTTTGATTGCAAGATTTACGTAATTATATTAATTGATTCATATAATGTGAGTTTTGTATTGATCTTTTCTTCATAAGGTATCTCTACATGTGATTAATTTTGGTTGGTTAAATAAAATTTGTAAAGAACTAATACCTTGTCTTGACGTAATGGACTGTGTTAAACAAGAAGATTGTATTTTTGAAAGGTTTCCTTGAAACTTTGGAATTTTGATCTTAATAGTGAATTTATTTCAATAAAAAACATGTGGTGGGAGTTTATGATTGTGATATCTCATAGATTAGAGGATGAATCCATTGTTGTGTCCATTTGCATGCTTAAAAACTAGACACCCTTGTTTTGACTACATAAATCCAAGGAGGGTATGGTGTGAGAACTTAGAAGGCATTTAATGTCATATTTTCTATGATTTACATGAGATAACATGGTATAAGAAGCTATATTATATGGATATAAAGCATAATACATAGCTTTGTGTGTTAGTAGAGGTTTAAATTTGAATGGAGACTTGATATAGCCATCTACAAGACAAGAAGAAAATAAATAAGTGATTTCCAAGGAGTACCATTGTATAGAGATCTAATGGAAATAAATTCACATGTAATATAATGAAACAAACCTTTGGTCCAAAGGGCGTGGATTGGTAAGAAGTTTAAAGAGTTTTATTACAGCTTTTCTATTACCGGGCTCTTAGGAAACCCTCTTAGGGTTTAGAGAAAAATAAGAGTTTTATAACTTGATACACGAGGAGTAAAATTTAAATTTTGTAAACATATTCCTGAAAACTAACTCAAATGGATTTTGAAATAAATTTTGAGTGAATATGTTTAAAACCTCACTTTTGCTAACACTCAAGTCACTAGGTGACTATACAATCAAGGAAGACCTAATTGAGTCGATAAATTGATTTTATTGAATTTTTCCTTAAGAAAGGACATCCTAACTTTACAGAGTTCAAATCCCAAATTGGTGTTATAAAATATCCTCACTATGGTTTGAAACATCATGCATGAAAATTTATGAGGGAAAATGAATCGAGTAGGGATAATAGGAGCTAGTTAACTAGAAAGCAAAAAAGTGGGATTGTGATAACAAGATAAAGATTTGGGTTATGAAATTTGACACACACCATATTGAGGAAAAAGGATGTTTGAGAAATTTTTCACTTTATTGTGGGTATGCATGGATTACTCCAATCATGAACCTTCCATGAAAAAACCTCTTAAGGGTCTAAAAAGGTAGTTTTTGATTGTATGAAAGAGAAGTTGCTATTTTTCTTGTTTTAAATCCAAGTTAATGGCTGATATAACATTGTTTAGAGTTTTAAAATGCAATTATCTTTTAGGAAAATATTGGTGAAGGATAAAAGGCTTAAATTTGATTGTTTTGAGTTGGAGGAGAGTGAAAGCTAGTGAAGAAAGTTGAAAGAAGATAAGAGAATATAAAGTTTTCATGAAACTTGTTCATCTTGAAGGATGATTTGGAATTAATAGGAGTGTATGAGACATGGTACAATAAAGAGTGAAGACATTTAAAGTGAAAAAGGTATAATTTTTCATGTTTAAGATATTTAAAGGCTACTTAGTGAGATCCTCTTTACAGAGCATCAATGTATGAAGGTCTGTTAACCTTTCTAATTTGTTTACGTGTATTGAAAAGTGTTATGAGACTTGCATCATATTTGTGTTAGAGTAGAGATAAATCTTAAAAAGAAACTTTGATTTTTCTAACAGTAAAAGTGTGTAAGTTATTTACAAAATGTGTGACAGGTGATTGAGAAAGAAATAGAGGAAATGGATAAAGAAGAGTTGGTAAAAGGTTTAGTGATGTTGTTAAGTCAAAATAAACAACAAAGTGAGAGGGAAAGAAAGGAGAAATAAGAAAATAGAAAAGAGTAAGTAAGAAAACAAGAACTCTGGTTTAAACAAGAGCTAAATGATCTCAGGAAAGATATAGAGAAGTTGGAGGATTTTATGAGCATGGAGTAAGAAAACAATTTTAATGGATATGTGATGAGAAGAAAGGTCAAGTGGCCTATAGAACTACTTGTAATAAGAAAAAACATAATGAGAACTTTGGAAAGAGGAAGAGTGCACGAAGAATCACTTGAAAAATAAATGAATAAGAAGAGGAAAGTGTCTATAAAAGGGGCACTCATTGAGACATTTTGGTCTCTTATTTTGTTGTCTAATATTGTGTTTCAGTTCTTGTGTACAAGTATGAAGAATATGGGAGAGAAAATCAGAGATAAGGCAATGTAAATTACAAGAAATGAATCAAGAAAAGTATCTATGAAAGAATATGAGAGTGATGAAGAAAGAGTGCATGTTAAATAAGAGTTTGATCATCTTAACAGTGAATAAAATATAGTGTTTCATAAAGTATTGGATAACATACCAATAGGGGATGACAATAAATAATGGATAAAAAATAAGAGTAAAAGCAATGAAGGCATGCATGATGATGTGCACAAGAAGCAGTGTAATTGAGAAGGTGAATGAAACTTTCAATTTCTATTCTAATTAAGCAATTAAGGATGAGAATGTTAATGTACAGGTGGATTTAAGGAAGAGCATTGTTAAGCACAAAAGGAAAGCAATAGATCGTAGGTACAGGGATGCCTAGATGGCTCAAGAAATCAGTAGTGGAAGAAGAATATTTCAAACCTAAGAAAGTGAATGAAAATAAGAATGGATCAGACCTCATGAAGATAAAATCAAACATAAGATGCAAGAGAAAGCGTGACAACAAAATAATGCCATAAAAGAAGGAAAATATGAAATGATGGAAGAGATGAGAGAAATTAAACATAAAACAATAGAGAAGGATGAAAACTAGATTAGTGAAGAGATTAAGAAGACCTCAAGGCAAGAAAAAGTCAACAGAGAAGAAGTTGATATAGTGAAATAAGATATAAATGAGAAAAAGAGTGAAGAAGCACATGATGAAGTGATTTTGGACCAAGAGAAAGGTATAATGGATGCTAAGTCAACAAATATAGTAGATGAAGATTATGAGAAGAGTAAAAATGAAGAATATGGACAATTTTCAGTCATTCCTAGAAAAACAAATGATGGAAACATGTTGGAAAAAGGTTATGTAGAGATTAAAAACATCATGAACCATGGAGAATAATATATTTTTGTTGTTGTGTTCGTTTGTGTAGGGGTAGCTGATGGAAGCTTGAAAATGATAAAAATGAAGATGGAGCTCAAGAAGAAAAGAAGAAAGTTTAATTCAAGTGCAAGCATGAATAAGACTATATGGGATCAAGGTGGCTATGAGGAAAACAAGAATAGGAGTGAAGAAAGAAGAGAAAGAACATGTAAAGATGACGAAGACTCAGCTGAAGACATAACCATCTGAATAAAGTACATGGGTTATTTTCTCCACCTTGGAAGTATGATACAGGAGCATCAAATAGAGAGAAGACTTAAAAATGTGAATTGTCATCTTGATTATGTTATGAAATCATTAGAGAGGGACTTGGTATCATTTCACAATTTTAGGTGGTGTCTAGAGAGTTCAAATTTTCAAATTTGGTATTTTCCCTCCATTATCATGTTCAGATGTATAAGGTTGTGAAAGAAAATCTAAAAGGTTTTGAAAGAGTGGAAAGGAGTCTTGATGGTTCTTAAGTATGTGTAATAAGTGTCTAAACTTATGAAATGAGTCCTAGAGTGAGTGTGATAAATAAATGTCTTAAAACAATGTAATATTCCTATATTGGCCATGTATGAGCAATGTGAGTCTTATGAAGTTAGTTAGAGTTAATGGAGTAAGAGGGAGAATGAGTTAACAACATGAAGAAGGTGAGTTAGTTGGGGGATCTCACAAGGAGAATGAGAAAGAGATAAAAGGAGAACAGAGGAAAGAGTGGAGAAAGTATGTAGATCTTTGATTTGTATGAAGAAGCATTGTAATGATAGAAAGAAGAGAAATTTTGAATATGAAATTATAGTTTGATTGCAAGTTTGAAGTCCATGTATTTATTTAATGAATTCATATAATGTGAGTTGTGCATTGATTTTTTCTTTATAAGGTATATTTTCATGTGATTAATTTTGGTTTTTGAAATCAAATTCATAAATAACTAATACCATGTCTTAACATAATGGACTATGTTAAACAAGAAGAATGTATTTTTGCAAGGTTTCCTTGACACTTTAAAAATTAGATCTTAATAGTGAATTTATTTTAATAGAAAACACATAGTGGGATTTGATGATTTTTAATATCTCAAATATTATAGGTTAGATTTGTTGTGTCCATTTGTATGCTTGAAAATGAGAAACCCTTGTTTTGATTACATAACTCCAGGGAGGGTATGATGTGATAACTTAGAAGGAATTAGATGTCATATTTTGTGTGATGTGCATGTGATAACATGGTAGAGGAAGCTATATTATATGGATCTAAAGCATAACACATATCTTTGTGTGTTGGTAGGGAGTTTAAAGTTGAATGGAGACTGATACAATCACCTACATGCTTTGAGAAGACAAGAAATAAGTGCTTTACAAGGAGTAGCATTACATGGAGCTCTAATGGTCAGAAATTCACATGTAAGAGACTAAAAAAAAATTTGATCTACATATTTTGGATTGGTAAGAAGTTTAAAGAGGTTTATAGCAGTTTTTCTATTACCGAGTTCTTAGGGTTTAGAGAAAAACAAGAGTTTTATAACTTGATACATGGGGAGTACACTTAAAATTTTGTAAACATATTCTTGAAAACTACTGAAAATGGATTTTGAAATAAATTTTGAGTGAATATGTTTAAAACCTCACTTTTTTCTAATAGTCAAGTCTCTAGTCGACTATATACAAATCGGAAGACCTAAGTGAGTTTGACAAAGTGATTTTATTGAAATTTTCCCTTAAGAAAGGACCTCCCAACTTTGCATAGAGTTCAAATCCCAAATGGGTGTTATAAAAGCTCCTCATTATGGTTTTAAACCTCATGCATGAAAATTTATGATGGAAAATGACTCGAGAGAAGGGATAATAGGAGCTATTTGACCTAGAAAGAAAAAAAAAGTGGGATTGTGACAATAGGATAAAGAATTGGGTTATGAAATTTGACACACACCATATTGAGGCAAAAGGGTGTTTGATAATTCTATCACTTTATTTTGGGTATGCATGGTTTACTAAAACCATGAACCTTCAATGAGCAAATGTGTGAAGGGTCTAGAAAGGAAATTTTTGAGTATATGAAAGAGAAGTTATTATTTTTCTTGTTTCATCCAAGTTATGATTGATATAACATTGTTTGGAGTTGTAAAATAAGATGGGAGGTTAGGAAAGTATTGGTTAAGTCTAAAAGGCCAAAAGTTGATTGTTTTGAGCTAGAGTATTGAGCGAGACAAAACGATGCTCTAAGGATAAGACACACAAAGGATGCATGCACAGGAACAAGGCGCATTCGAAGGCACAAGAAGATAAGAAAAGAAATTCTTGCCATAAAAATTTGGCTCAGACTTAGCCATTTTTGTGGATAAGGGATATTTTTAGAGATAACATGCGGAGCACACATAGAGATGAAGACTTGCGCTCCATGCAATGGTATTTTGGGAACAAGTGGTAGATAAGCACCATGCATAGTTTAAGTTAATAATAGGATTTCTACTTGGAGTTAACTATAGAACATCTATTGTTAGAGCACTTACATGTTGTGCATACCATTGTAAAGGCGCATGGCTATTATCAACATGTGACCTATTTTGAGAAGTGCATGGGTGGTGAAGGGTAAGTCCCCACCCCTATAAATATGTATTGACTTGCGTAGTTTAGTAGGTGGTGAATTATTGTAGAGTTGTGATACTGGTTTTGATGCACACATGATTCATGGAGATACCGAATAGTGTAAGAAGATTATGTGTTTTACAAGTATTAATACAATAGAGTATATTGGTTGGATAACGGTATTAGACATAACTGAATTTGGATCTTGTATGGTTAATATTATCATAGTTATTATTTAGTCCATCTTCCATAAAATCTAAGATCTAAATCTGGTTTATGCAATGTGGAATGCTTATGTCTAGTTATGAATCGATTATGTTTAAACATCATCATACTCACATCTTTACAAGCAACTCTAAAGAGGGACCTGGTGCCTTTGCATGCTTTCTCGGTGAGCACTCAACTTAGGCTGAGTGATGTGTCAGCGTGCTAGGTTATTCAACGTAAATTCTAGGCTGCATCATTGCTTTAATTTTCGAGACCTCGTTTTCAGTTTTTTTAGGATGTTTTGTGATGAAGACGTGTCGGTGACCTTATCAAGTGTTGAGGAGTGGATAGTAGATCTAGAAGAAGAATATGCTTGGAGATTCAACACTAGATCTAAGTTTGACGCACGCACGTGGGTGGAACAAAACTTGTATGATTATTTATATGAGAATTTCTTTGCTATATTTTTGATAGAGCTATATGAGTGGATGGTTGCTTATGTGTCTAAAAGGAATTAGAGGTTTCACACACTTATCTGGAAAGAGTAAGAATTTTAGGCCCTCTATGATGATGATCTAATTTGGATGCGTGTTATGGACACTTGGTTCTTTGGTGTTTTGAATAGCTATATTTTGGAGTACTCAATTTCCACTTATTCTTTCCCAGAGGTAGCTGAGTTCAAGTTTTTATGTTATCCTAGGGGAACCTATCTACAAGGAATTCCAATGACGATCAAAATCTTTATGGTAACCCTGAATTTGGAAGAGAAGCCGATGACTAGATAAAACTCACCATGCATGGGGGAAGGAGTAGGTTTGGTGAAGGATGACGAACCTAGCGGCGGAGAGGAAAATAGAGGAAAGGTGGCTTGAGTAAAATGAGGTGTGCAAGAGGGAGTTAGGGAAGCAACATGAGATTATAGAACAAATGGCATTGAGGAGAGAGATGGCTCATGAAGGATTTGGAGCTCACATAGAGGGCATGGAGCCAGAGCATCTAGAACTCCCCCATCTGGGCAAGCAAGATAGGTAACCCTCATTGGCCTCTTATGAGAACACGCCAAGAAAGATGACATGGGCCACGGGTGTGCATTTGAATATACCTAGAAACCTATCCCTTGTGCTTGGTTTTCCAGTTTCTAGTACAACCAATAGAGTCAATAAGCTAGTTTGGGTAGTAAAATAACAGAGTAAATAAAATAACAAGTACATCTATGGCCAGGAAGATGTATTTATTTTTATTTGGAGGTACCTTTTCGTGCATGTCGTCGATGCGAACTTAGGTGTGTAAAATTTTGGACTCACCTCTAGGAGTAGTACCACCTCACAGACTGTAGGAGTTTAGTTTAGTACCACTATTGGGACACAAGGAAGTACATCCTCTAGTTCAATTCCTGCTATAGGTGGAGGATCAAGGGGCATAGGTGGCTCTAGTTTTGGTGGATCTAGTGGGTCTAGAGGTAGAGGTAACACAAGAGGTTCTAGATCTGGTGGGCATGGTCCTCACAAACCCCAGAATATTTACATGGAGATGTCACTTTGTCTTCTAGAGTATAGGGAATAAAAGATGCTGCTGAGAATGTGCACATGTGTGAGATACTATGATGTGAAAAAGGGATCATGGCTTCTGAGCGTAAGGCAAGTTAGTTTGAAACTACGTTGCAGGGACGTACACACAGTTGGTACTGGAAGTTTGAACCTGATTAGAATTGTGTAGATTATACATCATTATGGGATGCCCGCTCAAGGATATTAAGTAGGGAATTACTGAGAGTGTTCGAGAATATGATGCTCATTTCAAAATGATTTTGTCTAAACTTTCATATGATATCCATGCAATCTAGCATGCACAATGGTTCATTGGAGGCTTGATCACACCTTTTAGGAGGGAAATGTCACATAAGATATATACGGATCCATGCATAGTGCTTGAAGCAGACTTACATGCTAAGGTAGTTAGAAGTATAAAAACTGGTGTGAGCCCATTCCTAGAAGATCAGATTGTAGCTATAAAAAAGTAGTTGAAGAAGCTATTGGCCAACTATGTGCATGAGACACACACTGGGATTTTGTGTACAAATTGTGAAGTAGAGGGGCATACTAAGGATAGTTGTCCCTGCAGGTTAGAACATTCATTATTGCTAAACCGGAGATATGTTGTTTAGACCATGATGCAATTCTCTTCCCATTTTTACAACATGTGATAAGGAAGAACATATCTTACTACTGCAAGATTTTCTAGTCCAAAAATCACAATATCAAAGATTATAGGTTGATTGATCAGATCCATGATGCCTTTGATATTTTTTGGATGACAGACATGAGTATCAGATAACTCTAAAGGTAAAAGAGAGAACCATGATCTTGATCACACTCAAGGGTGCTATGATCGAACGAAGGGTGCTTTGAAGGAGGTCATGATAAAGGTCAAGGATATCATGGTAGATTCAAGGGCCGAGGCCATAGTGGTGGACAAGGTGAGTTTCATGACGGAACATGTTATATGTGTGGATCTCTCGACCATTACGGGCATAAAATCCCTCGTAATATTACTTTTTCTTTTTGTGGGAAGAATCATAACTATGAGGAGTTCCCAAACTTATATGAGCATATTAGAAAGCAACATAAACAGGAAAACTAGGCCGCAATGATGGTTAGAATACGATGCACCATGGAAAACAAATAGATGCCAAACTTGGTATTTAAACCTGAGGTAGTACTTGTGAAAATTACTACATGTTCAAGCTACATGCACTAGAGAAGCATTGCAACAAAATCCTACCATTACCAGGGAAGAGGTCTTGCATGCAAGATACCCAAATCCTACACATTAGAAGGAGGTTTATTAGGAAACCATGGAGGTGCTCATAAATATTTAGGGTGAGATACAATGTTTAAAGGAATAGTCATGGAAGTTGGAACAAAAGAAGGTAGCAAAGATAGTCCAGTTAGATGTTGATGATTTGAAATAGGTATGTAAGATGCTGCGCCAGGAGAATATTATTCCATTACTAGGGAATTGGTTAAAGGGAAACACTCCGTACACATGTATTGAGAATGGATGGAAGATCTGCATGCTAATCTCCTCCCTCATAGCTTGGATTATGACAAGGAGATCACTCTGAATGTTGTTTTAGATGGGTGGATTTTGAGTAATATATTGATTGAAACATGTGTGAAAGTTAATGTGCTTACTTTAAATGCATGGGTATAGATGGGAAGACCTCCATTACATCCATCCTCTAATGTAATGTTTATGGAAAATAAAACTAAGGCCAATCCAATAGGAGTTTTAAAGGATGCATCTATTACTATACAAGGGGCCAAGTTCACTGGGGACTTTGAGGTTTTAGCACTTGCAGAAGTAGACAACTTCCGAGCTCTACTTAGTCGCCCTTGTGTTATGGAAATAATGCAGATCTACACTCAACAAGGGGTATATAAGTTTTGAGAAAAAGGAAGAACAATTTATTATCCCTTTTACAGATGGGAAATCTGCACCTTATGTTTAACCTTTGAGTGAGGAAGACATGAACATAATTTATCTACACGCCATTCGAGATCCATAAGTACTTGATCCATCTAAGGAAGGAATCCTCTAAAGGGAAGATGCACATTCTATTAGTGATACTACAAGTATTGCTTGTGATAATTGGGAACATGATAGCTATGAGATGGTTAGGTGTGAAGTAAGAAGCGCATCTACATGAGGAGGCATTCCCGATGTATTCGAGATGATAAGTAATAAATATGTACCCCAAGACACTAGAGAAGGAGACCTGCGCAGTATTCCCGCATGCCATGGAGGAACAATAGAAGGATCAAGTGGGCCGGAGAATAAATATGTTAGTGTATTTCCTACGTGAGACACAACAAGTGCGTTAGTGGATGGTTCACTTGTATAATCTCATAAAATGGAATGAAGTTATAATTTATCTAATAACCCAGCTCCTCAGAGAAATGTGCCTACTCAAATCTACATATATCATGATAATAATCTGTTTAACACCACATTTAGTAGTTGGAGAGACTTTGGATAGAGGGTAGGAAGCTTTACCACCTTCACTATGGGTGCACAAAATTTATTTCACTTTACGCGGTTACACACACACTTGGTATGTTTATGTGGAATTGCATAGGGAGACTAGAAATTGGCAAGACTTAACTATAGGAATGATCCAAAATTTTGACTATTTCTCCACTAAACCTCCGGTAAAATAGGCATTATGAGTTATGGAGCACTTGACTATGGGATATACTGAAAAGGATGAAGAAATCATTTAGGAGTTATTTGGTGAGGTAGACCTAGGATCATGTTTTGATGAAGTAGATGAGACTGATGCCAAACTACTTGAGCACTCTTGCCTTGATAAGGAGAAAGGAAATATGATCTACATAGTGAATGATGAATAAGTATAAAATTTGGACATAGAACATTCAAAACGTATGTGTGAATTCTTAGAAAATGTGGATAAGAAGGTGTGTTCCTATTATGAACCTATGAAGACCAAGAAAGTGAACATTGACATGAAAGTTGAACCTAAGAAGACCATAATTAGAGATTATTGGTCTTATTCCAAAGTGGCTAATATAATTGAGTTACTGCATGATTTCCGGACTTATTTCCTAGGGGCTACCATGAGTAAGAGGGAGTGCATGAGTCTATGGGAGAGATGATGATTAAGCTAAAGGAAGGTGCATGCCTAGTTAGGAAGAGACCAGGATGAACCCTAACATGTACATAAAAGTTAAAGAAGAAATTGACAAGATGTTGAAATATGACATCATTAAGCCCCTAGAAAAATCATAGTGGGTCAGCCCCATGCTAATCAATATAAAGAAAGATGGTCAGATTAGGATTTGTGTGGACTATTGGGAGCTGAATGCTTCATGTGTGATTGATCCTTTTCCTACACCTTTCACTGAGGAAATATTAGAAGGTATTATAGGGTGCACAATTTAGTATTTTATAGATGGATTCTCTGGATATAATTAGGTAATAATTGTAGAGGTGGATCAAGAGAAGACAAATTTCACCATTGAATGGGGAAGTTTTGCAGACACGGTGATGCCCTTAGGAATAAAGACAAAGCACTTGCAGATTTTCATGTATTGTGGTCTAAGCATTCCAGGATTTTATCCAAACATTATTGCAGGTTTACTTGGATGATTGGACAATAAATGGGCTTGTCAAGGATCATTGTGAAAAATTGCGATTAATGTTTGAGAGGTTTAGACAATTAAGCATCTCTTTAAACATCAAGAAGTGTGTATTTGCTATACTTTTTGGAACTTTGCTAGGGAATATCATCTATAAGGAGGGTTTGTTAGTAGATCCAACCAAGGTTGTAGTTATCTTAGGCCTAGAGGAACCTACCAGTTAGAGTGAGGTGCGTGGATTCTTTGGCTACATAGGGTATTACAAATTTTTTTATCAAAGGATATTTTAAGATTTCCACACCCTTAGAGGAGTTATTAAAAGGTAAATGGACATTCTATTGGGGAGAACCGCAATAACACACATTTGAAGCATTATAGGAGAGGCTTACTACGGTGCCTATTTTGCACTTTACCTCAAGGAACCAACCTTTTCATGTACATGTGGATGCCTCTGGCATGGCCATTGGTGTAGTATTAACTCAACTTGGAGAAGGTATTATAGATTATCCTATCCATTTTACTAATAGAAAGTTGACTCTGTAGAACATAATTTTATAACTAAGCTGTTTCACTCGGAAATGTTTCATTCCTTTTAGAAATGATAAGGTTAGGGGCTAGGAGGAATACCCGGAGAATGTCGAGATGGTGTGCGCGTACCGTAGAGAAGATCAGCCGATCGCTGAAGAACTCCTTTTGTCTTGGAGGACTACCTGCAAATAAGAACACAAGACCACAAGATTTTAATTAGACAATAAATGAGGGAACTGCCTTGGGCCCAGGAAATATAAAACTTCCTTTCGAAGGTGGTCAGTTCCCCTGCTAATATGAATTAACACAAAAGACTGTAAGATATCAATTAAGTTGTTTCGTTGAACTGGGTAGGGGAAAGGCTGGTTTTCTGGTTTTGATCAGAGGAACCGATGCGGTTACTGATAACCGATGCCGGTTACTGATAACCGATACCGGTGGGTTCTAGGATCTTCTTGGTAGCTATGGTGTTTGTAAGGCTGGTTTATGGATGATATTAGGAAATGAGATGATGAGGGGTAAAGGAATGACAGTTAGATGCAATGGCACGTTGGGTAGTGGATTCAGAAACGGATTTAGGAGGACTGAGATTCAAGAAGCATAAGAAATGTTATAACAGAGGACATGCAAGATGTGACTTACTGGTTTTGACCAAGATGCAAGCTGATCTCCTTTGCTGTAAACACTTCTGGTATTTCCACTCGTCTCTGCTCGGTCAAGTGAAGATCTGGACTCTGTTTCTCGCTCCCAATGCTCTCTGTTGATCCAGAAATCCTTCCCTCTGATCCCAAAATGAAATTTCGGTTTTTTTGTTTTGGTTTGGGGAGCCCATTTACAGGGAACCGATGGCGGTTGCGTAACCGACGGCGGTCGAGTAGGAACCGGCATCGGTAAGGAAAAAGTAGGCTATTTTTAGTAAAATAGCCCACCTTCCCTACTTTTCTCCCGAGAGATCAGTTGCGGGCTCGGTCAAGTGACTAGAAGGTCGGTTTTGGGTGCGAGAAAGGGGTCATTAGTTATGGGTGTAGGTGTGGACCAAGTTATGGGTCTTAATTAGGTTAGTTTTAGGGTTAGGGCTAGGTCATGATGAAGTGGCAAAGTGAGGTGGTAGGTAGGGTGATGTGGATTTATCAATTAGAAGGCAATTAATAAATAATTGTGTAAGGTTTAGGTGATGAGGTTATATTGCGAGATGAGATGCGGGTCACAAGGGGTCGTAAGACACGAATTTGGTGTCTACATTAGCCCCTTATTGTCGTGTAGCTTGTTTTGTAAAGCTGCGCGGACAATAATATGAAGTGGTTTCTCCTGTTAAGGATATAGGTAATCCCCCTCAAATCTATCATAGATTGAGTGAACGGGAAATCAGGGATAGGGTTGATAAAGGGTGAATGTTGTAGAGAGGATGGTAAGGTGGTGGGGTAGGTCCAAGGAAGCAGACGCATGTTGAAATGCAATAGTACGACTAGGGTACATGATTTGATGAGCAAACCAGCAATGTATAGGCAAAGGTCGATAGTTTATCCAAACAAGGGTGATATAATCCTGGTATCCAAGGCATAGGAAGTAGCTCCAGGGTATATAACAGGTAAGGTACAGGAACGTTTAGGCATGTTCGGCAGTACCAAATGGTTGGTTTGGTTGAGATAAACGTCACGGTCTAGGTCTAGGCAAAGTTGGTCGACAGATCAAGTCAAGGACCCTAATCATGCTAAAACATGAACAGGTGAGCTCGATTGAACAAAAGGTACATGATGGATGGATAAAATAAAACGTTGATTGTGGGTATGGTATTGAAGTGATACGGCCTTGGGTCGGGCCAAGTTGTTGGGTTGTGGCCTTGGGTCAGGCCATAAGGGTAGAGTGAGGCCTTGGGTCGGGCCAAATTGTTAGGGCGAGGCCTTGGGGCCTAGGTTGAGGCCTTGGGTCGGGCCGGTTAGGTAGGCCTTGGGTCGGGCCAAATAGGTAGGAGAGGGCCTTGGGTCGGGCCAAATGAGGCCTTGGGTCGGGCCAAATGGTTGAGGTTGAGGCCTTGGGTCGGGCCAAATAGGTAGGTTGAGGCCTTGGGTCGGGCCAAATAGGTGGGTCGGGCCTTGGATCGGGCGAATAGGGAGGCCTTGGGTCGGGCCAATGGGTAGGTTGAGGCCTTGGGTCGGGCCAAATAAGTAGGTTGAGGCCTTGGGTCGGGCCAAATGGTAGGTTGAGGCCTTGGGTCGGGCCAAATAGGTAGGTTGAGGCCTTGGGTCGGGCCAAATGGTAGGTTGAGGCCTTGGGTCGGGCCAAATGGGTAAACAAATGGTGTTCAGCAAAGGTGGATATAGGCGATATGTGGTTAAAAAGGGGCAAATGGTAAATAGGGGCAAAAAATATTGGGGGAAAGTTGGCAGAAAAACCGATGTCGATTCTACATGACCGATATCGGTCAAGGGACCGATACCGGTTCATTAGGGCAAAATGAAACCGATATCGGTTATGGGCGAAAAACCTATAAAAAGAAAAATACGGCTTGTCATTGTCACTTTGTTATTTTGAAAACCAAATTGACTTGTCTGACGTGGAGAGTTGAGATTGGAGGTTTATTGAGTGAGGTGGAGCTATTTTGGTGGAGGAGTGAGTTGTTTGCGGGCCCGAGTGAGGAGGAGGCGCGATTGATTGGCGGGGACCCGTAGATCGAAGTGGAGCTATGGCACAGGCAGGAGGAGCAGGAGGGGCTGGACCAGCTGGACCACCACCACCTATCCCACCACGACGACGTGTCGTCGTACGGGTAAGTTCGAAACTCCTCATTTTGTGCATTTTATTGCATTATGTTGGTTTTGGGATTTGGGTAGGAATATAATGTTTTGTAGAAAATAATGAATAAATGGAAATGATTTGAAAAAGGGAGAGGGTAGATAGGTGAAATAGGCCAAGGCGGCAGGGTGGGTAGGTTTTTAGGGTGTTTGGGTGGGTAGAGAGGTAGAAATAGGGAAAAAGAAGAAAGGGGTAGCCGCGTCGGGTTCGGCGCGGCAAATTTCCAGTGACCGATGCCGGTCACTAAGCGACCGGCATCGGTCGCGAATTTTAGGGCAGGGTGGGTCTGTGGGTTACCGATGCCGGTTGATCGTTGACCGGCGTCGGTGGGAGGGGGACCGGGGTCGGTTATGGGTGAGTGTGGGTTGGGTTGGGTTTTGGTTGAGTGTGGGTTGGGTTGTTTTGGGTTTGTTTTGGGTTGGGTGGTTTGGGTGGGTGGGTTGGGTGGGTTTGGTTTGGGGTGGGTGGGTTTGGTTTTGGGTGGAGTGGTGGAGTTGGGTTTTTTGGGGGTGGTTTTGGGTGGGTTTGGGGTTTTAGGTGGGTTTGGGGGGTGGGTTTGGTTTTTAGGTGGAGTGGGTTTGGGTTTTGGGTGGGGGAGAGTTGGGGTGTGGTCGGGGGGATAAAAGGGGGTTTAGAGGGTAAAGTAGATGTTGTGATAAAAAGTAGGTCTAAGGATGTGGGTTGGTTTTGCAGGCACGTCAGCAGTTGACGATGCGGGATAGGATGCCCCCGCTGTTGGTGCGGATGCGGCCACACATATCTGCGGCTCATTGGTGATCATGCGCGAGGTGGGACTCGGTGGAGTCCAGAGGTATAGAGCGATAGAGAGAGATCACAGCCTGATGGTCGCCCTCATCGAGAGATGGGATCCGGCGACCAATGTGTTCCATCTCCCGACTGGGGAGATGACTATTACGTTGGAGGATGTGTATCGCATCCTTCGACTACCTATCGAGGGAGAGGCAGTCTTCCAGGTAGATTCCGAGAGACTGCCATGGACAGCATATTACAGGTTTTTGGAGATGCAGCCGCGCTACTTACCTATCACAGCGCGAGCATTGGGTATGGTGACATGTACCGTGCGCATCGACACGAGACACGGCTGGCTGTGCTGATGATGATTGGGATCACCTGCTTCGCCCTCCCGGACTCAGAGGGAGGCCGCTTTCCACGGGCATTGATGGGGGTGCTTCATGAGATGGTGGAGGAGCACACCTGTTATGCTTGGGCACCAGTATATCTGGTGCAGTTATACAGAGAGCTCTGGGGTTATCACCGGATGAGGCGATTCGGTATCTGTTCGACATTTTTGCTGCATTGTTGGGCATATGAGCACATCATATGCATCAGGCCAGTAGGGTTACCCCAGCAGCCAGGGCCACAGGTTATATACAGATATGGCTTTCAGAGATGGTTGGGAGTCGTGGGGCAGCCACGAGCAGTGCTTGCGGGGAGAGACGTTGCCTACTACAGGCATTTGTTAGAGGGCTTGGCAGTAGTAGATATCATATGGAGACCTTACGAGAGGCCATCACCCGCACTGAGAGGAGGCCGAGTACGATTCTGGCCCGGATCCAGTACACGTTACGGAGATAGCGGGGACGGAGGCCGGGAGAGTACGAGAGATACCCCTAGAGAGAGAGTGCACGCGAGCGAGATGGGGCTGCGACAGGACGAGCCACCTCCCTTCCCTCAGTACAGGAGGGATGATGTAGAGGCCCCACTGCCTGCACCACAGCCCATGGATCCAGATTGGGTTGCGAGAGAGCCAGCGAGATGATGGCGTAGATGATCTTTGGTGCACGAGCATACGAGGTTTAGTGGGCTGGTCGAGAGAGCGGCGAGGTAGCACGGCCTGCCTGGCCAGACTTAGCGGCGGATGGCAGCGAGAGAGATCAACTCGAGGGGTCAGTGCAGCTATTACGAGGGCGGTTGGCTGCTGCGAGGCACGAATAGGTGTCCTACGAGGCAGCTAGCGAGCGCGAGTACGCAGTACGAGCACGGCACCACCACCACCAGCGGCGCAGCCACGAGTGCGAGTGCAGTGCAGTACGGCAGCGTACGAGCCAGCCACAGTGCACCGCACCATCACCGCTGCAGCCACGGCCACGGCCCGAGCACAGTACGAATACTACACTTGCGGCACGCGGCCACAGGCACCACCAGCCACGAGCACGAAGTACTAGTATTAGGTGCCGAGGGACCAGCCCTAGCTCCTTGATGGCTCGAGAGGCTATATGGAGGTTAGAGCGGAGGCCGATACTATCGAGATATTCTTGATAGTACCGGAGTTGAGTATCGACCTTATGCAGCTCATAGAGCAGAGACCTCTCACAGCCAGAGATCTCAGGGAGGTGCAGCCACAGCCGGCGTGTCCGTTACAGGCAGGAGGCGAGAGGCGCCACAGGGACCAGCAGGGAGAGGTGCCGAGGGCGGTGGGGAGAGCTGAGGGATCCCTGTATTGTTTTTGTATATAGGCATGGGCACCGGTCTGCGAACCGGTTGTGTTGATAGAGGCCTGCGTGCCTACATTTATTCATGTATGGATTCATTTATTCATTATATACCGGCCTGCGAGTCGAGTATGGGTTGTATATTTGATACCGGTCTGCGAGCCGAGTATTTTTTTGATATGAGGGACCGGCCTGCGAGCCGAGTCGAGATTTTGGATAGTTATTGCGGCCTGCGTGCCGGCTTAGTTGTATGATGAGATCACAGAGGCCCCGATGCAGGGCACATTGTATATTTGAAAATTTGTATATATATATAGAGATGATGTTTTGATCCACATGCAGTGTTCAAAAATGTGTTTAAGTATTTTGTCGATGGTTTGTGATATAGAATGTAGGATGAGTTTAGTTGACATGTTGATATATGGATGATGTTGATGTTTTTGTTTTTGCACGTATATAAGGATGACATGTTATATGATGAAATGTTGCATGTTGTGGGCTGGTTTTGTGACATTGTGATATATGTATCTGATGAGTTGGATCCAAATGTTGTATAGATAGATAGTTTTTTTTTTGTTTGTTGTGGTATCCTTAGTTGATGACTTGTTTGTTTTTGTAAAATAGATGATGTTAACGAAATTGTAATGATATGTGTGGTGGATAGACAAATATGGATAATGGTGTTGTGATGCAGGAAAAGAGGCGGGCGCGACAAAAATTTGGTAAAAAAATGAAGAAAAGACCATGTTTCAAAAGGCCAGGTGTGTAACCGATATCGGTTAGGTAACCGACGGCGGTAGGTAGTAGACCGATATCGGTTACATAACCGATACCGGTTATTTAGGTATGAGCTTTTCTAAAAATAAAAAAGCTAGGGTGGCAACTTAAGTTCTAATTTTGAGAGCCATGCAAGAAGTTAAATACGCGAAGCGGCGCTTTTTGACAGGCCCAGAGGCAGGTAATTGCATGAGAAATTTGAGTGATTAGGAGTAAAGAGATAGGGAAAGTGATTGTGATCTGAGATTCAGAAGACAGAAAGGCAGGTTTGAAAAAGGTGGTGATAATGGCAGGACGAGGAGAAACATCCAGCAGGCAGGGACAAGAGGGAAGACAAGGGCCACCTCAAGCTACTGCAACCCAAGAGGTAAACGTTTTGGTTATGATTTGACTTTTGCATGTGTTATGAATAAGAGATTAAGTGGGTAGATATGAAAAAGAAAACATGATAGCAAGGGTTATAAGTGTTACGGGGTAGGTAATCAGGGGTTTCAGGTATGTTTGTAGGTATAGAAAGGAATAGACGCTCAAATTATTGTTGTAGGTGGTTGTTTAGGCAAGGTGTATGAAAGTAACAGGGACCGATATCGGTTAGGGATAACCGGTATCGGTTACTCAACAGGTACGGTTAGCTGTAAACGATACTGATTGCTTGCTTGTAGGAATTTCCAGAATGTGAGAAAAACCCTGATGGATTGAATGGTTGTTTGTTGTTTTGATGTATGCAGGCTCAGGCAGGGTTGAGGATGAATGATAGTGTGCCAGCGCTGTTGTCACGAATCCGAGCGGATGTAACGCCAGCTGAATGGACATTGATAAATCGTTTGGGGTTAAGTGGAATCCGCTATTATTCACGAATCGCACGTAACCATGCTATGTTACAGGCGTTGATTGAGAGATGGAATCCTGAGAAAAATACCTTCTATCTGCCAACAGGGGAGATGACAGTAACATTGGAAGATGTGTTCCGTATTTTGAGACTCCCTATTACAGGAGAACCAAGATATATCGAGGCACTACCTAGCATGGCACGGGGAGCGATAACAGCAGTATTTGGTCCATACGCACGAGATTTGACACAGCGAGGTTTATCATTTACGTATGGGGTAATGTATGCAGCACACCCTGAGGAGACAAGGTTAGCAGTGATATTAATGATAGCGGTAGGGTATTATGCATTACCGAGAGGCGAAGGGAAAGATTTCCAAAGGCATTGATGTGTGTTATCCGGGAGATGATAGAAAGGAATGTGACTTTTGCATGGGCACTGCATATTTGGCGGAGCTATACGAGGGGTTTATGGGCTTGTAGGCGAAATCACGAGAGCGACCTTTGGATTGTTCATACTTATTACCTTTGTTGGGCCTATGAGCACATTGTTTGTGTGCGACCAATAGGCCGATCCATCCAGAGCGGAGAGAGGCCGGAGTACGAGGTTGGGATTGAGCCAGGTCGAGACAGAACAAGAGCAAGATCTCGGGCCGTGGCGGGTGACATCGAGTATTACAGGCGAGGTATGGGAGAGGGTGACGGTTGCGGATATCTGTTGGAGGCCTTACGGGAACTATATAGTAGCAGAACATAGGCGAGGAGTTGAGGGTGTAGAGCGATTGAGGTGGATCGCGGGGCACGAGGCCGAGTGAATATGAGAGGATTCCTATAGATCGCGTGCGGCGACAATTTGGATTTGTGCGAGATATACCCCGGCTTATAGACCATATATGAGGATCGGCAGCCGGCGGCATTCTCACCTCCCGGCCAACACCTCCGAAGGGCCGAGGAGATAGCGGCCGATCGCGATGTAATGGATGCCGGAATGACAGAGAGGCCTATAGGTTATGGTGGGTAGCGAGCTGCGAGGTGTCTGATCGATCGCCTGACATAAGCCGTGATTACAGAGAGAGAGATCGGCTGCGCGTTTGGTTCAGCAGCTCAAAATGCGCGAGTGAATGAGACAAGAGGATTGTTAGCGGTTGCGGAGTCACGAGCGGAGACTAGAGGCTGAGTCCTCCACGCGAGAGGCGTATTCATATATTACAGGAGAGATTGGCAGATCAGTGGCGGTACCAATAGCCGTGGTACCTTTGAGGACAGAGAGGCCCGGCGAGAGGCGTCGACGATCACGATCATCACCTGGGTCGGAATGAGGCGTGAGCGTCTAAATAAATGCTAGCAAGGTATAAGAATAAATAAGAGTACCGACCTGCGTGTCGATGATAGAGAAGATGTATTGGTTTAACATCTAAATAAAACAAGATATGTATGTTGATTTGAGTTATAATAATAAGAATGTTTGCGTTGTGATTTTTGGTGTTTTGAAAAAGGATAAAGAGGAATGTGATTAAATAGAAATACACAAAAATATTTATATTTACCACACATGATAAGTTCTGGTAGGGGATGGTCGAGCTAACCTTGGGAGACCCCATGTCTCCGAAGTGCTGCCTACATAGCCCATTGCACAAAGCAAGGAGGGGCCTCAGACCGATGTAGTTCTCCCTTAGGACCAGGGAGAGGTGAATTTAGGCAATTTGGTTGTGGTTAGGCAATTTGTCGTTTGGTAAAAATTTGATGTTGGTAGGGTAATGTTGTTGGTGTTGGTAGGATAATGTTGTTGGTGTTGGTAGGATAATGTTGTTGGTGTAGGTATAGGTGAAGCAAAAGTTAGCATACCCAAGTAGTAGGGAATCGTGTCCTGATTAAGATCAACACACAATCCTAGATGCGAGGCAAAGCGGAAAGAGTGCTCCGTAGGTGAAAAGAGCTAAACAAACCACACAACGTAGAACGAGCTTGAAGCCCTAGGTACCGTGCATAGACAAGAAGTCAATAGGTGAAAAGAGTTGTATGATCACAATATATCAGGTGTACGTTACGTCCCTTGAGTTGAAACAAATGGTGAGGTGAGGTGGATGATATAGCTGAGGTACAGAGAACTTGTTACAAAGTGAGTGTTACGACGAAAGAGAACCTACCCTAAATAGACAAGTCCATGACCCAAAAGTTCTTTTGAATGAGGCTTTTATTTGGTGAATATAGGCCCGATCGATGCGGGAAGTCTACTGAGGATATTGATTGTACTATTCTTGAGGTCTTCTGCTGATCAATGCGAGAAGCTTACGAAAAAAGGCGGCTATGTATAAATTGTCCTTCGAGAGAAGCGATCTATTTATAATAGCGAATATGATTTTAGTGCATTCCTTAGTGTAGCATATGATTTTAGTGCATAGCTGTCCTTGGGGAAGCGATCTATTTATAGTAGCAGCAATAGTTCGGCATATAGCTGTCCTTGAGGAGCGATCTATATTTAATTTAGATGACTAGATGTTCTTTTTCGTGAAGCATCTAGTTTAGTAGGAAGTTTGACTCAAGAAAATCCCATAAGAATACGGCTTATTTTAATACTTTGAAGTCATGGACTAGACTAAAAAGGGAAGGCATCATCGAGGGGAGGTGAGAAGTGATTTTGATTTTATTTTGAGATATAGAAAACAAAGTGTATGTAGCGGTAAATGAGCTCAAGGGACGAGCAGTAGGTAGATAAGAAGTGATATAACACTAGATTCAACAGTAGAATGGTCGAAGATGCAAGGCATTAAGGGGTTCAGGCTCAGGTTTACCGTTAAGCGAAGCTAAACGATAAGTGCCTGATCCATAGGTGTGAGTGATTATATAAGGCCCAATCCAATTGGGAGCAAATTTTCCACGTTTGCTCTTTTCTAGTTTGGTGACATGTTGATTCTCTTTGAGGACAAGATCACCAACCTTAAAGATACGCTCATGAAGTCACTTATCATAAGCACGCTTGATGCGTTTTTGATAGATTTGGAGGTGATCAAGAGCTGTAAGACGACGTTCGTCAAGAAGCTCCAATTGGGCTAACCGTTCTTGGCGGAAATCATCGTTGGTGAGAATATCCTGAAGGGATATTACGAGGAGAAGTATTTGTATTTCGAGAGGCAAGGCGGCCTCGGTACCATATACGAAAGAAAAAGGTGTAGCGTTAGTAGAGTGCGAATGCTTAGTACGATAAGCCCAAAGGGCAAAGGGAATGTGATCGTGCCAATTTCTTCGGATTCATTGACAACTTTCATGAGGATTTTGGTTAGGGTTTTATTAGAAGATTGGCTGACCATTGGCTGCGGATAGTAAGGCGATGAGAAACTAAGTTTGATACCAAAGTTGTCATGAAAGGTCTTGTAACAACTTGTTTTTAAAAGATTTACCATTATCATTATTAGGCGATGAGGAATACCAAAACGACAGAGATAATGTGATGGTTAATGAATTCGACAATTTTTCTTTTTGATTGAAATGAGTGGAATGGCCTCCACCCATTTTGTGTAATATTCGATTCTTTGTGATTATCCAACGGTGACGTTGTGAAGAGGTCGGGTGAATCTCACCAATAAGGTCTAAACCCCATTGTGAGAAAGGCCAAAGATCTCGTGCGACCTGCAGCGGATGGCTAGGAGTATGTTGAAGGTTGGCATGTTGTTGACACATAACACAACGCTTAACATATTAAGTAGCGATCGTTATTGAGTAGGCCAATAATAACCTAGGCGAAGGATTCGTTTAGCCACAGCGAGCCACTAAAATGTCCACCACAAATCCCATCATGGACTTGTTGGATGGTATAGGTGACCTCCGCGCCGGTTAGACAGCGAAGGAGGATGCCATCAAAGCCACGTTTATAGAGGAGTCCCCCCATGACAACATAACGAGAAACGCTTTTAAGAAAAGCACGTTTGCCGTTACTAGTAAGGTCAGGGGGGAGAACAGAGGTTGTAAGGTAGTCGTGAAATTGGTGATACCAAGTATCCTGCGAATTAGTAGACACAGTATTTATCATACAAACTACCGGGGTTGAATAGGATGGGGCAAAAAGTTGTTGGACCACGACGAATAATTCAGAGTCAGTTGGTGCGGCGGGAATTTGCGAGGCTAAGCAAGCCATAGTATCCGCAAATTTGTTAGTGGAGCGGGGAATGGTTTGGATAGAATAGTGAGTAAATAAGGCTAGAAGTGAATCCACGTAGTGTTTGTACTTTTGAAGTTCCTCATTTTTGCATTGGTAGACGCCCATAACTTGATTGACTACCAATTGAGAGTCACCAAAAATATTGATAGATTTGATGCCTAAGTGTATCGCAACTTGGAGACCCAGAACAAGGGCCTCGTATTCCGCTGTATTATTAGTGCAGGGGAAATCAAGCCGGAATGAAAGAGGCATAGGTTCAGCGTCGAGAGGAATGAGAACAACGCCGGCTCCTCCGCCGCGCTGGCATTTAGATCCATCGAAGAAGAGGGTCATTTGATACGACTCTTCCCCGAGTGAAAGAGTGGCGATGAGTTCGTCGGGGAATGTAAAATTGGTAAATTGTTCCCCAGGTAAAGGGGCCTCCGCAAGTTGGTCTGCAAGAGTTTGTCCTTTGATTGACTTTTGTTGTATAAACTCAAGGTCGAGGTCGGCGAGGAGCATGAGCCATCGAGCGATGCGTTGGTTTAGATGTGGTTTGGCGTACATATAATGAATGGGGTCCGTGTTGGTGATGACAAAAGTTTTGTGATTCAGGAGGTAATGTCGGAGTTTGGTAGCTACGAATGATAGGGCTAGGCACAATTTTTCTACATGTGTATACCTAGTCTCGTAATCCACGAGGGTACGACTTATATAATAAACGGCCTGTTCTCGACGTGCCGAGTCCCGATGTGCGAGCATAGCTCCTATAGCATGGTCAGTGGCGGAAAGATAAAGGTAGAAAGGGCGGTCGTCCTGGGGTGGGATAAGCACGGGTGGCTGCAAGAGATAAGTTTTGAGAGCTTCGAAGGCTTGGTGACACTCCTCACTCCATTGAAAGGCAACGTCCTTTTTAAGAAGGTGATGAAAAGGGTGACATCGATCCGAGAGTTGGGAGATGAAACGCCGGATGGATTGAAGTTTACCCTGCAAACTACGCAATTGTTTGAGGTTTTTGGGTGGAGGCATTTCTAGGATAGCTTTTACTTTAGATGGATCGACCTCAATGCCACGCAAAGAGACGATAAAACCAAGAAGTTTCCCCGAAAGGACACCAAAGACACATTTCTTTGGTTGAAGACGAACAGAATATTGCAACAGGTGATCGAAAATAATGGTTAAAACATCGAGATGTTCACTGCGATGTTTAGACTTGCCAAGAAGATCGTCGACGTAATCTTCAAGGATAGTGTGCATAATGTCATGAAAAATGTAGGTCATAGCCCGCTGATAGGTTGCACCAGCATTCTTAAGGCCAAATGGCATGACACGATAACAGAAGGTTCCCCAAGGAGTTATGAAAGCGGTCTTATGTTGATCGGCGGGTGCGACCAAAATTTGATTGTATCCTGAAAAGCCATCCATGAGAGAAAGCATTTCATGGCCCGCAGTGAGATCAACAAGTTGATCAATACTTGGGAGGGGAAAGTCATCCTTAGGGCAAGCGAGGTTAAGATCCCAGAAATCCGTGCATATCAAAGTCCCCGTCGCTTTAGTGAGCAGTGCGATGTTAGAAATCCATTGAGGATAGTCAATAGGCAAGATGAAGGAAGCAGAAAGAAGTCGTTGAAGCTCTTCTTTGACCAAGAGGGCAATGCGTGGATGCATTTTCTCGGTTTTGTTTGGTGGTTTGGAATCGGGATTTAGGGTGATGTTATGGATGGCAATGGTAGGATCAATTCTGGCATGTCGCGTAGGACAAGAAAGCTTGGTTGCGGAGTACGGAGGAAGGTAGTAAAGGCGGCTTGTTACGATGTGTTAAGGGATTGTCCGATCTTCACAATGTGAGATCCTCCTCCGTGTGGATGTTGATTTCTATAGTAGACTCGTTCACATGGTTTGAGTTTGAGATGGTAAGGCTCGTTGAATATAGAGTCATCATCGCGCCCAGGTAAGTGAGGATGGAGTCGTCATCCTGACACTCAACAACATTAATCGAAGGTGAATCCTCTTGATCATGTCATGGATACGAAAGGGGAAGAAGATGGGTCCTCATTATCGCGTTGATAAGTGAGAGGACCTATGAAGATAGCATTTATGAAAAAAAAAAAAAAAAGTTAGGAGGGATAGATTCGGGTCTATAGATTACGTGGTGATGATGGCAAAGTGGGTGATGATGGTTTGGTAGGGGTGACGTCGTCTTCTTCCAGAATACAGCTGACACGAGGTGTCTCCTGTGTAGGTGTTTCAGGAAAACCGAGACCACTGCGATCATTATGTTTGCGTGTGGTGATGGGGATGAGCGTATGTCGGCCTTGTTCATAAAGACCAAAACCAAAGCCTTTCCAAGCACAGCGAGTCAAGAAAGTGAGGGCGAAGCGACGATTTGTCAGGTATTGGAAATCGGATTGGAAGGGAACCACACCAAGAGGAGGTTCAGGGGTAATGGAAGATGCGTCAACACCCCCATATGTTAGGTTGGTGCGGATGGGGTGGTCCGTAAGAGATTACTTCCCCCACGCGACGGTCGTAGGTGGGATGTGCATGTAATTGTCCGTACTCCTGCGGGGTAGGGAAAGAACTAACGTTATATAGGCGGTACTCCCCCAGCGTAAGGCGTTGAAAAACATCTACTAAGGGGTCGGAGGTTGGGATGTTAGCTGCGGGAAGGGAAGTGGTTTTTGCGATGGTGGTTTCATCAGTTGAAGGCATAGATGCGGTTGAGGTGGATGGTTGAGGTACATTTGAAGAGGATGGTTGGGTTGAATGTATGGGTGTCTTGATTGGTATAAGCACATCGTTAGGGCGGTATAACATATTGCAGGTTTTAAAGGGGGGAGGATCAGCTTTTACGGTGTAGGACTTCCCCTCGTACTCAAATTTTATGCATCTATGTAATGTTGAGGGAATGCATCCCATGGCCGGATCGAGGCGACCCAGCATATATTATATTGGAACTCTCCCTCGAGGACATAGAAGAGTTCGGGTAAAGTCGTGGTCCTACCCGAATGTTGAGATCACGGTGCCTAAGGTAGAGGTAATAGCGTCATTGAATGACCGCAACATGATGGGGTTGGCACACATGTAGCTAGAAGGGATATTCATTTGTTGAAAAGCTTTTGAAGAGATGATGTTTAGGCTGGCGCCCCCGTCAATCATAACACGACGTACCCGGATATCCCGGACGTAAGCTGAGATGAAAAGGGCCGGGTCAGGATCTTCGGTACCAAAGTCGATAATTTCATCTTGGAGCCAGCGGCGGCGGCTTGTTGTGCGAGAGGAAGTGGTTGGGCGATGGGTTGTTTGGTGAGAGAAGCAACGTGATTGGGTGTTAGAATGGAGGCAACAGGCAGGGTTTCATTAGGTAAAACCTCTATCCCTTGAAGGATCTCAACGAGAGCTTGTCGATGAGATTCAGAAGTCTGAATGAGATCATACAGTGTCATTTTTACGGGTGATTGGTGAAGCTGTTTGATCATGGCTCGATGGGCAGCTCCATTAGAGACGGGGTAAGCGGGTCCACGAATAACTACTTTAGGTGGTGGTGCAATCGGGATGTTTGACGGAGAAAGAGATGCTGCAGGTGTGTTTTCTTTTGCTTTCCCATTGTTTTTCTGCCCTCGAGTAGCGACACTAATCATATTAATCTCGTAGACCTGAAATGAGGAAGATGGTTGGGATAAATCATGGTTTTCAAGAGGTGGGGTTGTAATAATGATAGATCTTGGTGAGGCGGGGACAGATGGTAGAGGAGAGGGAATTGAAGCTAAAGGTCTCTCCCTTCGTAAGTTGTCTTTCTTAACCTTTCTATCTGGGAGAGGTGGCCCGACGAAGGATGGTTTTAAAGCTTTGCATCCCTCCACATCATGTCCTGGTGTGCGGTGATAGGCGCAGATTTTAGACTCATCATAACTTATCGGTCGAGGTTTAGACGGGTCATAAGGTCTAAGTGGGGGTAGGGAAATGGTCGCATTCTCCACCAACATAGCAAGAATTTTGGCGTAAGATCCTTTGAGTGGGTCAAAATCGGAGGAGGATGAGGGTATTGGTTGTGCGGGTTTTGGTAATGTTTGGGCGTGGTTGGTTCGTATAGGTTTTGGTAATGTTTGGGCGTGGTTGGTTCGTACGGGTGGTGGTTTAGCCGAGGGGTGTTGACACGTGGTTTTCACTAAACGTGGTTTCTTTGGCGCGAAGCTTGGCTGTTGGATGATGAGGCTACGAGATGATGTGGTATCGAAAAACAACCACGGAAAAGGAGTGACCAAAACAAATCTTTTGATGATGGAATTTGTTTAGGGTTGATAGGTGGACGGGATACGTGGGGTAGCGGTGTTGTTATACCCTTTGATCTCTGTATAGGTGCGGAAGGTGTAAGTCGTTTTGAAGAAAACGCGGGAGGTATGATATATTGATGTAAGGTGGAGGATGAGGTCCTAATATGGAAGGTGGGTGTGACGATGAGGGTTTTGATTGTGATGAGAGGCACGGATTGAGTTTGTCTCTAGGTGGCGGGCGGATTTATTTTGGATAAATCAAGCCGCTTAGGTGGGTGTGTTAGGCCCATTGGGTATGGGCAAGGTCCCAGCGTAGGGGAAGATTTGGTTAAGTTAATAGAAGTGGATGGGGCATTTGGTAGAGGTGAGGGGGTGAAGGTGAGAACATGGGCATTTTAAGCACGTAAACACTTCGGGTATATGGTGGAGGCATCGGATCGGTCATTTGCATTTGAGTAGAATATGGCGTACTCAAACGTTCCCATAGGATTCGTCTATCTTACGGAATGGCAGGTCTTGAGTTTGAATTGTAAATTTGAGTACGGAAGAAAGGTAGGTTGTGATTCCAGTCCACTTTGGGGCGTGATACGAGGGGTAGATGAGTCTTGTATCAATAGATATTAAAAGGTCGACCGGTTGTTGAAAAGATTTAGGCGATGAAGGACTAATAGGCAGGAGGGCATGTTTGAGAGGGTCTGTCATGGTTAAAGAATTTGGTGATGTCGGTGCAAGAGATTTCTCGTCTAAGGATGTCAAAAGGAGTGGCGTACCCTCCTCTTGTGCAGCAAGAGCGGTAGAGGGAGACGTCTGGGAAATAGATAAATTAGATAACATTCGTTCGCAGTCTTGTAGGGATGTGGTATAAGAAGACTCATTGATGGGAAGAGAAGTCTGGGCAGTTAACTCCTTTATAGGTAAAGGAATGATTTCGCTTTGGCTTGATGGTGGTAAAGGAGGTTCGGGCTCCCGTGTTAGTGAAGAGGCTTGATTCAAAATTTTCTCGATAGAGGCTTTTGGCTGGGTATCGAAGACTGCATGGATCTCATGAACACTCTCCTCGGCTAAGATATCTGGTTTGTGTTCTTGTTGGAGAGTGATTCGGGAATGGCTTGTTGAAGATTTTCAAATTTCGGTTGGCGGGCGTTAGGATTATCGAGGCTATATCCCTTGCATCAACCATTTCTGCACTATGTTTTTCAACATCTTGCGATTTTCATGGTTGTGTCCCTTCACGCGGTGGAAATTCTGACGAGTCATTTTCTTTGTACCAGGAAGGTATGGCGCGAGTGGAATCAAATCCGGAATGAGGTTTAACAGGAGGTAAGGTAATGGCTCCTGCTTTGAGCAGTTTTTCCAATATCACACCATATGTCTCCCCCAAGGGAGTGTAGTTGATGGGTTCCGCTTTATACTTATAAGTGGTTTTTGGCGGGGTATTGGACGGTGGTTGGGATTTGACCGTCACCGCGTGGACAGCTCCTTTTGATTTAGAAGAAGTGGACGCGTGAGGAGTGGTGGTATTTGGTTTATTGGTGGAATCGGAGTTCGGAAAGTGGAGTTTTGTTGCTGACCGCAATTTCTCTTCCTCTAAGGCTCGAATTTCTAATTTTCGAGCCATAGTAAAAGCCTCGTCGAATGTACGGAAAGTTTGAATTTGGAGGGTAGGGGAGATGTGCTTAGCGCAGGCCCGCGTAAATAGTTCGATAAGTTCGGTTTGAGGCAAGGCATACGTAAGTTGGTTGATAAGGCCCCGCCATCGTCCAACGAAATCTGCGATAGATTCGTCTTCAAATTGTCGGATGGCATAGAGGTCGGTAATAGATACTTTCTTGGCAATGTTAATGGAGAAATGATCCAAGAAAGATTGGGCTAGTTGGTTAAAAGAGAAGATTGAGTCTTGGGTTAAAGCATTTGTACCACTCAAGCGAGGTCTGATAAGGACATGGGAAAGGTGCTTGAGTATGTGAGAAGGCATCATCATGGGCAATCAAATAACAAGCATGTCTAAATGATCGCAAGTGTTGTTGAGGATCCTCTTTACTTATTAAAACGAGTAAATTTTGGCAACTCCCATTGAGGAGGATATGAATGAAGGGGACGAGAAGGGTGAATGGGCTCCCGACAAACTTGCTCGTATGTCAAGGCGCTACGACTTCTGAAGCGAAGCCTCCGGAGTTTTGCATTTTGTCCATCATTTGTTTAATTAGATCGGTAGTTGGATGAGATGATGGTGTGGTTGTGTGGTAAACGGAGGCAAATTGGACCAAGGACCACCGCTGACAATGGTGGGGTTAAGTGTTGATAAGGTGTGGAGGATGAATATGTTGAGGCGACCGAATAGGGATGTCCCATATAGGATGTTGAGGTCACTGGATACGTGTATGGGAATGAAAAGGTAGGCGGAGCTTGAGAAGGAAAGCTCGTGTGGATAGGTGGCAGAGAGCAAGTCATGAATGGAGCGGTCTGCAAGAGAGATGAGGTAGGGCGGTCGGTGGTAATGATATGTGGGGTCCAAGATTAACAAAAGGAAAGCTAATCGGGGTCGTATGAACCTCTGAAGCCGTCGGATTGGGAGACGGGGCTAGAGATGCAGGAAGCAAGGCGGTATTATCAGGCGGAGTGGGAGCTAAATGAGCAGCTATACTAATAGGCATACCAACAAGGAGCTGACCATCAGGCGTACGGTCAGGGGTATGAGACAAATAGTATTGTACAGCGCTAGAATTAGCATCCAGAAACTTGGCAAAGTCCTTATCTCCCACAGGAATTTTAGGAACCTCACTGGTATCAGTAGGATTTCCCACAGAAGGTGAAGGGGGTGATTCGGGCAAAGAAATAGCGAGCAAGCATGTGAAACCATGGCGGCGGCTTGCTTTGAGTGATAACAACCATGGGCCAGTGTTCACGGTAGGGTTTGATCTATCGAGAATAGAAACAAACTCGAGGCCAAATGGTAAAATTGGTAGGTTCTTTGGTTTGTCGGGGAATTGGAAAAACGATGGCGATATCGGTCTAATGCCGATGTCGGTTATACTATAGCGGCGTCGGTCGGGTAACCGATGTCGGTGTAAAAATGCAGGCTAACAAGATATAAAAAGGCTGCTAATTTGATTTTTAACAACGTTTAGTATACTTGTCCAATTATTGATCACGAGAAAGCGAGTATGAGAAAAAAAAAGCGAACTACAAACAAGCAAGATGCACACACAAATCCGAGAGACTAACCCTAGGGTTAATTTTAATTATCGTGGGCTTATGCCTTTAGACGTAGAATGATGTCAGAATCCTAAACAAGAGACTTAGGGGAAATGTCAAGTTGTTTTGGCTTATAAGGTTACCTCAATCGGGCGGAGGAATACCACGGAAAAAGGGGGGATGTTTGAGCTGTTGTGTTAATTGTGAAGTGATTCGGTATGTGTTGTGCAGTGAATGTAAGATTAATTTCCTGTCAATACCGTGGATATCACCCCCACGTGTATGACGACATTACTTAATCTACGTTCACTAGAATTGAAAAACAACAAGCAGGAATGCAATGCACGTGTTTTAAACCCAAATCGAAAATTATGTTTGATGAAGCAAGAGAGATGACTTTCACTAATGCGAAACTAGGAAAGCAAGACAAATTCTTTACGAAATATATAACAAAAGCAGCAACAGCAAGTATGCTTCCTAAAATGAAAAATAAGCAAGAAAATAGAAACCCAAATGGGTCCCACCGGTGTGCCAAAATGTTTCACTCGGAAATGTTTCGTTCCTTTTAGAAACAGATAAGGTTAGGGGCTAGGAGGAATACCCAGTAGAATGTCGAGATGGTGTGCGCGTCCGTAGAGAAAGATCGGGTGATGCGAAGAACTCCTTTTTGTCTTGGAAGGACTACTGCAAATAAGAACACAAGACCACAAGATTTTAATTAGACAATAAATGAGGAACTGCCTTGGGCCCGAAATATAAAACTTCCTTTCGAAGGTGGTGAGTCCCCTGCTAATATGAATTAACACAAAAGAAGCGTAAGATATCAATTAAGTTGTTTCGTTGAAGTAGGTAGGGAAAGGCTGGTTTTACTGGTTTTGATCGGAGGAACCGATGCGATTCTTGATAACCAATGCGATTCTTGATAACTTGATAACCGATGGATATACCGGTGGGTTCTAGGATCTTCTTGGTAGCTATGGTGTTTGTAAGGCTGGTTTATGGATGATATTAGGAAATGAGATGATGAGGGGTAAAGGAATGACAGTTAGATGCAATGGCACGTTGGGTAGTGGATTCAAAACGGATTTAGGAGGGTGAGATTCAAGAAGCATAAGAAATGTTATAACGAGAGGACATGCGAGATGTGACTTACTGGTTTTGACCAAGATGCAAGCTGATCTCCTTTGCTGTAAACACTTCTGGTATTTCCACTCGTCTCTGCTCGGTCAAGTGAAGATCTGGACTCTGTTTCTCGCTCCCAATGCTCTCTGTTGATCCAGAAATCCTTCCCTCTGATCCCAAAATGAAATTTCGGTCCGTTGTTTTGGTTTGGGGAGCCCATTTACAGGGAACCGATGGCGGTTGCGTAACCGACGGCGGTCGAGTAGGAACCGGCATCGGTAAGGAAAAAGTAGGCTATTTTTAGTAAAATAGCCCACCTTCCCTGCTTTTCTCCCGAGAGATCAGTTGCGGGCTCGGTCAAGTGACTAGAAGGTCGGTTTTGGGTGCGAGAAAGGGGTCATTAGTTATGGGTGTAGGTGTGGACCAAGTTATGGGTCTTAATTAGGTTAGTTTTAGGGTTAGGGCTGGAGTCATGATGAAGTGGCAAAGTGAGGTGGTAGGTAGGGTGATGTGGATTTATCAGCGTAGAAACAAATCTGCTACATCATCACTTGTACATATTATCTTACAAGGTGGAGAGAAGCAACACCTACAAAGTGTTGTACATTGGATACAATAGAAAGGTTATTATGGGAAAACATTCTTAATCGGTATGGATGTCCATTGAGTTTGACAAGTGATAGGGGAACACATTTCTTGAATGAGACAATTAGGATATTATTGGATGAATTTATGGTTGCACACCAAATAATAACACCCTATCACCCTAAATAAAATGGCATTGTTGAGGCCTTGATAAGATATTGAGCCGGACCTTGACAAAAAATTGTGATGTGAAGGAAATATTGGGATGATAAAGTTTCTCTTGTATTGTGGGAATACAAAACAACCTACAAAAGGTTGAATAAATCCAAACCCTTTTAGTTGGTGTTTGGCACAGTAGTTCTTCCAATAGAATTTAGGCTACCTTCTTTGTGTATTGTGCATGCCGGAGGTCTAGTTGATGAGCAAGATTTGGAAGAAATAATTGAAAATTTAATACAATGGATGAGAGACATGCCATAACATGTTGGAGTCGAAGTAGGAAAATGCCATCACGAAGGCATGACATGACAAAAATATCAAGGAAAAGAAGCTTGAGGTTGGAAAGATGGTAATTATTTATGATTCAAAATTTATGGACCACCTAGGTAAGCTTAAGGTGCATTGGTTGGGGCCGTATGTTATCACTCACATACTTGAATCGAGCACTTTCCAGATTAGAGGTGCTTGATGGAACACAATTACCTAGTTACTTGAATAGGCGTAGGATGAAGCCCTACTATAAATAAGTTTTCTTTGTGTTTGTAATAAGGTAATATTGCCATTTAGTTTAGATTTCCCTTCCGTATCTCATTTAATGTGTTTGCTTTTTTCGTCGCTATGCTTTGTTAATTTAGTTCGAGTCTTTTGTGTAATAAGCACATTTACATGCCAAAAGTTGATTACAACATGAAGTGTTTTTATGCACAGAGGACTACACATACCCTTGGTGTGGGGTGGTTGTCATTCAAAAATGGGTACACATAAGAAAATATTGTTCAGGTGATTTCTCTTGATTAAAAAGTGTAGATAGTATGGAAAGGCACTACTAGAGAGAAAATTTCTCCTAAAGAAGACCATATCTAGAAATGAATGAATGAATAGTATAACACGAGGTAAGATGCAGCCATAAAAACTACTAGAGGAAGGTATAATGATGAGGTACTTTGGAACATGGAAGAACACAAAAGGAGGTCTGTATCCGTATCAGGAAGGTAGGAAGGCATGCTAGAAGGTTATAGATGTGGTGCATAGGTGTATCACACGGAAATTGGGAAAATGGTCAATTAATGAGAGGATCGGTTGTAGGTAAAGGAGAAATAAATGTGATAACTTTTCGTAACTCTATATAAAGATGTGATGTGGGTTCATTTATACCTTTGTGATTACAAGTATTCGAGTGAGCTAGTTGTGACCAAACCAAGAGAAACATGTTGAGGTGTAGAGAGATGTGAAACTAGATGAGGAGAGAAGATTTGTGCACAAAATTTTGTTGTGTCCCCAATTAAGAAGGGTTTGAGTGAAGCAAAAGCATTGAGAAGGAGCTAGGGAACATGGTTTCGAGGTAGGGAATGGGGGATTTCTCGACAGAGGAAAAAGGCACAAATTTTATCATGGAACCGAGGAAAGCACCTAGATCAGGAACAAAGGGAAAGAAGAAGGTGGAAACCAAGGTCGAGGATGATCCTGAGAGAAATTTTTCAGAAATGTAGTATCCAGAAGAAGTACTTATCAGACGGGATTGGGATTCCCATATCCATAGGTTCAAGGTGTGTGACTACAAACATCACACCACTAAGAACAAGGAGAATCTAGATGCATTACTCGAATAAAAATACCAATACATTAATGGTTGATGACATGCCAATGTATGATGATGTTGGAGAGAAGATGCTAAAGAAGGTAGGGGTATACCAGCTATATTAGCTCCCGTACTTTGGAAAACTAGAGAATATATATCGGTGGCTGATAAGAAGAGTCTGTGAGGACTTCTTCTACTTTGTTGGGTGGTAGATGAGGATCACAATGCCCTTAATTTCTATGGTGACATGGTTAAAGTGCACAAGGATGGAGGTTAGTACTTGATGTAACCGATATAACAGCTGTCATGGCCAACAAAAAGGAGTTGGGATATATGAAGGGTCTATGTGGAATGGATATCTTCAAGTTGAGGAAGTCCCCCGTGATACGACACATTTACTCACCAAGATGAATGATCATAAAGGTGGTCACAAGTGAACACCATGTGGCTACACATTGCTAAGAAGGTTTCATAAGGAGAAGTTTACAACTTAGTTGGATACATAGTAGATACAAATAATTGAGGAAGCACACATAGGTGAGAAGATAATTTTTGGCACTATCATGTTATCACTTATGTTTGTAGAAATCGGAGTGCTTGATGGGATAAAAAATAAAATCTGGAATACCCCATGGAAAATAAATCCCTCGCAAAGAGGTTCAAAAAATGTTTATGTGAAGGATCAATGAGTGGTTTGTTCAATCAGAGGGCGGAGTTATGGTATGGAAAACTTCATGCGGCCTTCGAGGAGGAATGGCACATTCCAAAGGAGTTACCATCAGTGGTGGGTAAGACCATGCAGCTCACGGTATATCAACATTTCTACATTGTGTGGTTCAAAATGAAGGATGGGACATGTAGTCCCTGGTGGAAGCTACCATACACCTTAACAACATGATTATTCTAGGTAGCAGTACATAGGTTTTCGACACATGATGGTTAAGCTAGAATGCGGAGACAATGTAGTCATGTTTATATCCTCGAACAACATGATCTAATCCCATGTGCTCGGCCTATAACCTAGTGGGCACTTTGGCACTCACCTAAGCTATGCGTGGGTCTTTGAGCCACTCCTTTATTTGAGTCTTGTGAGAATACATTATTAATAGGGTAATACATGAAGATAAATGAGAATACATGCATTCATTCTAAGAGCCTAGGATGAGTTACTACATCAATGCATCCATTTAGATAACAAGGGAAATATCAAATAGATAACATATCTGATTCATAATATAAAGAAAATGCACTAGGGTTTATACCCATGAACAATATATACTTAAAATGGAGCCATATATTCATATTGATCTTAGTTCAGTAACCACATTACATTCATCAAGGTCATAACAAACCAGTGTATCCATGCAGATAAGACTCATGCATAAGAATCCCTTACTATGCCTCCCATATTACATAAATATTTTCATAGGCCCATACCTCTAGATATGCTTAACACTCCTATAACACTCCTAACAAGAATCCCACCTATAGGACCCTCTATTATTTTTGTAGAGCTTCGCCTCTCCAATATCTATATATCTCTCCATGATACCTCGTAGATGTCTCCTATGGTCTCCGAATCCACACATATATCTTTCCATCTCTCTTCTGCCTCTCTTTTCTTCAATCCAAGCATCTCTATATATAGCTTTAGCAACCACCGCCATGCCATCCTAAAGTAGTAGATCAGTTGCTAAGTGTTAAGGTGGTCCTCCAATGGAGCATGATTCCTCCGATCTGAGCTTTTCACTCTTTGTAATGATGTCTTTTTGGATCCTTCCATCACATGCAATATTCCTTTCTTGACCATCAAGCCGCGAGGATGGCCCCTTATCCACTCTGCATGCTATTTGGGTCACACTTTCCTTGTGTGTTTCTTGAAATGCCAAATATGGCTAAGTCCCGAGAAACCTTTTCTCTAACTTGTGTGTGTACTATGGGCTATAATAAAACCTACTAAAACCATGTCCTATGCACTTTTACTCGACACGACCTTCTTCATATTGGTCCCGCGTGGCCCACATGCCCTTTGGTACTAAGCTAAATATTATGAGGCCCAACGTCACCCCACACTATGCCTATTCTCCCATCCTCGAAAGACCTTCCTTATAAGAATCAAGAATGGTGGGACTTTGAATGGCTGGAATAAAGAATGAAGGAATGAAGAATAAAGAATGGAGGGAAAGTTTATTGTTAAAGGAGGAGAGGGAAATCCTTCCCTATATCTACCTCTAGCTTTTCCAAGGCATATACCTTGCTCTACACTTGATGACATAGGTCACCTACTAGGGAACTCATCTCCTCAAAACTTAGCTCCTCCCCTTGGAAATCATCCTATCAATGATACCCTCCAATTTTTCCCAAATCATCGAGTGTGTCCATATTGTGGGTGATATGGGGGTATAACTCCTTGAATCAGAATTTTTGATCAAGCTCTGCAAGGTCTCGATAGCATATGATTTATTCTCTACCTTGGCCTAGATTTTATCCCTCTCTACCTTGTTTCCCTTATTCTTTTCCTTAAAATCCTTGAGTTCCATTTCATGTGTAGCAAACAGGGATGCTTGCTACTCTATCTTTATCAGTGTAATTATCATAAGCAACTTAAACAACTTGCGCGATGGCCTTTACGTCGGTAAGGAGTTTGGTATATTGATAAACAATATCTAGAACATTTAGCTTCTCTTCTTTTTCTTAGCACGCTAGCACCTCCTCTCGTGGATTATAAGGTAAGTGGCCACCTTTCAATTGTGAGGATACGAGTCAAATCCTCTAGACACTACAAGGTTGATTCATATTTTTATTTGGGCGGCGCTAGGTTGGGATGCTTTAAAACGATAAAATCTGTAATCATTTCCACCTTTTATATACTTCCCACACCTTCACCTTCTCCTCCTTTAGTTCATGCCTTTACTTTTGAGCACCGATAAGTTATTCTTGCTTCGAGATGTTTTCTCTTCTCAACAAGATCCTCCTTTTTCTTCTCAACTCCCCTTCTACGAATCTTACTTGTCATTACTCCCAAAAATCCTTGCATTAACCTCAATCTGAAACTTTGTTGAGCATTGCAGACTTGCTCATTTGATAGTTGCTGATAATTTACAAGAGGGTTTACCCACTTTTCCTCTGGCATATTCATTAGCACCCCTTTGACTCACCTCAAACTTAGGATCATCGATATGGGACTCAAATACCTAAGATAACATCTTCCTAGTCCGTGGGTATGTGCCTTCTTCGTCAAATGATGCCATGGCTAGGAGTTTCTCTATTGGCATGGTGCTCTAGAAGCGCATGCATAACACCTTGTTTAGATCATGGACATAACCCATTCTTCTCCCCTATGCTTCTCCCACATTCTTCTTTCCTATGCGCACGGCCTTGGGAAAGCTTATAGCCAAGCTGGGGTCTCCACCCATGATTCCATACTATTTTCCAACACTCTCCTCTTCTATCTCCTTCAATACCTCATCTGCGTTGTGCTCTAACTCTTGTTCTACCAAATCCTTAATGATGCATGTCACTTCTCTCTTCACATCTTCTTCCACTTGCTCCTTCGTGAGGCTTGGGGTCATTTGGTTCCTTGTTCTCACCTCCTCACTCACTCCTTTGTCTTGAGCATCTCTCTTTATCCTTCTCTTTATCCTCCTCATCCTTTGAATCGTGTACATCATAAAAAGGATGGTATTGAGCCTCTTCATTCTCATCATCATCTCTTTTCCCTATATAGGCCCCTAAGCTCTCTGTTCCTTCCGAGTTGGTTTCTCCTACTACTTTCTGATTCTTCGTAGTTGGTGATTTTGACATAGGATACTCTTCTTTCTCTTCATCTACTACAGTGAATCCTTCCTTGGTAAATCTTCTTATGTGGGAGGTTCTTCATTCTCTCTATTTCCTCTTCTAGAGTCTTTTTATTCACATGGGACTTCTTCTGCGTGCGTGCGTACGTGCTTGGCTAGGTGCTTTCTTTCGGTACATCCATAGATTGTGTTGTCATCTGTGCACTTGGTACATTCTTCTCCTACATTTCCTCCCTCTCCCTCTTGTTTGGCATGGTCTTATTCTTACTAGTGGGATCTTCTTAAATGGAGACATCATTCTCTAGGTAGGTTGTCTTTCTTAAAATTTTTCCTGATGTGTAAGTATATCCTTGTTGCAGTCCTTCCGGTGATTGGCAGTGTCAATGGCTTCATCATCTGTACCTCATGGGAGAAATATTTCTCCACATATGTGCACTTCATTGGGTATATGATCTTCTTGCACAATGCACAATGGTCCTGGTCTACTTCACTAAGGTCAAACATTAGTCTTTTGGCCTCCTTAAAATGGTTGACCCCTGCTTGGAAGTATTGCGTGGTGAAAGAAAATGGAAACTTGCACCATGGAGTCTTAGTCTCATCTGTTAAGGTGAACCAGGAAATGAAAAAATGCTGATATACAACAAACTCAACTTCTCCATATAAAAGCATGGGAAATTGTTCGGTATCCTCCACTCTACCTTGAATGTGTCACACATTTGATTGAACCATTTTTCTAGGTGCACCTTATGAGTGGCCATCATGGTATCACAAGTATATTTAACAAATCTCTTCGTGGGAGAGGGATCTTATTCTAGATACTCCCATATGAACTTCTGCGGACCATCAGGAACTCCAATATCTGAGAAGAAAGTGGTGAGGAGAATGTTGCCGAACATTATTTTTTCTCCTTCATGCGCACTGCTAATGATCTCATCTACAATATAGGTGGACAAGTTGTAAATGGTCCCTACTGAGATCTTCTAGCATACATTCAACCATGCCTTGTTTACTTGGGTCCATATCTCTTGACCATTCAGATTGGTAACCAAGCACATGGCCATCCTCATTATAGGGTCAGGGATATCTATGATATCAAAGTAGTGTGAACCTTTTTGTAGTCATAAGCCTTTATAGTCTCCTTGATGGCTTCCTTATCTTCCAAGTCATCATCTATGGACTCCCCTTCACAAATTAGGCCAGTGAACTTAGATATGAGTTGAGGAGTTATGTGCATTTTGTGGCCCACAAAATAGAAGTGGTCCTCATGTACATGTGACATCAACCATTGGTATAACCACTCAGGCTTACCAAAATAGGGAAACTCAAATAGTTGCGAAGAACCCACCTTTTAAACTTCACCTTTACTTCATCGTTGTAGATGGACATTCCTTCTAGTGCCATCTTTTCAGTTGGATAAACTAGTTCCAATGCCATCTCCTTTTCTGTAGTGCTCATGCAATGATTGTAGTTGCTCATGGCCATCTTCCTTAAGTGTGATACCCATTCTTTCCCCAACAATACTCCATCTTGGTATTGCATTTCTGCATACCACTCTTCATTGAAACTTTAACTTCTTCTTTGGTGAAACAATTTCCTTCTTTGGTGTCATTTTTCTTGTTAGGTTAAAACCTAAACTATTCTTTCTCTGCTTCCTCACCCCGCTCAACTCTAAGGCACAAATTTGTGAAAGAATCCTTCTACTCTCATGCCCTAGATGTAGAACCCTAACTTGGAAAATTATTCCACAAGATGACTTATTCCAAATGAACTCTCCCTACACCCGTGTACTCCTTCCATTCTAGTTCACAGATCAATTCAAGTTACACACTTAGATATATATGATTATTTTCTTTTGCACAAATCTCTTGGATGCTATAGTTCACAAGAGATCTTCAACTTCGTAATGGCAAGGTAAAATAATAATGTGCCTAACCTCATACTTATAGATTTTACTTCTCTCCAGTAGTAAACGCTATGCCACCTACCAACGTACTTAGTATTAAATGCAGATTTTTCCACTAATGTTGACCTTGAGTGCCCATAACTATGCACTAAATCTTGTGCAAAAAAACTTTTACAAACTCTGGTGTGTAAAAATACTTATAGACTGAGGATTATTACGCGTGCATCTACGAAAGCCGAAGGCACTTCTTATGTCTACCTGATTTTTGCCCTTGCCTACCTCATATTGTTCCTATTCTCTTCATCCTTTGTACGTGGTCTTTTTACAAACTTATTTGAAACCAAAATTCTTTGTGTCCACCGTTTCGCCACATGCTCTCTACCTTACACATTTTTCATCCTTTAATCCGAGTCATCCCAATTTTATTACCGAACTTATACTTCTCTTTGCACTACTCCACCCTAGACTAAAATAAATGCGTAGTCCATTGCACATACACAACTTTAGAAAGTAATGTGGTTATTGATGCACAAGGTGCAAAAAAACACAAATAGAAAGGAACAAACAATGAGAAATGGAACACAAGAAAAGAAATGCATTAAGGGAAATCCTAATCTAGATGGCAAAACTACCTTATTTACAAACACTAGGAAGACTTATTTATAGTAGGGCTTTAGCCTAATCCCATTGAAATGACCTGGTAATCTTATCCCATATAGTGCTTGTAATTGGAAAGTGCATAAATCAAGGATGTAAGAGATTATGTATGGCCCTAACCTACGCACTTTCACTTCCCAGGGATGGTGCGAAACTTGGAATCATACAACAAAACCATATTCCTAACTTCATACTATTTGTTCTTGATATGATGATCATGCCGGACATTTTTATTTCCTTCTATGTCTTCGAATCCATCTAGAAAGTGATCACCTTTCATCTAGTTTCATTAATTTATCAAGCATCTATTCCAACGCTTTTTCATCAACTAATCCTCATGTGCATGTTATACACAGTGATGGTAACATGAATTCAACTGAAAAAATAGATTCCACGCTAAAAACCAATTGAAATGGTGTGGCCTTGTTCAACCTCTTGTAGGTTTTCCTGTATGCCCATAAAACGATTGATACCTTATCATCCCAATCTTGGCTTCTAATGTCACAAATCTTGGTCAATGTGTGACTTAGTATTTTTTAAAAAGCCTCGGCAGTTCCATTTGTTTGTGGGTGATAAGGAGTGGTCTTGTGATGGGCCAACATAAACTCTGCCAACAAAATCCTAACCATTTCATTCAAAAATTGTGGACCCCTATCACTTGTTAAACTCAAGGGACATCCATACTTGCTAATTATGTTCTCCCATAATAATATGGTAGTTGTTATTGCAGTGTAATCTCTTGTAGGCACTACCTCTACCCATCTTGTCAAGTAATTAGTACAAGTGATGATGTAACGAGAACTAGTCCTTTGCGCGACAGGTGAAATAGGTCCTACAAAGTTAATTCCCCATTTGTCAAATGGTTCAACATTGGTTGTTGGTCGTAGGGGAATTTTATTCCTCCTAAGTTTTCCAAGGCACTGGAAATTGTCATAGGCCTTATAAAACTTAATGCATTCCTAGTAGATGATTTCCCACCAAATCCCTATGAGTAGAATCTTCCACATGGTTCCATTTCCCGTATAGTTCCCTCCTGCAATCCCACCATGTGCTTCCTCCATAATTGCAATGTGCTCATGTTCTAACACACATTACTGTAGAACCTTGTCATGACCTAACTTGTACAAATATTCACTAATCAACATGTAAGGCATGGCGCGTATAACCAACTTCTTCCTTTCCAAATCCTTTATTCCTTCTGATTCCACACTTGTTTTGAGAAACACTACGCGATGTCTTCTAATTCGAGGGCACGCACCGTAACCTAAACAATTGTGCATCTTGCATTGTATCCTCAATGTTTTGTGCATCCTCCCTTGAGTAATTCCTAGATAAGTGATCAGGTCCAAAATTAATTTTCCTTGGTTTTACCACAATTGAAAACTCAAATTCCTTTGACATATGCACCCTTACAAAACATGATTTTTCACTAAGTACTTTAGTGTCATGTGGTCCATGTAGAATATAAATGGTGTCACCAAGATACTTTGCTTAAACTTATGCGGCGCGTAAATCATTGAAATTTCCTCATTCTTAGTATTTTTTAATTATGTTATGTTGGTGTCAACTTCCTACTAGCAAAACACAAGGGGTGATCAACAATCCCCTCATCAGGTTACACTATTAATGCTCCAATTTTTGTCGTTGACGCATACACATGCACATAGAAGGGCTTATCCCAAGTAGGAAAACTTAGTATGGGCCCAATAACAAGCCTATCCTTTAAAGTGTCAAAACCTTTTCTTTCGCCTCCCCAGTGAAGGGAACTCTTATGCTTAAGCAAATCCTCTAAGGGCACAACTATTTTGGCATATCTCTTAAAAATTTTCTATAGTATCCCGTATACCTAAGGAATCCACGCATAACACTCGAATTATAGGATCCCCTAATCCGATAAGAACTGCAACTTTGGTTGGATCCACCAATAATCCTTCCTTACATATAATATGCCCTAGTAGGGTTCCAAAGGGATTAGCAAAGACACATTTCTTAATGTTGAGGGATATCCTCAACTGCCAAAATCTTTCAAACATCAGCCTCAAATTGTCACAATGGTCTTTTACTAGCCCATACATAGTCTAGTCATCTAGGTAGACTTGAAGAAATTTATGGATGAAGTCCTAAAATGCTTGTACCACGATGTGTGAGAACATAGTAGGCATATTATTCAATCAAAAGGCATAATCGTGTAGGAAAAAATTCCCCATTTAGTGGCAAAGGTTGTCTTCTCTTGGTCTTCCTTTGCAATTCTAACTTGTTGGTACCTAAAGAATCCATTTGTGAAGGAATAGACCTCACAACCGGCTACTCCTTCAAAAATTTCTTCAGTGAAGGGGGTTGGAAAAGGGTCAATGACACAAACTACATTTAATTCCCTATAATTAACACAGATCCTTATCCTTTCTTCCTTCTTAATGCTTATGACCATTGGACTCACCCATTCTGATTCCTCAATGGCCTCAATAATTCCTGATGCTATCATTTTTTCTATCTCCTCCTTGACCTTTACACATAAGTTAGGATTCATCCAATATGGTCTCTTCCAAATCAGGCACGTACCTTCCTTCAACTTGATCCTCATTTCCCTAAGGAATGGTGAATGAATTTGAGCTCATGGTACCCATGAGGGAACAAATCTTGAAACTCACATAATAGATCAATGATCTTAGAAACTTCTTTTTCCAACCAATAGTCCCCAATGATAGCTTGCTTAAGTTTTACCTCTAAACTAATGTTAACTTTATTTTGTCTTCAAGGGTTCATGGTAGCTACACATGTGCTCATCAACACTATCCATGACTTCACACGTACCTTCATAATGGTTAACCTCTAGACTCTCCATTTATTCTCCATCTATAACATAAACAATTTTTCATTTTTCCTTTTCCATGCATGCGTGCTCAAGCTGTATCTCTTATAATTCCTCTTCATCAAAATGCATCTCTAAAATAGGTTATCTTAGTAGCTCCTATATCTTATCTTCTACCTTAGTGCTATCTCCCATTGTAAGGCACTTGACCACTTATAACACCTTATCCATTGATGGATTTGTACTTTGATACTCAAAATCTTGAATGAAATTAGCTGCTAACTCCTTCCAATTCCCTACTTAACAACACATCTCTGAATGAATATACCATGAACATGCATAACCTTGTAAGGTGGAATATAACTTATGCACCCATAATGAAGGTGATAAATCTTCTGTTCCTTTTATACAGGCCTTCTCACATGTTTGAAAATGAAATGAGGAAGGTTCTTTACCATGGTAGTATTGTATGAAAATGGGCGAGTTGCTCTGGAGAACTTAACAAAGAATGTGATCCTCACCACATGACATTCTCGAAGGCTCTCCTAATGTGTATCCCATCAGCATGCTACAGATCCTAAGAATGATATAGCTGAGCATCTCTCTTCTTTGGTTCTTATTTTTCCATTGAGCCTCCATTTCTCACAAGAAATCATCAGGGTTGGCTCCTCCAGAGTAACTTGGTAACGTCTTCCCTCCTAGGTTCTTAACCGAATGTTCCTTTTCACCCTTTTTACAGATCCTCTCAACTACTAACCAATTAATTCATAAGTCCCGTGCACCCAATTGTAACATGCCACGGTAGTTGTATCACTCAAGGACTGAGCATCTTTAAACTGGATAACTCCCTCCATGGGATGAATTATCTTAGGGTCTCTAATAGAGTGCACATAAATTATGTCAAGGAATTCTTCTCCCAAGGGCTCAGTATAGGGTGCTGATTTCCCATCAGTCAAGGGGATGATGAACCATTCTTCCTTATTCTTAAAACTAATATACCCCTTGTTAAACCCCAAGTCAACATTGTTCTTGTAACACCATGGGCGCCCAAGAAATTCTAGAAAGTTGTATGCACTCGCGAGCACCAAGAATTTGAAATATCTAGTAAAATTTGCCCCTTGAATAGTGATAACTACATCCTTAAAGACTCCAATGGGAATTGCCTTTGTCTTGTTTTCCATATACAACACATTCAAAGATGGATGTAATGCGGGCCTTCCCATTTGATGCCAAACATCTAGAGTGAGAACATTGACCTCTACACCTATGTCAATCAAAATATTACTTAGAAGCCAACCATCCATAACTACATTTAAAGTTATCTCCTTGTCATAGTCAAGGCTATGGGGAGGGAGGTTAGTGTTGGTGCTCGATTTAATCTCACCCTGTTTGTTCAAAAAAATTCTCAGTCCACTTGGTTTGAAGTATTTTTGTCTCCCTGTATAGATGCGTGAAAACTTTCTCCTTCATTTGTATGTTGTTGTTAATCCTTCTCTATGGTCATGGATCACGTTTAGCCATGTATTATTTACAATTTCTCTATCCATGAGGAACATTTTGAATTCTAGGTGTGAATGGTGAAGTTTCCCCTACATTTTATTTTTCCACGGTCGTGTTTTCCTGTCAAATTTTATCTCAACGTTTGCAGATACATGTCCATCTCTAATTGGACAAGGCATGGCGGGTTTATTTGGTGAACTTGTCACTTTTGTAAAAAATGTTAAATTGGCCCACGACTCCATTGATTTCTAATTGACTAGTCAAAATTATGAAGTGGCGGAGCAAATTTCTTATTTTTGCCCGAAGGTGTACACGTGTTGTAAGTTGAGCAATTGCAGGAAAGTGGGCCTTTTTGTGTTTTAAGGTGTTATGGAAAAAAGAGTAAAAAGGTAAAATAAATTCCTAAGGCCCACAAGAGGACACGTGGCCACTTTTAAGTCAAAAGTGGGAAGGTGGGCTATCGAGCACTTTGAAGTTTTTTTGGATTTGTTTTGTGAAAAAAGAATAAAGTATAAAAGTGAAGCGAGCCTCGCTAATGCCCAAGTAAAGCCATGTGTTGAGTCTACATAAAAAGCGGGGAGGTGGGTCACTAGAGCACTTTGGAGTTTTTAAGCTCTATTTTGAAATGAAGTAAAAGTATAAAAGTGAGCCATGACTCTACTGGGGCCCACATCAAAAGTTAAAAGTAGAGATGCAGGTTCGCTGGGGCATTTTGAGATTCTTAGCTTTGTTTTGAAAAAGAATAAAAGTCATAAAGTAAGCCACAACCCCGTCGATGCCTAAGAAAGCCACGTGTAGGGCCTATATTAAAAGCGGGTGGCATACAAATTGACTAAAAGTACTCATTTTCTTTAAGTGATACAAAATGTCAAAAACACCCCTAGACCCACTTTAACTCAAATCTTTTCCACGTGGATGACTCAAATTTGAAGTTGTGAAAGACAAAGTTAATGGCTATGATACAATGCATCTGGTTTTGCACCATTATTACTCCTACACAAACTAGGGACCTTAAGGGATTTGAATGATTTCATCCATTTTGGTTAATTCCATGGTCTCTCATTGTTTTTATTAGTGAAGTGTAATCAATTAATTGTGAAATTGATTTTTAAACTTGAGAAGTGAAAAAGTTGAATTTTGAAATAGAGTTGCTTGGGCACCTACATAAAAAAAGAATTATCAGTAGAGAAGATATAGAGGAAAAGAATGAAGAGAAGGAAGCTACAGGCTTGAAAGAGGATGGACATGCTGCCAGAAGAGATGACCGGATGCCCCAGATAAAGTAATAAGTGGAAATAATTGAAAAATCTTATCTTTTGTACACTGCAGCTTTTGGGTGTAAGTTTGTTAAATATCACTTTCTAGAACAAATCTATAACAAACAAAGTATTCCTCGAATATTATTATTTTGGGGGAAAATTTGGGATGAGTGAGTGAGTGAAATTGTATAAATGCAATGAGAATACTCTTGCAAAATGGTCAGGGTTAAATTTTCTAAGAAATTTTGAGAAAAACCATTTTCCCAAGAGACCATCTAAGAAACCTGTTTATTTTCCATGTTTTAGATTTAATCATGTCAAGATGGTTACAAGTGTACAACCATTGACAAGCTCTGAGATTGTTCAAGAAAATCTCCCTCATAATGAATCTAATGAACCTTGAAATGAATTTGTGTTGATCATGAGCATTATTGTGTTTGTCTCATTTCAAAATGTTTTCAAATAGTTTTTCTTGTTCCTATTGTAATATTATGTTGAAATCCCTCTTGAATCACACAAGATCTCATCCATGTGTTAGTATTGTGGCATTTTTAATTTCATTATGAGAAGAGATTTCATCTTGTGATGAAATAAACAATTTAAAATCACTTTACTTTCATTATGTTGATAAAGATTGTTTATAAGTCTATGAGTGTATCTTAGGCATGACGAATCAGGGACTTTCAACGTTTAATTGAGTCTTTAACATGAGCCTTTGTATGTTGAATTATTGAAGAGTGTATGAAACGTGCATCTCTGGGCCTCCATTGATACACACCTTCTAGTTGAAGGAATATTTTGGCTATTTTGAAGCATTTTGTCTGTGAGTTTTCCAATATTTGTAAAGGTTCTCTCAAAGATCTGGTATAATCAAATTTATCTTGCTTAACTTCCCACAAAAAAATTTCTCAAATGATAAATCCTACATGAACTACCCCTATTTGTACTTGTGTATCCACAAAGGTTTAACAATTTCCACTGCCAAAATATGCAGAAACAATCAAGATTCAATTATTTTCTTTAGTAACCCAAACCTTGTCTAGAAACATCTCCACTCTCTAGTGTGACAACTCATGAGAGTTAGATTGTGTTGTATTGATCATATTTTCTCAAGGTTCTCATGAAAATTGTGCAAAGAAGGATCTCTTGATATCCTTCACCAACATGGGTTACATAACGGGTCCTCTCACCCTAGTTGAAGGCACAACCTAAAGTAGTGAGGGTAGATCAAACCCTCAGTGAGGTGTTATCCATTTCTCCAATGCCTGAGTGACAAAGAGTTAGCTGAATCCCCTCCCTAGCTATAAAATGACTTATATCATGATTCATCTATCTCTAAGCATCCTTTGTCAGTTTTGTGATGTTTCTCATCCTTACAGGAGAATCAATTTGGATACCAACACCGAAGTGGTATCGTTGCTAGGGATTATTTGAACACCATCAAAAACACCCAAGTGGCACCATTTTTGGGGACTATTTTAAAAATGTGTACACATACCAAAGCTTGTAATGTTTCTTACATGATTTAAGTACAAATAAGTTGTTTAAACATCATCCTTTGTTGAGATTTGTAAGATTTGTGCAAGATTACAAGTTCATTGTGTAATATTTCCAGTTTCTAGTGGTTATTGTACTAAATTTGCATCAATAGTGATAAATGTGGGTAAAGGAAGGTCGGATCTATTAATATTTATAGAAATTAAGCATTGATAGACACTTGGCAAGTTACTTATAGTGCATCTACACAACTAAGGTGAAAATCCTTAGTGGCGACTCCATGTTGAATTGAAATTTTGATGATTACCAATGTCTTAACCTATGTCAAGTGAAATTTGTCATTAATCATGCAAATCTAGAGGGAAGAAGATATTTCTTCACTAGGGACCCTACTAAAAAGTTATTTCTAGAACTAGGAAAAGCAAATTCAGAAGGAAAACAAGTCTAGAAAGTTGTTGGAAATCAAGAATCAAAAAAGGAGATATCAGTTTTGAAAGGTGATCAATATGTGGTTGAATATTACCATACATCTTCAAGTGATTTATGAACCAAGTAATCTTTATATAAATTTGAGTTCTCCAACTAGAGAGGGGCCATCATTTGTGTCTAAAAATCATGCCTCTTAGTTTTCCCTGTTTCTTCCAAGGTTGATAGGGTTTTCCATGAAGTTGAGTCATTAGAGAATATTTACTTTGAGAGTTATACTCCTGTGCCCCAAAGACCCCTCGTCCCTTATCATTTTGATTCTCCTACAAGATCACCTCCTCAAGGAAATATGGCCCAACCTCCACCTAGACCTCCTTTTGTTGTCAACACTTTTGGACCTATAGATTTTAGAGGTATGGATGGATATCCTAATATGGTGCCACAAGATGTCAAAAATAGGTTGCCAAAATTTCAAGGGAATAATGCCATCACTGGTGACCACCATTTAAGACTCTTTTTCAATATGATGGAAGATTTTGAAATTGAGTTTGAAGACGTGTATATAAAATTATTTATTCATACTCTTGAGGAGGATGCACGTGATTGGTACAAGGATTTACTAGATAATTCAATAGATTCATGGACCGAGATGAAAAATGCCTTTAGATTGCAATATGGGGATAAGACAGATCCCAGGTTCCTTTTATCTAAATTTGAAAATATAAAGAAAAATCCAAATGAATCTGTCCATGATTTCAATACTCGGTTCAATAAGACCTTGAATAGGCTACCTATAATCTTAAGGCACTAAGTGATGAAGTCTTATTTGATTAAGTATTTTGATGATTTTGATAAAAAGGTTACTTATTACTTGAGAGATAAGAACCCAGGAACATTGAGGTAGGATTTCACCATGGCCTTACAAATAGAAAATAATATTAAGGTAGTTGGAAAGCCTCCTAAGAGGGAAGGTGTTAAGTTGATCAATCCTGAAAATCCTCAATCAAACAAGGTTGTGGATCTGGAAGAGGTTGTAAAAACTTTGGCTGGAGTAGTTAAAGAGATATCCTATAAACTGGCCAGAGCAGAAAAAGGGATAGGAAAAATTTCCCAGGTCAACACAAGCCACATGGTCAGGAGAGATTTGGAAATCATCCCAGAGGTGATCATAGACTAGATGATAGAGGGAAAGGGCTCATGGGATTAGGAAATAAACAGCCTCAACCCAGGGAGAATAGATTGGTTCCTGATCCTTTGACTACTAGGGTTGCTACTGTGGAGGAGGCCAATGTTATCAAGTGGTGTGATAGGTGTTTATTACCACACTCCCCATGTGATGTAGATCAAGAAGTTGAGGAAGCAGATGATGATGAGACATATGATGATGTGTGCATGATGGAATACCCTGCAAACTCACGACAGGGAGCAACCTCAACTAAATTGATAAGTGCTAGAACTGTTGAAAACTTCTAGGATTGTGTTCACTAGGTATTACCTCTTCCTCCTATTAATACTTTTGAAATTGATATGGTGCAAGCATTTGATCTACCTAATCATGATTTTGAATACTTAAGGGCCTTGATGATTAAAAAGTATGATGGAGGAATCCCTTCTAAAGAGGACAAACAATTGTTGATGAATGTAGTAGTTTCTCAGGAGAAAGAATATAACACCAGAAGTAAGGTTGTCAAAGGGGGAGGGCCACAAACCAAGCCAAAAGTTCCATTTCTTACCAATATCTTGAAGGAAACCCCTAAGAAAGATACATCTGAAAAGGCCTAACTACCCCAAATAAAACTTGTGCTCCTGCCCATGCCCAAACTACTGAAAACTCCTATACTATCAGATGAAGTGGTGAATCTCCCTCCTAATACTACCCTACCCAAATATGTTCCTTGTGACATAGCCCAAATCTTGAGTCAGATCAAGGTTACTGTTCCCATTGTTGAATTACTCAAGATCCCTAGCATAGGAAAAGGGCATTCGAATATTTGGTATTTAAGGAAGAAAATATTACTTATGGAAAAAGTGTTAATAATGTAGAGGTTCCTCCTATTATTACAGAATCATAAATACCACAAGCATTGGAGGAACTGGGTGAATCATCTGAGGTGTATTTGGGAACTTCTCTAGTTGAATCTCAGCTTGGATGTGGATCCATTTTTTACCACTTTTATTATTAAAGATAGGCTGGTACATAACTGCATGTTTGATTTAGGAGCCTCATGTAATGTAATGCCTCTTGAGGTAATGAATGAGTTAAATATCAAGGTAACAAAATCTTTTGGGAAATGTACTACTATGGATTCAAGAGAAGTGCTAGTAATTAGATATGTCAAAGGATTAGTAGTGTAACTGAAGCTTATCCAAGAAAGTACTTAACCTTGAATGTAGTTATTGTGGATTGTCCTTTGAAATGGGGGATGTTATTATCCAAAAAATGGGTAGCTAGTGTGGGTGGAAGTGTGCAAATGGACATGTCTTATGAAACCATACCAATTGAGGGCAGCCTTGTGAAGTTATATGGTGAGAAGAAAATGTTACATCTCATTGAGGACCCTAACAATGCTTCTTATGAAGTATTGTACATAGATGTTGATGTTGATAACTTTGTGGGATATGCTGATTGTAAGGAGCATAAAATTGATGAGTGCAAGTATCCTAAGTAGGTTGGTTCTCCTTGGACTCGATGTTTGATGGAGCATGTTCTAGATTTGGTAATGGTGTTGGTGTTGTTTGATATCTCCAAGCCAAGAGGATTTTAACTTTTCTTTTAAACTCAATTTTGAGTGTACAAACAATATTGTAGAGTATGAAGCACTTGTTGTTAGGTTTAAGGATTGCTTGGAAATATGGTGTCAAGATAAATTGTTGTTAAAGGGGATTCAGAGCTAATAGTCAAGCAAGTTAGAAAGTTGTATGCTACAAAGAATCAAAGAATGAAATAGTATAAGCATGCAGTTTGGGACTTCATTGAAATGTTTGATTCTTTCAATATAATACATCATGATAGAGCTATAATACTTGTAGTAAAAAAATTGGCAGTATTAGGATCTAGGTTTGAAAATTGTACAATGTCTCCCTATTGTGAATATGATATTGAAATATTGACCAAGCCGTTTGTCCCTGACAATATCAAGCACTTGACAGTTTTGAAGATGATGCTCAAGTCCAAAGGTTTCTACAGAATAAAGGGAATTTTCTAATCAAAGTATGGACTGGGAACCAATGGTTTGTGTAAATGATGGAAAAGAGACCTATTTGGTAAAGACATTATCTAATTGAAAACCAATACTATTCCCAGAGGTTTGGTTACACTGGAATCAAATTTTGATAATGCTTGATTGCATTGTCAATAGACACATGTCATCCTTGAGAGATGTTGAAGAATATAACCTGGGCACAAAGGATAAACCTAGGAGAATATGGCTAGGCAGAAAACTTGAATAGAGAAGAAAAGAAATCATATGTCCAATTGCTAAAAAGTACCAGGACTTCTTGGCTTGGTCATATTCAGAATGAAAGCATACAGGAAGACAATTTTTAGCATGAAATACCCCTAGAAGCCAATTCCAAGATGTTAAGGCAGAAAAAGACCAATTAATCCCCTTCTTTCCTAAAAATACAAGAATAGTTGAAAAAGTTAAGGGATGGAGGAATCATACAACCTACAAGATACTCCTCATGGGTAGCAAACCTAATACCTGTTCAAAAGAAGAATGGAGACATAAGATTGTGTGTTAACTTTAGAAATTTAAATAAGGCATCAATTAAAGATAACTATCCCTTGCCAAATATGGATAACATGTTGTAATTGGTTACAGGTTTAGAGTTGTTATCTACTTTGGATGGTTTCTCTGGGTATAACCAAGTGGTTGTGAAGTAGTCAAAGAGAATCAAAACCACTTTCACCACTCCATGGGGAACCTATGTGTATGTCAAATGTCATTTGGCCTGATGAATGTTGGAGCCACATTTCAAAGAGCAATGGATGTAGCATTCTTAGGATATATAAATGACTTCATTGTTTGTGTATCAGGATGATGTGACAATTTTTCAAGGAAAAGAAGTGATCACCTGCAACATTTAGAAAATATGTTGTTAAGATGCAAGGAATATGGTATATCACTGAACCCTAAGAAATGTCATTTTGGGGTTCAAAAGGAAAAGTTGCTTGGACATATAGTGTCAAAAGTGGGGTCATGATTGATCTTGAGAGAGTGGAAGCCATTAACAAAGTTCCTATTCCAAGAACCAAAAAGGGAATTCAATCCTTTTTTGGGAAGATAAATTTTATTAGGAGGTTTATTTCCAACTTTGTTGAATTGACTATCCCAATCACCAATATGTTGAAGAAAGATTAGAGTATCAAATGGGAAGAAGAAACTATTCAATCCTTTACTTGGGATTAAGGAAGCATTGAAGAATGCCCCTGTTTTAGCAGCTCCTAATTATAAAAAGGCTTTCCAAATGTTTTCCTTTTCTTCAGAGAATACTATTGCATCTGTGCTATTACAAAAGGATGATGAAGGAGCTGAAAGACCAATTGATTTCTTTAGTAAAGCATTACAAGGAGTAGAATTGAAGTATACTATCATGGAGAAACAATCCTTTTCTTTGGTCAAGGCCACAAAAATCTTTAGGCCATATATTTTGAGCTCTAAAGTCATAGCTTATGTTCCCCATACCATGGTTAAGGATATCCTATCAGAGATGGAAATTTCAAGTAAAAGATGCCGATGGGAAAATAAATTGCAAGAATATGATATGGAAATCCAAACTAAAAAATTGGTTAGAGGATTGGGCCTAGCAAAGGTTAATGGAAAAAAGCAACCTATAAATAGTTGAGATAAATGAGGTTAAAGAAGAAAGATTGAATATTCTTGAGAAATTGACAAATTCTGAATGGTACAAGGATATTATTTTTTATCTCAAACATCTACAATGCCCTGAGTATTTAAGCAAGAATCAAAAGAGAGCACTTAAGTTAGCCTCCCAAAATACATCATCACTGATTATGGGTTAGCTTGGAAGAACCCTGAGGGAGTTATTTTGAGATGTATCACTAAGGATGAAGCCCCAAAAATAATTGATGATTTCCATGGAGGAGTTTGTGGAGGGAATTTTTCGGAAGAGTCATAGCTCATAAAATCTTAAGGGCTGGTTACTGGTGGCCAACTCTTTTTAAAGATACAACTCTACTGGTAAGAAAGTGTGAGAGTTGTCAACATTTTTTAGAAAGATTGAAAGCTTTAGGCTCCCTCCCTTTGCAGCTTATATCAATTGAAGCCCCATTTAAGTAGTGGGGAATGGACTTCATTGGTGAGATTTTAGATTCTTCAAGTGTAGGCCATAAATGGATATTAGTGGCCACTGATTACTTCACCAAGTGGGTGGAGGCAATCCCTACCAAGAAATCTACCCACCAAATTGTTATGGACTTCATTCTAAATAATATAATTTGCAAGTTTGGAGTGCCTACTAAGATAGTTGCTGACAATGCTATGAGTTTTCGAGCCAAACCTTTGGTAGCCATTTTTCATGAGTATGGGATAAATTTAGCATATTCTTCAAATTATAATCCCCAAGGTAATGGAAAATATGAATCAAGCAAAAAAATTAGTTGAAGATAATCAGAAGGACCTTGGAAGTAAACAAATGAAGTGGGGTGAGTAGTTGAAGTTTGTTGTTTGGGCTGATAGAATCACTGTTAAAAGAGCTACTGGAAAAATTCCATTTGAGTTGGTGTATGGAACTCAAGCTCTACTTCCCCTGCATATGCAATTATCTTCTTACCAATTTATCCAATAATTGGAGGACCAGGAGGTCAGTCCCTATGATGCTCGTATTAATCAAATTGTTGAATTAGATGAAGAAAGAAGAGAATCCCACCAAAGACATGTGAAGTTTAGGAAAAATTGAAGAAATTATTTGATAAAAAGGTAAATCCAAGAGCTTTCAATGTGGGAGATCTCATCCTATGTGGGATAACAGACATGAGGATAAGGGAAAACATGGAAATTTTGATGCATTATGGATGGGCCCTTATTCTATTGACATTTGGATTGGTGAGCACACCTTTTCTTAAAATACCTAGATGGGGAATTACTTGAGTTGCCTATTAATGGCATACACTTAAAACATTTCCTTGATTGATTTCTTAGAATCAAGGTACACATCATTGTATAGTGTATAGTCTTTTTTTTTTTTTCTATTTTCACGTTTTTCTATTTTGGTTTCTCTTGGTCACTGGCGATCAGTTCTTGTTGGTTTCTCGGTTCATTCTTAGGAGGGTTGGTTTTGTTTCTTTGTTTTGGAGGTCGGTTATTGACTCCATTTCCCAATGGATTTTGGCACATGGTCTACTATGTTTTTCTTACGACACTCGCTGGGAGTGCCCATCCCCGAGTCGAGCTGATGTTGGTGCTCGATTTAATCTTGCCTTGTTTGTTCAAAAAAATTTCTCAATCTGCTTGGTTTGAAGTATTTTCTATCTCCCTGTATGGATGCGTGAAAACTTTCTCCTTCATTTTTATGTCATTTTTAATCCTTCTCTATGGTCATGGATCACATTTAGCCATGTATTATTTGCAATTTCTCTGTCCATGAGGAACATTTTGAATTTTGGGCATGAATGGTGAAGTTTCCCCTGCATTTTATTTTTCCATGGTTGTGTTTTCCCTGTCAAATTTTATCTCAATGTCTACAGATATGTGTCCATCTCTAATTGGAAAAGGCATGGCAGGTTTATTTGGTGAACTTGTCACTTTTATAAAAATGTCAAATTGGCCCTGCGGCTCCATTGATTTCTAATTGGTTAGTCAAAATTATGAAGTGGCGGAACAATTTTCTTATTTTTTTCCCAAAGGTGTACACATGTCATAAGTTGAGCAAGATTCAGAAAGTGGGCCTTTTTTTTGTTTTAAGGCATTATGGAAAAAGAATAAAAAGGTAAAATAAATGCCTAAGGCCTGCAAGAGGACACGTGGCCACTTTTAAGTCAAAAGCGGAAGGTGGGCTATCAGAGCACTTTGAAGTTTTTTAGCTTTGTTTTATGAAAAAGGAATAAAGTATAAAAGTGAAGTGCACCTCGCTAATGCCCAAGTAAAGCCACGTGTTGAGTCTACATCAAAAGTGGGGAGGTAGGTTATGGAGCACTTTGGAGTTTTTAAGCTCTGTTTTGAAATGAAGTAAAAGTATAAAAGTGAGCTGCGACTCCGTTGGGGCCCACATAAAATTTTAAAGCTAGAGAGGTGGGTCACCGGGGACATTTTGAGATTCTCGATTTGTTTTGAAAAAGAATAAAAGTCATAAAGTAAGTCATGCCCATCGATGCCCAAGAAAGCCACATGTAGGGCCTATATTAAAAGTGGGTGGGCAGGCCAAATTGTCTAAAAGTACTCATTTTCTTTAAGTGATATAAAATGTGAAAAGCACCCCTATACCCGCTTCAACTCAAATATTTTCCACATGGACGGCTCAAATTTGAAGTTGTGAAAGACAGAGTTAATGGTTGTGATATAATGCATCTAGTTTTTCGCCATTATTGCTCCTACGCAAACCAAGGACCTTAAGGGATTCAATTGATTTCATCCTTTTTGGTTAATTCCATGGTCTCTTGTTGTTTTTGTCAGTGAAGTGCAATCGAATTGATTGTGGAGCTTGATTTGTAAATCTGAGAAGTGCAAAAGTTGAAGTTTTGAAACAGAGTTGCTTGGGCACCTACAGAAAATGAATTATCAGTAGAGCAAGATGCAAGAGAAAAAGAATGAATAGAAGGAAGCTACAGGCTTGAAAGAGGATGGAAATTCTGCCATAAGAGATGACCGGAGGCCCCAGAGATAAAGTAATAAGTGGAAAAAATAATTGAACAATCTTATCTTTTGTACACCTGGAAGCTTTTGGGTGTAAGTTTGTTAAATATCACTTTCTGGAACAAATCTGTAAAAAAACAAAGTATTCCTCAAATATTCTTATTTTGGGGAAAATTTGGGATGAGTGAGCGAGTGAAATTGTATAAATGCAATGAGAATACTCTTACAAATGGTCGGGGGGTTAATTTTTTTGAGAAAGTTTGAGAAAAACCATTTTCCCAAGAGACCATGTATGAGAAACCTGTTTATTTTCCTATGTTTTAGATTTAATCACATCAAGATGGTTATAAGTGTATAACCATTGAAAATCTCTAAGATTGTTAAAGAAATTCTCCCCTATTGATGAATCTAATGAACCTTGAAATGAATCTATGTTGATTATGAGCATTTATGTGTTTGTCTCATTTCAGAATGTTTTCAAATAGTTTTTCTTGTTCCTATTGCAATATTATGTTGAAATCCCTCTAAATCACACAAGATCTCATCCATGTGTTAGTATTGTGGCATTTTCAATTTCATTGTGAGAAGAGCTTTCATCTTGTGATGCAAATAAACAATTTAAAATCACTTTACTTTCATTATGTTGATAAATTTTTTGTAAGTCTATGAGTGTATCTTAGGTGTGACGAATCAGGGACTTTCAACATTTAATTGAGTCTTTAGCATGAGCCTTTGTGTTGAATTCTTGAAGAGTGTATGAAACCGTGCATCTTTGGGCCTCCATTGATACACACCTTCTAGTTGAAGGAATATTTTGTCTATTTGAAAGTATTTTGTTTGTGAGTTTTCCAATATTTGTAAACGTTCTCAAAGATCTAGTATAATAAACTTTATCTTCCTTAACTTCCCACACAAAATTTCTTAAATGATAAATTCTACATGAACTACCCCCGTTTGTAGTGTATGTCCACAAAGGTTTAATAATTTCCACTACCAATATATGTAGAATTAATCGGGATCCAATTATTGTCTTTAGTAACTTTGAACCTTGTCCAGAAACATCTTCACTCTCCAGATTGACAAATCGTGAGATTTAGATTATGTTGTATTGATGAAATTTTCTCAAGGTTCTCATGAAAATTATGTAGAGAAACATATGTTGATATCCATCACCAACACAAGTTACAGAACGGGTCCTCTCACCCTAGTTAAAGGTACAAACTAAATTAGTGAGGGTAGATCAAACCCTCAGTGAGGTGCTATCCATTTCTCCAATTCCTGAGTGACCAAGAGTCAATTGAATCCCCTCCCCGGCTATAAAATGACTTATATCATGATTTATCTATCTCTAAGCATCCTTCCAGTTTCGTGATGTTGCTCATCCCTCATAGGAGAATCAATTTGGATACCAATCAATTAGTATACGAGAACCTACCTCTTGTGCTTCCCTCCTGCATATGGTACCTTCTCTCATAACCATTCCCCTAGTAAAGGAATAATATTATCTTTCCTTAACATTTTGCATACTTCCCGACCTCATCTAGATACTTCTGCAGAGCCTCAACATTATTCCTCTGCTCTAACTACCTTTATTGCTCCTTTAGACACTGGATCTCTCCTTGTAGGCTCTAAATCACATCCATAGTCTCTTAATATACCTCTTTCTAATGAGTAGGGTCTGAATAATTTCCACATATCACTTTCTCTCTTGTAACTAGTGTCCTTCGTTTTGGTATTTCCTTGGCGCGCGTGTCCTTTACTCGCATCTTCACTAATACAAGTTCTAATCCATACTCATGCACCACCCTTGACATCCATTGTGAGTTTTTTTATTTATGATCACTATCCCAATTACCTTTTAATTTCAGTGATGTTGGTTCATATGTTCATAAAGCTCTAGCCACTCCTCATACTTATGCTTCTTCCTACACCACGAGCATTGTGACACTCGGACACTCATGCTTATAATGCTTTTTAGACTCATAATTATAATAGGTTCCTCATGGGAACTCACTCCTTCCTCCATGATTTCTATGACCATGAAATCCTCCATGGAAACGTTTTCCATGCACTCCTCCATCTGCGTGCCCTTCATAACAGTGATCATCATCCTTGGAACTACTTGTAAGGATGGTCTGGAGCACACCAAGATCAATGGCATCATGAATCTAATCAATCAACCTATAATATTGGGTGTCATGGGTTGTAGAGGTACATATATTTCAATAAAAATAACTTTTCTTATAGATTGCGCTTGACTTTGTAGTAGAGGACACCTACTTGCATCATGATCCCTGTGGAAAATTTCACAATCTACTGTTATGGCATGTATTGATTTTCAAGGGAAACTATCCTTGGCATGCCCCTCTATCTCACAATATATACACCATAGACCACTGCGAGTCTCATGTGCCGAGTTCAAATTTAGCTTCTCTAATTACTTGGCCATTACTGAGCAATCGAGCCTCTAGGAAGGGGCTAACACAAGTATCTACATTTCAAATGGAATCAATGTGGAAGGTAACTTCTAAGGCCTTATGTGGGTCTATGAATGTCTTATGTGAAAGAACTCTTCTAAATTGTGTTATTAATCCTCCAAAAAACCACTGACCATACTGGGAAGGATGGATATCATATGATAGTTTTGACAAGATAGTTTTGAAACGTGGGTCATACTCACACACTTTGTCTTCCATTCCTTACTAGATCTCTTTCAAAGTGCTGATGCTCTTTTTCTCAAATTTAGGGATATGGAATTCTGATAGGAAGGTGTTATTCACCATAGTGTAGTTTACAACCATTTGATGGGGTCATACTTATGATACCAACTATGTGTGCACCCTTACATCATCATTACAAACCGACTTGCCTTCCGCTCCGGGGTAGTGATCCCTTTTGGGCACCATAGTAGTTCACACTTGTGCACATGCTCTGTAACATCTTCAACACCCTTGTAATCTAGTAGATGTAGAGACATTCCAAAAAATACTTGCGGTGGTGGTTGAGACCCTTTCTGCCGCCTGATTCCATTTGGTGTTTCCTTCCCCACCATATTCACTTTGGATCCACCGAGTCCTATTCCTCCCGATCCACCTTCAGATCCTCCAGTCCACCAAGTCCTCCTCCTATAGCTAGTAACGAGTTTGAAGTGGTCATACCTAGTAATCCTAACATCTCACTAAACTACGTGTCGATGTTTTGTGATATTTCCCCACTATAAAAAGTGTATCCTGTGTGAATCCCAGACGTGATACCCAAAATATGTGTACATATAATTTGCCAAAAATTCCCTCTAAATACATGAATTGATTGTGCAGCCATAGATGTCCCAAATGAGAATTTCTACCTCCTTGGTGTAGATTAGTCACTTCCATAGATACCAACTTCGTTAAGGATACTTGTTTCTTGATTTGGAAAACTAAGCGCTAGGGGTCAGTCTCCAGGTGGATTTAGATGCACACCGATGGTTCGATTTCTCCACGTAATGAAATCTCATCAAAATCTGAAGGGTTTTCTCTCCCACACTTTCCAAGATGGGGTAGCATATATTTCTTAGGTTCCACTTCCTCTGTGTGAATCTCAATTCCTTCCCGCAATGTATTCCTCCATAGATCTATCATTCTTGCATGCTTGCATTGTCTAGCCATCTCCCTTTCACACGCTTCACCATATTTGAGTTGTCTTTTTTCCCTCTCCTTTTCCAATGCAATGTCTTTCATCTTCCTCCACCTTAGCTTCCTCACCCAATGCTCAGAGAAGCTTAGATGACTATAGGGAATTCCTCAAAACTTAGCATAATGATCAATATCTTCATAGCTAATGGGATAGCTTGAAAAAAAGATCCTCTAGGTTCCCATAGGAACTCAAAATCAGCAACCTCTGGACGGAATACGTAGAAATGGTGTATTCTAGAGTATAACTAGTCAACACTCTTTTCCAATAGTGATCAAAAACATGTGTCCATGTCGATCCACATCCTATAGCCTTTGGTAATCATCTAATGTCCACATGCATGATCTATAGTACCAGACTTGATCTAAATGCATATGCTTGAGAGCCATTCATATAATTTGACTGGAAAATAGAAAAAGGTCTCATACAACTCATGGTATAGATGCTCTTCTACCCATCTCGCATGCATCAAAAATAGGTATTATACTAAATCTTTGAGAAAACTCATCCTCTGTGACTTTAAACCATGCTTCAACATTTTTCAAGGTCCAGTGCTTTGTAATCACACATCAAAGGAACCAATATGTATGCCATTTCTCATAGCAAATTCAAAAAGAGGTCCCAAAAATGGAACCAAGATGTAGTCATTTTCATATCCTTAGAACAACAGTCTAATCCCATGCATTCGACCTATCACCTAGTAGGTTCTGGGCACTAAATTGAGGAACGTGCATGTGCCAAGACCCTCCTTTATGTTATTATAGTGAGAATAAATTGTTAACGAGATAATATAGGAAGATAAATGAGCATACATGCATTCATGCTAAGAGCCTAGGATGAGTTACTACATCAATGCATCCATTCAGATGACAAGGGAAATATCAAACAAATAACAAATCTGATTCATAATATAAAGAAAATGCACTAGGGTTTATACCCATGAACAATATATACTTAAAATGGAGCCATATATTCATATTGATATTTGTTCAAGTAACCACATTACATTCATCAAGGCCATAACAGACCAGTGTATCCATGCAGATAAGACTCATGCATCAAAAGCCCTAGTTATGCCTCCCATATTACATAAATATTTTAAAATTCCCATCCCTCTAGATATTCTAACACTCCTATAGCTCTCCTAATGAGAATCCCAACCCATAGGACCCTCTATTATTTATATAGAGCTTCACCTCTCTAATTTCTATATATCTCTCCATGATGCCCTACAGATGTCTCTCATGGTCTCCCAATCCACACATTTATCTTTCCATCTCTCTTATGCCTCTCTTTTTATTAGACTTGAGCATCTCTATATATAGCTTTATCAACCACCACCATGCCTTCCTGAAGTAGTAGATCGGTTGCCAAGTGTCAAGGTGGTCCTCCAATGGAGCATGCTTAATCTAATCTGAGCTCTCCACTCTTTGTAATGATGTCTTTATAGATCATTTCATTTCATGGAATATTCCTTTCTTGACCATCAAGACATAAGGATGACACCTTATCCACTCCGCATGCTAGTCGGATCATGCTTTCCTCGTGTGTTTTATGAAATGCTGAATATGGATAAGTCCTGAGATCCCTTTTCTCTACCTTGCGCATGCCTCGTGGGTTCTACAAAACCCTACTAAAACCTTGTCCTACAAACTTTCACCTTATGTGACCTTATTCATATTGGTCCCACATGCCCATGCACCCTTTGGAACTTAGCTAAATATTTTGAGGCTCAACAAACAAGGTAGAATGTGACTACCATACTTTAAGGAAAACTTATGTTTATCCAAGTCGATCTGCCTACATTATGAGGCTTATTTTTGATGTCATAAGTATGAAGCTAATACGTTTGGATATTGGGGACTATGTGGCTATGCTTATCTACCTCCATCTTAATCCTAGATTGGAAAAGGGTCAGTATGTGGAGAATGAGTTCATGCTCCCAAGCCCGCCTAAAGGAAAACATACAATTCAAAATGTGGCAGCTTCAAAGCCTACCTTGACTTTGGAGTAAGATGAGGAAGAAGAAATCAATGAGGAGAGTGGAGGCTTAGACCATAGAGGTCGGAGGCGGTCCATTGACAATGAAGAAAATGAATGCATAGATACTCCTCCAAAACCACAAGGAGAAGAGGAAGACATGGACATAAACACATTACGGGGGAATGCTAGTTCAAAAGGGTGTTTAGAAGAAATAGAACCCAAGGCATAGGAATATATGAACCTTTATGAAGGTCACCTTGAATCTCCCCTAAAAATAAACACTCGAGAAAAAGAGGAGAAGAAAGTTGAAGCTTAAAGAGGATGAGGAGGAGGAGTCAGGGGAGCGAACCAGAAACCCTAGTTCAACATGAAGATGTAGAGGATCCTTGGGATGAAGAGATGAGAGATGATGAGGAAGGGATGAAAGAAGTAGATGAATCTTTGGGAAAGCCACCCAATGCACCTATTACTACTCAGGAAGGAGAAGGCATAACTCTAGACCTTGGCACCCAAGTTCCTATGGGACTAAGGACAAAAAGAGAGAGGGAAAGTGAATAATATGTTGTCCCTAATATGGGCTATGCTAAGGACACTAGAAAATATTCTGCACCTATTTTCAGAGCACTTTGGGCCTTAAAAATTTATATGGTTGGGAGTTGATGGATCCAAATATGGCTACTACACATAAGGAAGAAGATATCCTGGTCCATGCATAATCATATGGATAAACCATATTTTGACATGTGCGAAGAGTCATGTGTCTCACACAGAGTGAAGAAGGAACCCCGAGTAGGCACATGATAGTAAAAACTACTCTAATATTAGATGAGTAGGTTAATAATGCCTTCGCAAGGTATCTGCTTTGAGGTGGTGTGGAAGAACATTGATAAAGGTCACCATTCGAGCATTTCTTGAAGATATCAAGGAGGAAACTATAGAGATAAATAACTTAAAAAAGAGAAGGAATGAGAACAAGAAAAGACTGAGACCTTTGTTATCATGGATAGGGATCTTAGTGATCACATTCTTAAAACAAGGCCTCATCTATAATCTCGGGTTCTGAAAATTTCCTTCTACTATGCATTATGTGTGCACTTTGGTCAATTTGGTATTAGATGATGGGCCAATTCAAATGCCCACACCAAAATATTTTGAATAAGAAGCAATAAGTTAAAGGGCCAATATTGTTAGAAAATTTTCAACTTATGAGGCTTTACTCCAAACCTTAAAAGATGAGCTGAAGAAATCCAACCAAGCTCTCAATTTATGTGTGGTGCCATATGCCATAATAAGGATCAGAACTATAGTAGAGGATAATGAAGTTCTGAAGGCAATTAAAGATGAAAAAATTAGGCATGCAGAAAGGTTAGCACTGGTAAAACAAAAGTGTGAGGCCCTCGAAGAAAGCCTAGGATCCACACAAGGATAAAATTGATGAGATTGGGAAACTCATAACACAAAAGATGAATCTCATGGAAAGAATATTGTCATATATGGAAAATGTTGTTTGGGTGCTAGAAAATGAGAAAGAGAAGATCACTTAGGATAGAATGGATGTCATATCCACCAATATTCCATCTTTGCTTATGAAAAGTCTCAAATAGTGCACTTTTGTTTCATAAAAATAACATTTGGACAACTTATAATAAAATATTTTCTTTCTTAAGATTTATAGTACTATTTTTAAATGTTCATGATGCTCATACATGATTTTAAAATAGATAAGAACATCATTCAAGAATATAAGTAAAAACTTATCCATGTATTCTTAAAAGATATTATTCATTAAATTCATAAAAGGTGCAGGTGCATTTGTTAAACCGAAAGGTAAAACCGTGAATTAAAAATGTCCATACCTTATCCTAAAGGGTATTTTATGAATTTCTTCATCTTTGATTCTTAATTGGTGATACCTTAAGAAATATATATCTCAAAATATACTTGATGCACCATGCATTTGATCAAACAAATGATCAATTCTAGGAAATGGATATCTTGCTTCGATAGTTTCTTTGTTTAACATCCTATAATCAATACAAATTCTAAGTGTTCCATATTTCTTTTCACAAAAATTACTAGTGCTCTCCAAGGTGAGAAACTTGGTCTAATCAAATCCTTAGAATAAAAATCTTGTAACTATGCCTTAATCTCTACCAGTGCAATGGTAGTCATTCGATAAGGTGTTTTAGAAATAAGCTCAGTTCTTGGTTTGATTTCAATCATGAAGTCAAATTATTGTTTGGGTAGAAGACCAGGTAGTTCTTCTAGAAACACATAGCTGGAATCTCTTAATAGTGGAAAATTTTCCCGAAATCACTATCCATTTCTTTTTATTTTTACACTAACTTACTAGAAATAAAAATTCAGTATCTCCAGTATCAAAAAGTATAGTAATAGGCATACCAAATAATTTTCATGGCACTTCTATGGGCATAACTTGTTTTTCATCTTGTTTATTAGCTATTGCAGCATGTATCCTATGCGCTGATTATTGTCATCTTTCTTTGTTAGGAATATCTATGTTGTAGTGTGAACATAGAATATTATGTAAGTGATTATATTATCTAGGATAATATAATATGTGTCGTAATAATTAATTACATTATTGTAAATGTAATTATGAGTGGGAGAGTAAATATTGTTATGAGTTGTTGAGTAAACAAATCATTAACAATATTAGTTTTGTGAGAAAACAAAATCTCACGTAAAATAGCATGGAGTTGTTTTAGGAGTTATGTGTGGAGATATTTATGGAGACTATATCTCCTTAAATATAGGAACAACATCTCCTATTTAAATGGATGTAATACTTCATATGAATGTAGCAAGAATAAAGAGTAAGATTTCAAATTTTCTTTATGCAATTATGATATTAATTTTTCATTCTTTAGAGGGCACTGATTTGCATAGTGATCCTTACCATAATTGAAACAGCCCCTATAGGTCCTCTTTTTCGTTTATATTTATTTCTAGCATTGAAATTATTGTTTTTTCCTCCAAAGGACTTCTTTCCATTATTATTATTCTTCACAAAGTTGTTTTGAATGTTCACAACAAGTTTATTTTATATTGTTTTGTTATTATTGTTAGTTACAAACTTATCTTTGGCACAAAACATTTTGCATGTAACCTTTTTGGGTGCAAGAGATGAAGACAAATTAGGAGTTTTCTTACGATTCTCTTCCTTATGGGCAAAAATGATTTTAATTTTTTTCCTGCCGAATGGATTTTTCTACAACCCCTTCCATGGTGGTTGGGATGTGAACATCTACTTCACCCCCTATGATAGGGTTCAATCCCATAATAAACTTATGTATCCTAAAATTCTCGTTAGTTTGATACTAAGGCACGTACTTAAGAAGTTTAGTAAACCTCTCCCAGTACTCTGTTACAATTAATTTTCCCTGAATTAAATTATGAAATTTTGTCATTTTCTAATCATAATAGAGTTGTGGCAGCCAACATTGCCTAAAGTAGCTCTTAAACTAATCCCAAGTGATGCTTGATTCATCAATGTTCAATTCAACTTTACGACTGTCCCACCAGGAGGATGCCTCATGGGAAAGATGATAAGCTCCCCATACTACTTTTGTTTCTTCTGAGAAGTTCCTTATTGCAAAGTAATTCTCCATTTTGCTAAGCCAATTCTCACTCCATCCCCTAGTCTACTGCCATCAAAATTTTGTGGAATTATCCTCTTTATGTCATTTGTGAGTTCAACTGCTAATCTTTCCTTTTTATTTTCAGGCCGATTGGGTACATTTGTATTTGCATTCACAACATTATTATTGACATTCACAACATTGTTATCTGCTGCATTATTACTATACATGCCCAAATTCACAGCATTGGCGTTGTTCCCCGGAGGTTGCTGATTGTTATTACCAACATCATCTTCCTCCTCATTACCCATAACATGATGTTAAAGTACAATTAAATGATATCTTGTGTCCAACATGGAAATAAGAATCACATCAAGTTTTTGTGCGGTAGCTACCTCTCCACCTGGAGGTGGGTTATTTGTAGTATCCCCCCTTGTTCTAACCATTTTTATTAATAAGAAAATTAATTTTATATCAGATATGGACTCAATAGGTACAAGAGCTGCAACCTTTAATATTGATACTAAGATGTAACGTCCAGTTTTTAAGACTTTAGAAACAAGGATTTTTTTACATAATGTTCTCTATTCTAAATTAATATAATTTAGAACACACATTCCATTGCCAATCCATCTCATAACAGAAAACCATATACAACTGCAATGACTCGGTGAGACACCGATCTCGATTCCTTGACTCGTTATTATACCGAACTCTCATGTTAACTTAATAATGTGTATACTATGTATGCTTAGATCCTTTATCCTTTTAGGGGTACCCAAGTATTTTGTCTAAGAAGAATATCAAAATATATGTTACCGATATTCATCCTAAATCACGCATCTTAGACTAGGTGACATAAAACAACATTGCCAACAACTTGTGATACTTTGGCCAAAGTTTTAAAACATGTTTACCATGTTTACATTTCAAGACGACATAATCATTAAAAGGAATATCTCCTTCACCACACTTGTTCTATTATCAAGAATGGTATTTCTTGACTTCTGTTAACTCAATCTGATTCAAGGTTTCACACTAGACAAGGGCAGCAACATGCACTAGTGTGGAAAACTATTCATGGTGACTAAGAATACACGACACACTCAATCGACTTACGCCAATTGGGTGTGTCTAGTCACCCTAAGTCAACATGAGTTGACCAAAACACTAGTCGAGGTTTCCGTCTTTGGTTAGGGTGGAACCATGAGCCAAACATCCACATAATGTCCATCGAGTTAATCAAACTAATTGGGGTGTGCAAGAATAGCAAGATGCATCCCAAGATCCTCGTAATGACCCATGTCATTATGAAGGTACTCGAATGCAGTTGCTATGTTACAACATCTAACTAAGTTCCCTCAACTAGACTAACATACTTTATATTATTAGTTTGTTAACCCAATAAATTATTATCTTAAAGATTAATAATAACAACGCTTTTAAGATCTTACTAAGCATCATTTACCTAAGAAGGTTACAAGATGTATTTTACATGAAAGGAAGGTATGCATATAAAATATTCCTTCCTAAACACCCTAAATTCATGTTTAGGTTCATCTTAATCTTATCTGTTTATTTCATATGTCATCATGACTAAACTTAATGTTATGAAAGTGTGATCAATATATCCTTTTAACTTCAGTTTAAACTTATAACATGCTTAATTGAAACTTTTACTTTACACTTCATACTACTGAAAGTCTAAATCCCTTTATTATAATTTTAAAACATTCATGTTTCCATTAAAAAAAAATGCTTAAGGAAAAACAAAGACAACCATCCTCATAACTAATCATAACACCTATCAAGATAAAAAAATACAAATTTTTGCTTAATTGAAAGGAAAGTATCTTTTTTCCTTATCAAGGACCAATGTCCTAACTATGAATACATATAACATATTCCTTAGCATAACAAATAATTCATACACATTTATATAATCAATCATATCCCCTTTTACCATTTTAAGGATCTACCTAAGAGTATCAACTTAGTTGTGCTCTTTCACGTGAAATGAAATCAACTAATAGTGCAGATCCTTAATCCAAGGAGCTTATATATCATAAAAGCTAATAAGTTGTGTAATCCCAAATCACATAAATATCTAAATTTCCCCCTTTATGAATGATATTACTTAGTAATATATCAAAACTTATGCCAATGAAAGTCTCATAAGTAAATCAGCAAACAAAAATCATCAAAGCAATTCATTTATCAAAAAGGGAGTGATCCACTCACTAAACTTAGGAATATTTCAAGGATTAAAAATATCATTGCATCAATATAAAACTAGTTTTAATACTTCTTCTTTCAAAAAAAATTAAATTTAAGTAATGTTGCTACATAGTCATCATAATAAAGAGATAATTTATTTAATAAAACAAATGTAACTTTCTATATGTCTTTCTCCTTTCATCTTTTACTGAAATTCACCTGCAAAATTGTTAGCACGAGTCAGTTCATATGATCTAAGAATGATAAACAATATAACGTTAAAGCAATGTGCTTTTCTAACTATTTGAAAAAGGAACCCCGTTGTTAATGAAATAGTTCCAAAATCACAAATTAAAATGAACAGAAAGACTTTCCAAAATATTACAAACCAAGAAGGAGAGAGAAATATCATAGGTTCTTCAATAAGTAATGTTTAAGTAATAAATAATTAAATCAACATAATTAATTCTATCTCAAACACAAATATGAACTCATTACAACTTGTTAGTCATCCAACAACAATATTTAAGGAAGAAGTAGTTCATATTTATAACTTAATATTTACTTTTCAATCAAGCTTCCAACTTAATCTATTGCTTATTTAATAAGAAGCACAATGATATAAATAACTACTCTTCTATACTAAGTATAATGTTTTGGTATTTAAAATGTTAAAAATTATAATTAAGACTGAAAGATAAAACAAGATTATGAGAATCATTTCATAAAATAATCCTACCTAACTAAGGCTTAACACAAAAATTAGAACAAAACCATCATAACTCATGGTATAAGTTCCTTGCAGACCTGAATTCATTTCAAATTTAGGATCTTAAAATATAAAGACATAATTAACATTCCAGGCTTCCCAAAAATAACCATATCTAGAAGTAAGTGGTTTCACATAAGCTACCAAAGAAGAAATGAGAACATCATTTTATACAACACATAATCTCAAAACTAACCAATCCCTAATTAAATAAAATGAGCACTCATACACACAAATTAGACTAAATCAAGGTTACGAAAAATCCAAGATCAAATAGAAGGATCTAAGATAATAAGATCTTCCCTAAATAAGAAGGCTAAACCCAACTTGGGTAGTAAAAATTCCATGCGAGAATAAAAGACACAAAAGGAAGAAAACATAGATTACCATGAACAACCCAGAAATTCCTAACATACTCACCAATTCAAAGGTTGGGCCCAAAACAAGGAGGAGTATCTAAAAAATGGAGCTTACATCCACACAAGAAGAATATCAAGGTTTATTCAAACCTCAAACTCCTCTTAAACATTAATAAGTTAAAACTCAACTTAAAACATTCCATACTATAGTTACCTATTTCCTAGGTTAACCCATGAGGGTATTCATTTCAATTTACTCAACTATGAAAAGGAAGCACATACAAGTCCTTGCAACAACTGGTCCAACCGAGAAGGATTGTAATTATGGCAAATGAAGAAGAAAATTAATTATAAACAGTATCCCTTAAAGAAGAACTCACTTCTAGTGCTACACAAGCTTTAAATGCCTAAATAAGATCAACAAAATCTTACCTATAGCAACCACGTATCCTAGAATGGGTAATAATAAACGAATCAGTTTAAGAGAATGGAAACCATAAGCATCAACAAGTATACCCTCCTATTCATCTTCCATGAAATATACAGTCTCCCAAACAAGGGTTCTACAAATGAAACAAAATATTTGATACAACTCCCATTTCATGGTGAGAATATATACATTCATAACCCTAAATAGTACAACTGAATGATTCCACATGTAAAATTACATACATGATATCGTCGACCATTATTGTTAGTTTCCAACTATTATCAACAAGAAACCGAACCAAAATGAAGAACACAAATATTCTCTTAAAACACAGGTGTATATCTTAAACTGCCATGACGAAGTCTCCTATAAAGTTAGTCTCTAACCTTACTAATAAGGAGAGCCTTCTAAGCTAGAATCTACAGATTTCAACAAAAAGTAGATAACTATTTATGCTTACACATTACCCAAACAAGGTAAACCATCAAACACAAATAAAAACACATACTTGTATCAATATCCATGTAAGTTTTTATACGAGAAGCTAAACACAACTGAAAATCAAACAACCCAGATATCATAATCGATACAACACACATAGTATCATAATGCATCTGAAGAAACCAAGTCAAAAACACCATTGAAGTAAGGAGAAGAAACAAAAAAACTAGAACCAAAAAATTTCCAATCAAGAGCAAAGTTCTTTTAATGAAAACATTTAAATAAAAGCAAAATATTTAAAGAGATAGGGCCTATCATGCTTGATAGAGCTCTTGTCTTCTATTCCTTATTGCAAATATTCAAGCAGAACCTCGATAGCAAGATTTCCATGAAAACAGCCAAAGACCAAGCTCTGAAACTTTCCCTTTCTTCCTCTTATAACTTCCTAGCTTGATTTCCGTTACCATCACCGCCATGCAAGGTAAAAATACACATGCATAGATTCAAACCGGAAGTTTGCAAATTGAAAACCACTTAAAGAGATACAAAGTACACAAAAACCAAATGAAAACCAAAAACCACCTTTCTCTCCAACTTCTCCTATTTACCATATAATTTTCCCAATGGCTGAGATCAATTAATGCAAATAGGACTAACATAGTCCTTCCTTATTTCCCTCCTTCTTTAACTAATTGTTGGATATTACAAATTTTAAAACTCCATGCAACTAAACTTTAGCAGAGGTGACAACTCAACCTCCACTAAAATTTCATGCACTCGCCAAAATTAGCGGTAATAAATATTTTAAAGCCTCATTAAAACCTCTTTAATACTTATAGATTGGTGCCATTGACAGCCCATCGTTTGTCATCCATGCCATCACTTTAGGCTAGTGCATTCCCTTAGGTTAGGTTTATTAAACATTAGATTAGAAACCAACTTAGGTCCTTAGGTTAGTTTATTAGTTTAGTCTTAGGGTATCCTAGTTACAAGACATAGGATTGCCCCATTCCATAATCAACCAAAATAATAATATCATCTAGTTTAAACTTAGGAACTTAGATTTAATTAGTTTCCCTTAATAATTATTAAATACCAATTCAACATTACCGTATGAAGAATCCAAAAGACGTTATTGGATCACTTAAGAAGGATGTGAGTAGAAAATGTCACCCATGATCTCGTGGTAATCCTAGGCTTTGAAATACAACATTAATCCCAACTCGGTCAAGTTGACATCATTAAATCAAAATCATGCCTTGGATCACTGAAATAAATCCAAGGTATAGCTATTCGAATTCAAAAATTATAAATACTGAAGCACAAGTTCAAATGCAATAAAGACTTATGAATGAGTTTAAGTTGAATCAATTTACTTTATCCATGTGTAGTGATCATTCAACAAAATAAGGAATGAAATGCTTCATTCTAATTTCAGAATAGACATGGCAGAATTGTATCTATTTTCGAAGATAAACATATTATCTACAACAAACATCATTTCTTAGTTCACAAAAGTACACCTTCAAACAAGAATCAAATATCAACATTTGCAACATTGAGTAAAGAATTCATTATAGATATCAACCATGTTAGAGGCATTACATATCTCTCCCTAAAAAGCATCATCATCCCGATGATTAACTTAGTCCATATTTTAAACAAGAAAAATAATCATAATTATAATTATTTTATCCACAAGTTCTCAAATAAAAACCAGATTTGAGGAATTCAAGTTTTCATAATTTATTACAGCATTAAAATAGTTGTTTCAAGTACTAATAAAATATAGTACCTACGCAAAACTAGCAAAAATTAAAGATAGCTTTAAAAAATTCTTTAATTGTTTCCAATATCAAAATTAATTATGTTCAAATAAATGAGGAAAAGCAATTTTCATGTCCTCAAGGTTTTCCCATGTTGCACTTTCTTCATTAAATTGGTCCCACTGAACCTTGCATTGACTAATTTCATGATTTTGTAAGTGCAACTGGTGAGTTTCCAGCACTCTTATGGGTTCAAACACAATTATTCTTGAGGCCTTGGACCTGCAAGGAATCCTAATTTAACACATATGATACATCTAAAATGTATTTCTTAAGCAAACAAATATGAAAAACATCTTGCATTTGTGAAAAAGTGGGAGGTAATGCTAAGTGATAAGATACAAGGATAATCACTTCAACAATTTCGAAAGGTCCCACAAAACAAGGTGATAATATGGTTGCCTTACCAAAGGTTATAGAGCTCTTTTTAGGCTTAACATGTAAAAATACCTTTTCACCAAGTTCAAATTTCTTATCAATCCTTTTCAGATTTGCATAACTTTTCTTCCTATCCGTAGCTTCTTTTAATCATTCACAAATCATTTTCACTTGTTTTTCCATTTCAGTAAGAATTTCAGGTCCAATTACCTCTCTATCTTCAATGTTATCCCAACTAACTAGAGTTCTACATTTCCTTCTATACAATGCTTCGAAAGGTGTCATTTTTAAAGAGGAATGATATGTATTATTGTAAGAAAATTCAACTAAAGGAAGGTATTCTTCCCATTTGTACTACTGATCCATGCAGTACATTTGTAACATATATTCCAAAACCTAATTAACTCTCTCAGTTTGACCATCTGTTTCTGGATGGTATGTAGAAACTAAAATTCAGTTTTGTTCCTAAGGCTGCATTCAACATTTTCTAGAAATGAGATGTCATTCTAGGGTCCCTATCAGATATAATCAATTCAAGTACTCCATGTAATATGAAAATTTCATGCACAAATATTTTTGCTAAAACATGTGAATCATCCTTAAGATTACCAACAATAAAATGTGTTACTTTTGTCATTTTATCAACAACAACTAAAATAACATCATGTTTATTTCTAGACATAGGCAGTCCCCTGAACAAAATCCATGCTAATTACTTGCCACTTATATTATGGTATGCTATGAGGATATAATAAACTAGTTGGGTGCATATGGTCAACCTGAACACAATGACATTCCAAGCAAAGCAGATATAAAATCAGTTATGTCTTTCTTCATCCCTTTGTAAAAATGTTGCTATATTACATCATTAAGCATTTTTGTAATACCAAGATGTCTTGAGTAAGGTGAATTATGAAATTCCATCATTAATTTTTCCTTAACTCATTTCCCAAAGGTACGTATACCCGATTTTCATATCTTAGAATTCCTTCATTATCAAAGTTAAAACCTTTGTATCTTACATCATTTGGATCTGTAAAAAGTGTTGTTTATACATGTTGAAAGTATAAATAAGATTCCACGCTAATTTTTACCTCATCCTTAAACTGATTTCTCAAAGTTATAAGTACGAAATATATTTCCTATCACTTAGTGCATCTCGCCTCTTTTTCTCGTGCCTTTAATGTAATTTATGTCAAAATCATATTGGGACAAGAACTCCAACCATCTTCATTGTCTTGCATTCAGATTTGGCTGAGTGAAAATATAATTCATCCCAAGAGAATTAGTCTTTAATTAAAATGGTCTTCCTAAAAGATAATTTCTTCATACTTGATGTGCATGAACTATGGTAGCAAGCTCTAGGTCATGAGGAGCATATTTCAACTCATGTAACTTGAGTTTTCTACTCTCATATGTTATAACATGGTCATTTTGTAACAAAATACCTTTCAGTCCTTCACCACAAGCATTCATAACTACAAAAAGTTTCCATTTGGATCTCAGTACAGATAAAATAGGTGAGAATGTTAACTAATATTTAAGAGTTTTAAATGTTGCTTCACATTTATCACTCCACACAAACTTTTTGTCTTTCTTTTGTAATGAAGTTATTGGGCAGTGAATTTTGAAAAGTCCTTAACAAACTTTCTGTAGTAACCAACAAGCCCCATGAAGCTTCTGAATTCATGTACATTTTTAGGTGCAAGCCACTCAGTTATGGAAACAATATTTGATGGATCAACTGCTATTCCATCTTTTCTTATGACATGTCCTAAATAGTGCACTTCTATTTCATAAAAAGAACATTTGGACAACTTACCATACAATCTTCTCTTTCTTAAGATTTTAAGTACTATTTTCAAATGCTCTTGATGTTCATCAATGCTTTTAGAATAGATAAGAATATCATCCAACAATATAATTACGAGACTTGTCCGGTATTCTTGAAATATATTGTTCATTAAATTCATAAAAGTAGCAGTGCATTTATCAAACCAAAAGGTAAAACCGTGAAATCATAATGTCCATACCTTTCCCTAAAGGTTGATTTATGAATATCTTCATATTTGATTCTTAATTGGTGATACCTAGAATAAAGATCTTGTTGGTACCCAGATTTAATCTCCTTCACAACTTGAGAAAAATCATGAATTTTACAAGACACTCATAGGTAGATAAATGATTTATATGTCATTTTGTAGCCGGGGAAGCAATTTATCTGACTTATTAGCACTCAGGATTTGAAGAAGTGGGTAGCACCTTGAAAGGATTTGATCTTATCCTCACTATTTTAGGCTCTTCTTGTCAACCAAGGTAAGAGAACCTATATTGTAGCCTCTATTTTATGAAGGGGGTGAAGATATCCTTGTATTATGCATATTGTATGGAGATGGCCTTGAGAAAACATGATCAATTTCCCATTATTCAAACTCAACAGAGTCACTACTAAATGATGGAAATGCTTTCAATATAAGGTCAAGCTACTTGAGACATGGTAAGATCCTGACTGCTTTGTACCTTTTTGTAAATGGATTATATTCTCTTGTTGACACACAATGCAACACAGGGGTAGTATAGGTGGGATTAGGTGATTTAAATGAATTTTGGGGTGGGATATTTTTAGACAAGACTAACCAAAATTTTCCAACTTCTTTGAGGACCTTTGCAAAACTTGAAAAAACAAAACCCAAACAACATAATGCTTCAAAGAGGTTAAGGTATTCCTTCAACCAGGATATGTGCACCAAATGGAAGCCCAAATCTGCACTCTTCCACACAATCTCTGATGGTCTATCACAAAATCTTGAGCTAGATGAATCAATTAAGCATTTAGAAATTTCTATTTTATCATACCTAAGGTGCACCCATAGGTTTACAAACAATCTCTGTATCAAGGAAGGCAAAGTGAATTTAATTTTTTTATCCCTTTATTAGATGAAATCTCTTCTAATCTTGGGATTGCAAATACCACTAAGCTATCACAAGAATGAGACCTACATGATGAAATAAAATCTAAACACCAAATTGCAATAGGAGCAAGAAACACAAATTGAAAGCATTATGAAATATAAGCGTATGTAAATTTTTCCCAGAGACAACACAAAATAATCTAGAAATGACAAAAATTATCAGTAGGGGAATGTTACAAGAACAATCTTAGAGCTTGTTAGTGGCTATACATCTGCAACCAACCTAACATGATACAAATTTGATGCAAAAAGGAATTAAAATGGTTCTTAGGTGGTTTCTCAGAGAATGGGATTCTTCCCAGATTTTCCCATGAAAATTCTAAGTTTCTCCACCATTTGCATGAAAAATTCATGCAATATATAACTTTCACTCACTCACTCACTTTTCCCCTCAAATATTCCCTCCAAAAGTGGAATATTCGAAGCACCTTTGCTTTGCAATATTTCTAGAAAATGGCATTTAACAAACTCGTAAAAATTTTCCAGTTGTTTTTTCAAAAGGTGAATCATTACAAAACTTTCATCATTCTTCAAAGTGGAAGCACACTTTTCATTTCCCACACATGTAGATCCCTTTCATTTCATCATTTCAACTTTTTCCTTCCCATTTTTTACTCTGCATCTCTAGATCTCGTAATTCATGTTTTTCATGAACCGAGTAAAAAACTATTTGAAAAAAGCCTTGGATTCAAAAATTGAACCCCAAATTGATTAATCTGGACCTCAGAGGGCCAAAATGACACGAATTGGCAAAAATTTGATGAAGATTGATGCAAAAACACATCTCCAAACTTCCCGGAGCTCAAATGGTGGCCAAACCGGTGATGTGCATAAACTACCATCGATTTGTTTCTCAACTTCAAATTTGAGCCCTCCACGTGGCGAGATATGGGCCTTGGGACGTCTTTTTTTACCTTTTTACTAGTTTTAGAAAATTTGCACAATTTCTTGATTTCCTTCATCATTCCACCGATGAGATTTGGGCTTGACATGTGGTGCAATATGACTGGATATAGAATTATGGCTCAATTTTACACATTTTGCATCTTTACGGAAAAAGGAAAGTTTTTCATTTTTCCTCCGCAGACTTTACCCTTCTACTTCAAGATTCTAAAGTGGGTCCCAAGTGGAAACCCGGTGTCCCTTTATGCCTTTAAATCCATTTTCCCTCAAAGGGAAAATTTTCACTTTTCTCGCCGCCATCCCGCACCTCCGCTATTGACTTCTCGGATGAACTTTGACTTTTTACCCTCGGCTTGAGGGTTAGTTTTATACTTTGAGTCATTTGAATATAAGAGGAAAAATTTCTAAGTTTCTCACAATGGTCTACCTCCCCACCTCTTTGGCTTTTCAAACTACCACATGTTACAATGGCACACCTTGAGGCGGTCCCAAAACTTTGATACCTTGAACGAGTGTGGGCTAGCCACGTGTCCTCACATTCTCGATATTTTTTTGAATGCTTGAAACCCAGGTGGAAGGCACCATGTGTCATGATCCGAGGGAGTATCCTTTTGGCAATTGAAAAGTATAATTAAAATACAAAGTAAGAGGAGGCCTCCATGTGTCTTCCCAGTGCTAATTCAAAGCCAAACAAAAAATTTGATTCTCAAACGAGCGCCGTTCACCCACATGGACATATTTTTGAGTTGAGGATATTTTTATAGAATTTTTGAAGTATTTAGCTAAGCCGTGTCCAACCAAAAGGTACCATGTCCTCTGTATATGCAAGGATCTAAATTTGACCGAGAAAAATGCCCGTCAAACCATAAAATACAAAAACACGAGCATTTGAGCTTGAAAATGAAGTTTTATTCAATGATAGAGAGTTTAGAATTTTGCAAGGCTCAAACATGATCATTAGGGACACATCAACTCATTCTTCTTCAAGTATTTCAAGGCAGAAATTTCAAGAACACAGATTCTGACTGTGGCAATAGAGGGAACAGGAAAATGTGAATTTTTGAAAGGACAGAGCGCGAGGAACTCAAAATATAGACCTTTCCAGAGGAACAAAGAAACTAGGACACCAATATGGACGCATACATGATCTTTGACCTAGAGCTAGATTAAAAATGGCAACAAAGACCAACCAAGCACAACATGGGGAAGGATAGAATGAAAAAGGCCGTAAATCAATAAATTTCCAAGGGCACAAATGGGATGAGACAGTTTTGAGCACCAACAAAGGCTCCGACTCGAGGATGGGAACTCCTTGCGAGTGCTACAAGAAAAAAAGTAGAGCAAGTGCCAAAATATCCATTGGGAAAATGGAGTCACAAGCCAAAAAACCCAAAAACCAAGTGATAAACTAACCAAAACAACAAAAATAGAGAAGAAAACAAAAAACTATATAATGTACAAGTGATATTCAAACCTCGATTTTAGGATCAATCCAAAAATGCTTCAAATGTTTGTCATTAACAGAATCTCAAGAAATTTCCCATCCAGGACCTTGAGGAAAAAGGTATTCTGACCAATTCTTATGTCAATGGAATATGGGCCCATCCACAAAGCATCAAATTTACCATACTTTCCCTTATCTTCATGGCTTCTATCCCACAATAGCACAAGATCTCCAATACTGAAAGCTCTTGGGGTTACCTTCTTATCAAATAGCTTCTTCATCCTCTCTCCGAATTTTACATGCCTCTAATGGGATGCTCTTCCTGCTTCATCAAGCTCGATAATTTGATTAATCCTTGCTTCATGGACTGATTTCTTGGTCTTCAAGTTGTTGAACAATCTAAAATGAAGACAATTACAGATGTAAGGGCAAAAATCTTGTGTTCCATATACCAATTCAAATGGGATTTTACCAGTAGTTCTTTTGGCAGTGATCCTTTCAACCCAAACAAAAATTTTATTTGCTTACCCCACTTCTTCTTATTCAATTCCAAAGTCCTTTTAATGATTTTTAACAGTTTTTATTTCTCTCGGACTCAACTCGTCCATTTACGTGTAGATTGTAGTTATAAGCATATGTAACTTTATCCCATACTCTTTGCACATTGCCACTAAAGGTCCAGCTCTGAAACTCATGACATTATCAACAATAATCTTGACTAGCACTCCAATTCTATAGATGATATGATTCAAAAAGAAGTCCATTAAAACTTGGTGCATTGCCTTCCTAGTGGGGATTGCTTCCACCCATTTTGTGAAAAAATCAGTAGCTACCAAAATCCATTTGTGTCTAGCACTTGATGAATCATATATTTCACTAATGAAGTCCAACCCCCATTGTTTGAAAGGATCTTTAATTGATACAAGCTGCAAAGGAATGGATCCTGAAGCTTTCAATCTTCTAGAGAAACGCTGACAACTCTCACATCTTCTAACCAACTGAGTTGCATCCTTGAAAAGAGTTAGCCACCAATAACCAACCCTCATAATTTTGTGTGTAGTAACTCTTCCAGAAAAATTTCCTCCACAAAATCCCCCATGGAAATTAGCAATTATTTTGGGAGCTTCATCTTCAGTCACACATCTCAAGAGGATTCCTTCAGGGTTCTTCCAAGCCAACCCAAAGTTTGTAATGATATATTTTTGAGAATCCAACTTGAGGGATCTTTTCTTATTTTTATTCAATTTCCTAGGGCAACATAAGCATCTGAGATAAAAGAGTACATCCTTGTACCATTTAGAACTCAACAATTTTTCAAGAACATCTATCCTTTCTTCCTCTACCTCATTTAATTTAGCATTATGTAGATTGCTTTTAGCCATGAGGTCGCCTGGCAAGACCCAAACCTCTTACTAGCTTTTTGGTTTGGATGTCCATATCATACTCTTGTAATTTTTTGACCCATCTACACCTTTTGCTTGAGATCTCCATCTCTGATAATATGTCTTTAACCATTGTGTGAGGAACATAAGCAACAGCTTTTGTAGCTCAAAATATAAGGCCTAAAAATGTTTTCTACTTTTACCAAGGCAAATGCCTGCTTCTCCATGATTTTGTATTTCAACTTAGCTACTTGCAATGGATTACTAAAGAAGGAAATAGGTATTTCAACTCCATCATCATCCTTTTACAACAAAAATATGTAATGGTGTGCTCGAAAGCAAAGGAGAAGATTTTGAAAGGTTTCTTGTAATTTGTGGTCATAGAAAGCAGGAGCATGCTTTAATGCTTCCTAGATTCCATCAAAATCTTTAAGCGCCCTCTTCCCACTTGATATTCTGGTCCTTCTTCAACATGTAAGTAATGGGGAGAGTCAAATCAGCAAAATTAGATGCAAACCTTCTAATGAAATTGATTTGACCAAAGAAGGACTACATTCCTTTCTTAGTTTTTGAACCGGATCTTGCTAATAGCTTTTATCCTTTGTGGATCAATCATAACTCCTTCTTTAGACACAATGTGACCAAGTAGTTTTTCTATTTGCACTCCAAAAGGCACTTCTTTGGATTGAGTGAAATGCCATATTCTCTACATCCGATCAACATTCTTTCTAAATGCTACAAGTGGTCAATTATTTTGCTAGAAAAATAGTAATATCATCTTGATAAACAACAATAAAATCATTGATATAGCCATCGAAAGAAATGTCCATGGTCCTTTGAAAAGTAGCTCCAACATTCATTAAACTAAAGGGCATCCCCGACAAAAACATATCTTCCCCACTTTAGTAGTAAAGGTAGTTTTAATCCTCTCTGATTCTTTGACAACAACTTGGTTATAACCGGAGAAACCATCCAAAGTAGAAAGCATTTCAGAACCAGTCACTAATTGCAACATGTTTTCCATGTTTGGTAGAGGATAGTTGTCTTTCATTGATGCTCTATTTAGATTTCTGAAATCCACACAAAGTCTGATATCTCCATTTTTCTTTCTGACCGGCACCAAGTTTGCAACCCAAGAAGAATACCTTGTGGGTTGAATGATTCCTCCATCTCTCAACTTTTTCAATTCCTCTTGCATTTTGAGAGAAAGGAGTGGGTTAATTGGCCTTTTCTTCTATCTGAATGGTTTGGCATCTTTCTCAAGAGGGATTTCATGTTGAACAAGTCTTCTCTATATGCTTTCAACTCGAATAAGACCAAGCCAAACAATCCTGATATTGTTTCAACAATTAGATATAGGATGGTTTTTCTTCCTTGTTTAAGACACTCCCTAACCAAATATTCCTTGGTTTCTCCTTTATTCCCAAGTAATTCTATTCAACATCTCTAGATGCAAACATGTTTCTATTGATTATACAATCACTATTGTTAAAATTTGACTCAAGAGCAACCAACCCTCTAGGGATGGTGTTAGTTTTCAATTGAATGATAACCTTGCCAAACAAGGTTTCTTTTCCATCAACATTATAGACTAATGGTTCCAAATAAATAAGCTGATCCAAAACTCACCTTGGTTTTGCAAAAAAACCTCGAACTCGAGCATCATCATCAAATACTTGCCAATGTTTGATGTTATCAGGGACTATAGGCCTAGTGACTATTTCTACATCATATTCACAATATGGAGAAGCGATACAATTTTTAAATCTTTACCCTAACACTAGCCTATCTCGTAATCATATTTAAACTTTTTCATGATGAACAATGTTGAAGGAATCAAACATCTCAACTAGATCCCACAATGTGTGTTTGTATCATTTCATTCGCCGATTTTATAGTTTTCTAACTTGTTTGAAAACTAACTCAGAATATCCCTTTACAATGACATCCTTTATGCCATACTTCCAAGAAATCCTCAGCCCTAACAATAATGATCCATACTCAGCTATGTTATTGGTGCATTCAAAGTTAAGTTTGAAAGAAAAAACAAATTCCTCTTTGCTTGGAGAGATCAAAACAACACCAACACCATTACCAAATTTGGAGCAAGCTCCATCAAATAACAAAGTCCATGGAGAGCCTACTTCTTCAAGACACTTAGACTGATCCATCTTGTGCTCCTTACCATCAGCAAACCCAATAAAATTATCAACATCAACATCAAAAATAATACTTCATAAGAAGCATTGTTTGGATCCTCAATTAGATGCAACATCTTCTTCTCTCCATATAATTTTACAAGGATACCTTCAATGGGAATGGTGGAAAAATACATATCCATTTGGACACTCCCTCCAACACTTGCAGCCCACTTTCTTCACAACAACATACTCCATTTGGTAGGGCAATCAACAATTACAACATCAAGCTTCAAATTCTTACCCGGATAGGCTGCAAGTTACACCACCAAACCTTTGACACATCCAACAACTGGCACTTCCCTAGAATCCATGGCAGTACACTTGCCATATGCTGTTGTTACTTTGATATCTAACTCATTCATAACTTCCAAATGCATGAAATTGCATGATGCATCGAGTCAAACATATAATTAAGTCACAACTTGTCCTTGATGATCAAAGTTGTGAAGAAAGGGTCAACACTGTTGATATTCAACCAAGGATGTTCCCAAATATAACTCCAGTGGTTCACCAAATTATTCCAATGCTGATGTATTTCCTACCTCTGCAATAACAAGTGGAGCTTCTACAACATTCACATTCCTTTTCACGGCAGCCTTCTCCTCCTTCAATCCCAAAGACTCAAGTTCCCTCTTCTTGTGCTCAGGAATTCTAAGTAGCTCAAAAATTGGAACACAAACCTTGATTTGGATCAAAAATTGTGTGATGTCATAGGGAATGTATTTAGGAAAAACAATAGTGGAAGGAGGGCTGGAAATTTCATCAGATGGCACAAGGTTTTTAACATTTTGAGCATGGGGTGAAGCATATCTTTTTCTTAGGATAGTAGGGCTCTTAGTAGATGTTTCTTTGTTATGAACCTCTTTTGGGATATTAAAAAGAAATGGGGTTTTATTTTTGGCTTGAGGCCCAGCTCCCTTGATAGCCTTACTTCTTGTGTTATACTCCTTCTCTTGGGCCACGACAACATTCATAAGCAGCTGCCTATCCTCTTTAGAGGGTATACCTCCATCATATTTCTTGATCATAAATGCCCTCAAGTATTCAAAATCATTATTGGGTAGCTCAAAGGTTTGTACATTATCAATTTATAAAACATGAGGAGGAAAAAGATGTACTTGTTGGATGAAATCTAAAAAACTAGCAGTAGTCCTTGCACTTATCACTTCAGTGGATGTTTCTCCTTGACAATAGTTTATAGGGTAGTCCAACATGCAAGCTTCATCATCCATATTACAATCATCATCTTCCTCTTCAATTTTCTGATCGGTTCCACATGGAGGATGGGGTAATAAACATCTGTTACACTAATCAATTTGATTTACATCATCAACAACCACTCTAACATTTAATGGATCAAGCACTACCTTATTTTCCTTGGCATGAGATTTCCTATTTCCAAATCCAATAGGTCCTTTACCTTTTTCATCAAATCTCTGCTCATTCCTATGGTGATTTCTGAATCTATCTTGTGCTTGCTACCTAGGCTGACCTTGTGAATTTCATTCAATTCCCTTCTCAACTCTTTCCAACTTGTAGGAAATCTCTTTAACAACCCTTGCCAAAGTTTTCACCACTTCCTCCAAGTCTACACTCTTTCTTGCTTAAGGCTTCTCAGGGTTTACCAATTTAACTCCATCTCTCTTAGGAGGTTTCCCAATAGCCTTGATATTGTTCTCAATTTGAAGTGCCATGGTGAAGGCCTGCCTTAAATTGCCAGGTTTCTTGTGCCTCAAGTAATATTCAGCCTTTTTATCAAATACACAGAATATTTTATCAAAAAAAATTCATCACATGGTCTTAAATTCACCAACAATCTCCTCAAAGTTTTATTGAACCTTGTGTTGAAGTCATGGATGGATTCATTTGGGTTCTTCTTGATATTCTCAAACTTTGATAAAAGGAACTCTGCGATCACCTTGTCACCATATCAGTAGCTTTGAATGCATTTTGTATTTCAGCCCATGAGTTAATAGAATTATCTGGCAAGGCCTTGTACCAATCCCAGCATCCTCCTCTAAATTTTGGACAAACAATTTTATGTACACATCCTCAAATCTAATTTCAAAATCCTCCATCATATTAATAAAAAGTTTCAAATGCTTGAGCACATGTTATGGCATTATTCCTTGGAACTTTGGCAATCTACTTCTGACATCCTGAAGCACAACATTAGGATAGCCAACCATTCCCTAAAATTTATTGGGCCAAAGGTGTTGACCACAAATGGAGGCCTAGGTGGAGGGTGAGCCATGTTGTCTCGGTGGAGGTGATATTGGGGGTGACACAACCCGATGAGGAGTGCGAGGTATTTGGTGCTAAAGAATGTGGTTCACAAGATTGGTATTCTCTAGGTGTTGATTTTATTGAAAATTTTTACTAGAATTGAAACACACAGGTGTAGATTGAAGAAGGAATTCACTAGGTACAGTAGAGGGACCTTCACTAGTTGAAGTAAACAAGTTTATGAGAAAATTTCTTGAATCGAGTCACCTGGAAGAAGATTGATAATCCTTTATTAAAGGCTGATCTCTCTCACGAGTGGATATTCCTTTGCATGATGTCTGACCTTCAACAACCTTCCAAACTTTTCTTTCCTCTAAAACTATCTTTCCCAATTCTTGAAATAATTTTCTACTTGGGTCTCTCTTGAAGAAAGATCTTCTTCCTTCCAGGTTTACAGATTTTATGTGACAAACTTCACTTAATGTATGATAAGGTACTGGTATTTATCAAAAATATAATAGCAAGGAGTTGCCACTAAGGACTTTCACCCTAGTTTGTGCAAATGCACTATGAAGATCTATCAAATGACTACAAATATCAGCACTATGCAAAGCTTTAACAGATCTGATCTTCTTTCATTCAATTTTTCAACTATGGTGCAAAGTTTGAAACAAAAAATTGGAGACACTTGAAAATATTAAACTCAAAACTATACTCTTCATTCCAGCCTTATAAATCTAATTAGAAAATGATGTTCAATAATGTAGTTGCACATAAATCATATAAAATATATTACTAGGGCATTGAAATACTGAAATACTCCCTAAACGGTGCCAGAAGCATGTTGGTACCCAAATTTAATCTCCTTCACAACTTGAGAAACATCATGAATTTTACAAGACACTCGTGAGGCGGATAAATTATATATTTGTCATTTTGTAGCTGGGAAGTAATCTATCTCGACTTATTAGCACTCAGGATTTGAAGAAGTAGGTGGCACATTGAAAGTATTTGATCTTATCCTCACTATTTTAGGTTGTGCCTCTCAACCAAGGTAAGATAACCTATATTGTAGCCTCTGTTTTATGAAGGGGGTGAAGATATCCTTGTATTATGTAGATTGTATGGAGATGGCCTTGAGAAAACATGATCAATTTCCCATTATTGAAACTCAACAGAGCTGTTGCTACTAAATGATGGAAATGATTTCAAGACAAGGCTAAAGATAATTGAGACATGGTGTGATCCTGAGTGCTTTGTGCATTTTTGTAAATGGATTATATTCTCTTGTTGACACACAATGCAACATAGGGGTAGTATAGGTGGGATTATGTGATTTAAATCAATTTTGGGGTGGGATATTTTTAGACAAGACTAACCAGAATTTTCTAACTTCTTTGAGGACCTTTGCAAAACTTGAAAAAAACCCAAACAATAGAATGCTTCAAAGAGGTTAAGGTATTCCTTCAACTAGGATATGTGCACCAAATGGAAGCCCAGATCTGCACTCTTCCACACAATATCTGATGGTCTATCAAAAAATCTTGAGCTAGATGAATCAGTTAAGCATTTAGAAATTTCTATTTTATCATACCTAAGGTGCACCCATATGTTTACAAATAATCTCTGTATCAAGGAAGGCAGAGTGAATTTAAATTTGTTTATCCCTTTATCAAATGAAATCTATTCTGATCTTGGGATTGCAAATACCACTAAGCTATCACAAGAATGAGACCTACATGATGAAAGAAACTCTAAACACCAGATTGCAATAGGAGCAAGAAACACAAATTGAAAGCATTCTGAAATATAAGTGTATGCAAATTTTGCCCAGAGACAACATAAAATAATCTAGAAATGACAAAAATTATCAGCAGGGGAATGTTACAAGAACAATCTCAGAGCTTGTTAGTGGCTATACATCTGCAACCAACCTAACATGATACAAATTTGATGCAAAAAAGGAATTAAAATGGTTCTTAGGTGGTTTCTCAGAGAATGGGCTTCTTCCCAGATTTTCCCATGAAAATTATAAGTTTCTCTGACCATTTGCATGAAAAATTCATGCAATATATAACTTTCACTCACTCACTCACTTTGCCCCTCAAATATTCCCTCCAAAAGTGGAATATTCAAAGCACCTTTGCTTTGCAATATTTCTAGAAAATGACATTTAACAAACTCATAAAAAGTTTCCAGTTGTTCTTTCAAAAGGTGAATCATTACAAAAATTTCATCATAATTCAAAGTGGAAGCACATTTTTCATTTCCCACACATGCAGATCCCTTTCATTTCATCATTTCAAATTTTCCCTTCCTAATTTTTTACTTTGTAACTTTGGATCTAGTAATTAAGGTTTTTCATGAACAAGAGGAAAAATTTATTTGAAAAAGTGTTGGATTCAAAATTGAACCCCAAATTGATTAATCTGGACCTTACAAGCCAAAACGACACGAATTAGAAAAAAATTCATGAATATTGATGCAAAAACACATCTCCAAACTTCCCGGACCTCAAATGGTGGCTAAACCGGTGAAATGCATAGCTACCATCATTTTGTTCCTCAACTTCAAATTTTAGCCCTCCACGTGGTAGATCCAGCCTCGGGACGTCTTTTTACCTTTTTACTACTTTTAGAATTTTTCACAATTTCTTGATTTCCTTCGTTCCTGGCGATGAGATTTGGGCTTGACACGTGGTGTAATATGATTGATACGAAGTCGAGCTCAATTTTACAAATTTTGCATCTTTCGGAAAAAAGGAAAAAATTCATTTTTCCTTTGAGCTCCGCCCTTCCGCTTCAAGTTTCTAAAGTGGGTCCCAGTGGAAACCAGGGTCCCTTTATGCCTTTAAGTCCTTTCCCTCAAAGGGAAAATTTTTCTCTTTTCCTCCGCCAGCTCACACCTCTACTATTAACTTCTCAGATGAATTTTGACTTTTTACCCTCGGGCTTGCAGGTTAGTTTGATACTTTGAGTCATTTGAATACAAGAGGAAAAATTTCCAAGTTTCCCCCGATGGTCTGCCTCCCCACCTTTGACTTTTCAAACTACCAAGTGTTACTGCGTGGCACACCTTGAGGTGGTCCCAAAAATTCTGATACCTTGAATGAGCATGGGCTCACCATGTGTCCTATTCTAATGAGATTTGTCTGTATTCTTGAAACCCAACAAGGCACCATGTGTCATGCTCTGAGGTAGTCTCCTTTTGGCCATTGAAAATTCTAAGTAAAATGCAAAGTAAGCAGAGGCCTCCACATGTCCCCATCTCACCAAGCCTCCATGTGTCCTCCCGGCGCTACTTCAAAGCTAGACCAAAAATTTTATTCTCAAAAGAGCATCGTTCACCCACGTGGACATATTTCTTAGTTGAGGCCCTTTTTTATATAATTTTTGTAGTATTTAGCTAAGTCACATCCAACCAAAAGGTGCCATGTCCCTTGTAGATGCAAGGATGCAAATTTGACCGAGAGAAAATGCCTGTCAAACCATAAAATACAAAAACATGAGCATTTGAGCCTGAAAATGAAGTTTTCTTCAATGACAGAGAGTTTAGACTGTTGCAAGGCTCAAACATGATCCTTAGGGACATATCAGCTCATTCTTCTTCAATTATTTCAAGGCATAAATGTCATAAAACATATTCTCGATTGTGGAAATAGAGGGAACGGGAAAACACTAGTTTTTTAAAGGACAGAGCCCAGGGAACTCAAAATATAGACCTTTCTAGAGGAACAAAGAAACTAGGACACCAATATGGACCCATACATGATCTTTGACCTAGGGGAAGACTAAAAATGGCAATAAAGACCAGCCAAGCACAACATGGGGAAGGATAGAATGACATAGGTTGTAAATCAATAAATTTCCAAGGGCATAAATGGGGTGAGATAATTTTTAGCACGAACACAAGCTCCGACTCGAGGATGGGCACTCCCTATGAGTGCCACAAGAACAAAAGTAGACCAAGTGCCAAAATATTCATTGGGAAAATGGAGTCACAAGCCAAAACACCCAAAAACCAGCTGATAAACTGACCAAAACAACAAAAATAGAGTAGAAAACAAAAACTATACACTGTACAAGTGATATGCAAACCTCGGTTTTAGGATCAATCCAAAAAATGCTTCAAATTTTTTCCATTAACAGTAGCTCAAGAAATTCCCCATCCAGGTCCTTGAGGAAAAAGGTATTCTCACCAATTCTTATGTCAATGGAATATGGGCCCATCCACAAAGCATCAAATTTACCATGCTTGCCCTTATCTTCATGCCTGCTATCCCACAATAGCACAAGATCTCCAATACTGAAAGCTCTTGGGGTTACCTTCTTATCAAAAACTTCTTCATCCTCTCTCTGAATTTTACATGCCTCTGATGGGATGCTCTTCTTGCTTCATCAAGCTTGACAATATGATTAATCCTTGCTTCATATGGACTGATTTCTTGGTCTTCAAGTTGTTGAACAAACTGAAATGAAGACAATTGTAGATGTAAGGGTATCGAGCTTGTGTTCCATATACCAATTCAAATGGGATTTTACTAGTAGCTCTTTTGGCAAAGTGATATTGTCAACCCAAATAGAAAATTTTAATTTCTCACCCCAATTCTACTTGTTCAATTCCAAAGTCCTTTTAATGATCTTCAATAGGTTTTTATTGTTGGAATCATCCTGTCCATTTCCTTATGGATTATAGTTATAAGCATATGTAAACTTTATCCCACACTCCTTGCACATTGCCACTAAAGGTCCAAATTTGAAACTCATGGAATTATCAGCAATAATATTTATCGGCACTCCAAATTTGTAGATGATATGATTCAATATGAAGTCCATTACAACTTGGTGTGTTGCCTTCCTAGTGGGGATTCCTTCCACCCATTTTGTGAAAAATTAGTAGCTGCCAAAATCCATTTGTGTCCAAAGACTTGATGAATCGAGATTTCACCAATGAAGTCTAGCCCCATTATTTGAAAGGAGCTTCAATTGATACAGTGCAAAGGAAGGGATCCTGAAGCTTTCAATATTTTGGAGAAACGATGAAAACTCTCACATATTATAACCAACTAAATTGCATCCTTGAAAAGAGTTGGCCACCAATAACCAGCCCTCAACTTTGTGTATAGTAAATTTTCCAAGAAATGTCCTCCACAAGCTCCACGTGGCGATCCGGCCTCGGGATGTCTTTTTACCTTTTTACTACTTTTGGAAAATATGAAAAATTTCTTGATTTCCTCCACCATTCCACCGATGAGATTTGAGCCTGACACGTGGCACAATATGATTGGATACGGAGTCGCAGCTCAATTTTACACATTTTGCATCTTTTTGGAAAAAAGGAAAAAATTTCATTTTTCCTCCATGGCTCTGCCTTCCACTTCAAGTTTCTAAAGTGGGTCCCAGTGGAAACCCAGGTCCCTTTATGCCTTTAACTCCCTTTTCCCTCAAAGGGAAATTTTTTCACTTTTCCTCCACCATCCCACACCTCCACTATTGACTTCTCAGATGAATTTTGACTTTTTACCCTTGGGCTTGTGGGTTAGTTTGATACTTTGAGTCATTTGAATATAAGAGGCAAAATTTCCAAGTTACCCTCGATGGTCTGCCTCCCCACCTCTTTGAATTTTCAAACTGCCATGTGTTACCATGGCACACCTTGAGGTGGTACAAAAAATTTAATACCGTGAACGAGTGCATGCTCGCCACTTGTCCTGTTCCAGCGAGATTTGTCTGAATGCTTAAAACCCAACAAAAGGAACCACGTGTCATGCTCCGAGGTAGTCTCCTTTTGGCTATTCAAAAGTCTAAGTAAAATGCAAAGAAAGTGGAGGCCTCCATGTGTCCCCATCTCACTAAGCCTCCACATGTCCTCCTGGTGCTACTTCAAAGCAAGACCAAAATTTGATTCTCAAACGAGCGTCGCTCACCCACATGGACATATTTTTGAGTTGAGGCCCTTTTTCTATAATTTTTGAAGTATTTAGCTAAGCCACATCTAAGCAAAAGGTGCCATGTCCCCTGTAGATGCAAGGATGAAAATTTGATAGGGAGAAAATGCCCGTCAAACCATAAAATACAGAAACATGAGCATTTGAGCCTGAAAATGAAGTTTTCTTCAATGACAGAGAGTTTAGACTTTTACAAGGCTCAAACATGATCCTTAGGGACACATCAACTCATTATTCTTCAAGTATTTCAAGGAGAAAATGTCAAGAACATAGATTCTGACTGTGGCAATAGACGGAATGGGAAAACACGAGTTTTTGAAAGGACAGAGCCTGGGGAACTCAAAATACAGAACTTTCCAGAGGAACAAAGAAACTAGGAGACCAATATGGACCCATACATGATCTTTGACCTAGGGAAGACTAAAAATGGCAACAAAGACCAGCCAAGAAAAACATGGGGAAGGATAGAATGACAGAGGCTGTAAATCAATAAATTTCCAAGGGTACAAATAGGGCGAGACAATTTTGAGCACCAACAGATCTATCTTACAATATACTGATGCACCACACATCTAATAAAACAAATCATCAATTCTTAGAAGTGCATATCTATTTTTGATTGTTGCTTTGTTTAACATCCTATAATCAATACAAAGTCTAAGTGTTTAATCTTTGTTTTTCACAAAAATTACTAGTGCTCCCTAAGGTGAGACACTTGGTTTGATCAAACCATTAGACAAAAAATATTATAACCATGCCTTAAGATCTACTAGTTCAATGGTAGTCATTTGATAAGGTGCTTTAGAAATAGGCTCAGTTCTGGTTTGATTTCAATTGTGAAGTTGAATTCCCATTTGGGTAGAAGACTAGGTAGTTCTTCTGGAAACACTTCGCAGAAATATATTAATAACGGAAACTTTTCCAAGAAATCACTATCTCTTTCAGCCATTTCAGAAATTCGTACTTTGCATACAAAGTGCAACCTTTATTTTTGGCCTTTTTAAGTTGCATAGTTGACAATTTTCTAACTGAAATTTCTCATTTTACCCCTTGGATGTCTGTTGTTTTTGTAGATCATCAAGACAACTAATGTGTTTTCAAAACAATCAACTTTTTCTTTATGATTAGCAAGCCATTTAACACCTATTATGACATCATATGACCCCAAAAGAGCAACATAAAGATCTAATTCTATGGAAAAATTAGGTAATTCTAGGACTACTCCAAAAGACATTTACTAACAATATGGAAAACATTATTTCCATAATGTACAATCCAATATTTTTCCATTATTCCATCTTTTATTTTTAGTTTTTAACTAATTTACTAGAAATAAAGCATTTAGTAGCTCCAACTATAAAAAAATTATAGTAATAGGCATACCAAATAATTTACCTAGCACTTCTATGGGCGTAACTTGCTTTTCGATTGTTTATCAACTACTGCAGCATGTATCTTATGCTAATGATTTCTATCATCTTTCTTTAGAGGGAACTAATTTGCATAGTGATCCTTACCACAATTTAAACAACCCCTATAGGTTCTCTTTTTGGTTCATATTTATTTCCATCCATGAAATTATTGTTTCGTCCTCCAAAGGAATTATGTCCATTGTTATTATTCTTCACAAAGTTTTTTCGAATGTTCTCGGTAGGTTTAGTTTCTACTATTTTCTTATCATTATCAATTACAAAGTTATTTTTAGCACCAAAATTTTTCCATGCTACCTTTTTGGGTGCAAGAGATGAAGAAGAATTAGGAATTTTCTTATGATTCTCTTCCTTATGGGCAAAAATTGCTTTTAATTTTTGTTCCTGCTGAATGGATTTTTCTACAACCCCTTCCATGGTGGTTGGGATGTGAACATCTACTTCACCCCCTATGATAGGGTTCAATCCCATAATAAACTTATGTATCCTAAACTTTTCGTCAGTTTGATATTGAGGCATATACTTAAGAAGTTTAGTAAACCTCTCCCAGTACTCTGTTACAGTTAATTTTCCTTGAATTAAATTATGAAATTTTGTCATTTTCTGATCATAATAGAGCTATGGCAGCCAACGTTTCCTAAATTAGCTCTTAAAATGATCCCAAGTGATGTTTGATTCATCAATGTTCAATTTAGCTTTACGGTTGTCCCACCAGGAGGATGCCTCATGGGAAAGATGATAAGCTCCCCATACTATTTTTGTTTCTTCTGAGAAGTTCCTTATTGCAAAGTAATTATCCATTTTGCTAAGCCAATTCTTAGCTTCATCCCCTAGTGTAGTGCCATCAAAAATTTTTGGACTTATCCTCTTTATGTCATTTGTGAGTTCAGATGCTAATCTTGCCTTTTTATTTTTAGGCGGATTGGGTACATTTGCATTTTCATTCACAACATTATTATTGACATTCACAACATTGTTATTTGCTACATTATTACTATACATGCTCAAATTCACAAACATTGGCATTGTTCCCCGAGGTGGCTGATTGTTATTACCAGCATCATCTTCCTCCTCATTACCCATAACATGATGTTAAAGTACAATTATATGATCTCTTGTGTCCAACATGGAAATAAGAATCACGTCAAGTTTTTGTGTGATAGCTACCTCTCCACCGGAGGTGGGCTATTTGCGATATATCCCCTTGTTCTAACCATTTTCTAGTAATAAGAGAATTAAGTTTATATCAGATATGGACTCAATAGGTCCAAGATCTACAACCTTCAACTCTGATACCAAGATGTAACATCCACTTTTTAAGACTTAGAAACAAGGAATTTTTTACATAATGTTCTCTATTCTAAATTAATATAATTTAGAACACACATTCCATTTCCAATCCATCTCATAACATAAAATCATATACAACTGTAATGACTCGGTGTAACTCGTTATAAACGGACCTCTCATGTTAACTTAATAATGTGTATACTATGTATGATTGGATCCTTTACCCTTTTTGGGGTACCCAAGTGTTCTGTCTAAGAAGCCTATCTAAATATATGTTACTGATATTCATCTGAAATCCTGCATCTTAGACTAGGTGACATAAGACAACGTAACCAACAACTTGCGATACTTTGGCCAAAGTTTTTAAACATGTTTACCATGTTTACATTCCAAGATGACATACTCGTTGAAAGGAATATGTCCCTCACCACACTTTTTCTGTTATCTAGAATGGTCTTTCTTGACTTCTGTCAATTCAATCTGATTCAAGGTTTCACACTAGACAAGGGAAACAACATGCACTAGTGTGGAAGACTACTTGTGGTGACTAAGGATACATATACATACTCAATCGACTTACATCGATTGAGTGTGTCTAGTCACCCTAAGTCAACATGAGTTGACCAAAACACTAGCCCATGTTTCTATCTTTTTTTTAGGGTGGAACCATGAGCCAAACCTCCACATAATTTCCATCAAGTTAATCAAACTAAGTGGGGTGTTGAGGCATAGCAAGCTGCATCCTAATATCCTTGTAATTTCCCATGTCATTATGAAGGTACTCTGTTGTAGTTGCTATGTTACAACATCCAACTGAGTTTCCTCAACTAGACTAACATACTTAAGATTATTAGTTTATTAACCTAATCAATTATTATCTTAAAGATTAATGATAACAACGCTTTTAAGGGTTTACTAAGAATAATTTACCTAAGAAGGTTACGAGATGTATTTTACACGAAAGGAAGGTATGTAGATAAAATTTGCCTTCCTAAACACCCTAAATTCATGCTTAGGTTCATCTTAATCTTATCTATTTATTTCATATGTCATCATGACTGAACTTAATGTTATGAAAGTGTGATCAATAGATCTTTTTACTTTAGTTTTAGCTTGTAACAAGCTTATTGAAACTTTTACTTTAGAATTCATAATATTGAAAATATAAATCCTTTTATTATCCTTTTTAAACATTCATGTTTCCATTACATAAATATGCTTAAGGAAAAACATAGACAACCATCCTCATAACTAATCATAACACCTATCAAGACCACAAATAAAGGATTTTATTTAATTACAAGAAAATTATCCTTTTTCCTTATCAAGGACTAATGTCCTAACTATGAAAACAGATCACATATGCCTTAGCATAAAAATAATTCATACAAATTTATATAATCAATCATATCCCCTTTTTACTATTTAAGGATCTACCAAATAGTATCAACTTAGTTGTTCTCTTTCATGTGAAATGAAATCAACTAATAGTGCAGATCCTTAATCTAAGGAGCTTATATATCATAAAAGGTAATAAGTTGCATAATCCCAAATCACATAAATATCTAAATTGGCCCCTTTATGAACGATATTACTTACTAATAAATAAAAAATTATGAGAATGAAAATCTCATAAGTAAATCAACAAACAAAAATCATCAAAGTAATTCATTTATCAAAAAGGGAGTGATCCACGTGATGAAATTAGGAATATTTTAAAGGATTACGAAATTTCATTGCATTAATATAAAACTAGTTTTAATACATCTTCTTTCCCGAAAAAATTACATTTCAAGTAATGTCACTACATAGTCATCATAATAAAGAAATAATTTCTTTAGTAAAACAGATGTAACTTTTTATATGTATTTCTCCTTTCATCTTTTATGAAATCCATATGCAAAATTGTTAAGACGAGTCGAAGACATATGATCCGGGCATGACAAATGCTATAACGTTAAATTAATTTAATTTTATCTAAATGTTTCAAAAAAGGAACCCTGTTTGTAATGATTTTTTTGAAATCATAAATTTAAATTAACAAAGACTTTCCAAAATATTACAACCCAAAAGGAGAGAGAAATATTAGAGTTTCTTCAATAAGTAATGTTTAAGTAATAACTAATTAAATCAGCATAATTACTTCTATCTCAAACACAAATATGAACTCATTACAACCGGTTAGTCATCTAAAAACAATATTTAAGGAAGAAGTAGTTCATATTTCTAACTTAATCTTCACTTTTCAATCAAGCTTCCAACTTAATATATTGCTTATTCAAGAAGAAGCACAATGATATAAACAATTACTCTTGTATACCAAATATATTATTTAAAATGTTAAAAATTAGAATTAAGATCGAAAGATAAAAAGGATTTTGTATATCATTTCATCAAACAATCCTACCTAACTCAGGAGCTTAACACGTAGTCCAGGGGTTATATTAATCAAGAACAAGTCTCAATGTTACTAGTAAGAAAAGTTTGACCAATCAAGAAAATTAGAACAAGACCATCATTACTAATTGTATAAGCTCTGTATAGACTCGAATTCATTTCGAGTAAGGATATTAAAATATCAAGACATAACTAACATTCCACACTTCCAAAAACAACCATATCTTCATGCAAGTGGTTTCGCATAAGCTACCAAAGAAGAACCGAGAAAATCATTTTATACAACACATAAGCTCAAATCTAACCAATCCCTAATTAAGGAAAAGGAGTAGTCATACACATAGATTAGTATGAATCAAGGTTAAGAAAATGCCAAGATCAAACAAAAGGATCCAAGACAATGAAATCTACCCCAAATAAGAAGGCAAAACCCCACCCGAGTAGTCAAAGTTCCACACGAGAATAAAAGACACAAAAGGAAGAAAACCAAGAATATCGTGAATAACATAGAACTTCCCAAAATACTCACCAATTCAAAGGTTGGAATCGAAATAGGGGGAGTATCCAAAAAATGGAGTTTACATCCACAAAAGAAGCATATCAGGGTTTATTCAAACCTCAAACTCCTCTTAAACATTCCATACTACAATTACCTATTTCCCAAGTTAACCAGTGAGGGTATTCATTTCAATTTACTCAAATACGAAAATGAAGCACATAGAAGTCCCTGTAACAACTGGCCCAACCGAGAAGGATTGTAATTACGGCCAACAAAGAAGACAAATAATTCTAAACAGTCTCCCTTAAAGACGAACACACTTCCAGTGCTAGACAAGCTTTAAATGCTAAAATAAGATCAAAAAAATCTTACCTATAGTAACCATGTAGCCCAAAATGGGTAATAATAAATGAATCAGTTTGAAGAGAATAGAAACCAAAAGAATCAACATGTATACCCTCCTATTCATCTTCCACACAAGGTACAATCTTCCAAACTTAGGTTCTATGAATGAAACAAAAGATTTGATATAATTCCCATTTCATAGTGAGGATACATATATTCATAACCTCTAAAAGTACAACTAAATGATTCAGACGTAAAATTACATACATTGTATTATCGACCATTATTGTAGGTTTCCAACTATTATCAACAAGAAACTAACCCAAAATGAAAAACACAAAGATTATCTTAAAACACAATTGTACATCTTAAACTTCCATGATGAATTCTCCTATAAAGTTAGTCTCCAACCTTAATAATAAGGAGAACATTTTAAGCTAGAATCTACAAATTTCAACAAAAACTAGGTAGCTATTTACACTTACACATTACTTAGACAAGGTAAATCATCCAATGAGATACACACACATACTTGTATTAATACCCAAGGAAGTTCTTATATAAAGAATCTAAACACAACTAAAAATCAAATAACCCGATAAAATAATTGATACAATACACACAATATCATAATGCATATGAAGAAACCAATTTGAAAACACCATTGACATAAGGATCTAAGAAACACAAAACCAGAACCAAAAATTTTCCAATCAAGAGTAGAGTTATTTTAATGAAGACATTTAAATAAAAGTGAAAAACTTAAAGAGATGGGGCCTATCATGCCCGATAGAGCTCCTGTATTCTATTCCTTATTGCAAATATTCAAGCGAACATCGATAGCAATATTTCTGCAAAAATGCCAAAGACCAAGCTTTGAATCTATGTCTAGTACCCCAGGATACACAACTCCCATGAAACATTACCCAAAAAAAGGGGCCCAAGTAAACTCTATCTTGTAGATCATCATATTAGCTACCGCCTAATTAACATCCATGAAAATTTTCCTTTGGATGAATCTGGTAAGGCGTAACAAATAATACCCATCATCATCATCATGACTAGGGCCCAACTCTCCTCATCCTCACTATACAATGTTCCATATGAAAAATACCCAGAATTATAGACCACATCAACACCATCATCCCCATATAATATCTACATTGCAACATCCCTCCCTTCCTCATAAATCATATAAACCTTCTCACCATGAACTGGTAAGTGTAATATTGTATGTATATCCTCTAATGTCACTTTGTCATCTCTACTTGTAAGAAACTAGAATGTGCCCGTGACATGGTCCCATCCCTCAAATAACACCAACAATAACCCCATGTCTCTAGGAATGCATCTGTAATGACGCATCCCTCCCAATCCAACCTCCTCCAAGTGAGTCCAATCAATGATAACTACACTCGAACATCATCTAATATCTTCAAGATCCTATCCCGTGTAGTCAATATCTCTCTATCCTACATCCATAATGAAAAAACAAACCGTTAGAAACAATCAATCAAAAATCAATTAAATAGACTATACAAATAAAAATCTTATCAAAACATTGAAATCACCAACGAATCTACATGAATCACTTGCAACCCTATAAAAATTACTAGTGACATATCAATCGTTAACAATTTCATATGAAATCATTAGCCATTTCAATGAAATCGTTATCCATTTACAAATGATTCAAATTTCATTGAAAAACAAAAAACAAACAAAATAACACAAAAATTGAAAAAAACCACCTTCTTTAGCACATGTGGGCCTCTGTCACCTTTACACACCTCTATTTAGCTTCATCTCACTTAAAATAGTGGAAAACTTCAAAATTAGGGTTTTTAGGTCTCTTAAGTTCATAAATCACAAATTATACCAAATGAGCCTCCAAACCGCTTTTTATATCAAAATATTTTCATACACACCCGATCACCAGTGATTGGGATAATCACCGATGATTTTGTCAAATCACCAGTGACCTAGGGTAATCATCAACGATTACATCCCCTTGATCCAAAACATCATTGATTGGCCTCGAGCCTCATCAACTCATCATTTTTCCCTTTCAAATTTCATGTTTCAAAGTGTGCTTCCTTTTTGGGCCCCAAGACCCTTTTAAAACCAAAATTAATCAATCTATAGAAGGCCTGCTTTTATAAAATCCATTTCAGATTTCACAACTATCAATAAATTTTTTTCCCTTTGTGTGATCAAGACATACTTCTATAGGTCGAGAACTCATTAGTTCCTCTATCACTTGACTTCTTGGCCATGTAAGCCCACCTTTGTGGAAAAATCCTTTATATCGAGCTGCGCATCTCTCAATAAATTATGGATATTATATGCCTCTTGGATCCTTTTACCATAGATTCTTCCTTAGAAGTCACACGTCTATAGGTTGAGAACCCATCGGTTCCCTATCACCTGAATCTCTAGCTACATAAGTCCACCTTTGTGGTAGTTCATTTTCTTCCCCAGTCTTGGGGCATCTTAAATGGAAACACAACATCACACAAGCCTATCTCATCCAAAACCTATTTAAACTAGTAATCATTGCAATTCATTCTAATAACCCTAGTTTGAGGGGGAATAACCTATCCAACACAAATAAGACCATTCCACTCATTTTTGTCGAGTGTCTTGTCCATCAAAAACCACTTGACCAAAAAGGGAAAATTATAGACACCTATTTCTTAGATACATTTCTCACATCCTCATTCAAAAATCCTAAAACCTATCTCACTATCCTAAACCATGACTTCACCCTTGTAAAATCACATTCTACCTCCCCGTAAATCTCATTTACCTATCCTAAACCTCCCTAACCACCTATAACCCATCTTAACCCATTTTAATCCTAACCATCTAACCTCCCAAACTCCCTAACATCTTCTTAAACTGATCATTCTCACATCCAAATCCAATTTACCTATTTAGAAGTTATTGAAACCACTTCCAAGTGGGTTTCCCCACTTTTCATGGGTCACAAACAATTCTAAAAAATCATCGATATTATATAAGCGGCATAAAACTCCTTAAAATGAATCCTCGGGGATTACAATGAAGCTCTGTTCAATTGAGACTTAGACAACATAACCATGATCATCTTGATACCATCAACGTCCCTATCACATCCATAGAAGTTCTACAAAACCGTAGGGTTCTCACAACATCATTTCTTAATATTTATCATCCAAGGTAAGATCCTGTCACTTGTTTTCATATTTAGCTTATAAATAAGTCATATAAAATATCATATCAGTCCCCAAATCATTCATTTTGTATCCAATTTACATTTTATGAAAGAATATATATATTTTCATAGTTATCACCAACAATTTACCAAAATCACCGATGACCATACATAATTGTTAACGATCCCCATCATTTTATAATTTTAATCACATTCATTATATTTTTAATCAAATGTCAATATTTTTCCATCTAATATTCATGTTTTCAAGTTGTTTCTCTCTTTAGATGGCCATACTAGGTCAGACACATGTAATCATAATCATATATGACCTTTCTATCATCCAACAACCCTTCGTCTCGGAAAAATTTAAAATTGCACATGAACTCATCCTTTTTCCATTTCCTTGAAATTAGAAGTTGAAGACATTAAAGACCAACTCAAAGTCATATAATAAGACCAAGACACTACAAAACAAACCTGGTTTGATTACTTCAAGGAGTTTTATCTCATTGTATCCCTCGCCTAGGTTACTTATCATACAGAGCGAATATCTCTATCCTCCTGGAATTCTAATCTCACTCTCATTGTATATTTTTCATATCATTATCACTTGATTGTAAAATGAGTTGACACCCCTTATGGAATCCCATTAGTTCCTAGGATCATAATTTACTTGATAAAATCATCATCTCCTTGTCTAATATCTGTTTTGTTCAACTATCTTTTTATTCAGGTTCTCTCATTCATTGGAAGGAGTCCCTCATCTGTATTACATCCATTCATATTGACATTACATTTTTTGCACATGTATCATTAAAATTTTTTGTCTTACGATTTTTTGGTGTTTATCATATAATTGAAAAACGAAAAATAACTTGAAATAATACATTTAAGAAATATGACCATCGATTGAAATTGAGTAACCAATAACATGGGTAGTAGTTAAATTTTAAGCACATACGATGGTTTAGTTCTATACATATTATCACATGTGACCATAGGTTCCAAATGACAGATTATGGATTTTGGGGTTCCATTAAGTTTATATTTTAATTATTACCTCCAAAATTACTCCTCTCACTAAAATGCAACATTACTTAAAAACCATATATCCAAATCTAAATGCAACATTAGTTAAAAACATTATTTAATAATTTTATATTACTACTATGAAAAATAACTTAAATGGTTAAACTCAAGGACAAGTGGGAGAGGGTAAAATGTGAGCTATAGAAATGAATCATCTCCCACCATAAATATATAGGGTTTCTAAGGAGCCCTAAATATCTTTATGATTTGATAATATTGATTTTTTTCTATTTCCTTCTCATTTCTTGTTCATCTTGGTTTTGTTATAGGTTTTAGAAGGGAATTTCGTGGATGTTTTCCATTAGAATGTAAAAACTATATGTTTTTATTTTTTATTTTGAGTGTGTCATTGCGTGTGTATATATACACACACATACATACATACATACATATAAACATATAATATATTCAAACCCTAATTGTTAATTATACATACATACAAATAGTTATACATACATACATACATACATATCTACATGTCCTAGGTTAAAATGCTACAATTGCCTTTGTTTCATGGACCCAAGGCTTTTGCAGAGAGAGAAACGTCCTTTGGACATACATTCAAGGTAGAGCCACGTAGCAACTTGATATAGTGAAGGGTCTCAACCTCAAGGATAGGGATGAGCGCTAGTCGAAGAGGGAGAGAGGTTGGGTTAGCCCAACTACCCACCCCTCCTTTAGTGCTTATTTTCTTTCAAACTCAAACATTTGGGGTCACATCCAATACCTATTGTAACCCCATTATTTATGACTTTTTTGCTATACATACATACATACATACATACATACATACATACATAAGTACAACTACACATTCTTTTAAATTATTATCTCATTAATTTTTTAATATTAAAACCCTAAAACACACATATATATTAATTCAATATTTTATAAATGAAATTAAATATATTTTTATTTAAAGATATATATATCATAAATAAGGAAGTGATATCCTTACTTTTCTATATGGGCGCAAGAGGATTAATAAACAAACATGGTTTATAGCTTGATAAGAGTTAATTTTATGCAAGGAAGGGTATTTAGTTAACTTGACATTGACCTAAATAAGGTCATTTGGAATGAAAAAATGCAATAAAAAAATAAGTACCCATCCATATACATTTTTCAAGAACTTGCGCAGTAGGAAAAACTTCATAAGTGAATGTTACAAAAAAATTCATAGTCCATTCTCACTTTATCGTATCTATACCTCTCAAACTAGATTTTCATAAAATCAAATGGATCCAAATAATTAAAAATGATATTTATTAAAATTTCTCCAAATTAATTAATACTAAGAAGGAGGTTAATGGATTACACATTCATTAAATATATATCCTTTTTCATTTTATTTCAAATATGAGTTTGCAATGGTAAAGTTCAAGGGACTCAAAGAGGGAAATAAGAGAGTTTTGTACATTAATTTATAACAATATCTATATATACAACCTTGCAAAATTCCATTCACATGTTTCACTTCCAAAACATTATTCCAACATAAACATGAAATCAATTAACCCCTAATGGTGATCAACAAACATTATGAGAAGAGTTTTCATTCCTTTCAAAAGTAGTTGAGCAAGAAATAAGAAGATAGGGATTTGATTCCACATTCGTACAACTATTAAATTTATCATTTAACTTCCAATGATGATTCAACTTAACAATATGAAAATTTTCATACAAGAATGCAAAAATGAAAGCTTTACTTCTATTGTACTAATAAAAGAGAACACACTTATTCAAATCAATAAATTACACATTTTACAAACTTTCCACAATAACAAGGTAGATTTCCAAAAGAAGTAATGTAATAACATGATCTTTCACAAATGGTAACAAGATGCCAAAATATAACTCAATACTTCTTCCTTCCTCAATATGCTCCATCAAGTCATACCAAAAAGGAGGTGAAGGTGAAGTTCACCTCTTAGTTATACAATGTGGGTAAATATCATCCCCATTATGCCAAAATCCCCTAACTCCCATGAATAAATCCATGACCAACAATGATTGAAAACTGAAGAATAAATAAATAGGCACACATACACACATACACACTCCCAATATTAATTAAAAACAACTAGAATAGGATGAGACACAAGAGATAAAGAAAGATAACTTTCCAAAGCAACAATAACACACCACCATGCTAAATACTCTTGCAAAAGGGAAAGAATAGTCATTCCTATCCCACTTATCACTCCAATAAGGAGTAGGAGTTAGTTCTTGGTTCCTTGAAGGTTACACATACTATAAAATAGTACACACTTATCCCTCTAATTGAAATTTAAACACACTTATCGATCAAATTAAAGTAACCCCTCACTCCTTGTTTCCTCCATTTTCACAAAAGGTTTTCCTCCATGTTTTCCCTCGTATGCCTCCACTATGATGTAAAATTACCCCTATACATAACCACACTTACTAGCCCATTATTGGTTCTAGTAAGTAACAAAACATGATTGAAATAAAGACACATGCTCAAGTGAGAAATCAAACCACAACATTCCACTAAGAGAGAGAGAGAGAGAGAGAGAGAGAGAGAGAGAGAGAGAGAGAGAGAGAGAGAGAGAGAGAGAGAGAGAGAGAGAGAGAGAGATCATTTTCAAAAAGAAGGAAACTAAGAGGAATGTACTCATATCTTAGTCATATTTTCCCACTAAAATATCAATCCAAAAACACTCAAGTCAATCCCATACACTCCAAAAACAAACTAAATTTCCCTAAGACAAAATAATTCCCCCAAAACAAGAATCCAAGTTTGTTTAAATAGGCAAATTCCCAAATGGAGCATTCTACAAGACGTGCCAAGTGGTAAATCCAAAAATTATAATATATCCCATCTCCCAATAAGTTAATTAATTTATTTACATTCCTACATGGTCCAAAATTTAAATTCTCTCAAAACCAACTACCAACTATAAATTTCACTTATACAGATTTAAAAAAGAAAATCAAAGAGATCAAAATTAAAAAATAACATTATAATTGCAACTCACATAAAAATAACTTAATTAAATCAAATTGTAAAAATAATATATGCTTTATAAAAATGAAAAGAAAAGTTGGTTGAGATAATCCCAAGACTCATTATGGGGTCCTTTTGAGCCCCAAAATAGAAAAAATGAGTAAAAACTAACACCTACCCCATGAGTAGGTATATATAAAGGTTTTTCAGGGTGTGGGATGAGGTTTACTTGTCCCACACACCATCGAAAAGTGGTTTTAAAGTATAAATCCGAATTTTCCTTAAATGAAAATTTTCAAATGAAAAAGCAAGTTTAAACCACCTAAAATGGTAAAATAATTAACCCTTAACCTAAATTCAAATTTCACTTAAGAAAATGATCAATTAATCAAATTTATCAATTCAATGGTCCAAAATGAATGGAAATTTACAAACATGTAAATGAATAAGAAAGTTTCAAATTTCATGGGTCACTTTGTATATTCCTAAAACCTAACCATTTCAAACCTAAGTGACCTTTGTTGGTTGGGAAGATTAGTGGGAGTGAGTATTTGATATATATATATATATATATACACATTTATTTCTTTGTGTATGGTATTCAAAACCTATTTTGCATTTGCTCACTCAACACCTTTGCATCATACATGCTTGGAATAATAACATTAAGTTTACATAATGTAGAATTAATAATTTCTATTAATAATCAAAAATAATTTTAAACATGATAACGATGTATCCAAACGTCAACATCATATTAAAATCATATTAATAGCCATCATCATTTGAAACATCTATATAATCATTATTATATGAAACATATATCATGTATCATCATCCGCATAATATCCAACATAAGATAATCATACCACCCACATACCATACTAACACAAAACACTAATGCAAACCATAATTTATGAGAAAATTTTGAAAGTATAAACACCCTGCTTCAATCAATCAATCAATAAATCAAACACAAAAGCTCAATAATATAAGGAAAAACTAACAAATTGTTTCCTAAAAGCAAAGTGGGCACTAAAACAACAAAAGTTTTTCAAAGTAGGATCCTTAACAATTTGTTATGATGTTTGGTAGGAGAGAAGGAAGAAACATGGGATTGAATTCTTGTGCAAGTGGATTTTTCTTATAAAAAATTTCTAAATAGGAGCACTAGGAGGTAACCCTTACAAAATATTTATCGGATAAGTCTTTGAGGAGTTTTAGAGCTGTGATATTTTCTATGAGGAGGAAGGATCCTAAAAATAGACAAATTTGTGTCTGAGCAAGTGAACTAATTATTCGTGAATAATAATGCACAAAATAAGAAACATGTATATTTTAGGGAAGACACTTGGATTTTGAGGTTGGATACTTAGTTCCTATGCACTTGTACAAGGAGAGGTTGTATATATTGTATTTGTGAAACTTTCCAACCATTTTTTTCAAGGGATTTTGATTCATTCTCCTCCGAAGTGGGTTCCTTAAGTGGCCGACTAGGATTGGAGAATGATTGAACTTGATCATGTGGGTTAGACCAAAACATTTGATAGATTTCACTATTATCATTAGTCATGACATAATTTCCTCATTTCTTCCATTTGTTCACACATTTCACTCATTATGTTTGTTGGTGCCTGATTTAATCCAATAAAAAATCATGTCACATTTTATATTTCTCTCTATAGTTACCAATGTAGCATGGACATTTTTCTATATTTTTGGTCTCTCAAATTGTTTCATGTTCTCATAAGCTCCAAATGTTAAAATCACATCATGATCCTATTTAATTATTTGTGTTTTTTTCTAACTTATCATTTCCTATGTTTCTTGTTGTTTTAATGATATATAGGTTTAATGACATAAGTTACATTGTTGGAATTCTAATTATATTATTTGAGATTTCGAAAGAAGGCAGCTTGCCTTTGGAAATGATGCATGTTGACCTATCATCCATCATATGTTGGGAACTCACCCGAGGCATGCACGGGCACTAAGCCCCTCCTTTATGTGAGATTTGCAAGAGAGTTCTGTTGTTAATGGAGGATTATTTACAGAAATAGAAGTACATTTATATACTTTAAAAAGGAAGAAGATTTAACCAATAAATCTACACATTAATGCATCATAAAAGATAAATAAACATTGTATTAAGCATAGGGAACAAAATATGAGTCATGATAAGCCAAATAACACGAGTGTTTACACCCACAATCAAGTTGTAAAAAATAGATCCATGTATATTGATTTGACAGAGTTCCGTAGCCATATTACATTCAAAAGGGTCATCTTAGACCATATACGTCAAATGAAAAGACTCAATTCCTACAAAACTATCTCGATAAGAGACTCTAACTATGCTCTTCCCCATTATATCCCTTGTTACATATCCCAAGATCCATAATTATGCTTAATGACATCACTTACAACCCTCTAGCACTAAGTACTCTAAACCCTAGCACCATGAACTCCAAACCCTAAATGTAGTGCCCACTTCCCTTTGACATTTTTAGATACTGATTTTGATACTATTGATCATATTATTAACACTATTATGTTTTGTTTTGGTATGATGGTTAGATGTTAGATCATGGATTATTATTGATCTAGATTCAGTTATTATGCTTGATGATTACTAGAGACATTTCTTAGATGTGGATGAGGATATACTGTTTGACAGGGACATAATATGGATGTTGATTTGGACTTATGACATTGGATATTTGAGTAGATTTAGTATGGAATAATATTGGTGATGATATAGTTGATTTATTTAATTAAAAATGGTAATGTTGAATTCATGATGTTGTTGTGATTCATGTGTTTAGATGATTTTGAAATGTTGTTTATATCATTTTGGATGTTCTGATACGGCCACGAGGCTGAAGGAGGTATTTGCATTTTGTAGGTTAAAAATCACAACAATGTCGAGGGACTGGAGACTAACCATATTGGAATTCTGAGTGAATTCAACAAGGTCACCATGACAACTGTGTTATGTGTTTGTGTGTTGAGTTATGTTAGGATTTCCCATGGGGGATTTCCATTATATGTGACCATGGGATATGTGTTTTATTATGTGTTCCTTTTAATTATTGTTGTATGTGTTTTATTAGTAATGTGTTCCTTCTTTTAGTTAATTTAAATGTGATAGTTTTAATGTGAGAGTCATATAGTTAAACTTTATTTAAATTAAATTGGGATATGGAATGTAACAAATAAATTTGTTGATTTTAAATATTAATGTGGGAAGAGTGTGTAATTTGATGTTGTAAAAATGTGTAAGAGCATGTAAGAAAGATTTTGGAGTGATAAACACTTCATCTCCTTAGGAATTCGAATTTGTCCTTGGAGGCCAAATTTGGAGGCTTGTGGGACAAGTTAAACTTGTCCCACACCTCTTAAAATGATCCACCAACCATGCCTATGGTTTGGAGGTTAAATTTAGTCATTTATAATGTATTTTGAAGTGACAATATGTAAGTTTTAATTGCACTTCCCTTATTTTAATTCAGTCCTTTTGGAGTATGGGTTGTTTGGAGTATGTAAGTAATTTTGTCATTTTTATTTATTGTGATTTGGTGATTGATGTTGACTTCCTCTTGGGGTTGAGGAAGAATGATGTGGCATCCCACATGGATCCACATCATCCTCTTCTCTTCCCTCTCCTTTAAATTCAAAGCTTCTTGCGCGTTGTTGAAACTTTGTTGTTTTCCTCTTGGGGTGCATTATTTTTGCTGTTTGTGGAGCTTGTTGTGGAGGAAGCTTGGAGTCTTTTGCATGCTTGAACCTTGCTGATTTTGGACTACACTTTGACAGTTAGAAAGCTTGTGGATCTTGGAACAAACTCCATTATGGAGAGGTAGGCATCTTGAGCTATGTTTTAAATGTTTTCCTTCTCTTGCATGCATGTTTAAATGGTGTTTGTGTTTGTGTTCTTGGCTGGTTGGGTAGATTGCTTAGGGCATGGTGTAGGAGAAGGCTATGGGGATTTCATATGGGGGGCATAAGGGATTGCCAATGGCACTATTTTATTGTGGAGGGAGTTTTGGTTTGGGATCCACCTTGAAAATAAACTGCTTGCATTTCTTACTTTTGGGGGCATAAGGGATAAACTTTGGGGGCATAAAGAGGGGTTAGGAGATATAAGGTTTATGGGTTTTGATGTGTTTAATGGTGGTATGATTTTGGTGGATGCCCAATTCCAAATTGGGAGGCATAAGAAGTTACCCATAGTTCTTGCTCTTGTTGGCTTGTTTGATCAAGCCTATGTGTTGTATGAATAATTTCAAATGCATTTGGGAACTACTGTCTTGTTTGGACTATGTATTTTATTATTTTATGTATGTGAAAAGAATGCTATTTTTTTGTGGTAGAAGGCATTTTTTCCATGATTTTTCTCTCATTCTTTATTTCAATATGGTTGGGGCTTGGGGGCCAATGAGGAAGGATGGATTCTCCCTTCTCATTGGATGTCTTGGTTGGGTGGAGAGCGTTGCCTTTCCCCCTTCCTTGTTGTGATAAAAAATAAATGATGGAGAAACTATCATGCTGCTATTTGGAGAAAGAAGAATACACTTTTGATAGTCCTATTTTCCTTTAATCAAAGTAAATGTAACCTTTCCCACCTTGAGTGGATGAGATGAATAGTAATTGTGATGTGGAGTTATTACATTGTAAATGGAAGCTGAATTTGAATTGAGAAATGTAAAGGAGAATTATACTTTTCTCTATTTTTGGAAAGAAAATGTGAAGGATATTATAAGCATTTTATTTTGTATTTTGTAATCAAATTAGAAGAGTGATAAGTTGTAAAATTTTAATTGAAATATGAATAAAGGATGGAATTAGTTTTTGAAATTATAATGTATACTGGAATTGATTTGCTATGCAAGAATGAGATTTCTATTTTGGAAAGGAATAAGAAACAATGTTATATAATTTATGTACTTTGTATTTGAAAAAATGGAAATTGATAAGTTGAAAGGATGTAATTGTTGATCATTAAAAGATTGCATTCCTTTCTCAAAAGTGTATTGCATATTAGATTTGGATTATTATTGAAGTTTGATCTCTGTTTGGAAAAGAAAGAATGCGTGGAAATGAAAGACAGTGTTGTATTCTTTGCAAAATGCATATTTGAATTGAAATATGAACTGTAATCTAACTTAGAATTGAATAGAATATTTAATAAGCAAATATATGAGACCAATTAGAAACTATACACACTTTTAAATGATAAATTGGCATGTAGACTTAAAAGAAATAGTTCACTGATTTAAAACTTCATTCTGGCAATTTACATTTTATTAAAAATGAACAGTTCATACTTACACCAAGCAAAAAGATATTAAACATTGAAATTTAGACTTATTAATACCTAAGGAACTCAAATTTACTATAACAGTTAAGAAAGAATCTCCAAAACTTAATAAAATTCAATTCGGAGCTTGCACAGTCATTTTTTCCGTCTATTGCCGAAAAAATGCAAACTTGAACAAATTAGACAAATTGACTTCACTAAAACACTCTAAACCCTCCCTAGACCATTCCTCCATGTCTTTTTGACATGTTGAGTGAAGGAGGAGTCCAAAATTAACCAAAATATGAAGCTGCAAATTGCCAGTTCACAAATTAAAAGCTTATAGATCCTTTTTGCAAAATTGACCCTTAAGAACTTAACAAAAGGGAAATTTATGCTTTCTGTGGCAAAGAGGGAATTGAGAAATTTCAATAAAGTCCTTTTTTCCCAAAACCAATCTTTCTAGCTCATTTTATGGCGCTTTGAAGTTTTTGTACCTTGGCGGAAAATTTCGATAATTTTCCTGGTGGGCCCGCAACCCAAAAATTTCCCGTCAAAATTGCCCTTAGAATTTTTTTGAAAATTTTGGCTTGGGAAAATTTTCACCTTTTTCTCCACCAGCCCACAAATCAATCGTGAGGCTGCCACATGTCGTCATGAGGCAACGACAGGTGCAACAATTTTTGCCCTTTGTGTTTTTTAAAATTTTGAAAATTTTTCCGTTACTCTCGTCGGCCCGCAACCAATCAGAGGGTGCCACGTGGCACCTTGGGGTGCCAGCGGAGGTTCAAGAGAAATTTTGATTTTACGATGCATTGGGAAAATTTTCAAAATCCACCCCACAACCCGCCAACCCGCCAAAGGAGTTTTCCCCTCCTTTTGACATGTGTCCCCCTTGGGGAAAATTTGATCCCTAAAATCTGTCAGACCATATCTTGAGTTCCCAAAGGAGTTAGGAGGACTTCTTTATATCACCGGAAAGGTGAGAAAATTTCCTATCCATTGGGAATGGTTTAGGGAAATTTTGGAAGTGTTAAGTATGAGAAAAATCTAGTTGAAACTCTGAGCCTGTTAGAGAGTGGGTATAGGGGTAGATTTCTCCCTGAACCTAACTAGAACATCTAACCATAAAATTTAAACCTTGTTAAATTGATATTAGTTAATAAAGGAAACTTGTGTTTTGGTAAATGTGTTTTGTTCTAGAACCTGCCAGTGGCAAACTGTTGTCTGGCAGCTTGGTTGTGTTCTCCCCTAATAAAAAAAAATTATCCCATAATTTTATAGTTAACCGTAGGTTGTTTCTTTGGTCTCAAGTGGTTGTTTAAATGGGCATCATAGTTTGGTATCGTGAGCAAGTGGTTCAAAGGCTTGGACCATTGGGCACACTAGAAAAATTGAGACATGAAAACTTAAACCTAGCACATTTTAAACCTAGAAAACAACTTAGCAAGAATTTGTATGTTTTAGTAAACATGGAAGTTGTATAACTTAGGAAATGGACTAACTCTCACTTTGGTCTGATGCAAGAGGCTCAGATGAAGTGGGAGGAACCTTCATGGAGGCTCAGAATCACCACCACCACCACCACTAGATCAAGGTGTAGTAGCCATTCTACCTCAGATTCTACAGACCCTTCCAGACATTAATGCTTTGCTCTATGAAGAGGATTAGGTGGAGGGCAAGTAGCTAGTCATGATAGAGCTCCTTCTATCAAGGGTTAGGTATCTCCTCGACTTAGTGAGGAGCTTAGAGGAGAGAAATTCCATGTAGAGTTAGTCAGAGTAGAGTCACCACCTAGGAGACAGGGTGACAGAGTTCTAGAGCATAGAGAGAGGTCTCAGAGCCCTAGGCTTAGGGATGAGCATGTAGAGAGACCTAGAGGCCGATAGACCACAACAACGGATCACATCAGGGAGATCTTAAAGCTTATGCCCTTACACTACTTAGGTGATACAGGAGGATTTCAGGTAGAGGATTGGCTAGTGAGCTTGAGTGGTTGCTTCAAGCTTTGTCCTTGTTCTAGCAACATGAAAGCTCGTGTTGCGATCTATCTACTAAGGGATGGAGTAGGAGTATGGTGGAGGATAGAGGAGAAGAAGCTCCATGTTGATTTAGAGTTTGTGACCTAGGAGCTATTTGAGGAGAGATTTAGGAATAGGTATTTATCACGGAGGTTCATCTAGCAGAGGATTGACGAGTTTTATGACCTCCGTCAGCTTCTCTTTCGAGTGCAGAGTATGAGAGTAGATTTGTAGATCTACTTCAAGTATGTAGAGTATATGCGGGATGAACAGTGTGGATTCATAGGTTTGTCCTGGGCCCGAATTTGGATATTAGAGGGGCAAGTGTAGATCCACTATCCCCAGACTTTAGCAGAGGTCATGTCGAGAAGGCCTATATTGTAGAGGAGACTCGGTGTAAGACCCAGCAAGATAGAGACCAAGTCAGGAGCCGCATTCAGTAGATGGAAGACAGTAGATCGAGAGGATCAACACCTCTTCCTCATGGTGGTTAGCATTTAGCATAGTCATTCTTTAGGCCAAAATAGTAGCGAAATAGTAGTCCCACCCACCATATAGACCTCCATAGAGAGCTGATGCATAAATAGGTCAGAGTATGGGGCCTCCTCCTAGGGTCCCATCAAGACACATAGTGAACCTAGAGCTTAGTTAGTTGGAGCTTGCTAGTAGAGGCCATAGAAGACCATATCCAAATCATCGTGATCTATGCCACAGATTCTAGGGCACCTACTTTGGAGGTGCTTCTCCTTTGAGAGGATTAGGTGGTTACTTTAGATGTGGAGTAGCCGGACATTTCAGGAGAGATTTCCCTCATAACCCTAACAAGGGTAAGACACTAGTTTCTGAGTTGACAGTTGGTGACATGGGACACAAATGCATAGGATCTATGCAAAGAGTTGAGAACCACCGGAAGAGCACCATAACACATTCATTGAGACCAAAAGTAAAATTGGTGGTATTCCTACCTCTGTATTTTTTGATTCTGGTTCTTCTGATTCTTTCATTGCACCATCTTTAGTAGAGTGATGCAGGTTGGTGGTAGTTAGGCAGGGTCTTAGTTGGGATGTTGAGATGGCTTCTGGAGCCAAGATCTCTGTGGATCCTTAGTTAAAGAGTGTGGGGTGGATTTGGGACCTTTCACCACTACCTCATATCTTCGTATACTTCATTTGGGCTTATATGGAGTCATCTTAGGTATGGATTGGTTATCTCGCACACAAAGCCAAGATGGATTGTTATCACAAGACTATAGCTTGTGCGGATGATGTAGGAGTTGAGTCAATGATCTCGGGGGTCGAGACCCATTTTTATTCGTACCATCTTAGCTATGCAGATTAAGTGGTGTGTGCGAAGGGGTTTTCAGATGTATGTTGTTACAGTCAGTGATAGATCAGAGGATGGGTCTAGTGGACCATCGCTAGATGATCATCCCATCTTGAGAGAGTTTTCTATGTATTTCTAGGAGCTACTGGTGATGCCACCCCTTGTGAGATTGATTTTCATATAGATCTATTTCTGGAAGAGCCTATCTCATGAGCACCTTATTGGATGACCACCCCAGAGCTCTATGAGCTCAAGTTGTAGCTTGAGGGCCTTTTGGAGAAGGGCCTTATCTATCCTAGTGTATCCCCTTGGGGTGCACCGGTGATCTTTGTGAAGAAGAAGGATGGATCCTTACGGTTGTGTATTGATTACCATTAGTTGAACAAGGTAATGATAAAGAATCGTTATCCTCTTCCTCGCATTTATGACTTGTTTGATCAGATGAAGGGATCCACAATTTTCTCTAAGATTGATCTTAAGTTAGGCTACCATTAGTTGAGGATTTCAAAGGTGGACATTCATAAGACCACTTTTTGTATGAGATATGGGCACTATGAGTTCACAGTGGTACCTTTTGGTTTGACGAATGCCCCTGTAGTGTTCATGAGTTTGATGAATGGGGTATTCAGGACCTTCTTAGATCACTTCGTGCTCATCTTCCTTGATGAAATTTTGATATAATCACATACACGTGAGGAGCACGGGGCACCTTCGACAGGTTCTTCAGTGTCTTCGTGAGCAACAAATTTACAGGAACTTAAAGAAGTGTGATTTCTTCCAGACAGAGGTGTAGTATTTGGGTCATATCATTTCCGGGGAAGGTATCATAGTCAATCCTTCCAAGATTAGAGCTATTATGGATTGGCCAAAGACCAAAGACAGCTGACCAAGGTGTGCAGCTTCATGGGGTTAGCGAGAATACTACATCAAGATTTGTTTAGGACTTCTCTCAGATTGTGCACCCTATCACTTCCCTTCAGAGGAAAGGGAAGAAGTTTGTTTGGATGGACATATGCGAGCAGGCCTTCAGGACACTAAAGGAGTGCCTCACTACAACACCCATTCTTACAGTACTGGATCCACAGGGTGAGTTCTTTGTTTGCACAGATGCTTCTTTAGCAGGGCTTGGAGGTGTGTTGATGCAGGATGGCAGGGTTGTAGCTTTTGAGTCTCGCAAACTCAAGGATCATGAGCTTAATTATCCTACCCATGATCTTGAGCTTGCAGAAGTAGTGTAATCCTTGATTAGATGGAGACACTTTCTTCTTTGTCAGAGATTCACACTCAGGACAAATCATTTGAGTCTTCGACACCTCTTCACGCAACCCAATCTAAACACTCATCAGTGACATTACATGGAGTTTCTTTGTGAATATGACATGGATATAGAGCATGTGAAGGGGAAGGATAATGTGGTAGTAGACATTCTTAGCAGATGGAGACATGTGACTATGGGCACTACAGTGAGCACAAATTTGCGAAGCAGGATTATTCAACAGCTTCCTCTTGATAGCTTCTACATTGCGGTATGAGAAGAGATAGAGTCAAAGAGACCCCTTGAGGGGAAGTTTGATGGATTTTCTCTAGAGGTAGATGGTCTTATCAGGAAAAGAGGTAGGATATATGCTCCTAGAGATGGAGGCTTGAGGTAGGAAATCTTGGTAGAGGCTCATCGTGTACCCTATTCAGCCCATCTTGGGGTGAAGAAGATGCACGTTACCTTGAGACAATTATACCACTGGAGAGGAATTCATCGAGACATGGCTCAGTTTTTGTCATGGTATTTAGAGTGCTAGAGGGTTAAGGCTAAGCATCAACATCCATCAGCTCTTCTTTATCCTCATGCCATACTGGAATGGAAGTGGGACACCATTTCCATGGATTTCATTATTGGGCTACCTATGTTGAAATATCACCATGATGCCATTATGGTCACGGTTGATAAATTGACAAAAGTGGCTCACTTTTCTCTCATGCAGACCACTTATACAGCTAGAGAAGTGGCACGAGTATATTTAGATGAGATCATCAAAGGTTGCACGGATCCCAAGGAAGATAATTTATGACCGCGATCATTGTACACTTCACACTTTTGAACTACCATGTAGTATATCCTCAAGATGAGGATTAAATTCATCGTAACATATCACCCTAAGAAAAATGGACAGACAAAGTGAGTGAATCATATTTTAGAGGATATGCTCATGATGTATGTGATGGATCAATAGTCTAAGTGGGAGGAGTACTTGTACTTAGTGGAGTTTTCCTACAATAACAATTTTCAGAGTTCTATAGGCATGGATCCTTTTCAAGCGTTATATGGTAGAGAGTGAAAAACACCCCTTAGCTGGGACAGGTTGGAGGACAGGGTATCTCTTGGGCTAGCTCTTTTGTAGGACATGGAGCAACAGGTAGTGTTGATCAAGTAGATATTGCAGGATGCACAAGACAAGTAGAAGAAGTATGCAGATCAACATAGGATTGATTGTAGTTTTGATGTGGGCATGAAGGTGTTCCTTCGTGTTAGGCCACACAAGATACCTATCTGCTATGGAAAGGGTTCTAAGTTAGCTCCTTGATTTGTTGGTCCTTTTGAGATCTTGGATCGTATCGGCCCTTTGGCCTACCATTTAGCATTGCCACCCAACTTATCTCACATACATGATGTGTTTCATGTTTCGTCCTTAGAGGTACATTTCGATCCTTCTCATGTGTTGGACTAGACATCATTGTAGGTGCGGGATCGGGGTAGTTGACAGTGGAGCCCATCCGTATCCTAGATCATAGGACCATGGGCCTTCAAGGTAGAGATATTGATTAGGTATGGGTATAGTGGGATAGGTATGATGAGAATGCAGCCACTTGGGAGGATGCCACGAGTATGCAGTGCGGTTTCCACATTTGTTCCAGTGACTTCTAGGAGGAAGTCGAGTCTAAGGGGAGGGGGATGTAGTGCCCACTTCCCTTTGACATTTTCAGATACTTGATTTTGATACTATTGATCGTATTATGGACACTATTATGTTTTGTTTTGGTATGATGGTTAGATGTTAGATCATGGATTATTATTGATCTAGATTCAGTTATTATGCTTGATGATTACTAGAGACATTTCTTGGATGTGGATGAGGATATACTATTTGACATGGACATAATATGGATGTTGATTTGGACTTATGACATTGGATATTTGAGTAGATCTAGTATGGAATAGTATTGATGATGATATAGTTGATTTATTTAATTAAAAATGGTAATGTTGAATTCATGATGTTGTTGTGATTCACGTGTTTAGATGATTTTTAAATGTTGTTTATATCATTTTGGATGTTTTGATATGGCTATGAGGCCAAGGAGGTATTTACATTTTACAGTTAAAAATCACAACAATGTTGGCGTCGGAGACTAACCATATTGGAATTCTGAGTGAATTCAACAAGGTCACCATGGTAACTGTGTTATGTGTTTGTGTGTTGAGTTATGTTAGGATTTCCCATGGGGGGATTTACATTGTATGTGACCATGGGATATGGGTTTTATTATGCATTCCTTTTAATTATTGTTGTATGTGTTTTATTAGTAATGTGTTCCTTCTTTTAGTTAATTTAAATGTGATAGTTTTAATGTGAGAGTCTTATAGTTAAACTTTATTTAAATTAAATTGGGATATGGAATGTAAAGAATAAATTTGTTGATTTTAAATATTAATGTGGGAAGAGTGTGTAATTTGATGTTGTAAGAACATGTAAGAAATTTGTAAGATCATGTAAGAAAGATTTTGGAGTGATAAACACTTCATCTCCTTATGAATTCGAATTTGTCCTTGGAGGCCAAATTTGGAGGCTTGTGGGACAAGTTAAACTTGTCCCACACCTCTTAAAATGATCCACCAACCATGCATGTGGTTTGGAGGTTAAATTTAGGCATTTATAATGCATTTTGAAGTGACAATATGTAAGTTTTAATTGCACTTCCCTTTCATATTTTAATTCAGTCCTTTTGGAGTATGGGTTGTTTGGAGTATGTAAGTAATTTTTTCATTTTTATTTATTGTGATTTGGTGATTGATGTTGACTTCCTCTTGGGGTTGAGGAAGAATGATGTGGCATCCCACATGGATCCACATCATCCTCTTCTCTTCCTCTCCTTTAAATTCAAAGCTTCTTGCTCATTTGTTGTTATTGAAACTTTATTGTTTTCTTGTTGGGCGCATTATTTGTTGCTTTATTTGTGGAGCTTGTTATGGAGGAATCTTGGATTCTTTTTCATGCTTGAACCTTGCTGATTTTTTACTGCATTTTGACACTTAGAAAGCTTGTGGATCTTAGAACAAACTCCATTATGGAGAGGTAGGCATCTTGAGTGTGTGTTTTAAATGTTTTCCTTCTATTGCATGCATGTTTAAATGGTGTTTGTATTTGTGTTCTTGGCTGGTTGGGTAGATCACTTAGGGCATGGTGTAGGAGAAGGGTATGGAGATTTCATATAAGGGGGCATAAGGGATTGGTAATGGCACTATTTGTTAGGAAATAAGGGATAAAATATGTGGAATAATCCTCACGAATCGCAAAAGAGAAACTAATATGCAGAAATTATTACAGATCTCAAATAAAATTTGCGAATAAAATAACACAACACAAAGAGACAATATTTAACATGGTTCACCCAATTTGGGGTACATCCACCAAGAATCACTTGCTCGCATTTTATTACAAGCCACCACTCTCTCAATACAATACCTAGATCCGTTTGGAGCTATGCTCAATAAACTCTACAATTCATAAACGAATTCAAAACACATCTCGCAATACATTTGGTTGTACATCTATCATATGCATAAGACCATATAAATAGACAACCGCTTAAGCAGCTTTTACAAAACCGTGGGTATCAAAACCATGGGAAAAACCCATCCCATAAACCTATGGGTCAAAAAACTCGCCCATATGAGAAATGCACGTTTCCCGATATGTCGGGCATTTTTCAAGGCCAAAAAATTTTACGCTTAAATTTTTTTTTTTTCGGGGGCTGCTGCCCCCAAACCTCGGTGAGGATACATGAAAAGTGTATAGTACTCTTAGTGTACAGTCTTTGACACTTTCACACATGAAAACAGCTCCACAACCTAACAATCTCCCACTTGAGACTAGTTTTCCTCTGAGCAAGCTTCTCAACCCTTCACTAGTTTCTGTGAAGACCAACCAAAGCTGAACACAACTTTATTTTTTCCCTTGTGACCACCTTGGTCATCATGTCTGCAGGATTCTGACTGGTATGAATCTTCTCCAACTTCAACTTCTCTTCCTCCAAAGCTGTCCTGATGAAATGGTACCTTAACTATATATGCTTCGTCCTGAATGGAAAGCAGAGTTCTTAGCTAGGTGTATAGCACTCTGACTATCACTATGCAACTTACATTCCTCCTGCTTATGCCCTAACTCCTCAAACAATTGTTGTAACCAAATCATCTCTTTGCTTGCCTCTGTGGCAGCAACATACTCAGCCTCTCGTGGTTGACAAAGCCACCAGCTTTTGTAGTCTTGAAATCCAGCTCACTGCTGTCCCACCTACAGTGTAAATATAACCTATCGTGCTCCTCCTGCTGTCTACATCTCCAGCCATATCTAAATCTACATAACCATGTAAAGTGGTGTTTGATCCACTGTAGCATAAAACTATCCCCATGGTCCCTCTCAAATATCGAAGGATCCACTTTACTGCTTGCTAATGCTCTTTACCTGGATCACTCATAAATCTACTCACAGCTCCCACTGCATGGGCAATATCAGGCCTAGTGCATACCATAGCATACATCAAACTGCCAACTGCTGATGAGTAAGGTACCTTGGACATCTGGTTTCTTTCTGCTTCTGTCATGGGACACTACTCCTTTGATAACTTGAAATGGCCTGCCAAAGGAGTCCCAACCGGTTTAGCATCCTGCATGTTAAACCTGTCTAATACCTTCTTAATGTACTCTTCCTGAGATAAAGTCAACTTCCATTCCTTCCTATCCCGAGTTATCCTCATACCAAGGATTTGTCTGGCTGCCCCCAAATCCTTCATATCAAAGGATTCACTTAGCTATTTCTTGAGTACTTTTATTTCCTGCATGTTTTTACCTGCAACCAACATGTCATCAACATACAAACACAGGATAATATAACTTCCATCCTCAAATTTCTTTGTATACACACAATGGTCAGAATGACATCTGATATAACCTTGCTCCATCATGAAGCTATCAAATTTCTTATACCATTGACGTGGAGCTTGTTTTAGGCCATACAAGCTCTTCTTCAGTTTGCACACCATCTCCTCTTTACCTTTGACTTCATATCCTTCTGGCTGCTACATATATAGCTCCTCCTCCAAATCACCATGGAGAAATGCAGTCTTTACATCTAACTGTTCTAAGTGCAAGTATTCTGCTACCACTATTCCAAGAACAGTTCTGATAGAAGTCATTTTTACTACAGGAGAAAAAATCTCATCAAAATCTATACCTTTTTTTCTTTTCAAACCCCTTGACCACCAACCGGGCCTTGTATCTTTTCTTGCCTCCTTCCTCTTTGACTCTAAACACCCACTTATTCTGTAATTATCTTTTTCCTTCGGGTATTTTTACCAAATCCCATGTCTGGTTCTCCATGAGAGCCTGATGCTCCTCATCCATGGCTTGCTCCCACTTCTTCCTGGCATCTACCTGCATTGCTTCATCAAAGCTCTCTGGTTCTCCACTATCAATGAGTAATAAATAATAAAGAGAAGGAGAAAAATTTTCAGGTTCTCTTCTTACCCTAGAATACCTCCTCAATATAGGAGTTTGGGGTTCCTGTTGAGGGGGTTCTTGAACTAATTCATGTGTCACTTTCCCATCCGGAAGATCCTCTACCGCTGCATATTCTTTCTTGGATTCTTCCCTGTTTTCCTGCAACTGCTGCTTATACATGACTTTCTCATTAAAGACCACATCCCTAGATCAAATGATTTTCTTGTCCTTAATACTCCAACATTTATATCCAAAGTCATCACCACCATAACCAATGAAAGTACATTTTTCTGATTTAGCCTCTAGCTTAGTCCTATCATCCTTGTCTATGTGAAAAAACACCTCACATCCAAAGACTCTAAGAAATGAATAATCAACTTTCTTACCATACCAAGCCTCCTCAGGTATGCCTCCATCCAAGGCACTTGAGGGTCCTCTGTTTATCAAGTACACACAGTGCTCACCACTTCGCCCAAAAATAAAGAGGCAGTCTGCATGTATCCTCATGCTACTAAAGCACGTTCCATTATTGTTCTGTTCATCCTTTCGATACCCCATTCTACTACGAATTCTTGAACCATCTTTTGCTTGCGGATTCCATTCTTAGAACAATAATCATCAAATTCATTGCTGCAATACTCCCCTCCATTATCTGACCTGAGACATTTTAGCTTAAGACCTGTTTCATTCTCTACCAAGGCTTTCCATTTAACAAAAGTGTCAAATACATCATATTTGTTTCTAATACAATAAACCCAAACTTTCCTTGTTGTATCATCAATAAAAGTAACATAATAACTTGAACCCCCAAGAGATGATACCTGAGCTAGCCCCCACACATCAGAATGCACCAGCTCTAACTTACTCTCTTTCTTTGTAGGTCCAACCTTGAGAAACCTTACTCGCTTCTATTTCCCATATATGCAGTTCTCACAGAAATCGAAACCTATTTCTGTATATCCAGAAAATTCTTCTTTATGATGTTCATGCCCTTATGGCTCATATGACCGAGCCTATAGTGCCATAATGTTGTATCGCATCTCGAAGCCACAAGATTACAATCATTAGTACTATCGGTGGTTAAATACAAGGTTCCAACCTTCTTACCTCTTGCCACCACAAGAGCACCCTTGGTAACCTTCCAAGAGTCCAATGTAAATATCACAAAGACAACCATCACTTCCCAACTGCCCTTCGCCGATATCAAATTTTGTTTTAATGTAGGCACATGTCTGACATCCTTCAATAGCCAAGTATTCCCATTCTACATCTTAACCTAAACATAAACTTTTCCAACTATGCTGCAAGGCTCATCATCACCAAAAAAACATGCCCAAAATCTCCTTGAACATAATCAACAAAATAATGCCTATGTGGAGAAGCATGGAAAGAAGCCCCTGAATCTAAAACCCAAGATTCAATAATATTGTGCAAAGAAAGAATCAAAGCATCCTGACATACATTACTCGTTGCCACATTTGCCTCCTTGTTTTCTTCTTGTTGTTTCTTCTTATCCAAAAGCTCCCAACAATCCTTCTTTGCATGCCTAGGCTTTCCACAATTCCAACATACAATCTTGTTCTTGGATTTTGACCTTGCCCGATCTTTTGATTTTCCACGGTTTCCTCTATTCTTCTATCTCCCTCTAGTTTCCACACAAAGAATTCCCTAAAGTAGAAGATTCCCGAGTTTTTCTTCGCATTTCCCGGCTTAGAATCACCCCTACAACATCCTCAAACTTCAACTTTGAGTTAGCTAGAACCGAGTTACTTACCGCCATTACTAGGCTATTCCAACTCTTAGGTAAAGAGCATAGAATTAATAAAGCCCTAACTTCTTCATCAAATTCTATCAGAACCGGCTAGCATATTCACTACCATATTGAAATCATTTAAATGATCTCACACTCTTGAACTATTCTCAGACATCTTCATATTAAACAACTTTTTCATTAAAAATATCTTATTACAGGTAGAGGGTTTTTCATATAACTTCCCTAATGCATCCATTAGATATTTTGTAGTCTTTTCCTTTGAAACATTAAATAATACCGAAGATGCAAGACTCCTGGATCGTTCCAAGTGCCTTCCGATCCAAAAATCCCATTCCGCATCTCTGTCATACCCGAGGGTTTGTTCACCTTCTCGATAACGGAGTATAAAGATCCTTTTGATAAAGGTAATATTCCATCTGCATCTTCCAAAGACTGAAATTCTACCCGTTGAATTTATCAACCCTAGATCTTCCTTCATCTCGCCATAGGTCCCACTCAAGCTAAAAACTTTCCTGCGATTCAACACTTTAAAAACCAAACCAGGCTCGATACCAATTGTTAGGAAATAAGGGATAAAATATGTGGAATAATCCCTCACAGTAATCTGCAACAATAGAAACTAATATGCAGAAATTATTACAGATCTCAAATAAAATTGTAGAATAAAAGAACACAACACAAAGAGACAATATTTAACGTGTTTCACCCAATTTGGGCTACGTCCACCAAGAATCACTTGCTCAGATTTTATTACAAGCCACCGCTCTCTCAATACAATACCCAGATCCGTTTGGAGCTATGCTCAACAAACTCTACATAATTCACACCGAATTCAAAACACATCTCAGTAATACATTTGCTTGTACATCTATCATATGCATAAGACTATATAAATAGACAACTTCTTAAGCAGTTTTACAAAACCATGGGCAAAACTTGTCCCATAAACCTATGGGTCAAAAACTCACCCATATGAGAAAAACACGTTTCTCGATATGTTGGGTGCATTTTTTGAGGCCAAAAAATTTTACGCCTAATTTTTTTTTTTTTTTCGCCTGGGGCTACACCCCAAACCCCCTCGCTATCGGGGTTGCGCCCCCGGATCCCGCTCGGGGCCTGGCCTAGCCCGAACCTCGGTGAGGATACATGAAAAGTGTACAATACTCTTAGTGTACAGTCTTCAACACTTTCACACATGAAAACAGGCTCCACAACCTAACACTATTTTATTGTGGAGGGAGTTTTGGTTTGGGATCCACCTTGGAAAATAAACTACTTGCATTTCTTACTTTTGTGGGGGCATAAGGGATAAACTTTGGGGGCATAAAGGGGTTGGGAGATATAAGGTTTATGGGTTTCAATGTGTTTAATGGTGGTATGATTTTGTTGGATGCCCAATTCCAAATTTGGAGGCATAAAGAGTTCCCCATAGTTTGTACTCTTTTTTTCTTGCTTGATCAAGCCTACGTGTTGTATGAATAATTTCAAATGTAGTTAGGAACTGCTATCTTGTTCGGACTATGTATTTTATTGTTTTATGGATGTGAAAAGAATGTTGCTTGTTTGTGGTAGATGCCATTTTTTCCATGAGTTGTCTCTCATTCTTTATTTCAATATGGTTCAGGCTCGGGGCCCAATGAGGAAGGATTGATTCTCCCTTCTCATTGGATGTCTTGGTTGGGTGGAGAGTGTTTCCTTTCCCCCTTCCTTGTTGTGATAAAAATAAATGATGGAGAAACTAGCATGCTGCTATTTGGAGAAAGAAGAATACAATTTTGACAGTCCTATTTTCCTTTAAGCAAAGTCAATGTAACCTTTCCCACCTTGAGTGGATGAGATGAATAGTAGTTGTAATGTGAAGTTATTGCATTGTAAATGGAAGCTGAATTTGAATTAAGAAATGTAAAGGAGAATTGTACTTGTTCTTTGTTTTTGAAAGGAAATGTAAAGGATATTATAAGCATTGTATTTTGTATTTTGTAATCAAATTGGAAGAGTGATAAGTTGTAAAATTTTAATTGAAATATGAATAAAGGATGGAATTAGTTATCAAAATTCTAATGTATACTGGAATTGATTTGGTATGCAAGAATGAGATTTCTATTTTGGAAAGGAATAAAAAACAATGTTATATACTTTATGTACTATATTTGAAAACAAATGGATATTGATAAGTTGAAAGGTTATAATTGTTGATCATTAAAATATTGCATTCCTTTCTAAAAATTGTATTGCATATTAGATTTTAATTATTATTGAAGTTTGATCTTTGTTTGGAAAAGAAATAATGCGTGGAAATGAAAGATAGTGTTTTATTCTTTGCAAAATGCATATTTGAATTGAAATCTAAACTGTAATCTAACTTAGAATTGAATATAAGATTTAATAAGTAAATATATGAGACCAATTAGAAACTATACACACTTTTAAATGATAAATTGGCATGCAAACTTAAAAGAAACAGTTCACTAATTTAAAACTTCATTTTAGCAATTTACATTTGATTAAAAATGAAAAGTTCATGCTTACACCAAGAAAAAGATATTAAACATTGAAATTTAAACTTATTAATACCTAAGGAACTCAAATTTACTATAACAGTTAAGAAATAATCTCCAAAACTTAATAAAATTCAATTTAGAGCTTGCACAGTCATTTTTTCCGTCTATTGCCGGAAAATGCAAACTTGAACAAATTGGAAAAATTGATCTTCACTAAAACACTCTAAACTCTCCCTAGACCATTCCTCCATGTCTGTTTGACATGTTGAGTGAAGGAGGAGTCCAAAATTAACCAAAATATGAAGTCAGAGATCACAAATTAAATGCCTGCAGATCCTTTTTGCTAAATTGACCCTTAAGAACTCAACAAAAAGTGAAATTTATGCTTCCCGTGTAAAGAGGGAATTGATCACTTTCCAAGAAGTCCTTGTTTTCCAAAAACCAAGCTTTCTAGCTCAAGTTATGGACCTTTGAAGTTTTTGTGCCTTGGCGAAAATTTTGGAAAATTTTCCTTGGCGCACCCGTAACTCAAAAATTTCCCATCAAAATTGCCCTTAGAATTTTTTTTAAATTTTGGCTCGGGAAAATTTTCACCTTTTTCTCCGTTGGCCCATAGCCAATCAGAGGCTGCCATGTGTCCTCACGAGGCGTAAACAAACTTTTTTTCCCATTGTGTTTTTGAAAATATTAGAAAATTTTTCCATTTCTCCCTCGTCTTGTAGCTAATCGGAGGGTGTCATGTGGCATCTTGGGGTGGCGGCAGAGGTTCGGGAGAAATTTTGATTTTGCGCCACATGGGGAAACATTTCAAAATCCACCCCGTGACCCGTTAGCCCACCAAAGGAGTTTTCCACTCCCTTTGACACGTGTCCCCCTTGGAGAAAATTTTATCCCAAAACACCACTGAACCATATCTTGAGTTCCTAAAGGAGTTAGGAGGACTTATTTATATCACTGGAAAGGTGAGAAAATTTCCTATCCATTGGGAATGGTTTAGAGAAATTTTTGAAGCATTAAGTATGAGAAAAATCTAGTTTAATCTCTGAGCCTTTTAGAGAGTGGGTATAGGGGTAGATTTCTCCCTGAACCTAACTAGAACATCTAACCCTAAAATTTGAACCTTGTGAACTTGATATTAGTTAATAAAGGAAACTTTTGTTTTGGTAAATGTGTTTTGTTCCGAACCTACCGATTCTATTTGTCTGCAGCAGCTTGGCTCGGTTGTGTTCACCCCTAATAAAAAAAAATTATCCCGTAATTTTCTAGCTAACCCTAGGTTGTTTCTTTGGTCTCAAGTGGTTTTTAAACGGGCATCACAGGTTAGCATTTCCTAATATTTCTGCATCACCTTGTTACCCTCCTTCTCTTTTCACTCTCATACCTTCTAGTGACCTCTTGTCTCCCTCTCTATATTTGTTCCCTCGTCCCAAACACTTCTTTAAATATGATCATCATCCACCACCATGCCTTCTTTCCTAAGCGAGATCGCATGCTAAGTGTCGATGTGGTCCTCCATCGGAAAATTCTTATCCTCTTTGAAAACCTTCCACTAAATGTAATGACGCCTCCTCTGGGAATATTACTGCATGGAATATCATTTTCTTGACCTCCAAGGTTCCAAGCTAGAACCTTATCCACTTATCATGCCTAGTCGGGTCCTCACATTTTTCCTCAAGTGACTCCATGATGCCAAATATGGCTAAGTCCTTTAAACCCTTGTTCTACCTCCCGCACATGCTCTGGTTTCACTTAAACCCTTCTTAAACCCTTTTTCTTACATGTTTTTCCTTAAGTGCCCTTCTATTTACTAATCCTGTGTGTTTGCACCTTTTGGTACTTAGCCAATATTTAGGGTCCAACAAGATGGGACTCAAAATCCCAAGATAACATTTTCCTTGTGTGTGGGTACACACCTTCTTCATCAAAAGAAGACCAAGCAAGGAGTTGGTTTGTGGGAAAGATACTTTAGAAGTGCATGCGTAATATCTTATTTGGATCTTTAATGTTAGTCATAACTTTTCCCGTGTTTCTACTATGACCTTTCCACCAATGTGCACTACCTTTGGGAAGCTTACTGCTAAGCTGGCTTCTCCTTCCATGCTCCCATACTCCTTTCCTACACTTGTGCTTTCCTCGGTTTCCTTCAACACTTCTTTGACACTTCACTCAACTTCATGCTCCACCAACTATTAGATAATTCCTACCACTTCCCTCTCTATAGTATTATCTATCTTCTCCTTTGTCGGGGTCGAGGTCATCTGATCTTTCTTGTTTACTTCCTCACTCCACCCTTTTCCATGAGTGCCTTCCTCGTTATCATCCTTCTCTTCATTTACTTCTTCCTCTGACTTATGTACATCATACACAGGATGATTTTGAGCCTCACCGCACTCTTCATCATCTTCATTTCCTTGTCACCTCCATGCTTTTTATTTCTTCCGATTCTTACCCTTTTATCACCATTTTCTTATTCCTTACTAGTGACTCCAATTCAGGGGAATTCTCTTTTATTTTTTCTTGGGAAAATCTCCCTTACAGTGACTCTTTTGTCTATGGTGAATCTCCCTTCGTGGTTAATCTTCCTTCTACGGTGACTCTTATATCATGGGAGACCTCTTCTCATGGATGTAAGTACTTGTGCCTACGCCTGACTCCTATGCTCATAATGTTTGTACTATTTATGTGCTTGACACCTTTTCTCAAGAACCTATCCTTTGTGTCTTTTCCTTGGCACAAGATTTTCCCGTGTAGTGGGGTCCTCAAGAATGGAGACATCATCTTCAACATAAGTGCCTTTTTCATACTTATGCCTTATATGCAAATACACCCTCTCCACTATCCTCCCAAAAAAGGTAATGTTACTGGTTTCAACATGTGTACATCATGGGAGATATACCTCTCCACATAGGCATGCTTCTTGGGGTACAAGAAACTTCCTGTACATATCATGGTAGTCTTCATATACTACACTTAGATCAAACTTGAGTTTCTTCACCTCTTTGAAATGATTGACCATGACCTGGAAGTACTTGCACCGTGAAGGAGAAAGGAAAATTACACCAAGGACTCTTGGTGCCATCTACCAAAGTAAATATTCTCGATGCAAAAATTCTGATATACGATGAACTCATCCTCTCCTTGTATTAATGAGGGTAACTACTTGGGTATTCTCCATTCAGCCCCAAATGCATCACACATCTTCTTATACCATTTTTCCAGGTGTGCCTTATGAGTGGCTATCATGGTGTCACAAGTATATTGTTTAAACCTCTTTGAGGGGGGTTATCATCTAGGTATTCCGAAAGAAACTTATCCATCCCATCGAGAACTCTAATCTCTGAAAATATAATGGTAAGGAGGACATTACCAAACATAATATTCTCTCTATCACGCGTGGCGTTTATGATCTCCTCTGCAAAACAACTAAGAGGTTATAGATGGTTCCCTCTAAGATATTATGGCACACATTCAACCAGGACTTATTGATTTATGTCCATCTCTCTTTCCCATTCAATTTTTAACCAAGTGCATGGCCATCCTCATCACTGAGTCAATAATTACAGAAAATTTGATGTAGCGTGAACCCTTCTTGTAGTCATAAGCCTCAACGGTCTTCTTAATGGCTTCATTTTCTTCTAAATCATCGTCTAATGAATCTCCTTCATAGATAAGGACAATGAAATTAGAAATTATCTAGGGGGTTATGCACATCCTCCAACTTGTGAAATAGAAGTGGTATTCATGCACGTGCAACATCAACCATTGGTATAGTTTCTCAGGATTGCTGAAATAGGGAAAATTATAGAGTTGCAACAACCTAACCTTCTCCATTTTCACCTTTACCTCATTGTCATAGATGGGAATTCCATCTGGTGTCCTCTTCTTTGTAGGGAAAACCAATTCTAGTGTCATTTCATTCTCTATGGTGCTTGTTCGATGGTTGTAATCACTGATGGCCATCTTCCTGATGTGAGACACCCATTATTTACCAAGTAATATGCCATCCACCATCCGGGTACTACATTTTTACGTACCATTATTCATTAAAACTGGTAGAAATGGCTTGTTTTCCCTTTCCCTTTCCTTTCTTTAGTGAAACATTTTCTACTTTCCTTGGTTCCATTCCTTCATCGAGTCCTTAAAAATTCTTCCTCTCTCCTAGTCCTAGCTCTTCTCAACTTTGCAGCTCCACTCCTTTGCAAAAATTCCTTCAAACCCTATGCCCTAGCTATGCAACCCTAACCTGGAAAACCCTTTTTCCACAAGATGACATAACACCCATGGGATTCTTCCACACAACCTTCTCCTCTTACACTTGTGTACTCCTTTCCACTCTAGTTTACTAGATCAAACTAGCTATGCATGCAAATCTTCATAATTATTCAAAACCTTCTTCACAAGGATGCCCTAGTTCACAAGATCTCTTTGATAACTTAAAATTCAAGGTAAAAATAACACACCCCTGATAATTTATTTATAAATTTTTCTTTTCTCTGCAATAAATGCCATGCTACCTACCAATATAATTTCACAATAAAGGATATTTTTTTCCAACACCAAACTTCAACGCTTTTTCCTCCATGCTCAATCCTACGTGAAATTTTTTGGTAACCTTCAGTGCACAAAACCACTTACTTGATTGCAGATCCTTACGTGCACATACAACTCCAAAGACATTCTTCCTCTGTGTCCTAATCCTGGTTCTTGACATTTCCTACCTCATGTTGTTCCTACACTTTTCATTCTTGTACGTGGTTTCTATAAATCCTTTTAACACCATCCTTTCCTTATGTTCACCTATTCTACGTGTGATCTTCCAATCCACATGTTTTTGATTTTTCAACCTAGGCCATTAACAACCATAGCTTCCAAAGACTTGTCATATCACTCCACCCCACACAAAAATGGATGCACGGTCCTCTACGCATAGAATTGTTTTGAAAATAATAAGTGGTTACTAGTGCACAAATGCACATAAAACAAAGCAATAAGAAAGGGAAACACAAAGAAAGGAAACTACACCAAAGCAAATCCTAGGCTAACTGGAAATACTGCCTTATTTACAAACATAAAGAATACTTATTTATAGTAGGGATTTAGCCTACTCCTAGTGAAATTTCCTAGCAACTATGTTCCATCCAACACTTGTAATCGACAAGCTCCCGAATAAAGTATATAAGATATAGTATATGAGCCCATCCAATGGAATTTGAATTTCCCAAAGATGGCGCGAAACTTGGAATCATATAAAAGAACCATATGCCCAACCTCAAACTATCTATTGTTTATGTGTCTATCATGCCATGCCTTCTACCTATATTTTTCTATTTTTGACTCCAACGAGAAATATCCCACCTCTCATCCAACTACATCAACTTATCAATCCTCTCCTCAAGCACTTGTTCATCATCTAACCCTCATGCGTGCATTATACATAGCGATGGTAACATGAATTCAATAGGTAACACAACTTCCGTGCCAAACACCAATTGAAAAGGTGTGGCCTTGTTCAATCTCTTATAAGTAGTTTGATATGACCATAACACAACATAAACTTTGTCATCCCAATCTTTTCTTCCCACATCAAAAATCTTGGTTAACGTGTGATTCAAAATTTTGTTAAACACCTTAGCAGTCCCATTAGCTTATGGGTGATAAGGGGTAGTCTTGTGATGGGCCACCATGAATTCTGCCAATAAGATTCTAACTGTCTCATTTAAGAAATGGGTACCCCTATCACTTGTTAAGCTCAACAGGCATCCATATCTACTGATTATATTCTCCCACAAGAACCTATCTTCTAATGCTACTATGCAATCCCTTGTAGGTGTAAACCGCCCACATTATAAGGTAATATGTGTATGTAATTATATAACATGAACTCCGTCTTTTGCGTGGTTGGAAAAATAGGGCCTACGAAGCCAATTTCCCATTTCTTGAATGGCTTTGCACTAAAAATCTGTCTTAATGGCATTTCATCTCTTTTCCCTAGTTTACCAAGGTGTTGGAAGTGGTCTCAGGTCTTATAATACTCAATACAATATTTGTAAACTGTATCCCACAAAAATATTGCTAGAAGGATCTTGCACACGGTTCCATTTGATGTATAGTGTCCTCCTACAATTCCAACATGTGCTTCCTCCATGATTGCTACACACTCATGATCTAACATGAACTGGTGAAAAAACTCATCTCATCCTAGCTTATATAAGTTTCCACTAATTAACATGCATGCCACAGCTTGTATGGCTAATTTATTCCTTTCCAAAGTCTTCATTACCTCTAGTGCCACACTTGTTTTGAGAAACACTGCAATATCTTCCGTGTTAGAGGATGCATGATACAATCAACAGCTTTGCATCTAGAATTGTAACCTCGAGTGCTAAGCATGCACGCCTCTCCGGATTCTTGTTGGAACATAATGATTAAGTGGTCTGGCCAAACCTTAATTAATATGGGTCCATTACTGTTATATAGGTTAAATATTTAATAATATGAAATACTTTTCTATTATTAAATATTTATACCTAGGTAATATACATTAGGTAAGTATTTAATAATGTGAATCATTTATGTTTATATTTATTAAATACACTCACCTAGGTATATGTGTTAACCATTTTAGGTTGAAAAGGTGGGTCGAAGACATACCCGATCACCTTATATAAAACGGACTCTAGGTCCTCATTTGATATATTCGGGAAATATATCAAAGGTGTGCAAATCAAGTGATTTGGTTTTACCCTTGGTAAATAGGGTTTTAAGGAGGAGGTGATCTTACTAGATGTAAAATAAGTTCTTTGAAGTAAAAGGTTATTTTCAAAGTGGTTTTTACCCTATTGGGGTTTTCCACTATAAATACTATGTCACTTGTGTTATTTATTTCATGTAAGTATTTCTTTATTTACTTATGTTATGATGTAATGTTTATTTAAATATTCATTGTAACATTATATAATATGTAATTTGATTAAATCCATATTTATTAGAATCCTCAAATTCTAACATGGTAACAAAGCAAGGTAAATTAAATAAATTAAGATCAAATATTTTGTATTTTATTTATTTAATTTGTATAGTTTTTTTAACCAACCCGGAAGGGTATTTAAAATAACCGGCCCCTTCTTTCTATTGTGCAACCTAAAAATTTTTCTTTGTGAAGAATCAAGGTGAATTCACAGGTGGAAAATTTAGAAACTTCTTACCTTCTGTGAAAACTTGTGTAGAGGTAAGGGTAAAATATTTGAAATATTTTTTCTATAGTTTTAATATGTGTAGGTTGAATTTTTTCAATGGTAAATTAAGGAGGAGACAAAGCTCCGTCGAAATAGGATTTGAATTTTTCCATTGGAAATGTGAAAAATGTTGTCTCCTCTGTAAATTCTAAGGTTTATGTAGAATTTAAAATTACATGGCCTGGTAAATGTTTTTTTAAAAAAATCACGAGGAGCCCTAGTAATAAGGGTTATATGTGTTTATTTTTAAAAAAAAGTATATATACTATAGTTTATAATTTTTATAGACTATATGTTGTTTTTTATTTACATTATATAAACTATATACCTCTTTTTTAAAGTGAATATATTTTTACATTATAAATTATAATAGGTTAATATAATGTATTAAAATATAACCTCCCTAATATTATATAGAAGAAGAAATTATGGAAATACACAATAATTTTAACCCCATTAAATTTGATGGTCAAGTGACCGTCATGCATGACAGACAAACATAAGGCGGTATGACAATCATTTAGATGTCAAATTTAAGCTTTCTGGATCTTTGTCTACATTATTTTTTTTTTTCCAGAAATTTGAAGTTGTTTTGCATTTTTAAGGGTTTCTTCTTCACTTCTATATGGTTATAATTTTTAATATATAAGTCTGGGTATAATGCAAAGCCCTTTATATTATGGGTTATTATTTTGATCATGAGATGTTAATTAATATGCATTGTAATGATAAAATTAGTTATGATTAAATATTTTATATAGATCTATAAAATTTAGATCTGTTTCTATTAAAAATGTTGCTTTTTTTATAAATATGTATCTAACTTTGTGGTACATTGTATACTATAATGGGGTGTGTTTTACGGAGTTCAGAAAACAACAACGTTTAGCTATTTCTATCTCGACAAAATCCAAATCTTGAATGGAACCAACTACAACATTTAGAAAATCAAGTTCAAATCATAACTTATGGCGAGAAAACTCTGGACAATTATTTTTGGATCTGAGGTTTCTCCCACCAGTCGTCAAGCAACTATAGATAACATGAATGCATTCTCACAACGAATTCAAGAGGTGCTTTCCATGATTTTGCACAATGTGAACGATGAGTACTTTCTACACATTGGTAATATTGAACATTTGAAAGACGTATGGATGTAACTAAAATCCATGCATGAAGGTACATGTTTATCTAAAATTATTAAATTAGTTTTAGAATTACTTACAAATCCTATGAAAAGAAATGAAAAATTAGTTAATTTCTTGGCCAAAATTAAAAATATTAAAGCACAATTAGATGGATGCAATTGTGATTTAATTGGTGAAAAATTAATGTACTTTATTGTTCAGTTAAATATACATGAAATATTTAGGAATTTTATTTCTATCTTGAACTCTAAATATCGAATGAAAATGATCTACCTAATTTAAATACCTTGAGTTCACTTCTGATACAGGAAGAGAAAGTGATGATGAACTTTGACTCTAAGGAGAATGCATCTCATGCACCTCTTACTCGAATTCAAGTTCAAACCTCGCAATCCCTTCTCAGATCAAAAATTTAGATCTAAATCTTCTTTTGTTGATAAGAAAAGTTTTTTTTTTTTTTTTTTTATCAATTGTGTGTTAGATTTAGTGGTAAATGTCACAAATGTGGTAAATTTGGACATAAAAATGAATATTGAAAAACTAAGAAACCTATCCATAAAAATAAAAACAATCTATTTCTTCTAAATATAATTTAAGAAAAAGGATAACTCTAATGATATTCTTAAAATTGTTGTATTATATGTTGTGTTGTATTACTCCTCTAATTTTGAATGGATTTTAGATTCAGGTGCATCAAATTATATGACTGGTGTTTCAAATTCTTTATTTGATGTTGTGAAAATCAATGAAGATGTGTATCTTGGTGATAACTCATCTTTAGAAGCAACAGAGAAAGGAAAAGTTAAATTTGCTAATGGTGTGTTTAATAATGTTTTATTTGTTCCTAAGCTCAACACTAACCTTTATCATGTTCTCAATTAACTCATGATCATTTGGCTATTCAAATTTTGAAATATACTTGGTATATCAAGGATAGTAATGATAATATAATATCTAAAGGAATTCAAAGAAATGGTTTGTATATTTTTGATGATTTCTATTCTACATCCTGTTTTGTTTCTCAAAGTTTGAATAATTCAAAACTATGGCATGAAAGATTAGGACATGTTAATTATCGAATTTTATATGAAATGGATAGATATAATCTTGTGAAAGGTTTACACTAAAAAAAAAAAAGTATAATATTTTCTTCTTCTCATGATGCATGTGAAGGGTGTTTACGCTCAAAACAAAGTGCTAAACCCTTTCACTCACATCTTGAAGAGAGTTCCTCTTCCCCACTAGAACTTATTCATAGTGATGTTAGAGGACCTCTTGAAGTAGCTTCATTAAATGGTTCTTTATATGTTGTGAATTTTATTGATGATTTCACCAGGATGATTTGGTCATATTTTCTTAAAAATAAATATGATGTACTTGGTTTAAGGAATTTAAAACATCTATTGAAAACTCTTCAAATTGTAAAATTAAGAAATTTAGAACGAATAATGGGGGTGAATATGTTAGAAAATAATTTAAATTTTTTTGTATTGATTGTGGTATTAAAAGGGAATTAACTTCTCCTCGGTCTCCCCAATATAATGGTGTTGCGAATGTAAGAATAAGACTATTTTAGATATGGCTCACACTATGCTTCATTCTGCTAGTCTTCCCAAATTTCGTGAAGGTGAAATGAATGAACACAATAGTCTACATTCTAAATATGGTTCCCACCAAAGCTATTCATCTTTAAAATCTTTTAGAAAAATGGTCAAATCAAAAACTTGATATTTATCATCTAAAAGTTTTTGGTAGTCTCGCTTCTTCATACATTCCTAAAAAGAAAAGAAAAAAACTTTTTATGACTTCTTTCTCTTGTGTTTTCATTGGATATGGTATTAACACCGCAGTCTAAGGATTTACAACCTGTAAAAAGGAAGTAATCAAAACCACAATGTGGTGGTTTTGGAAAAATGCTTTTGTTCATCTAATAATGGTAAAGATGTTCCTAACTCTGTCAATATTTCTAATGATGGTTATGATTTTGATAATGAGAATATAGTAAATGGTCATGATGATGTTTATGAATCTCCTAACTCCCTAGTTAAGAAACCAAAATGGGCTCAATTTGTGTTAGAAATTTATAATCCTATTGATCTTAGGAAAATGACTAGAAGCCATCATACATACCATGCATTAATGACCTTGTATGAACCTAAGCCAATTTTTTGAAGAATCTTCTCAGGATGAGAAGTGGATCAATGCAATGTAAGCTGAATATAATGCCCTAATTCAAAATCAAACCTAGGATTTGGTTCCACCTCTAGAGAAAAAAAAGTATTATAGGGTCTAGGTGGTTATACAAAGTAAAATATAATGTAGATGGTAGTATTGAAAAACATAAAGCTATACTTGTTTCTAGAGGTTTCACTCAGAAACCTAGTATTGATTATGTTGAGACATTTGCCCCTTGTAGCTAAAATGAGTACTATTATGACCTTATTTACAATTATCACTCAATTTGGGTGGGAAATCCACCAAATGGATGTGAAAAATACCTTTTGAATGGTGATTTAAAAGAATAACTTTACATGTCTCAACCTAAAGGATTTGAAGAAACTGGTAAAGAAAACTATGTTTGTAAATTGAAAAAATCCTTGTATGGTTTAAAGCAAGCTCCTAGAGCTTGGTATGCAAAAATTAATTATTTCTTTAAATAGTTAGGATTTGTTAATTGTTCTTCTGAAAATGATCTATTCATTAAGAAAGAAGGATCACATATTATCATTGTTTGTATATATGTTGATGATTTTCTTATGATTGGTGATAATCTGCTTTAATTTGTAGAATTAAAGAAAAATTGAAACAATACTTTGAAATGACTAATTTAGGTATCTTACATCATTTTCTTGGCATGGATGTATTTCAAGATAAACATTATATTGTTGTTTCTCAAGCACAATATTCAACCAATGTACTGAAAAAGTTTAACATGATTGATTGTAAACCAATTTCTACTCCTATGGAATTTAGACTAAAATTGATCCTAAACTTACATGTGAAAAATTTGATCCTACTTTATATAGGCAGTTAGTTGGTAGTTTGATATATCTAACTATCACCAAACCATATATTTCCTATGTAGTAGGAATTGCTTCTAGGTTTATGCAAGAACCTTATAGAGATCATTGAAATATTGCAAAAAGGATTCTTAAATATATTAAAGGTACAATCAATTATGGGTTGCATTATACTAAGAATGAAAATGCTAACTTATATGGATTTTGTGATTCTGATTATGCTGGTGATGTATTGGATAGAAAATCTACTTTTGGTTATGTGTTTAAATTTGGTGCAGGTGCCATTGCTTGGTGCAACAAAAAGTAGCCAACTCGTTTTTAACTTTTCAACAGAGAGATGAGTATAGAAGTCTGATGGAAGCTATAAAAGAGGCTATATGGATAAAGAGGTTGTTTGATGAAAAAAGATGAAGGATCCACGTAGTGTTCCTTTATTTTATGACAACAAAGCACCAGATCTCTTGTACATAATCTAGTACAACATCAGAGGATGAAGCACATTGAGATACATATACAATTTATCCGTGAGAAGGTGCCAAGTGGTGAGATAGATCTCAAGTTAGGTGTCGAATGAAAAGTAGGTTGCTGATATCTTCACAAAGCCGCTGAGTGCTACAATTTTTTTTCAGTTTCATGGAAATCTTGGATTGTCAGAGTTGTCATTGAGGGGGAGTGTGCATGAAAATGTCAACTCTTAATGGAACTTGGTTTTTGTAAAAAGACCTTCGGGTATTTGTAAAAAAGACCTTCGGGTAAGTGTAAAAATAACTTTGGGCATGTATACCTCCTTGGCTTATTTTTATAAATAAGTGCAGAAATATATTAAATGTGGTCTTTAGTAAACTCTTTAGTGATATTGAGTTTACTAGTAAATATCTAATACAAGCATATTATTAAGGAGGTCCTTGGTTATAAAAGACTCCTATATGCTTGGGTTCAATAACCTTTTATGAGAACCTGTGAGAATATGTAAAACTCATAAATCATACTTAGCCACTGATCATGGGATGATATTTGGGATTCCAAATCCTTTTGTATCAAAAGGTAACTTGAGTATGATGAAGGTGTTATAATTCCTTCACCCAATATGCTAGCCTAAAACCTTTATGGTTTAAGGATTGTAAATCATGTAGTGTACCACGAGCAGGTAATCTATTAGCATATGTTATCCCACTTAACATTAAGGGGGAGTGTTGGAACATAATGATTAAGTGGTCCAGCTAACCCTTAATTAATAAGGGTCAATCACTATTATATAGGTTAAATATTTAAGAATATGGAATACTTTTCTATTATTAAATATTTATACCTAGGTATATACATTAGGTAAGTATTTAATAATGTGAATAATTTATGTTTATATTTATTAAATACACTCACCTAGGTATATGTGTCAACCATTTTAGGTTGAAAAGGTGGGTTAAGAGACATACCTAATCACCTTATATAAAAAGGACTTTAGGTCCTCATTTGATATATTTGGGAAATATATCAAAGGTGTGAAAATCAAGTGATTTGGTTTTACCCTTGGTAAATAGGTTTTTAAGGAGGAGGTGATCTTACTATATGTAAAATAATTTCTTTGAAGTAAAGGTTATTTTCAAAGTGGTTTTTACCCTATTGGGGTTTTCCACTATAAATATTGTGTCACCTATGTTATTTATTTCCTATAAGTATTTCTTTATTTACTTATGTTATGATGTAATGTTTATTTAAATATTCATTGTAACATTATATAATATGTAATTTGATTAAATCCATATTTATTAGAATCCTCAAATTCTAACAATTCTATCCTTGATAAATGGTCAGGCCCTAAATTACTCTTACCTAGTTTTACAACAACCGTAAAATCAAAATCTTGAAATAGTAGGACCCACCTACATATGCACCCTTGTAGAATAGGCTTGTTTACCAAGTACTTCAATGTCATGTGGTCTGTGTAGAATATAAAGGGTGTTGCCAATAGATACTACCTAAATTTGTGTAACATGTAGATCATCAAAAATGCCTCACTCTTAGTAGTATTATAGTTATTTTCTACTAGGGTTAGCTTCCTACTAGTAAAGCACAAGGGGTGGTAAACAATTCTCTCTCCAGGTTGTGCTAATATTTATCCAATCACTATCCCCAAGCATCAACATGTACATGGAATGGCTTATCCCAAAGGTATAGTGGAATATGGGCACAATGATGAGCCTATTCTTCACCGTGTCAAATGCCATCCGATACACCTCTCCTAATGAAATTTAGTTTTGTGATTCAGAAAATTTTCCAACGATGTGGTGATCTTTGCATACCCCTTAATAAATTTCGTATACCTATAGGAATCCATGCACCATGATCTAGCCGGTAGGCTACCCCAATCCCACAATAATGAAAAATTTGGATGGATCCACCAATAAGCGTTTCTTACATATGATATGTCCCAACAAGGTGCCAAATGGAGTAGCTGTTATCCAAAATTCACCCTCAAGGTAATTTTGATAACATGCATCAAATTCTTTAGTCCCAAGCAATTATATTGAGTCCAGGCAAAAATTGATGTTTCTAGGGTCCCCTCATATTTTTCTAACTCCCCTGTCCAAGTAGAAGAGAGCAAGTTCTGAGAAAATGTGAAAAAATTTGCAAAAACAAGCTCGGGCCAGGAAAAATCACGAAAAATGGCTAAGTCCTAGTCCTAGAAGCATTTGGGACAAGTGGGACAAAAAGGCGCGGATCGGCCGAAATGAGCACAGGCGGCCCCGGAAGCAATTGGGACATCTGGGACAAAAGGACGCGCGGGACGCGGAAATCCGAACTGGCCGAAAAGAGAAAAAATTGGCTAACTGCTGAGAGGGTCGCCTTTGGGACAAGTGGGACAAAAGGACGCGAACCGCCGAACCGGTGAAATGAGTCAAGGCAGCCCAAGCTTGATGCAGGGCGTGCGGACCAAAAAATACGCATGAAACCTAGCGAGATCGGCCAAAATGAGAACTTTTGTCCCGGAACAGTTGGGACAAAAGGGCGCGAACCGGCCAAACCGGGTGAATTTGTCCCAGACGGTCCGAAAGCAAATGGGACATATGGGCTGCGAGGATGCGAACCGGCCGAACCGGGTGAAATGGGAACAAGCAGTCCAAAACAACTGGGACATTTGGGACAAATGGGCACGAACCAGCCGGTTTGCCGAAATCAGCACAAGGAGCACCGTGTCAAATGGGACAAAGGGACACGCGGGACGCCGAAAGCCGAAATGGCCGAAGGCAGGGAAGAAAAGTCAACGTTTGGTCCGGAAACTTCAAACGGCCATAACTTTTGACTCCGAGCTCCGATTTTCATAAAATTGGACTTTCTGGAACAAGCACAACGTCCTCTACGCCACAAAAACTGGATTTCTTAATTTTAATGAGGGTAGATATATTTAAATAAAATAAACATATTCAGCTCCAGTCAGTCAATGCTCATTCCCGTCAAATGACAGAAAACGCCTGCCAGACCCAAAATTGCTGCCCACACTCAGAAGGCCATAACTTTTGCATTTCTCAACGAAATTGCACAAAATTGGTACCATTGGAATTGTGGTTCCGAGCCCGATGCAAAAAAATCAAGAAATTCTAGATTTGATCAGAAATTGATTGAGTTTTTAAGGAAACGTGGCCGGGTTCGAAATGTTGTTTTATTTGGTAGGCTGGGAGTGCAATTAAGAGGCATGGTCATCATTCCTTCTCTCTTCAGCACACATGGGACAGTATGGGGAGCCTTTTGCAAGTAATGTATACCCATTCCACTCAATTTAATGCCTCTTATAGGTGGTTGAAGGACAAATTTCGGGATTTCCATTTTCCCTTCTCTTTTCCTTCTCATTTTTCTATAAATTGGAGTGTTGGGCTCATTGTAAGGGAGAGAGTTTTTGGGTAACAAAGCTCTCAAAATTGCTTTGTGAAGCCAGTGTGTTGTAGGCCCTTGTAGTGGACTCCTTGCATGGTGATCCAGGCCCTTATCTTGTAATAGATTGAACTGTGCATATCATGAAGCAATAAAATACCAGTTTGTGGATATATCTTCCCCTGCTGTGCTTTCTTGCATTCTTCTTGCCCCTTTGATCCTTCTATGAGAATATTGTGTCTTTTATTATGTTCCTGCAGGGATTCATTAACATTGTGTATGCTTGGAATATTGTTGTGAATGCATTTTGCTAGATTATGGTGAACTGTCATCACCTCTTCTAGTGTGCATTTTGCCTCTGTATTTCACACATTTGGAGATTACTCTCCCACCCTCCTTTTCTGGTGTATCACCGCTTTAGTGTAGGCTTTCATTTTATGCATTCTCTTTCCCTGGTCCCTTGGAAATTTAGATTAGAATAGTTAGCTTACCCTGCATTAGAGTAGATTGTGGCAGGTAGTTTAGGAGCAAGAACCAGCTTTCTCTGGAGGTCTATCTCAAGTAGCAAGTCCCACAACTTGGAGATAGTACCCATGTTATCCAATCACACTGTGAGTTCAAATACATGCACAGGGGTGCTGTGATTCGGTGATAACAGAGCAAAAATATATTTCTTAATGTTGAGGGATATAATCAACTACCAAAACCTCTCAAACATTAGCCTTAGATTGTCACAATGGTCCCTCACTAATCCACATATTGTTCAATCATCTAGGTAAACTTGTGTATGAAGTCCTAAAATTCCTGAACCATAATGTGTGAAAACACAAGTATCGTTCTTCATCCAAAAGGCATGATTGTGTAGGAAAGAAATTCCCCATTCGGTGGAAAAAATTTCCTTTTCTTGGTCATCCTTTGAAAATCTAACTTGATGATATCTGAGGAAACATCTACGAAAGAATAGATCTTGCGCCCGACTACTCCTTCTAGGATCTCCTCAGTGAAGGGAGTTGGAAAAGTGTCAATGACACATACCGCATTCAAATACCTATAATCAATGTAAATCCTTATCCTTCCACATTTCTTAATGTTGATGACCATTGGAATTATCCATTCTGATTCTTCAACAACCTCAATGATGCCTAATGTGATCATCTTGTCAATATCCTCCTTGAATTTGACACGTAGATTTAGATTCATTTGATAAGGTCTCTTCTAAATTGGGCACACACCTTCCTTTAACTTGATCTTCATTTCTCCTAAGGAGTGGTGAACTCCTTTAAGCTCATGGTACCCACATGAAAATAAATCCTAAAATTCATGCAATAGATTGATGATCTTTGAAACCTCCTTTTCTATCTAGTAATATCCAATAGTATCCTCCTTAGGTTCTACATCTGAACCAATGTTAACCTTGGTTTTCAGGGGTTCATGGTAGGTGCACACTTGCTCATAAAAACTATCCATAACCTCACGCTTGCCCATAATATGGTTAACATAAAAATTTTCCACCACTTTACCATCTATTATGTAGACCAATTTTCCTTTCTCTTTTTCATCAAGGTGTTCTTCAAAGCCAGGCTCACCCAATAATTCCATTATTCTATCCTATGCAATGGCACTATCTCTCATAGTTAGGTGCTTAACAACCTCTAGTGCCTCATTCACCAATTGTTTAGTACTATGGTACTTGAAAAATTGAAGGAGATCAACCATCAACTCCTTCCAATTTCATGTCCGACAACGTAACTCTAAGTGAATGTACCATCCACGTGTGTAACCTCATAAGGTGGACTAAAGATTATGCACATATAAAGATGGTGAAAAGGCTTCCACACCTTTCTTCCAGGCCCTCTCACATGTTTGGATGTGAAATGAGGTGCATTCCTTCCCATGATAGTCTTGTATGGCATTAGGTGCATTGCTTCGGAAAAAAAATAGAACATGTGATTCTTTCCTCACTTCACTCTAGAAGGTTATCTCGATGGGTCGCCCACCAATGTGTTGTGGTCCTAAGCTAGGTATAACTAAGCATACTTCTTGTTTCAACCTCACATATCCACTTGGGTCTCCATTGCTCACGGGAAAACATTAGGGTCAAATCCTTTAGTTTAACTTGGTAAATTCTTTCCTCCCAGGCACCTCACTAAGCACACCTTTATTAGTCTCATCATAGAGCCTCTTAACTGCCTTTTGACTAACTCATATGTCCCATGTGCCCAATTTTCACATGCCACACTAGTTGTATCACTTATAGATTGAGCGTCTTCCCACTAAATAACACCCTCTTTTGTTGGTTACACAACCTCAGGGTCCCTGATAGTGTGCACATAGATTCGATCTATAGCTTCTTCTCTCGAATGGCTCGGTATAGAGATATGACTTTCCTTCACAAAGGGATGATAAAATGTTCCTCCTTGTTCTCAAAAATTATATGTCCCTTATTGAAATGTAAGTCAACATTGTTCTTATAGCACCAAAGTGGCACTTAAATAATGCCGAAATTTATCTGCCTCACCAAGCACCAAGAATTTGAAGTCTCTAGTGAATTTCACCTTGGATAGCTATAGCAATATCCTTTAAAACACCAATGGGAATTGCCTTTATATTCTTAGCCATATACATCACATTTGAAGATGGCTGTAATGGGGCCTTCCCATTTGATTCCATGTATCTAGGGTGAGAACATTAACTTTCGTGCCCATGTCAATTAGAATATTACTTAAGAGCCATCCATCAATAACTACATTCAAGGTAATCTCCTTATCATAGTCAAGGCTGTGGGGAGGAAGGTTAGCATGCAAGACCTACCTCTCACACTCTCCTCTAGCATTTGGTACTTTATCTCTCAACCATTATCCTAACAGAGGAATGATATTCTCTTGGTGCATCATCTTACACACTTCTATGACATCATCTATATATGACGAGTGAGGGGCACGAACACTCTCCTTCTACTCCAACTTCCTAGATTGATCTTTTAGACATTGAATTTACCCTTGAAGACTTTTGATTACTTCCATGGTCTCTTGATAGACTTCCTTTTAATGGGTAGGGTATAGATACTTCCCATATACCACCTCTTCTTTTGTAATCATCGATATCTACTTTGGTATTTCCCACAGTGCACACTCATCTCGCGTCATCACTAGTACATGTTCTAAATCTGACTCTCACTCCATTCTTGGTATCCACTATTGATCATCACACTTTATGCTCACCATCCCAACTCCCTTATCCTTATACTACTTTTGGCTCATGTGCTCAAACAATTTGAGCACTCCTCATACTTGTGCTTCTTTCCACACCAAGAGAACTATAGTAGATCGGGGAATTCACACTTATAGTGTTCCATAGACCCCCACTTGTAATAAGTTCCATGTGGAAACTCACTTCTTCCACCTCTGTGGTTTCCATGGCCTCTAAATCCTCCAAAAATCATCTTCCTCAACCTCCTCCATCCGCGCACCCTTCATAATGATGACGATCATCCTTGGAGCTATTTTTAATACTTGGTATGGTTCACACCATTATCAATGGAATCATGTATTTGGTTAATAAATCTAAAATCCTTGGTGTCATGAGTAGTAGAGGTGAAAATTTTACAATATCAAGACACATTCTTACAAATCACATGCTACAGTAGTGAACACCTACTTGCATCATGATCTCTGTGGCGTAGATATCACAATCTACCATGATTACGTGTATTGATCTCGAGGAAAAATGTCCTTCATATGCCCTTCTATCTCATAATCCATACACCATAACATGTCACAAGTCTCATGATCAGAGTTCCTAGATAATTTCTCCAGTTACTTTGCCATTGCAGTAATTTGGGCTTCCAAGAATAGACTAACTCCTGTATCAACACTTCCTACTACCTCAATGTGTAAGGTAAGCTCTAAGGCCTCACACAGATCTATGAAAGTGCCCTCCTAAATGGTGTGATCAATCCTCCGATGAACCACTAAGCATGCTGTGAAGGGTGAATGTCATAAGATAACTTGGATATGAGAGTCTTTAAACGTGAGTCATACTCCCGCACACTATCCGTCATTCCTTACTGAATCTCCTTCAATGCACTGAAGCTTTTCTATTCAAACTTAGGTATGTGGAAATTTTCCAAAAAGGCATTACATAGTGCAATGTAATCCACCACTTTGGTGTGGGTCATACTTCTTATACTAGATATGCATGCGTCCTTGCAATGTGGTTGAAAAATGACTTGCTTTCCACTTTAGGGTAGTGATTCCCTTCATGTGCCATAGTAAATCACACTTGTGTACATGTTCCGTGGCATCCTCAATGCCCTTGTAATCAGGTAAGTGGAGTGACATCTCATAAAACACCTATTGATGGTGTTGTGGACCTTGTCCATTAGATCCAAGACCTTGATTCCCTCCGATGTTACCTCCACCACCAAACCCACTAGATCCACTAGTGCCAACTCCTCTAGATCCACTATATCCTCCTCCTGTCATAGGTAAGGGGCTTAACGCAGTTGTGCCTTGTGAACCCACTGTCATGCTAAACTACACGTTAATATTCTGTGATGCCAAACCACTCCTAGATGTGTTTCCCATGCCACTTCTAGACATGATACTCAAACCTTGTGATCCCACACCTTGCCCAAATGTTGTGCCAAAAAATACCCCCAAACACAAGAAATGAATGACCATAGATGTACCAAATGAAAAATTATACCTCTTAGGTGTCACTCAACTATGAATACCGATACCTACTAGATTATATAAACTTATCTCAGGAATAAAAAAACTAAGCACAAGGTTATGGTCACCATGTGGGTTAAGATGCATGCCTATGACTCTTCTCCTCTCTTTATATGACAAGCTCTCTCTAGAAGATGAGGGGTTTTCTCTTCCGCGCTTTCCAAGATGGGGTAGTTCATACTACTCGGGTGATATGTCCTCTACACAAACCTCAAATTCTTTCCACAACATCTTCCTCCATAAATCCATCATTGCTACACTTTATGATGTCTTACCAACTCCCTCTCCCGAGCTTCATTATACTTGAGTGGTCTCTCCTCTCTCTTCTTTCTTCTACAAGGTCCGCCATCCTTCTACCATGCTAGCTTCTATGCCCTATGCCTAGCAAGAGTTTAGCCAGCCATGGGAAAGACTTCCAAGATCAAAGAAATGACCAAGATCTTGATATCTCATGGAATAAAATGCAAGAATGATCCTCTAGGATCCCTCAAGAACTCAAACTCAACAATCTCTAGGAAATAATATGTAGAAATAGTATATTCCAGGGTATAACTAGTCATCACTCTACTCTCACGGTGATCAACAACACGGGCCAGTCGATTCACATCATATAACTATTGATATTCCTCCGGGTCAAAACATGAGGTCTATATTACCAACTTATCATTGATGTATATGATGATATCCATTCATACAACTCTCTTTGAAAAGCAACAAAAAAGGTCTCATATAACTCATGGTACAGGTGATCCTCTACCCATTTACGTGCATCAAACTTAGATCCAGTGTTAAATATGTAAGTGAACTCAATATCCATGTTTTTGAGCCATGCTTCAACACTATCCAAGGTCAAGCACTCTGTCATCACACATTTATCTCACAATAGCTTCAAAAGAGGTCCCGACAATGGAACCAAGATGTAGTCATTATTTTACCCTTAATATTTCTTTCTAATCTCAAGCACATTGACCTATCATCTAAAATACACTGGGTTCTCACCCGAGGCCCACATGGGCATCAAGAATCTCCTTTATGTGAGTGTTGCAAGAGAGTTATACCGCTAATGGAGGATTATTTGCAAAAATAGAAGTACATTCATCTACTTTAAAAAGGTAGAAGATATAACCAACAAATCTACACATTAATACATCATAAAATCTAATTATACATTGTATTAAGAACAAGGAACAAGATTTGAGTCATGATAAGCCAAATAACATGAGGGTTTACACTCATAACCAAGTTGTATAGAATAGATCCATGCATATTGATTTAACGGAGTTTTGGTAGCCAAATTACATTCAAAAGGGTCATCTCAGACCATATACATCAAATGACAGAGACTCAACTCCTACAAACCTATCTGATCAGAGATCCTAACTATGCTTTTCCCCATTATATCCCTTCTTAAAAATCCCGTAATCCATACTTATGCTTAATGACATCCCTTACAACCTGCTAGAACTAAGTAATCTAAACCCTAGTACCATGAACTCAAAACCCTTAGCATTTCCTAACATTTCTACAACACCTTATTACCGTCCTTCTTTAAGCACTCCCATACCTTCTAATAACCTCATGTCTCCCTCTCTATATATGTTCATCTCACAAGTAATTCTTTAAAAAGGATCAACATCCACCACCATTCCTTCTCTCCTGAGTAGATTATGTGCCAAGTATCGATGTGGTCCTCCATTGGCGAATGCTTATCCTCTTTTCAAACCTTCTAATAATTGTAATGATGCCTCTGGGAATATACCCTTTATGGAATATCCTTTTCTTGACCTCCAAGGTTCCAAAATGGCACCTTATACACTTATCGTGCCTAGTTAGGTCCTCACATTTTTCCTCAAGTGACTCCATGATGCCAAATATGGCTAAGTCCTTTAAACCCTTATTTTTCCTCCTGCGTGCACCCTGGTTTCACTTAAACCCTTTTTAAACCCTTTTTTATACACACTTTTCCTGAAGTTCCCTTCTATTTACTGATCCTATGCGCTCACACCTTTTAGTACTTAGCAGATATTTAGGGTCCAACAGGTTGTTGCAAGTCTAAAATTTGTAATTTCATCTCTAAAGTACAATGGAAAAGACACATGACATGATCGGTAGCGAGTGTATAAGGACAATTTTGTAGTCTCATAGTTGATAGTTTCCCAATTTTTGTAATATTGCTAACTACACTTCTATCCCAAAAGGAAGGAAACATGGCATCATATGGTGTCATGATAAAATGAAGCTAACATTTTATCCTCACGGTTGGTTAGTATTTTGTAATTTTTGCAATATTACTAATCGTGCTTTTACCCTCACTAGCTCAAAGGAATGGACACGTGTTAGTGTCTCAAAAATCATAAAAACTAAAGATAGTTGTCAAGCCATGTATGAAGGTTTTAAGTAAAGAGTCAATGAGTGAATAACACATCATTTAAGTAAATATAATGTGGCCAATCTATCCATGTGTAAGGCCTATATTCAAACACAAATTAAAATATCAATGATTGTAGATTTTAAAAAAGAGATGGAGTTATGGCTGTCATTAATGAGAGCATGTAAAGAACACTACATGGTTTAATTTTACAATAATTCCCACACTTTGCATTCAAATTTCAAGATTTCTAAGTGTTTTAGAGCCCTAGGGTGAGAAGAAGCCCTAATTTCTATGTTTAAGTTGTGTAAGGATCATTTTCAAATCTCTAATAACATTTTGAGTGTTATTATTGATTTAGAGGAGAACTATGACTATTTTTTTGCAAGTAAGTCTCTTTACAAGGTTTCTATGTGTTATATGGTGTTGTGAAGTTTTATTGAGCATTGAAATAGGGTTTCATACGTCCAAGTTTTTATCACCTATTTCTTAAGATAATTGTCTACCAATTTTCTATTAAAAATGAAGATTCAATTGTTCAATGTCCCAACCTTGTCCCATATTACTTATGACATGGAAAATATTACATATACAAATTTAAGAAATACATAATTAGATGTCTTCCTTCAAATTTTGAATGCAACTAAAAAAATGAATTCATGGAGAAAATTGGTAGGAGTTCTATTGCCCTAGTTGTTGTGTTTCCCCCATTCGCTTGAAATCTATAATTAGTATGAGAGTATGCACAAAAATATGACCCGAAGAAGAGATAAGTTAGGGATGGGATTGGTGCTCTATTTTTGTCTTTGAACCAAATTTTTTTATGATATGTTAGGGATCCTAGATGTTGATCAAATAGCAAACATTTTAGTTGAGAAAGAATAAAACTTTTGGAATGCCAATAATGTAAAATATTCTAAAGTATTGAATAAATAGTGGCTTAAGAAAACAAGGATTTCTAATACTACAATATCCAAGAAGTTGAACATGGCTGAATTCATTGAAGAAATTGATACATTATCACCTTGTTAAATAGGATTGTAGGGAACAAGTCTTCTTATACCTATAATGATGGATGTTTAGATTCATCCAAATAATTTTAAGTGGAAAGGAACCTATCCATTAAGGTTGATAATAAGTAATTACATCAATTAGTAACTCCTCAAGATGGTAATATAGTTTGAGGAAGAGTATAAAATTAAACGTGAATTATACATGACCTCCTATCTAGTATATAACATTTCCTTCCATGGATCATTCCAAGAGTTAGTGAAATTCAAGGAATTTACGTAGTTCAATGTATATTATATATACTCACAACTCAATTCAGAGAACCAATGGTATAATTTCAGGTTCGTCCATAATGCATTCTTTTCCCTATTCTTAGATTATTTAAATTTCAATGGGTTTAATATAAAATTTAATCTAGATAAATAAAAGTTATCATTGAATACAAATTTTATTTCATCTAATTCATATTTTTCACTTACATTAGAGTAAGTGGATTCCATGGCACACCCTTCATGTTACCTAGGTACCTAGATGAAAAATTCACACTTTTGATGTTAAAATTCACATATCATGTTCCCAATCACTATTGGGAGATATACATGCCCTACATTGGTTAAGGATAGACTCTTGGAGGCTGAAATGAATAGGGTTATCTTGAATAAATTCATGCTAGGAACGATTATGACATTAGGTTGATAATGGAAAGGGTCATTTGAATTACATATGAGCATGAGCCTTATTATGAGGACTATAAGATAGAATGTAGAGATGAAGAGGAGGTAAGACTTAGAGATTTCTCTAGGATGACCCTCACCCAAGTCATTGACTACAAAATTGTAGTTGTTCTGAAGGGTTAATGGATGAAGGAGATATGGTGAGAAAATATTACATAAATAAAAACATTACAACACAACTAATTCCATCTCTTGATTGGAATGAATAGGATACTAAGTCCTTACATGAAATGACAACTCATATCATTAATAAAAATCTATTTTTGTTAATCGGAAAAGGTGTTGATTTATCCCTACAAAATACTACAATTTTGAGGGAATAAAAGGTAGTGGTGCAATCAAAGATATAAATAAACCTTTACAAAAGGGAGCCATAGGGTTAGATCCCTTGAAATATCCAAATAATTCCATCAAGGGACCAAATAAAAAGGAACTGGAAGAGATAAGTGTAGCCACTAATAATACATGGACCTCTTTGTCTTAATTGACACATACGAATGAGGATATGTTGAAGAAAACAATGTAGGATATACCTATTGTTGAGGCCACTCCAATCCAAGTTGTCCCCCATTCTACGTTTAGGCTCAAGGTAAGCTGTTACTAAGGAAAAAATCCAAATAGGTGCATCATCTTCTACTTCATCGAATCACGTAAGGAATGAAAGAGGATAAGTGGAAGTATTTCACTAGGGTGAGAAAAAAATTGGAGGTCAACCTTGAGAAAATGGAGGAAGAAACAATCACCAAGAATTTTGTAAGGATTAAAAGGGTAAATATGGAAACACCTGCATGGGAAGCAATTACTAATGAAAAATAGAGGGAATTGCTCCAGACTTGAAATAATTCTGAAGCTTTAAATATTCCAGATGTAGTTAATACTACCCCACCTCTTGTGTCATAAAAGTTCCTACCCCTACCCCAATTCAAGAACTACAAGTGTAGGATGTCCCTAAATTTATGGAACAAAATATGTATGACCCATCACATGAACAAGTCTTTAATGATTTTTTCATGGATTGGGTCCATATTTTAGAGTTGGCCTTATCTATAAAATTTCCAAGTTACATCCATTCAAGTGGCACCAATTGAAGAGAAGGAGGAGGATGAACATCTAATGAGTATTAATCCATAAAGGAGGCTATATTGATATAAATAGAGCAACCAAATGTTATCTAGGATCCATTGGAAGATGTTAAACAACCAAAACCATAGATCCTCTTGATCATCTCTAGACACAATGGAAAGAGTGATTGCAACCCATGAAGTTTTGGGAAAGGTTTGAAATGTAAAAATTCAAAACAAAGTAGAGTTACAAAATTATTTAGTCATGGATCCTTCTCCATCTAGAAAATAAGGGGATGAGATTAAAGCTACAAAACTTATAGATATAAGTGCTCAACCTTATTTAAATATGATGGAGGGAGAAACAAAGGAAAAAAAAGGTAGAACGGATGAAGCACAAGTGAAATTAGATGAACATGTGGACACAACACAAATACAAGTTGGTGATTCTAGCCTCACTCTCCCTACATCACAAGAAAAAGTAGTAACATGAATTTCCTCCTAACTATAGACAAAAAATCATGCACTTTGGTATGTTTCTAGGTCATAAAGCATACTAATGTATAAATGATTCCTAAGCAAGAAAACTAGTGGTTGACAACTATTTTTGGCCTCTTTTCTTTGTTTCTTTATTTCTCTTTGGTCCTACACACTCTATAGCCCCAATGAAACTTGATTGATTTATCCTTTAACGCCTTAGACATTGGCACCTGTTAGGACACCAACACCTAGGTTCTTCTCGTCCATAATGGGTGCTCTTGACCCTTTATTACCTTTACTCATTATTTTTGGGTATATTTTATCTTTTGGGCATCTTTTTCACTTATGGGTCGGATTTCCAGGTTGTCGGTCAAAAATTCAAACAAGGGAATCATATATATATACTTAGTTACTTATCAAAATTGGAGACAAAGCACTAAAAATTACTATTACCACCTAAGATTGCATCTAAAGGAAATAAAGCACTTCAAAGGAATCCATCTAGCACTCATAAAATAGACAATGGTCACATCACTTATGCATACACTATATAGGAGAGGAATTTTACTCTATTTGATTAACACATACTATACATTGATACATTCTAGATCTATCTCACTATCACTATGTAACTTGAACAAGGGAATCGTAGGGAACCATTTCTACACACACATAAGAATCAAATGAGTTCTTAGGTGTAGTGCAATAATCAACAGTAAATTCAATATTTAGGTGACTGCTTAGGGTTAGTTCTACTCCAAAATTTTCATATTTTTTATTAGATTTGATGTGGTTTTTGGTCATGTATAGGTAGATAATATTTTTTTTGTAGGTTACAGGTACCCTCAATGATCAAGTAATGAATATCAAACAACAAACATGAATCAATAGTGAAGGCCTTGTGACAAAGAAGAAACTAGTTCTTAAGAATTTTCACAACCACCAACACCCAAATCTAGTTGCTAGTGCCCAGGTGCCTCTACGCTCTTATGGGAACCCCTATCATACACTATTCCTGAATCCCAAAATTTACAATGAACATTAATGATGAAATATATAGGTTGTTCAACATTTTCACCTACCTAGATCACCTCTAGTCTACTAAAAAATCAGCTAAGTGTAATATCTCTCCATCTTTCTTAGGGATTCATATTGCACATGCTTTATTGCTTGTCTTACTATATATCCACATTTATACATCATATATTACAATATTTACTCTAAAATATAGATTTAATTCAAATTAAACTAAATAATTTGGTGAACCCATCACTTAAACCATACTTCCTCACGGGGTTTTATTTTTATGCCCATCACACTTAGTGGTCTTTTTGGTTCTTTTGAACACCTTGAGATTCCTCCATCTGTCTATAGGTCCTATAAATAAATGGCGAATCTTCCAATAATTTTCTTGAATCCAAACAATTTATGCTTGAAAACATCAAAAATTATGATAGTGAACAATCATATTATGATGACACCAATGTTGATCAAGAGAAATTAGATAATCTTACTAATTTTTGCTTTGCCTTACGTAATCACCCTAAATGCATCTCACATGTCCTAAATACTTTACTTGCTATTAAACATGCTCGAGATGATGCCTCTCACCATATTATGGGTTCCTCCTTAGATTTCATGGCCTCCACACAACCCCTTAACATTCATACTTCCATTCCTACCACTACCCTCCCTCATTACTCCCAATACTTCTAACATGCAACCTAGTCCTTCTTTAGGAACTCGGGACCTAGATTCTTTATAATAGGATCTCAGTAACTTCAAATCATCAACTATAGCAAGCTACTTCACGTTATTATCCATCTCTTGACACCTCATTACTCCTTCACATCCCTTTTTCTCCTACCATATCTACTTATTCCCTTCCTCCCAACTTCATTACACCTAATCTTCCCACCTTCAATAGCCATGGTGACCCTAAAGAGAATATTTGATCTTTCCATGTGGCATGTATTGACTATGTGGATGACCATACATTACTAGCTAAGCTATTTCCTAGAAGTTTGCAAGATTACACCATGTGTTGGTTCTATGATCTACCTATTCACTCGGTAACTTATTTTACATACTTAGCCAATGATTTCCTTGCACACTTTTCCATCAATAAGCGACACCAAGATTTTCTATGCATAACTAGATCAAATAAAACAAGGATCTAATGAGTGTGTAGCTGACTATGTTTTGCATTACAAGAAAAAATTTCCTAAGATGAATAATGTACTAGTTGATTCTGAATTACAATATATTTTCATTCAAATTCTCTTACCTCCACTTCAAGAGAGTGTTATCTTTGAGACCTCTCCATCTTTTGATCAATTATTCCATACACTCAAAATGCACGAAGGAAAAATTTTATCCATGGGAAAATTAAAATACTATGACAATGCTTCATCCTCATCCTCTAATCAGTTTCAAGCTAAATATACTTTCAAACCATATCTTAAGCCCACTGAAGAAAATGCCACTGTTAATGTTGTTTCTACACTTGAAAATATGCAATTATAACATCCAAGTCATAGTTTTACCAAATTACCCTATGCACCTCGGTTTCTATTGCCTAAAATTATCGAAAGCAATAGTATTACTCTTCCACCACCACTCGGTTTAGATCTTGGTCACCCTCGTGGCCAAAACTATGATGAAAATACATTATGTAACTATCACCAATGTTTTTGTCACTCTAATGATAGTTGTTTTAAACTCAAACATCTTATTCAAGATCTCATCAATAATAATGCAATCAAGCTCCACGATCATCTAATTCTCATCCGATCAATGATAATAAAAATCGAAAAATATTGAATGACCCTTTTCTTAAGCATGACAAGAAATCTATTGATTCTTATACCAACCATACATTACCATGTTGTGCCTCCTCCTTCATCGGGGCCTCTTGATTTCCTTGTTGCTACAGATGATGTACCATCACTAGTCATTGCATTCTTAGATCATGATTATCACACCATATTTACTTCTGATTCCTTGCATATCAATCCTTCTATTGGTTCCTATACTTTCAATAATACCATGATATATCCATTGGATCCTACCAATTTATGCTCCGTTTTAGTCCTCTTAGCCATCAAATGTCCACTGTCTAGTGTCACCTTTCCAGTCCTAATTATTTTGACTATGTTAGGATTCCCATTATGGTTGGGCCCCTTACCATTCTTATACCATTCATCATTGCATCTTCATAAAAGGATATGAAGTAATTTTAGGTATCTCTTTTCCCTTTATTGTTCTAGTCATCCCTTCATTGAACCATTTATGTCTCAAGTTCATCCATAATAAACAACTTATTATTATCAAACGAGTTCCACTATACACACCATTTCCTCGACCTACTTTTGTTGATGCACCAATCATGACATCTAGGCTTCCTATGCCTCTCAAATCTAAAGCAACCTCTACACCTAGCTCTTTGATTCACACATAAGCTACATCACAACTTTATCATCCTCATCAGTCCATTAGCCCACATCATTGGCCTAAGTCCCCATACTTAGAAGCCCCTTCACATAGGTATTCACCACCTACTTCACTATGTAAGTCTCCTTCATGTGCATATAATTACTCTGCTACACCATCGATATTAGATTATTATCACATACCTTTGTCTCCTCAGATATCGGTGGAGGGCCCTCACCCTTCACTATCGTCAGATAACCTTCTATCCCTTACACACTTGGGGGCATCGTACTTTCTCCCCCTCCCATCACTATTAATTCTCCCTAGTGTCTATTACTACACTTTACACTCCGTGCATTATAACTAATCTTCCTACGTACTCTCACACCCTTTGATACACACATTGTATCATCATTACCCTATGAAACACTCTGGTTCAACAATTCATACTCAAGCTGTTGAGGGTCTACTTATGAAATGAACATCACATCCACTACACATTTCAGGATTTGTGTTTCACGATACATATTTCTAGCATACACAACTCATTACCTGATGAGAAAATATTGTTATATGGTTCATTCTTGATTGTTGAGGGTCCCTATAATTGAACCTCATATCATTCACATCCATTAGGGGAACACTTCTCTTATCATCTTAACATTTTGCATACTACGTCATCACACCCATACACATCATTTACATATCTTGGTTGTATTTACTCTTGCTAGCTTATTCTATCTACATGTTACACTTTGTTTTCCATGCTATACATACTATTAGTATGTCATCATATTTCTATGTATATACACATGTGCCTTCACTTGGTTTTTTTGAGGTGAATGCGATATCTTACATGTTTTTACATATTGTATGATGCTTGATTCTAAATATTTTCTAGTCCCATTGAGGCTCTGGGGGAATCTAATTTTTCTATTTACATATTTTATGTATAACAAGTTCTTATTGTTATAATACTTACTCCCTCCTTGAACTATTACTATACTTTTTTCTGATTTATACACAATTTGACATACTATTTATCCTTTTAACATGATAATGGGTACTTCATGTGTAGCATTTTACTTGTAGGTATCTTTATAACCATGGCTATATGTCACTACTTTATTTCTATTGCTTCCTATTATTTGCTTTATTATTTACGGATATGCCCTAAGACTTGTGTGATCATTGTATGCTTTTGGCCGCTTCGGCTCTGATTGTCTTGTGACATTATGATTAATGTCCCATGGTTACAACCCACTTTTTGTGATCTATCTTGTCTGCATAATTACTTGTTACATTATCTTATTTTTCATGATAGTTACTTTTACTATAAAACATAATTCTAGTCCACTTTGTTTTCACGTGCCTTGGTTTCTACCATGCACGTGGCACATCACCTATAAGTATCCACTTTAGATCACCATAAGGTCATCTCCTTTGGGCCAAATTATCCTACTATTGTTGCATGTGCACCCAAAAAAGGGGGCATACACTAGGTGAATAAACCACCCCTACAAAACTCGAGCTACAATTCAAATCATCACAATATAAAAAACAAAGCAACATAGTCACAACTTGAACCTCACATATAGAGACAGACACCGGTGGTCGGTATTAGATATTAGTGCCTGGGTGCTTGTGTCCTCCCCTAAGTGCTAATGACCTAGGGGAAGAAACAATAATTTTTTGAATACATCATAGTCTATATCAGTTCTATAGTAACATGCACTAGCCTTTAGTCATAGAATTCATTCTATCTCCTACAATCAGTACAATCGGAACAATTCGAAACTAATAAGGAAAAATAGAACACATCCAAATGTACCATTTGTAATGGTTTTTATTAGGAAAATTCATAGAAGGAGATTAAAACTAGATCTCTCTCGCTAACAATTGCTCTTGGCATGAGATCACCCAAAAAAATCACTTGATGTGATATCACCTAAAAAAGTCTCACTTGGCATGAGATCACCCAAAAAACTCACTCTTGGCGTGAGATCACCCAAAACCCTCACCTTCAACATTAAAATCAACAACTTAAAGCAACATGACAATTTTTTTATCTTTTACTCTCTTACATATTAGGTGCACACTTTTCTTCTAACATAATTTTACACTCTTTACATATTTATAGACATGTTTCTTTGATCTATCATATAAATAAATTTGAATAATTTATTTCTCTTATTTTAAAGATATATCCTTACAAGAAGAAACTCACATAAGCTAAAAAAACATGCTACAATGCACATGCTTCACCCCTCGAGTCCACTTCCCTTTCCTAGTCTCCACACTTCACTTTGTAGTCACTTCAGATGCTTCACTTGTCCACTTGGAATGCTACTTTGGAAAAACTCTACTCTAGATTATCATGAGGTATGCATATTATATCTACTTTATGTTATCAAGTATTCACTCAACATCAAGTGGGGAAAATGTAGACAAAAATCATGCACTTGGGTACATTTATAGGTCTAAAGCATACTAATGTATATATGATTCCTAAGAAAGAAAACTAGTGGTTGAAAACTATATTTGGCCTCTTTTATTTGTTTCTTGATTTCTCTTTGGTCTTACACACACTACACCTTGACAAAACTTGAATGATTTATATTTTATGTCCTCGGACACTTTGGTGCCTAGTTATGACACTAGCACCCAGTCACTTCTATCCATCTTGGTTGTTCCTCACCCTTTCTTACCTTTAGTCACTCTTTTTGGGTCTCTTTAATATTTTGGGTGTATTATTCACTTATGTGTTGGCCTTCAAGTTTTCAATCTTGAAATTCAAACAAGGGAATCATATATATACTTAGTTACTTCTCAAAAATAAGGACCAAGTACTAAGCATTACTATTACCACCTAAGTTTGCATCCAAAGACACTAAAGAACTTCAAAGGAATCCATATTTTACTCATAAAATGGAAAAGGGTTGCATCACTTTTGCATATACTACATAGGAGGGGGAGTATATTTCATTCGTTAGTACATACTATACATTGGTAAATTCTAGATCTATCCTGCTATCATTTGTGCAACTTACACAAGGGTATCCTAGGGCACCATTTCTACACACGCACACACAAGAACTACATGGGGTATAATAAGTAGTGCAACACTTTGGATAGTAAGTTCACTCTTCAAGTGACCACTAGGGTCAGTTTGAATTCACATTCTACATCTTTTTTATTAGATTTGATGTGTTTTGTGGACATGTGTAGGAATATATTCATATTTTTAGGTTACGGTACCCTTGACGATCAAGTAATGAATATCAAGCAATAGACAAGAATCAATAACAAAGGCCTTGTGACATAAGAAAAAACTAGTTCTTGATAATTTTCATGGCCACCAATACCCAGATCTAGATGCCAACATGAGGCACCTCTTCTCTCTGTTGGAACCCCTATCCCGCACCATTCTTGAATCTTATAAATCATAGTGAGCATTAATGACACCGTCTACGATCTATTCAAAATTTTCACCTTCCCGCATCACCTCCAATTTTGTCATAAATCATCTAAGTGTATCTATCTCTCAATATTTCTTATGGTTTCATATTGGACATGTTTTATTTTTTACGTCTTACTATATTTTAGCATTTTTATATCACATATTATAGTAGTTACTCTAAAATATAGATTTAATTCAAATTAAATTAAATCAACAAAAAAATCACAAAAGGAAGGAAAAACCCATACTAAAGGATGGTTGGGAGTAACCCTCCCAAGAAAGAAAAAAGTAAAAGTGTAGATATAGGAATTTGGCCTTGTAAACATCATTTTGTTGCGACCATTGAAAACACCAAAGAAAGCCAAGATTTTATCAAGAACAATGGTGAGACCTTAAGGAGAAAGGTTTATGGAATTTTCCATCCAACACAATAATTTCTTAAGGGATGAAGCTATGCCTTCATATTACCGATCACTAAGGTCCCATTTTTATAACCCATTAAGAAATATATTTGATTATGGGATATTGCCTACTAAGGGTGAATGTGAGGGTATGATTATCGTGTTTGAATTGATTGGATGACTATATAAACAACATATTTATTTTTTGATCACATTGGTTTCATTATCTACAAGAGTTTAATGATGGATTTATTTGATGTGTAAGGTTTCATCTTGGTTTGTGTTATGCCTATTTACCAATCTACATCTTTGAAATTGTGTGTAAATAACGAATTTTATGATCCTTTTATGGTATATTAAATTGACAACACCCTTATTGGAGAACAAAGGTATAGTCACCAGGATTATATTTAAAAATGATATTTGAAAGCGTTAATAAGACATTTATATAAATGTTGACTAGTTCATAATGATTAATACATATTTCCTAGCGACATAGAAAAATATACATAAGTATAAAGGTATGTACAAAGTTACATATAAACACTCATATAAATATATATATATATATATATATATATATATATATATATATATATATTGTAATTAATAATTTCTTGGGATTATGTTTAATACATAACAATGACCATATAATGGTCAAGCCATATGTGAATGAAAATGCAAGGTTTTAAATTATAAAGGGTTGGGGTCGGCCATTTCGATCGAGCCCCACCGAGCTCTAACCAAGATTTTTGATTTTCCACCTATGTTAATGTTTGATTAAAATGGAGATAACACATCGTTTGTTGTGATAACAAGTGAAAGTTAGGGTTGGAAGATTGGGAAGAATCCCAACCGTTAGATGTTTTAAACTACCCAAATGTGGGATTTTGATTGTAGAGAAGGCTGGGATAGACATGCCAAATATGGTGGACAACAATTTAACAGGGAGTTTGATAAAATTATAAGGAATAGCATACTATTTCATTTAAAGAAATTAACGAGGATCCAGCTTCGGGAGAAGTGGGAAGCTTCTCGAGGAATCCTCCACTGAGATAAGTGGTTAATTAGTTTTGCATTTTTAAGTTTATTCTTTTTTCACCTCCATGAAGCTTTGCATGTAAGTTTAATTTGGATATTTTTGGGAATCATGTTGGATTATGCATGCAAAATAATAAATCTAGTTTTTAAGGAGATTATAAAGTCAATTATCATGGGTTTTATCGGGATCTTGTGTTGATTTGTGATTATTCTTATGTCTTGTTTTGTGTGTAAGATTTGGAGGATTTCTAGGAAAGAAAAAATAGATTCGGCCTCTCTAAATGTATTACAGGTATGGAATCATCTCTTTCTCATATTTATCATTTATAACATTAAGGTATTTGAATGAATATTGTGAAAAATCAAGTTTATCATCTGTGATATCATTATTTCTTTTATGGGTATGGATAAATACTATTTTGAAAACCATGGGTGATTTTCTACTTGTTTGATTGGCTTTGTTTGTGTTCTATATGGGTTGTAAATGCAACTATTTTTTTCTAGTTTTTATCATAGCGAGCTATATATGGACCGTATGCTTAAACAACATTATTGTTATGATAATGATTCTAGGTGATACCCAGATTGTGAAGGAATAAATGTAGGTTATCTTAGGGTTTTGGAAACACTTGGGATTTCTTTGATGGAATTTTCATTCACCCATTTAGGGTGGGGTTGTGTTTGTGTCTGGTAAGTAGTAGGCTAATACAATGACCGTAAGGTTCTATTTTCAAGCTCAAGATTGGTATCCTGTAGCTTAGTATGTATGGTCATTGTGTATCATTTTGAACATTGCTTGCATGGTTGGCTAAACTGCGTTCGATTACTTATGTTTCTTGGTGGTTTTAGTTCTTATGCAAAGGTCATATAAATTGACCTGTAGTACTTACTTTCGAGATTTAGCTCGTATGCTTGTATCTTATTGTATAATGGCATTGTTATGTGGTTTTGGGTTTCACAGTGGCCTCTAGGTTTAACATAGTGTTTCCTTTATATATATATATATTATATATATATATATATATATATATATATATATATATATATATATATATATATATATATCTATATCTTTGTGTGTGTGTGTGTGTGTGTGTGTGATTGGTCACCATGGTTATTGTGGATGTTTTATTTTTGTATCATACTTGTGACTAAGCTATTTCTCACGTTGTGGGGTTGGGGTCGATTCACCCTTCATGAATCATTTCTTTGGTTCTTAAGACCAATCATGGTGATTTAGATCGTGTGTTAGTTAGATCACCGAATGGTGAAGGTTTATGAAGTTTTTGGTAAACTCGGTTGCTATTTTGATCTCCTTAGACCACCATATGGTCGATGTAATCATGTGTCTTATTACCGTTCACCATATGGGTGAAGGATAATGATCTTTGATTTGCCTTGGTTCAAATGCTTAATTTCTTTAAGAGAGTTTAAGGTTATTTCGTAGAAGTTAAGGTAAATGATGAGATGTAAATACATTGTTTAATAAATTATTATTATTAAACAAATGCTTAAATTCTTATATTCTTTTGAAGAATAATGTATTTCTTTTATCAGAAATTATTATTATTTCGTTAACGATTATGTTTGATAATATTAATTATTAAGTTGTATAATTTAAATATTATCTTAATGAAATATACTCTTAATAATATTATTATTAAGATGGGACTTGAGTATTATTATACTCCACTCTTTGAAATTGGCTATATATTCTTTGAATGATAATTGTCTAATTTGTATGATTATACCTTTGATTCATATTATTAACATACCATGTTCTACAAACAAGTATGGATGTTTAAGTATAGAATACTTGTTTGATGTTTTATATAACCTTGTTTGGATATAAAATACAATGGATGTTTTGTAATATTGAATGATAATTTTTATCCCTTAGCAATAAAAATATTCTCTTATTGATTAGAGTTGGAAAATCAATTGTTTCTTATGAATTATGAAATAAATGAAAAAGAGAAAGGATAAGTTGTTATCTTATATGATTTTCAGATTAAGTGTTTTTTGAATTATGATTCATTGAAATATTTTAGTGCTATAAATTGTAAAGATAAGATGGTAGAATTTTTCATGCTAGTTCTTTTGAACTGACAGTTTCCTAACAATTTTACTTATGGAGAAGTTTAGATCTTATCTGGCAGATGAGTTGTTATGGCTATGTTGAATTTTTATTGTTATGATTAAAAGATGTATTCTTTACTTGATTATTGTAAAAGCAAGATTGAGCTTTGCTAGAATAAATTGTTTAAAGGCATTAAGGCCTCTGAGATTTTGTATCATTTTTGGAAAGGAAAATAAAATTTATATTCAATTTTGAATATTATTGTAAACTTTATCATGGTTGTTTATATAAATTATTCAGATTGTGTACCTATTAGAATGTGAATTTGATTGAATTAAATCAATCAATTTTAATGATAAGTATTGCTTTCAAATTTAATAAGTGACTATGTGTGAATAATATTCTTTGTATATTAGCTTTAATGTTGTGAAATAAATTAAAGCTATAATTTGATATAAGAAACAATCTACTAAATTATATAACTGAGTATTATTATTTAATAGATTGTATGATGTAAATGTTGCATGATAAATTATGATTATTGATTAGTTATTATATAATCATTATGGATATGAACAAATGTGTTATATGCAATTGATGATTTCAATAGTTATGTAGTTAAGTAATTATAATGACAATGTTGTAATTTAGATATATTAGGATTTGTGTAATTGATGCATCTTGTTTCCCTACTTACCTTAAATGTTTAATGAGTGTACATAAAAAAATAATGGGATTTGGTTACGAATATTTAATCGAACTAAGTTATGGACCTTAGGATCGAATAATTAATGCATGAATATCATTGCGTTATGAAATATAAACTTGTCATAAAACTAATTCAATGAGGTGAATATTTACAAAAAACTAATACATGGTACTCATAGAACAAATTTAGATGGAAGCGTAGTGCGGTTTTCTTTGAATGATATAGGTCATTCATGAATACTTCCATATAACAATTATCCTAAGTTTTCCCTCAAGCTCCATTATTACGCATGTCATAATCAACATGGAATTGAGTTGTGCTATGATGAGGTTTTATATCTAGTGGTCTAGTTCCTCTATAAAAATTTATGTTGGATATGGGGAAGAAATTGATCACATGATGATGTAATTCATTATGTGAGCTCTTTCTCTCCCATAGAAACCTAAGTTGGAACAGTCATGCTCGTCTTATTAGATGCACAATTTTTGTATCATGTGCATAACTTGAATTTGATTAAATTAAAAAAATGATTCAATTTTGATAATGGAACCAAGTGACATGGTGATGGGACATGTTTTAAAGACATTGTGCAGTCTAGAAATAGAGCATGCAATGCATGACTCATAAACTTTGGCCGAAGTAGTGTATGTTAGTACACTATCAGGTTCACCTAGTTCTAACTAAAGTGTGAGATGTCGGATGGGATTCAATTGACTAAACCCCAGGTAGAAACTTGAATAAACACTTGTAAAATCAATGTTGTGAAGGGATCTAACAAGTATACCTTGTATAATGAATCAAAAGAGTACTTATGGGGGATCGAGTAGGATCTAGTTGACCCATGAATATGCACATGCTTAATTGATTTGTTATCTGAATAATTGTAATTATTTGACATTGGATTTAAATGTTATTTGTACATTTAAATCATTGAATCCATACGTTTAATTTGAGAAATAAAAAAACTTCCCGTTAGTTTGAAAAGTGGTTGTTACATTTTGGTATTAGAGATGAAGGTTGTAGCTCTTGGACCTATTGAGTCCTTACGCTAACACAAACTTAAATTATTTTCTAACAAAAAACATGGTTAGAACAAGAGGAAACATTATGAATGACCAACTTATGAATGGAGAAGCTTCTACATTATAGAATTTAGATTAGATTCTCACTTCCATTTAGAACACGAGAAATATGATGGATATTATGGAATGTCATATCCTATGAAACGATAGTGATCATGAAAGTGATGGTGAAGAATCATCACATGAGTATATGAATGCTGAAAACAACGATGTTTGTAGATCCTAATGTAGCAAATAATAATGCTTCCAATGAAAATGCTAACACAAATCTAAATGTTAATGAAGTTAACCCACTTGAGAACAAGAGGGCTCATTTGGAAGCTGAACTATCAAATGATATCAAGAGGATCAACCCACCAAAGTTTGATGGTACCACCTTGGGTGATGGAGCTGAGAATTAGCTTAGTGAAATGGAGAAGTACTTTATAATAAGGAACTTCTCAAAGGAAAATAAGGACATTTGGGGAGTGTACCAGCTCTTTAATGAAGCATCCTCATGATGGGAAAATTGGAAGGTTGAACTGGTAGTGGATGAAGAAAATTTTGACTTGGGATCAATTCAATCATACTTCAGACAACACTTTGGTTACCCCAGATCTATTATGATCAGAAGATGTCTAAATTTTAGACATTAACACAAGGGAAAATGACAATGACAAAGTATTGGGAGAAGTTTACAAATCTTCTCAAGTATGTACCTCAGTATCAAACAAATGAAAAGTTATAGATTAGGAAATTTATCATGGGGTTAAACCCGATGATAGGAGGTGAAGTTGATGTGCATGGGCCATCAACAATGGAAGTTGTCTTTGAAAAGATAATTAGAAAAGAATAGAAATTATAGGATATTTTTACACATAGAGAGGAAAAGAAAAATAAATCTAGTAATGTTTAATCCTCTTTGGCACCTAAAAAGGCTACTTGGAAGAAATTTAGCAGAAAAAATAGAAATAATAATGGCAATGGAAAGAAAAATACATCGGGTAAGACTACTATAAATAACAAAAAAAGAATGGGCTGAAAAATACAACCAATCATGAGAATTAAATTAAATAGAAAGGAATTGTTGGAGGCTTCTATATGCATTCTAGATAATTATGCAAATAACTATCCTCAAAGAAAGAAAGATGGTAACCAACAACATCACATTCATACTACAGTAATAGATAATAAAGTCGAAAAACAAGCTACACCAATAGATAAGTTGTATGGATTACATGTAACCATTTTATTTGATACTGGTGTTACTGAATGTTTTATTTCAACAAAATTTACATCTAAAATTAAAAGAAAAGATAGTTTTATGAAATAATCATGGATATTTTAGATATGACAACAATACTATCATCATTGTTAAATAATGCCTATTTGGTGCAACTCTTGAATTACCAAGATTTACCTCTAAATTTGAGATATATCTAGCTCCTCTAGGCTCATATGACATAGTCATAGGCATAACTAGTTAGCTCAACATAAGGAAACTGTAGACTTCTTAGAAAGGTGAATTAAGTGCCTTGATGACATATAAAAATAATATAAATTCAGGGAGTAAAACGTGGTATTTTAGTTAGAAAAATCACTGCAATGCATCTTAAGAAAGCTAAGAACAAAGGATGTGTGTTATATGCAATAAAAATTACATATTTACATAAATAAGGTAAGGATTTTTGGAATAAAACCACTTTTACGTGAGTAAAACGATTTATTTCCTAAAGAAATACATGTTCTTCCCCCTAAAAGGGAGTTTTATTTCACTATAGACATCAAACCAGGAACCAAACCAATTTATAAGGCTCCCTAGAGAATGACAATAGAGTTAGTTGATCTGAAAGAACAAATTCATGAAATTTTATCAAAAGGATTTTTTGACCAAGTGTCTCTCCTAGGGTGCATTGGTCATATTTGTAAAGTAGATGGAAAACTTAGGCTTTGCATTGATTATCGAATGCTTAATAAATCCATGATAAAAAATAGGTATCCTCTCCCTAGAATTGATGATATATTTGATCAGATGTGTGGAGCATCAATTTATTCTAAGATTGATCTTCGATCAAGATACCATTAGTTGAGAATAAAAGAGGAAGATATTCACAAGACTACTTTTAGAACAAGGTATGGACACTATGAATTCACCGTGTTACCCTTCAAGTTAACCAATGCTCTAAAAACTTTTATGAATCTGATGAATAATATATTTCAAGCATACTTGGACAAGTTTTTACTAGTATTCTGGATGATATTCTCATCTATTCTAAAATCATTGAAGAGTATAATGAATATTTTTCTATTTTTTTATATGTGTTAAGGAAGAGAAAATTGTATGATAAACTTTCTAAGTGTTTGTTTTATCAAAATGAAGTACAATATCTTGGGAATATCATTAATAAAGATGGAATTTATGTAGATCCATAAAAAATTATAGTGATAACTAAATGACCAACACCTAAAAATGTACATGAAGTTAGAAGCTTCATGGGATTAGATGGATACTACAGAAATTTGAAAATATGTTTTGATAGTTGTAGCTCCAATTACTTACCGTGCTTTAAAAAATAAAGACAAGAAATTTGTATGGTTTGAAAAGTTTGAAAATGATTTTAATTTTTGAAAGATAAATTAACTTCAACACCTATCTTAAAAGTTCCAGATCCTAATGGGAACTTTACAGTTGTAACAGATGCCTCTGGTGAAGGTTTAGCAAATATTTTGTTGTAAATTAATCATGTAATCACTTATGAGAGAAGGAATCTCAAGGTACATTATATGAATTACACTCCCTATGAATTATATCTTGCTGCCATTTTGCATACATTGCAAGTATGGAGACATTACCTTTTGGGAAAGCCCTTTGAACTAAAAATAGATCATCTTAGGATGAAATACATCTTCACATAGCCAAACTTAAATGCAAGGTAGTGAAGATGGTTAGATTTTTTATCACAATATGAATTTGATATCAGATACATTAAGGGTAAAGAAAATAGAGTGACATATGCGTTAATTCGTAGGAAGCATATTTTCACCCTTATCACTTTGAGAACGCAATTCAAGGATGGCATTAAGAAAACAATTTTGATTCTTCTTATTATCGGGAATTGAAAGTAGTGCTTTATGCAAATCCTAATTTTAGTAGATACAAAGGATTCATGGTTGAAAAAGAAGGATTCCTTAGATTTGAAAATCAAGTTTATGTACCTTTAGAGAGTGAATTAAGGACAAAAGTGATAAATGAATTTCATGATGCTCCTTATTCTAGACATCTGGAGTGACTAAGATGCTTACTTGATTTAAAACAACAATATTTTTGGAAAGGGATGAAGAAGGATATAGTGAACTATGTATCTCATTTCTTAGAATGTCAGTGAGTTAAGGCTAAAAATTTACATCCAGCAGGTTTGTTGTACCCTCATAGCATTCCACACTATAAATGGTAGGTAATCAGTATGGATTTCATGCAAGGAATGCCTATGTCAAGGAATAAACATGATGTAATTCTTGTTGTAGTTGAAAAATTAACAAAAGTGGCTCATTTCATACCAGGGAATCTAAAGGATGATTCACCTATGCTTGCAAAAAGGTTTGTGCATGATATTTTCAGATTACATGGTGTACCTAAATTAATAATTTCAGATAGAGATCCTAGGATGACTTCTCATTTTTGGAAAACCTTGAATACCACTTTAGGAACAAAGCTGAATTTCAGTTACGTATCATCTAGAAATATAAGTAAAAATGAAAGAAAGGGTAAATAAAGTGTTGGAAGACATGCTCAGAATGTACTACATGGATCAACAGTACAATTGGGAAGAATACCTTCCATTGGTTGATTTTTCTTACAATAACACTTATCACTCCTCATTGAAAATGGCTCCTTTTGAGGCCTTGTATGGATGTAAGTGTAGAACACCTATCAGTTGGGACAACATGGAAGATAGAGAAGTTATAGGACCTGAAATGTTAACTGAAATGGAACAACAAGTTAAACTCATTAGAGAACGTTTAAAAGAGGTTGTTGATAAAAAAAAAAGCTACGTTGATTTAAAGAGAGTTGATAGAAAATTTGAATAAGGAGATAAAGTTTTCTTAAGGGTTAAGCCTAAGAAAATTTTAATTTCATTTGTAAGGCAGCCAAACTACTACCTTGCTATGTTGGACCCTTTGAGATTATTGAAGTAATCATCCTTGTAGCATACCAGCTAGCGTTTCCTCCTACACTTGTCCAAGTTACATGATGTTTTTCATATCTCTTTGCTTAAAAGTATGTACAGATTTATCACATGTGTTTAATTGTAACTTCCTACAGGTTATGGATCTAGGTGTCATCATAAGTGAACCCATAAGAGTGTTGGAAAATTACAAGTTGCACTTACAAAATAGAGAAATAAGTCAGTGTAAGGTCCAGTGGGACCAATTTTATAAGGAAAGTGCTACTTGGGAGAATGCAGAAGAAATGAAAACTTATTTTCCACATTTATTTGAGTGATAAATCTGAGGATTTTATATCTGATACTATGCATTTGATATTTTTATTTATTAAATGACTAAAAAATCATTATTTTTTTTTTTTGAGAGTAAAAACTTGGTAAAATAAGGTTGTTACAACCTGATAAAATTCTGTTACAGTTCTAAAATTGGATTATTTATAAGTTGTAGTTATGATATTATGAGTTTATGATATTTATGTATGTGTAATTTTATCTGGTTATTATAAATTATTTCATAATATGAATTAATATTTGGTGACGGTGATACTTAAGGGGAGACGTATGTCATACCACGTTAAGAACTATATTTGATTATGGGATATTGTTGGTTGTAGGAGAATGTGAGTGTATGATTATCATGTTTGATCTGATTGGATGATTGTATAAATGTAATTCCAGCTTAAGCTACCACTTGAGACCAAGAAACAAACTAGGAAAAATTATGGAATAATTTTTCTTTTGTAAGAAGGGTCTACAAAAAGTAACAAGATACTAGTTTGAAAACCAAATAGGTTCCGAATATATTTACATTAACCAAACACAATATTTACATCTTTATCTTATAACAAGTTTACAAGGTTCTGTTGTTGCAAACTCACAAAGCACCCACGGATGCGAGATCGGGCTTCTAGGTTGATCACTCTAGCATCCAAGCAGTGTGATTGCACAATGTGGAAACCTCTCTCTCCAAGTGTGGGACTTGTGAAATTGAGAGAGGAATCTCAGTTAGAGGCTGGTTCGTCAAACTCCTCTGATTAGATCTAATGCTTGCACAACTACGAGGTTCAAATCCCGATCCTACTCTAAATTGCAAGGAGATAGGGATAGAAGTGCAAAAAATTGAAACTAACTAAAGATGGTGATGTACCAAAAGGAGTGGTGAAACATTTCTATCATGCAAACAGACACAAACCAAATATTGCAGCATAAAACATACACAGGCTGATAAGATATAATTTAGGATCTAAAATGAAGCAAACAATACAAACAAAGGACTGAGACTCATTCACAAAGCTTGCATTATCATTTCTAGTGTCAAAATCACTGCATTACAACCTTAGAGAGAGGTAAAAACTGTTACAGTCTTTGGAGAGGTTTGATTCTTCAAAAAATCACTTGCTGGAGGTGAAAGAAGAAGTTGCTATGTCCAAAAAATGTTCCCCCAGGAAAATGAGCCAAATCGCTTTTACATTATATGGGTCGAGCCCAGAGACAGAAAATTACAAAAACGTGAGAGCCCATTCCTCCTTTACTTACAGATGCATTAAAATGGCATGGGGGGCCTTACAAAACCATACCCTATCATTTTGACCGATTTTCAGGAGAATGCAACCCATTCGCATTAAAAGCGGTTGCTAAAATGTCACTTCGGCCATGAACACGCATCAGATCCACTCCTCAACTTTCTCTCTCCATTCTACACCAAAATTCAAGATTAACCCCAGAATCATGTAGAGAATTTTATAAGCTTTCTGTTGATATAAAGAACGTGCAAATCCGAGCTCTGGATCAAAAGATATGGTGATATGAAGATTTAGGGCACAAAACAGGCAAAAATGAGTTTTGAAAGTTTTTTCCCGCACTCTGCCACCTGGGTGACACGTGGAAAGCACTGATTGGATTCGTAATTCTCTCTCCTTTGCTCACCCATGGGTTTTCCTCAAAAATTGGACCTTTTTGGTGATTTTGGAACATTTTTCACTTTTTCCCCATGCCCCCTGCCCAAGACATGTGGCATGCATAGATTGGAGGACGGGGGCACGGGGTCTTCCTTTAGTTTTTAGCTTTTTGACCAAAACTTGGCCAAATTTTCTAACTCCTCCCTAAGCTCGTGCTTCCTTGTTCCATTGGACACGTGTCCTCTTTTGATTGGTCTCCGGGTCTGCCGGCTTTTCGCGTCCTTCGCGTCCTCACGGCCTGGCTGTCCCAGTGCTGTCTGGGACAAAAACTTCCGATCCACCCGAAATGGGCTTCCCTGTCCCTTTTCTGCTGATGACACGTGGTGTAATTTGATTGGCTTTCAGCTCCTTTGGCTATCTGCGTCCCACGCGTCCCTTTGTCCCAACTGTCCCAGTGCGAAAGTTCTCCTTTTCGGCTGATCCGGCGGTTCGCATCCTTCACGTCCTCACGGCCCAAATGTCCCAACTGTGCCACTCAGCAGTTAGTCGATTTTCTTCTCCTTCGGCCGAACCGGCTTTCCGCGTCTCGTGCGTCCCAATGGCCCGAGATGTTCCTTTGCTCTGACTGCCTGGTGGCCTTTCGGCCGATTCGTGCCCAGATGTCCCTCATGTCCCGACTATTGTGAGGACTAGGACTTAGCCATTTTTCATGATTTTTCCTGGCCCAAGCTTGTTTTCTGCAACTTTTTCACCTTTTCTCAGAACTTGCTCTTTTCTTCTTGGACAGGGGAGTTAGAAAAAATCTGAGGGGACCCTAGAAACATGATTTTTTGCCTTGAATCAATCTATTTGCACCGGGACTTGAGTATTCGATGCATGTTATCAAATTTACCACAGGGGTGAATTTTGGATAACAATTTGGTGACTTCAAATGAGTTACCTTCCTACTAGGTAGAAGATACCAGTTTCTGAAGAAGTCCATTGGGCATGGAGTCATCAAATATTCAGTTTAGAACCCCAACTTACTCGAGAATGTGTAAGGAGGAAGATGGAATATCACACGATGGAAGCAAGGACTACAAATCATCTCCATGGATAGCTAAGCTATGCCAAAGCACTTAGGGAAAATAAAACTAACCTACAGCAAAACAATATGCACAAGCACTTGGAGGAATGAAAATCTAATCTAATATTTACAAGGGTGAACTTCCCTCTAGAAGCAACACTTGAGATAGATTCCATTGGTGGAATCTACAGGTTCTTCACCATCCAATGAGGCTAATTGGAAAGTATTGATGTTCTTGCACTTCATGACCATGTATGGGCCACTCCAAATGGCATCAAATTTTGAATGCCTTCCTAGTTTTGCTCTATCCACATCCCATTTCAACACTAGATCTCCAACTCGAAAAGATCTATCCTTGGCACGAGTTGGGATTAATGACTCTATGAAGTCCAAACCCCATTGCATGAATGGCTGGTCAAGCTGAGATTGGATGTAATGGAAGGGCAGCAAGCTTCTCTTTTCTGTGAAGAATGCACAATTCTTACACCTCTTGATCCATGCATAGCAATCATTGAATATCTTAGGCCAATAATAACCAGCCTTCATGATTTTTAGAGCTGTCACTCTTGGTGCAAAATGACCACCAGCTGGTCCACCATGAAACTCTTCTAACACCCTTTGAATCTGATTTGTGCTAATGCATCTCAGCAACACTCCATTTACATCTTTCTTGTGCAGAACTCCATCAACAATGGCATACGGGACAGCCTGTAATCTGAAGTGTCTCCTTTGGGTCTTGTTCATCTCTGGAGGGCATAGGCCTGTGCCTAGGAAGCACATAATACCTTGGGTCTAGCAAGGAGTGGGGGCAGCATTTTCTTCTTCTTGCTTGCCACTTGGCTCATGGCTGTCCTGGACTGTCAAAACAACCTCTTCTTCATTGCATACTTCTTTTTGCTTCCCCAAAACCAGCTGCTCACACAATCCTTTTCCTCTTACCAGCTTGGTGATCTTGATTTTGATGTCATACTCCATGACACGGGTGATCCAACCTGCCCTTTTCTCATTCAAATCTTGTTGAGGAGGAAGTCCTTAACTTAACATGTGAGACCAACAACTGGACCTTGTTGTTTGAAAATAAATGCTTGAATTTCTTCAAGCTTCGATTATTACCCGACACATGGTTCTCAATAAAGAGTACCTCACCTCATAGTCATCTAGGCTCTAGCTGAAGAAGGCAATTGGTTGCTCATAATTATCTTTGTTATGTTGTACCAAAATGGTAGAGATAGTGTCATTACCTCCAAATGCATAGAGGATGAAATCCTTGGAGAAGTTTGGGTTGATGAGAGTTGGTGCTTGGGAGATGGCTTTTTGGTTGCTTCAAAACTCTCCTTGCCTTCTGCTTGTCCACTTGAAAGCCATGCTTTTCTTTAACATTTTGGTGATGGGCTTGACCAGGGCTGCAAAATGCAGGACAAACCTTCGAACAAAGTTTATCCTTCCCAAGAAACTCGAAGGGCCTTCTTGTGGCTTGCAATGGTAGTGCTCTTATGGCTTCAACCCTCTTTAGATCAATTGCTAATCCTCCCTTAGAGACAATGTGACCAAGGAGCTTTCCTTCATGTGCAAGAAAGATGCACTTCTTAGGATTCAAAGACACTCCGAACCTTCTACACCTCTGAAACACTTGCCTGAGGTGAAAGAGATGGTCTGCTACATTCTTTGAGAAGACAGTGATATCATCTAGGTATACCAGCACTATCTTGTTGATCAAGCCTTTGAATGCCATATCCATAGCTCGCTGGAATGTTGCTCCGGCATTCGACAGTCCAAATGGCATCTTCTTGTAAGCATATGTGCCCCATTTTGTAGTGAAGGCCGTCTTGAATTGATCTTCTTCCTTCACCATAATCTGATTGTAGCCTGAGTAGCCATCAAGTAGTGAGAACCTTTCTGAACCAGCTACAACTTGCAATATTTTTCCATTGATGGAAGTGGATAATGATCTTTGAGTGTTTGATGGGGAAGATGATATCTCCATGCCTCAATAAGCTTGCTTAACTCTTTTATCATGAGAGGTTCAATATGGGGATTGCACTGGCCTTTGCTTTTTCTGACAGGGCTTGGATTCGGATCCAACTCAATAGTATGTTGTGCTAACTTTGGGTTGAAACCTCTTAGATCTTTGTAAGTCCAAGAAAGACATCGAGAACTCTTGGAAAAGCTGAACAAAATCAGATTTCTCTTGTGAGGTACTTACTTTGCCAATCTGCAATGTTTTGCCTTCTTCCACTAAAATAGGCTCTGAATCTTCACCCTTCACTTGAATGTTTGCTTTCTCCTTCCGGAACTGATCATTCGGGTTGAAGATTGACTCCAAGGTTATGAGGCCTTTTGGTAATTTGTTAGTTCTCAGCTACACCACTTGGTCACCATACTGCTATCTGCAGCTTGTCTTGATTCCTGGCGGAGAACTCAGCTTCTTCTTGTAGGAAATTAACAATTTGCTGATCATTCTCGAAGACTTGCCAACTTGTATTGTTATCCGGAACAGCTGGTCTCACAACCAATTTGATATGAGGCTGAGATTTCTCACTTTTGATACTTTCTACAACATCAAACACAGCCCCAATTGCTGCTTTGTCAGCGACTTCATTCTTTTTTCTTGGGATGGAATTGATGCTAAAAGCTTCAAAATCTTCAATAAGATCCCATACCCGATTCTTGTAGCATCTGAGTAGATCATTCTTGGCAGCATTTTTTCCTTTGACTTGGTTTACAATCAGCTCACTATCACCAAATACTTGTAAATTCCTGATGCCTTTCTTCTTTTCCCAGTGCAGTCCATGAATTAAGGCTTCATACTCAATCAGCTGTATTGTTGGAGCATACGAACTAAATCTAAAAGCTGAATAGTACCTTATTCCTTGAGGTGAAATGAGCATAGCTCCACCTCCTGCACCTTGTCTACTCCTTGACCCATCAAAGAACAATTGCCATACTTCATTCTTGTCCTTATGATCTGGCTTGGTGATGCTAGGAATGGGCTGATTTTCTTCGTGTATGCAATAGAATCCCAGCTCAGATTCTTCTATTTCTTGATAAGGATCAAAAGCATGCACCTTGCTTGCCCATTCATCAAGAGTTAGATCTGGGATGCTTCCTACCTTGGTGTCAGCTTCATCAGTGCTTGGGTGATCCTCTTGATCAAATGCCGAGCAATTGGCATTCATCTGACTTGGAGTGTAAGGCTCAATGTGGAAGTTTGCAATAGGTTCTGACCTGATTGTAGCCTTAGTTCCATACCTTGTTATGAACAGAATGTGAGACCAATCAGTAGACAGATAGCCTCCAATCTTGGCTATGAAGTCCCTTGACAAACAAAGGGCAAAGAGTGGTGGAAGGTCTATGACTAATACATCTTATAAAACAACAACATTTAGACATGCATGCAAGGTAAGACTCGGAGTTTCTAATTACCCCAATTGTTATTCTTCTACTGTTCCATCTAATTTTGCACTACCCCTTTGGATGTTGTTTCATCTTTGGAGCCCTAATGATCGAGTTATTTGTTTAGGCATTCTTGAACTACTTGCCCCGGAGTCTATCATGCAATTATGTACTAGCCGACTTCCAATGATCAATGAAACATAGAAAGGAGGGGGCTTCAACATTTTACCTTGCTATCCTCCATGATTTCCCTTAGGCTGGGTAGCATTTGTAAGCACTTTGTCTTGCATCTGAACTTGCTGATTCAAAGTTGGCCATTCCTTCATGGCAGCTTGTAGAAAATCTCTTTGGCCTGGGATAGATAGGGATTCCCACATTGATATGTTGACGTTTGTCTTCTTCATCGATCAATGATCTTGAATGGGATGAAGTATCCTTTTACATCCCTTGGTTTGCTCATTCATTCCTTGCACATGGGCAACAACAACTGGTATTTGAGTTGGCCTAGGGGCTGTTCTTGGCTGCCCTTGTGCATTTGGAACTAGACTTTGCTTGCCAACCATTTGTGGAGCCATAGAAGGTTGGGGGTTGGTTGGGGCTAATGGCTGTTCTTCACCCAAATTCCTCTTTTTGACCTTGTGTTGGCTGCAACACCTTGAGAAACTACTGGTTCATACCACAAAAATCCTCCTCTGCTGCCACTTACCAATGTGGTGTCATTTGGGGCTGATTGTTGTTGGAATGTTTCTTGTTGTTATTTGTTTCCTTATTTGCCCTCACCCTCAAAGGCACTAGCGATGATTGTCACCATTAATGCTTGATTGAGAGCACCATTGAAGCACATGGATTGGTTATGAGGCTCATTGCATGGAAAACACCAATCATATTCCTGAGCAATGTTGTTTTGTGTTGGCACCAATGCCTTAGAGGTAGATATGGCATTTGGATTATATGGCTGAAATGGTCTATTGGTAGGAGGCCTTATTTGATTCATATTTGCAGGCTGGATTAGGGGGTCTTTGAGGTTGGTAAGGATGCCTATTAGGCTGAGCTTGGGGTTGATAAGAAGGTCTAAAACCTTGGGCTTGCTGCCTCTTGAGAGTAACCAACTCATTGCCTAGGTTTTGCAATTGCTTCATGACCTATTGGAGCTCATTTGGGGCACTTTAGGAGATGAAGTGGAAGCTTCATTTGAACTCGATTTCTGGGAGTGGGAGAAGGAGCCAAATTAGGTGCTTGGCTGGTGTTTGGATTCTCTAGACTTGGAAACAGTGGCATGGGAGGTCTAGGGGCAAGTTTTCCAGCTTGGATCAAACAATTTTCAGCCCTAATGGCAATGCTATAAGCCATAGGGATAGTTATGCCTCCCATGGACTGAATTAACATAGAAATATCATAATTTAAAGCTTTGAGATAGTAGAGAAAAGCACCTTCTCATTGACTGACGACTACCACTGGAATTCTCTCCCAATTCCTTTGAAATCTGAAGTTGAAATCGGTCAACTGCTCTAAAAGAGACAAGTTGTCTCCCTTCTCTCCGAATTACTCGTGAAGTGCAATACACAACTAATTCCAGTTTGTGATAGAACCAGCTCCAAGGCTCGTAAACCATTGCAATGCTTTACCCTTGAATGAAGATGCCAGTAACTTGACAACCACTTGCATTTCATTGATTTCATGGATTGCACAAAGGTTAGCAATATCCTTAACATGATCACCTGGAGTAGTCTGATTTTCTCCAGTGAATTAGGGATGTTCTTGAAGGCTGCAATAGGAATTGGATGTTGCGCATTGAGGGAAAGTGGGTTGCTGCTGTGAAGTTAATGTAGGGATTGTTACGAGCCATTACGATCGGTCTTAAAACCCTTGTTGACTGAATGAAAGGCCTATTAGGTGGAGGAGTTGAGAGAGTTCTGTTTGGTGGAGATGGAGACCTTTGAATCCTTCTTCCTCTTTGCCTTCTTCTTGGAGATAATTGTAGGTATTCAAACAACACTTCTTCTTCTCCAACTCTTGACCTTGTGGTGATTCTTCTCATGAGTTTTTAGGCCTACACTTGAAACCAATCGATTCTTCCCAGTGGAGTCGCCAGATATGCAAATAATAGATATTTTCAAGCAAGAAAATTACAAAAGATGCACATCAACCTTGCTGCAATAAAAATGAGACCTCTAGGGTCCCACCGGGCATGCCAAAACTGTTGTTGCAGACTCACAGCACCCTTGGATGCAGATCAGGCTTCTAGGTTGATCACTCTAGCATCCAGTGTGATTGCACAACATGGAAACCTCTCTCCAAGTGTGGGACTTGTGAAACTGAGAGAGGAATCTCTAGATTAGAGGTTGGTTCCTCAAACTCCTCTGATTAGATCTAATGCTTGCACAACTACAGAGGTTCAAATCCTAATCCTACTCTAAATTGCAAGGAGACAGGGATAGAAGTGTAAAAATTGAAACTAACTAAAGATGGTGATGCACCAAAAGGAGTGGTGAAACATTTCTATCATGCAAATAGACACAAACCAGAGATTGTAGCATAAAACATACACAGGCTGATAAGATATAATTTAGGATCTGAAATGAAGAAAACAATACAAACAAAGGAGAGACTCATTCACAAAGCTTGCATTATCATTTCTAGTGTCAAAATCACTGCATTACAACCTCAGAGAGGTAAAAAATGTTACAGTCTTTGGAGAGGTTTGATTCTTCAAAAATCACTTGTTGGAGGTGAAAGAAGAAGTTGCTATGTCCAAAAAATGTTCCCCCGAGAAAATGAGCAAAATATGGCTTTTACATTGCATGGGTTGAGCCCAGAGACGAAAACGTGCAAAAACGTGAGAGCCCATTCCTCCTTTCTGCGAGATGCATTAAAATGGAATGGGGGCCTTACAAACCCATACCCTATCATTTTGACTGATTTTCAAGAGAATGCGACCCATTCTACATTAAAGCTAGTTCTAAAATGTCATACGGCCATGAACACGCATCAGATCTGTTTCTCAACTTTCTCTCTGTAGTCTACACCAAAATTCAAGATTAACCCTAGAATCATGTAGATAATTTCATAAGCTTTCCGTTGATATAAAGAACGTGCAAATCCGAGCTCTGGATCAAAAGATATGGTGATCTCGAAGATTTAGGGCATAAAGCAGAACAAAAATGAGTTTTGAAAGTTTTTCCTGCGCTCTACCACTGGGTGACTCATGGCAAGCTTGATTGGATGCGTAATTCTCTCTCCTTTGCTCACCCACTAGTTTTCCTTGAAAATTTGACCTTTTGATGATTTTGGAACATTTTTCACTTTTTCCCGCGCCCCCGCCACTAAAGACACGTGGCATGCATAGATTGGAGGACAGGGGCGCGGGGTCTTCCTTTACTTTTTAGCTTTTTGACCGAAACTTGGCCAAATTTTCTAACTCCTCCCCGAGCTCCATGCTTCCTTGTTCCATTGGACACGTGTCCTCTTTTGATGGTCTCTGGGTCTGCCGGCTTTTCACGTCCTTCACGTCCTCACGGCCCCCGGTCTTTATGCAGGACAAAAAATTCCGATCCGCCAGAAATGGGCTTCCCTGTCCCTTTTCTGCTGATGACACATGGCGTAATTTGATTGGCTTTCGGCTCCTTCAGCTATCCGTTTCCCACTCATCCCTTTGTCCCAACTATCCCAGAGCGAAAGTTATCCTTTTCGGCTCATTTGGGCGGTTCGCATCCTCACGGCCCAAATGTCCCAAGCCTTGCCGCTTCGGCCAGTTAGTTGATTTTCTTCTCCTTGGCACGAACCAACTTTACGCATCTCACGCGTCCCGATGGCCTGGATGTTCCTTTGCTCTGCAGACTGCCTGGCGGCCTTTTGGCCGATTTGCGCCCAGATGTCCCTCATGTCCCGACTATTGCGAGGACTAGGACTTAGCCATTTTTCATGATTTTTCCTGGCCCAAGCTTGTTTTTGCAACTTTTTCACCTTTTCTTAGAACTTGCTCTTTTCTTCTTGGACAGGGGAGTTAGAAAAAATTTGAGGGGACCCTAGAAACATGATTTTTGCCCCTGAATCAATCTATTTGCACGGACTTGAGAATTAATTGCATGTTATCAGAATTTACCCTAGGGGGTGAATTTTGGATAAAAGTTCAATTTGGAGGTTACGAGTTTCTGCTAAGGTTCAGGGAATTTATCGCTGGACCTACTCTCTATCAAGTCCTAAACTTCAACTATATTTTTCACATACCTAGAGTTATCAAAAATTTCCTAAACTAGTCTCATTGGGTAGGAAATTTCCTCACCTTTCCAACCATATAAAGAAGTCCTCCTAACTCCTTGTAAAACTCAAGTTATGGCCGGGTGGAGTTTTAGGGGAAAAGTTTCCCTTGGAGGCTTGCGGGGGTTAGGGAGAAAATTGGGAAAATTTTCCCAAATGCCACGTGTCATCACATGATTAGTGCGGGTAAGTGGGTCGCGGGGAAAAATTTGAAATTTTTCCCAAAATGAAAAAGTCTCAATTTTAAAGGAAAATTTTCCTCCATGCCTCTGCACTTGCTCAAATGGCCACGTGGCACCTTGTGATTGGCATGGGCTAAAGCGAAAGAAAAAGTAAACTTTTTCAAAAAAAAAAAAAATGGTTAAGTTTTTTCCATTTTTATTTGTGCACCCACCCCCCCTCCCCCCCTCTTGCCACATGTTAGCACATGATTGGTTGGGGGTTGCGGGTTCTTGAGGAGAATAGGAAATTTTTCTATAGTTCAAAATTTAATTTATTTTTATAAGGTCGAATTATTTCATTTTTGTTTTGGGATGGCCATTTTGAAGTAAAACTTCAAATGGCCATAACTTTTGATAGGAAGCTCCATTTTAGGAAAACAAGGACTTTCCAAAAATCTCTCGGAGTCCTCTTTTCACATAAATCATAAAGTTTGGAATTTGGTGAAGTTTAGAGGATAATTTCAAGAAATCGATCTGCAGAGTTTATAAAATTGAAAACTGGCAGTTTTTCAAACTTGCAATTTTTATAAAATTGAATGCCTTCCTCCACTCCATGCCAATCATACATTGGGGATCAACTTAGGGAATACTTTGAGTGTTGTAAGTATGTCAATTTGATCAATTTATTTAAGTTGTGTTTTTCTCCATCAAGGGACAGAAAAACAACCTAGGAAGGGGATTGTTTCAAAATTTAAATTTGTTGGATTGTTTCCTCGAGTTTACTTTGTCAATTTGAGTTTGGTGTAGTCTTGGCATAGTAACATATGAAATTTTAAAGTTAATTAAGAAGTATAAATGTGAGCTGTTCATTTATTCAAATGTATATTACCAGTTTTAACTTTAAAATAGTGAGTTTATTCCTCTAAACTAATTTTGCAATTTTATCAACTGAATGTGCATATTGTTCTAATTCAGACAATTACAATGCTCCTTAGATTATACATTCAATATGCAAGATTGATTTCTAGTTCAAAACTCATTTCAAAAATATAAAGCTTCTATCATTTCTTTTATACGTACTCTCTTTTCTAAAATAGAATTTGTATAATATAACAACCATGTGATTTCCAGAACAACAATGCAATTGGGAGAAGGATATATTTATTTCATTGATTTCAAACAACACATTACAATTTAAATCCCTTCCAGTTGATTGAATTTTCAATTTCCAAAAGGATACAAGTATATCATTTCAATTTCATTTCTTTACAAGTAAAACAGAGAATTACAATTCTTCTCTACATTCCTCAAATTTCATTACATATTTCAATAACAAGGTAAACATCTCACATATCTATATCAATTACATTAAACACTTGAAGTGGGTGGGGTTACATTAAAACTACTGTAAGGAATGACTGTCAAACTGATTTCTCCAAGCTCCAAACAACAACATGCTGATTTCTTCATCCTTTAGCTTTTAATCACAACAAGGAAGGGGGAAAGGCAACACTCTCCACCCAACCAAGACATCCAATGGGAGAAGAGAAGCCATCTTTCCCAATTGGTCCCCAAGCCCCAACCATAATGGAATGGATCATGAACATCAACACATGGCAACAAGGCTTCTTCACATACAAGCATATATTTTCACAATTACAAAGAAACACAAACAATGAGGCGTAGTTCTCAACTACCACAAGCAATTTAAATAAAACTAAGGCTCCTTCTCCAAGTAAGCAAGCCAACAAGAGTAAGATCTATGGGAGTCTCATTATGCCTCCCATGTTGAAATTGGGCATCCACCAAAAGCAAACCGCCATAAACTCAATCAAATCCCATAAACATTATATCTCCAAACCCCTCCTTATGCCCCCAAAGAAGTAGGAAATGCAAGCTATTTCCTTTCCTAGGTGGATCCCAAACCAACACTCCCTCCACAAAGAACAAATGCCAATGAAAATTTCCTTATGGCCCCCCCCCATTTTAAACCCCATAGTCTTCTCTTTTTACACCATGTCCTAAGCATTCTACCCATTCCTCAAAGAATGCAAACACAAAACCATTCAATATTTTTTTCATGCAAGAAAGGGAAAACAACAATTTAAAATAATTAGAGCCTACCTCTCCATAATGGAGATTTTCTTTCAAACAACATATTCTTGTTGCTCAAATCAGTCCCAAAATAGCAAATGTAAAGCATGCAAATCAATCCAAGCTCCTTCCACAAGAACAAGCTCCCAATGCAAGAGAAAATTTGACCCCAAAAAGCAAATGGCAAGGTTTCAACAACCTCCAAATGAGGAAGAAATTCATTTTTAAAGGAGAGGATGGAGGAGGATGATGTGGATTCCAAGTGGGATGCCACATCATTTTTCCTCATCCCAAAATGAAATCACATCAAACGCAAATACATCATAATAAATGTGAATGACAAAATTACTTACATACACAAACTCAACCCATACCCAAAAGGAAAATGCATTTAAAATTTGTAAGACAAGTGCAATCACTTCTTTCATAAAATCATGTCAAAACATAATAAAATAAGTTGCTTTTGACTCTAAAATTATAATCATGGTTGGTGGAGGTTTTTGAGAGGTGTGGGACAAGTTTAACTTGTCCGAAAAGCCTCAAAATTTGTTCTTCAGGCCAAATTCAATTTCAAAGAGGAAGGAGTGTTTGACCTTCCAAAATCAGCCTTACAACCTCTTACAAATTCTCACATAACCCATACTTGGTAACTTACACACTCTTCTAAAATGCATTAAATTCTATGACATTTATTTATGACAACCTTTTGACATAAGATTTATTTAATTACCATAAGGTTATAAAATATATAAATTAAATTTCATTTTCAACCGAGGCAAAAAAATTTAAATTTCACATTCCACATCCCATTTAATTTAATTAAATTTTAACTATATGACTCCCACATAATACTATCATATTTAAATAATTACAATAAAAGCACATTACAAAATAAAATACACACAACAATAAATAAAAAAAAAGAACACATAATAAATATACACACATATGCCCCATGGTCACAAAAGTGGAAATCCTAACACAACACAACACACAAATAAACACATTGCCATGGTGACCTTATTGATTTCACATTGAATTCCAATATGGTTAGTCTCCATCCTCTGACATTGTTGTGATTTTTAACCTACAAAATGCAAAATACCCCTTCAGCCTCGTGGCCATATCAGAACATCCAATTGATATAAGCAACATACAATTATTAAATCCAAATCACAACAATATTGAGAATTTAACATTTATCGTTTAAATTCAATTGCAACTATATCATCATCCAATAGATCTCTATACTAGAGCTATTTAAAATCTCAATGTCACATGTCTAAAATTAAAAGCAATATGATATCCATGTCAACCAGTATATCCTCATCAATAAAATAACAATAATGTATCAATGATCATCAAGAAAAATATCTGCATCCAGATCAATACTAATCTAGGATCTAACATCTAACCATCATACTAATCAAAACATAATAGTGTCCATAATAATCCCTGATACATCATACTACATCAAAACATAATAATATCCAAAATATGATCAATAGTGTTAGGATCAGTTATCTAAATAGTGTCAAAGGAGAGTGGGCACTACATCCCCCTCCCCTTAGACTTGACTTCCTCCCGAAGTCACTGGAATAAATGTGGAAACTGCACTCGTAACACGGTAGCATCCTCTCAGTGGCTGCGAGTCTCATCATATCTGTCCCCACTTTGCACTTGTACTGATCAATCTCTTTGCCTCAAAGGCCCGGGGTCCTGCGATCCATGATACGATGAGCTCCACCATCACTTGCACCTGATCTTGTACCTATAATGATGTCCAATCTAGCACATGAGAAGGATCTGTGATGTATCTCCTAAGAACAAAAACATGAAACACATCATGTACGCGCGAGACAAGTGGGGTGGAAATGCTAGATGGTAAGCCAACGGGCTGATACGCTCCAGGATCTCAAAGGTCCAATGAATTGAGGAGCTAACTTAGAAACTTTTCCATAATGGATCAGGCTCTTATGTGGCCTAACACGAAGGAAAACCTTCATGCCCACATCAAAATTACACTCGGTTCTATCTTGATCAACGTACTTCTTCTACCTATCCTGTGCCTCCTGCAATCTTTGCCTGATCAACACTACCTGCTGCTCCATGTCCTGTAAGAGAGCTGGTCCAAGAGATACTCTATCCTCCAACCTATCCCAACTAAGGGGTGTCCTGCACTCCCTACCATACAAGGCCTGAAAAGGAGCCATGCCTATAGAACTCTGATAACTATTATTGTAGGCAAACTCCACAAGATACAGATACTCCTCCCACTTAGACTGTGATCCATCATGTACATCCTGAGCATGTCCTCCAAAATCTAATTCACCCTCTCAGTCTGTCCATCTGTCTCTGGGTGATAAGTTGTGCTGAAGTTAATCTTCGTCCCAAGAACATACTACATGGTAGTCCAGAAATGGGAAGTGTATAAAGGATCACGGTCACAAATGATCTTCCACGGGATCCCATGTAACCTGACGATCTCATCCAAGTAGACACGTGCCACTGCACTAGCTTTATATGTGGTCTTTACTAGAGAAAAGTGAGCTAATTTTGTCAATTTATCAACCATGACCATGATGGTGTCATGGTGATATCTCGACATTGGTAACCCAACAATGAAATCCATGGAAATGGTGTCCCATTTCCACTCCGATATAGCATGAGGATAAAGAAGGCCAGCTAGATGCTGATGCTCGGCCTTCACTTTCTGGACTCTAAATAGTGTGACACAAACTGAGCCATGTCCCTATGAAGTCCTCTCCAGTGATATAACTATCTCAAGGTGGCGTGTATCTTCTTCACCCCAGGATGGGTTGAATAGGGTGCACGATGTGCCTCTATCAAGATGTATTTCCTCAAGCCTCTGTCTCTAGGAACATAAATTTGACCTCTGTGCCTGAGAAGACCATCTAGCCTCTAGTGAGAAACCATCAAATTTCCCTCAAGGGGTCTTTGGGACTCAATCTCTGCTCGGGCTACAATGTAGAAATTATCAAGAGGAAGCTGCTGAAGGATCCTACTCCATAAATCTGTGCTCACTGAAGTAGCCATGCTCAAATGCCTCCATCTACTAAGAGCATCTGCAACCACATTCTCCTTCCCTTTCACATGCTCTATCTCCATGTCGTACTCACAAAGCAACTCCATCCAACGTCTCTGACGAGCGTTTAGATTGGGTTGCGTGAAAAGGTGGCGAAGACTCAAATGATCTGTCTTGAGTGTGAATCTCTAACCAAGAAGAAAGTGTCTCCATCGAACTAAAGCATGCACAACTGCCGCAAGCTCAAGATCATGGGTAGGATAATTAAGCTCGTGATCCTTGAGTTTGCAAGACTCAAAAGCTACAACTCTACCCTCCTGCATAAGAACACCTCCAAGGCCTGCCAACGAAGCATCTGTGCATACAAAGAACTCACCATGTGGATCTGGCACTGCAAGAATGGGTGCTGTAGTGAGATATTCCTTCAGTGTCCTGAAGGCCTACTCACACCTATCTGACCAAACAAATTTCTTCCCTTTCCGCTAAAGGGAAGTGATGGGGTGTGCTATCCGAGAGAAGTCCTGCACAAATCTCCTATAATACCCTGCTAACCCCATGAAGCTGCACACATCTGTCATCCTTTGTAGTGCATCCTGGACAATCCATAATGGCTCTAATCTTGGAAGGATCAACTGTGATTCCTTCACCTGAGATGATATGACCCAAATACTGAATCTCTGACTGAAAGAAGGCACACTTCTCCAAGTTCCCAAAAAGCTGCTACTCACAAAGACACTAAAGAACTTGATGAAGGTGCCCCTCGTGCTCCTCATGCATACATGAGTAAATCAGAATGTCATCAAGAAAGATGAGCATGAAGTGATCTAAAAGGTCTGAATACCCCATTCATCAAACTCATGAATACTGCTGGGGGCATTCATCAAACCAAAGGGCACCACTGTGAACTCATAGTGCCCATACCTCGTACGAAAAGTAGTCTTATGGATGTCTGCCTCCGTAATCCTCAACTGATGGTACCCAAACTTGAGATCAATCTTAGAGAACACCATGGCTCCCTTCATTTGATCAAACAAGTCATCAATGCGAGGTAGGGGATAACGATTCTTGATCATTACCTTATTCAACTGGCGGTAGTCTATGCATAACCACAAGGATCCATCCTTCTTCTTCACAAATATAACCGGTGCACCCCAAGGGGATACACTAGGACAGATAAGGCCTTTCTCTAGAAGGCCCTCCAGCTGTAACTTGAGCTCATAGAGCTCTGGGGTGGTCATCCGATAAGGAGCTCGTGAGATAGGCTCTGCTCCTAGAACCAGATCAATATGGAAATCAATCTCACGTGGGGTGGCATCCCGTAGCTCCCCTGGAAACACATCTGCATACTCTCTTAAAATGGGATGGTAATCTAGTGATGGCCCACTAGATCCATCCTCTATCTGATCACTGATTGTGACTGCATACATCTGACAACCCTGTCACACACACCGCTTGAGCTGCATAGCGGAGATAGTGCGAATAGAAATAGGTCTCCTGACCCCAAAAATCATCGATTCAACTCCAAGATCATCTACACAAGATATAGTCTTATGATAGCAATCCATCCTGGCCCTGTGTGTAGACAACCAATCCATGCCTAAAATGACTCCATACGAGCCCAAAAGAAGTATGCGGAGATCTGAAGTGGTGGTGAAAAGTCCCAAGTCAACAACACACTCCTTTACTAAGGAGTCTACAGAGACTTTGGCTCTGAAGCCATCTCGAGATCCCAACTATGACCTGTCTAATAGCCACCATACTACATCGCTCTACCAAGGATGGTGTAATAAAGCGAATCGAAGAACCAATCAAACAATATAGAAGTAAGAACACCTCGAATGCTACCTAGTCTCGGTGGCCGTGCTTTGGTGCTCGACACAGTGGTTCTCAACCACCGAGTAGATCCCGTGACTCCATCCCATGTCTCCGAATGTAGGCTTAAGATGGGTGCCTTACCCTTATTAGGGTTACGGGGTAATCTCTCTAAAAGTGTCCTCTTTGCTCCACACAAACAACCACCTGAACCTCTCCAGGAGTGCACTTGCCCGAAGGTGCCCTAGAGGTAGGTGCTGTGGATCCTGATGATCCAGCTATAGTCTGTTATGGCCTCTGTGGTCGAGCTCCTACCGACTAAGCTCTAGCTCCACCCTGTGTCCTGGTGGGTCCCCTAGGAGGAGGTCCCATACTACGACCTCTCTATGCATCAGCTCTCTGAGGAGGCCTAAATGGTGGGCGGGACTGCTCTGCTGCTGTGGTCTGAAAGATGACTGCAAAGAATGCTAACCACCACGAGGAAGAGGAGCTAACCCCCTCGATCTACTATCCTACAACTGTTGAATATGGCTCCTGACCCGGTCTCTAGCCTGCTTTGGGTTTTACCCCGAGTCTCCTCTACAATGTAGGCCTTCTCAATGGCCTCCACTAATGTCTGTGGGTAGTGGATCCAAACTACACCTCTAATGTCTATATTAAGGCCCCGAATGAACCTGTGGATCCACACCTACTCATCCTGCATGTAATCAACATACTTTGAAGTAGGTCCAGGAACCTACTCTCATACTCGGCCACTGTAAGGGAAGCCTATCGAAGGTCGTGGAACTCATCAATCCTCTATTGTATGAATCTCCATGGCAAGTATCTACTCCTGAATCTCTCCTCAAATAGCTCCCAAGTGATTATCTCTAAATCTATATGGAGCTTCTGCTCCTCTGTCCTCCACCATACTCCAGCTCCATCCTTTAGTAGATGGATCGCAACACGAGATTTCATGTTGCTAGAACAAGGACAAAGCTTAAAGAAACTGCTCAAGCTAACCAGCCAAGCCTCTGCCTGGAAACCACCTATTTCACCTGAATAATGTGAGGGCCTAAGTTTCAGGATCTCCCTGATATGATCTGCACCGGTGAGTCGACGACCTCTGGGCCTCTCTGCTTGCTTGTCCCTGAGCCTAGGGCTCCGAGACCTCTCTCTCTGTCAGGAAATATGGTCACCATGTCCCCTTAAAGGAGACTTTGCTCTACCTGACTCTCCATGAAAATTATCTCCTCCATCCTCCTCACCCTGTGGAGGAGGTGCATGTCCCTCTATGGAAGTATCTTTGTCCTGTCTGCAGAGTGCCCTCCTACTGATCCTTTGCGTAAGGCGGCATTAACATCCTGGAGGGTTTGTAAAATCTGTGGTAGGACAGCTGCTAAATCCTGGTCTAGTGGTGGTGGTGGTGGTGACTGAAAAAGCCTCTGTGAATGTTCCTCTTGCTCCGTCTCGAGCTCCTGCATAGACAGTGGGATTTAGTTCATTACCTTGAGTTTTCTTGAGTTTTCTAAGTTTACTAACATGTTCAATTTTTAATTAGTTTTGTTTTCTAGATTAACAATTTGCTAGTTTTAGGTTTCAAGTCTCAATTTTTCTAGTGTGCCCAATGGTCTAATATTTTGAACCACTACTCTGATACCAAGTGTAATGCCGGCTTCAACTACCACTTGAGACCACGAAACAAATTAGGAAAAATTATGGAATAATTTTTCTTTTATAAGAAGGGTCTACAAACAAGTAGCAAGCTACTAGTTTGAAAACCAAATAGGTTCTGAAATAGATTTAGATTAACCAAACACAATATTTCTATCTTTATCTTATAACAATTTTACAAGGTTCCAATTTGGAGGTTACGAGTTTTACTAAGGTTTAGGGGAGAAATTTATCGCCGGACCTACTCTCTATCATGCCCTAAACTTCAACTAGATTTTTCACACACTTAGAGTCATCAAAAATTTTCTAAACTAAGCTCATTGGATAGGAAATTTCCTCACCTTTACAACCATATAAATAAGTCCTCCTAACTCCTTGTAAAACTCAAGTTATGGCCGGAGACGAAGTTTTAGGGGAAATTTTTCCTTGGAGGTCCGCGGGGTTAGGGAGAAAATTGGGAAAATTTTCCCAAATGCCATGTGTCATCACGTGATTGGTGCGGGTGAGTAGGTCACGAGGAAAAATTTGAAATTTTTCCCAAAACCAAAGTCTCAATTTTCCAAAGGAAAATTTTCCTCCATACCTCCACACTTGCTCAAATGGCCATGTGGCGCCTTGTGATTGGCCACAGGCAGCGGAAGAAAAAGTAAACTTTTTCCAAAAGAAAAAAAAATGGTTAAGTTTTTTTCATTTTGATCCATGCACCCCCCCCCCCCTCCTACCACATGTCAGCACGTGATTGGTTGGGGGCCGTGGGGTTCCGGGGAGAATAGGAAATTTTTCTATAGTTCAAAATTTAATTTAATTTTTATAAGGTCGAATTATTTCATTTTTGTTTTGGGATGGCCATTTTGAAGTAAAACTTCAAATGGCCATAACTTTTGATAGGAAGCTCCATTTTAGGAAAATGAGGACTTTCCAGAAATATCTCGGAGTCCTCTTTGCACAGAAATCATAAATTTTGGAATTTGGTGAAGTTTAGAGGGTTAATTTTAAGAAATCGATCTGCAGGGTTTATAAAATTGAAAACTGGCAGTTTTTCAAACTTGCAATTTTTATAAAATTGAATCCCTTCCTCCACTCCGCATGCCAATCAGACATGGGGGATCAACTTAGGGAAGAATTCAAATGTTTTAAGTATGTAAATTTGATCAATTTATTTAAGTTGTGTTTTTCTCCATCAAGGGACAGAAAAATGACCTAGGAAGGGGATTGTTTCAAAATTTAAATTTGTTGGATTGTTTCCTCGAGTTTACTTTGTCAATTTGAGTTTGGTGTAGTCTTGGCATAGTAACATATGACATTTTAAAGTTAATTAAGAAGTATAAATGTGATTTTTTCATTTATTCAAATGTATATTACCAGTTTTAACTTTAAAATAGTGAGTTTATTCCTCTAAACTGATTTTGCAATTTTATCAACTGAATGTGCATATTGTTCTAATTCAGACAATTACAATGCTCCTTAGATTATACATTCAATATGCAAGATTGATTTCTAGTTCAAAACTCATTTCAAAAATATAAATCTTCTATCATTTCTTTTATACGTACTCTCTTTTCTAAAATAGAATTTGTATAATATAACAGCCATGTGATTTCCAGAACAACAATGCAATTGGGAGAAGGATATATTTCTTTCATTGATTTCAAACAACACATTACAATTTAACTCCCTTCCAGTTGATTGAATTTTCAATTTCCAAAAGGATACAAGTATATCATTTCAATTTCATTTCTTTACAAGTAAAACAGAGAATTACAATTCTTCTCTACATTCCTCAAATTTTATTACATCTTTCAATAACAAGGTAAACATCTCACATATCTATATCAATTACATTCATCCACTTGAAGTGGGTGGGGTTACATTAAAACTGCTCAAAGGAATGACTGTCAAACTGATTTCTCCAAGCTCCAAACAGCAACATGCTGATTTCTTCATCCTTTAGCTTTTAATCACAACAAGGAAGGGGGAAAGGCAACGCTCTCCACCCAACCAAGACATCCAATGGGAGAAGAGAAGCCATCTTTCCCCATTGGCCCCAAGCCCCAACCATAATGGAATGGATCATGAACATCAACACATGGCAACAAGGCTTCTTCACATACAAGCATATATTTTCACAATTACAAAGAAACACAAACAATGAGGTGTAGTTCTCAACTACCACAAGCAATTTCAATCAAACTAAGGCTCCTTCTCCAAGCAAGCAATCCAACAAGAGCAAGATCTATGGGGGTCTCCTTATGCCTCCCATGTTGAAATTGGGCATCCACCAAAAGCAAACCGCCATAAACTCAATCAAATCCCATAAACCTTATATCTCCCAACCCCTCCTTAGGCCCCCGAAAGAAGTAGGAAATGCAAGCTATTTCCTTTCCTAGGTGGATCCCAAACCAAAACTCCCTCCATAAAGAACAAATGCCAATGAAAATTTCCTTATGCCCCCATTTGAAACCCCATAGTCTTCTCTTTTTCGCCATGTCCTAAGCATTCTACCCATCCCTCAAAGAATGCAAACACAATACCATTCAATATTTTTTTCATGCGAAAGGGAAAACAATAATCTAAAATAATTAGAGCCTACCTCTCCATAATGGATATTTGATTTCAAACAACATATTCTTGTTGCTCAAATCAGTCCCAAAACAGCAAATGCAAAGCATGCAAATCAGTCCAAGCTCCTTCCATAAGAACAAGCTCCCAATGCAAGAGAAAATTTGACCCCAAGAAGTAAATGGAAAGGTTTCAACAACCTCTAAATGAAGAAGAAATTCCATTTTAAAGGAGAGGATGGAGAAGGATGATGTGGATTCCAAGTGGGATGCCACATCATTTTCCTCATCCCAAAATGAAATCATATCAAATGCAAATACATCATAATAAATGTGAATGAAAAATTATTTACATACACAACTCAACCCATACCCAAAAGGAAAATGCATTTAAAATTTGTAAGGCAAGTGCAATCACTTCTTTCATAAAATCATGTCAAAACATAATAAAATAAGTTGCTTTTGACTCTAAAATTATAATCATGGTTGGTGGAGGTTTTGAGAGGTTTGGGACAAGTTTAACTTGTCCCACAAGTCTCCAAATTTTTCCTTCAAGGCCAAATTCGAATTTCAAAGAGGAAGGAGTGTTTGACCTTCCAAAATCAACCTTACAACCTCTTACAAATTCTCACACAACCCATACTTGGTAACTTACACACTCTTCTAAAATGCATTAACTTCTATGACATTTATTTATGACAACATTTTGACATAAGATTTATTTAATTACCATAAGGTTATAAAATATATAAATCAAATTTCATTTTCAACCAACCGGCAAAAACATTTTAAATTTCACATTCCACATCCCATTTAATTTAATTAAATTTTAACTATATGACTCCCACATAATACATTACAAAATAAAATACACACAAAAATAAATTAAAAAAAGAACACATAATAAACATACACACATATGCCCCATGGTCACAAAAGTGGAAATCCTAACAAAACACAACACACAAATCAACACGAGTTCCATGGTGACCTTGTTGATTTCACACTTGAATTCCAATATGGTTAGTCTCTAGTCCCCAGAAATTGTTGTGATTTTTAACTGCAAAATGAAAAATACCCCTTTGGCCTCGTGGTCATATCGAACATCCAATTGATATAAGAAACATATAATTATTAAATCAAAATCACAACAATATTGAGAATTTAACATTTATCATTTAAATTCAATTGCAACTATATCATCATCCAATAGATCTCTATACTAGAGCTATTTAAAATCTCAATGTCACATGTCTAAAATTAAAAGCAATATGATATCCATGTCAACTAGTATATCCTCATCAATAAAATAACAATAATGTATCAATGATCATCAAGAAAAATATCTGCATCTAGATCAATACTAATCTAGGATCTAACATCTAACCATCATACTAATCAAAACATAATAGTGTCCATAATAATCCCTGATACATCATACTACATCAAAACATAATAATATCCAAAATATGATCAATAGTGTCAGGATCAATTATCTAAACAGTGTCAAAGGAGAGTGGGCACTACAATAAACAATATGTTTGTTGTTTGATCATGATGGTTTTATTATCTATAAGATTGTAGTGATGGATTTATTTGTTGTGTAAGGTTTCTTCTTGGTTGATCTTATACCTATGTACTAATCTACATCTTTCCAATCCGTGTGTAGTTAATGAATTTTTATGATCATTTTATAGTAGATTAAATTAGAAACACCCTTGTTGAAAAACAAAGGTATAGTCCTCGGGCTTATATTTAAAAATGTTATTTAGAAAGCCTTTATAAGACATTTATACAAATGTTGAATAGTTCGTAACAATTAATAAATTTTTCCTAGTGACATAGAAAAATATACATATGTATATAGGTATGTATGGAGTTACATATGCATATGCATATAAATATAAATATATATAAATATAAATATATATATATATATATATATATATATAAATATAAATATAAATATATATAAATATAAATATATATATATATATATATATATAAATGTTTATGGATGTATATATATGGATACACACACACACAGACACACACACACACACACACACATATATAATTATAATTAATAATTTCTTGGGTTTATGTTTAATATATAATAACGACCATATAATGGTCGAGCCATATGTGAATGGTAATGCAAGGTTTTAAATTATAAAGGTTTGGGGTCATCCACTCGTGAAGCCCCATCAAGATCCAACCAAGTTGTTTGATTTTCCACCTATGGTAATGTTTGATTATACTTGAAGATAGCATATTGTTTGTTATGCTTTGAAAAGTGGGAGTTAGGGTTAGAAGATCGGAAAGACTCCCAATTGTTAGATGTTTTAAACTGCCCAAACATGGGATTGGAATTGTAGGCAAGTTTGGGGTGGACACGCCAAATATGGCGGATGACGATTTAACAGGGAGTTAGAGGAAGTTATAAGGAAACATGTACTATTTCATTTAATGAAATTAATGAGGCTTCAGCTTAAAGAGAAGCAGAACCTTCTTGAGGAATCCACCACTGAGATAAGTCGTTAATTGGTTTTACATTTTTCAGTTTAGTCTTTTTTCTCCTTCATGTGAGATTTGCATGCAAGTTTACTTTGGCTATTTTTGGGCATCATGTTGGAATATACATGCGAAATAATAACCCTAGTTTGTTAAGGAGATTATATAGTCGATGATCATGATTTTTATCGGACTATTGTGTAGATTCATGATTATTATTATATCTAGTTTTGTGCATAAACTTTCGAGGATTTATAAGGAAAGAAAAAAAGAGATTCACCTTTGGAAAATGTATTACAAGCATGGAATCGTCTCTTTCTCATCTTTATCATTTATAACATTAAGTTATTTGAATGAATATGGTGAAAAATTAGGTTTATCATATGTGATATCATTATCTCTTATATGGGTATGGATAACTACTTGTTTTGAAAACCATGGGTGATCTTATACTAGTTTGACTAGCTATGTCTCGTGTTCTATATGGGTTATAAATGCAACTATGTTTTTTAAGTTTTTATCACAATCGAGTTATATATAGACTGTATACTTAAACCACATTATTGTTATGATAACGATTATGGGTGACGCCTAGATTGTGAAGGAATAAATGTAGGTTATTTTAGGGTTTTGTAAGCACTCGGCCTTGCTTTTGATGACCTTTATTTATGCATTTATGACGGGGTTGTGTTTGTTCCTGGTGTAAGATTATATAACTATGTAAAGTTCTATTTTCGAGCTCAATCTTGATATCTTGTAGCTTAGTATGTAAGGCCACTATGTATGATTTTGAACATTGCTTGGCGGGTTGGCTAACTACGTTCGATTACTTATGTGCTTGGTGGTTTTAGTGATTATGCAAAGGTCATAGAAATTGACCTGTGGAACTTACATTTGAGCTTTATCTCATAGGCTTGTATCTTATTGTATAATGGCATTGTTATGTGGTTTTGGATTTCGCAGCAGTCTTTGGGTTTAACATAGTGTTTCCTTAATAGATATATGTGACTTGGTCCCCATGGTTAATGTGGTTGTGTTATTTTTTTATCATCCATTTTAGATTGAGATGTTTCTCAGGTCATGGGATTGGGGTCAATTTGATCCTTCATGAATCATTTCTTTGGTTCTTAAGACCAATCATGTTTAATTTATACTATGCTTAGTTAGATCACTAAATGGTGAAGGTTTATGAACTTTGCGGCAAAATTAGTCATTGTCTTGATTTCCTTAGACCACCCGTGGTCGATGTGAATTGTGTTCTATTACCATTCACCATATGGGTGAGGGCTTATGATCTTTGATTTTCCTTGGTTCAAATGCTTAATTTTTTTTTTCGAGAGTTTAAGGCTATTTCGTAGAATTTAAGGTAAATGATGAGATGCAAATACATTGTTTAATAAACTATTATTATTGAAAAAATGCTTAAATTCTTATATCCTTTTGAAGAATATTGTATTTATTTTATTAGAAATTATTATTAGCTCATTAACGATTATGTTTCATATTATTAATTATTAAGTTGTATAATTTAAATATTATCTTAACGAAATATACTCTTAATAATATTATTATTAAGATGGGACTTGAGTATTATTATACTCTACTCTTTTGCAATCAGTTATATATTCTTTGAATGATAATTGTGTAGTTTGTATGACTGTACCTGATTCATATTATTAACATACGATGTTGTTATAAACAAGTATGGATGTTTAAGTATAGTAATACTTGGGTATAAAAGACATAGTGGATGTTTTGTAATATTGAATGATAATTTTTATCCCTTAGCAATATGAAATATTATCTTATTGATTAAAGTTGGAAAATCAATTGTTTCTTATGAATTATGAAAGAAATGAAAAAGAGAAAGGATAAATTGTTGTCTTATATGATTTTTAGATTAAGTGTTTTGATGTTTTATGATTCATTAAAATATTTTAGTGTTATAAATTGTAAAGATAAGATGGTAGAATTTTTCATACTAGTTCCTTCGAACTGACGGCTGGCCAATAATCTTACTGATGGAGAATTTTAGATCTTATATGGCGAGATGAGTTGTTACGGCTATTCTTTACTTGATTGTTATAAAATTAAGCTTGAGCTTAATTTAAATAAATTTTGGAAGGAATTAAGCATTACGACCTATGAGCTTTTGTCTCATTTTTGAAAAGGAAAATAAAAGTTATATTTATTTTTGAATATTATTGTAAATTTTCTCATGGTTGTTTATATCAATTATTCAGATTGTGTACCTATTAGAATGTGAATGTGATTGAATTAAATCAATCAATTTTCATGATAATTATTGCTTTCAAATTGAATAATGACTATGTGTGAATAATATCCTTTGTATGTTAGCTTTAATGTTATGAAATAAACTAAAGCTATAATTTGGATATAAGAAACAATCTACTAAATTATATAACGAGGATTGTTATTTTATAGATTGTATGATGGAACTATTGCATGATGAATTATGATTATTGATCAGTTATTATATAATCACTATGCATATGAAAAAATGCGTTACATGCAGTTGATGAGTTAAATAGTTATGTACTTAAGCAATTATAACGACAATGTCTTAATTTATATATATTAGGGACTACATAATTGATGCAACTTTTTTCCCTAATTATCTCAAATGTTTAATGAATGTACATAAAAAAATTATGGGATCTGATTATGAATAATTAATCAAACTAAGTTATGGAACTTAGGATGGAATAATTGATGAGATGAATATTGGTGCATTATGAAATATAAACTTGTCGTAAAACTAATTAAATGAGGTGAATATTTACAACAAATCTAATACATGGTACTTTCGACATGCCAACTTAAGATGGTTGTTGTAGTGCGGTGTTATTTGAATGACGCGGTTCATTTAATGAATACTGCGATACAACAGTTATCCTTAGTTTTCCCTTGAGCTCCAATTATTACGCATGTCATAATCAACATGGAACTGAGTTGTGATATGATGCGGAGGTTTTCTATCCAATTGGTCTAGTTCCTCTGTACCAACTTATGTTGGTTATGGGGAAGAAATTGATCATGTGATGATGTAAGTCATTGCAATAGATATTTATCTCCAATAGGAAACCTAAGTTGGCATAGTCTTCCTCATCTTATTATATGCACAACTTTAATATCATGTGCATAACTTGAATTTGATAAACTTAAAAAATGATTCAATTTTGATAACAAAACCAAGTGACATGGTGATGGGACATGTTTCAGATACATTGTGTAGTCTATAAATAGGACATGCAATGCATGACTCATAAACTTTGGCCGGAGTAGTGTATGTCAGTACACTATCAGGTTCACCTAGTTCTAACTAAAGTGTGAGATGACGAATGCTGATTCAATTGACTAAACCTAAGGTAGACACTTGAATAAACACTTGTAAAATAAATGTTGTAAAGGGATATAACAAGTATACCTTGTATAACAACTCGAAGATTACTTATGGGGGATCGAGCGGGATGTAGTTGACTAATTAATATGCACATGCTTAATTGATTTATTATATGAAGAATTACAATTATTTGATGTTGGATTTAAATTTTTGTTATACATTTAAATAATTGAAGGAATATGTTTAATTTTGGAAATAAAGAAAAATTCCCATACTTATGGTGTTTGAAAAGTGGTTGTTGCCTTTGTTAGGGGAAATGACCACATAAGATATCAAACATGAGGTAACATTCATAGTAGGAGGTCTCTTCCACAAAATTGAAAATGATACAGAGACAAAGAAACAAATTAGAGAAAAATTTAATATCTTTTCAACTATTTTGCAAAAATAGATACAACATCCCCTATAATCCAACAAGTTACCATAACTATCACTCTATAAGTTATGAAAAATACAAAAGAGTTGAAATATAAAGGGGAAGCTGTAACAAAATGGGAGAGTGATTTACAAGAAACATAGAACAACATACTCAAGGAAACCTATAACTATTATAATCATTTTTTTGAACGAATGGAATAAAGTCGGACCTTAATTAACAAATATAAAAAATGAGATTGAGTATTGGGAAGGCCTACCGCAAAAACTTGAAACAATTACAAGTATGGATGATGATTTAGTAGAGAAGGAAGGGATTGTATCCCCAGATTATAGGGAAGACAACATGAATATTTAAGGGATTCCATATTAAGAATGGAAGTATAGAGGGATGTGTAAGAAAACTCCATGATATGTAGGAAAAGGAAGGGAAAAATATGGATGAAATTGATTCAAGACTTGAGAGAATGCTAACCTTGGATGGAATGCTCAAACATGGTTCTATAGATACCAATAATAAGATAGGAATCCTTCAAAACATATTACATGAGAATTGGATCCTTCCACTAATTTTGACTATTCATCCATTCAGAAATTCATTCATTTGGAGAAGTGCATCAATGAGATGACAGAGAAAATAAAAGGGGAGAAGACTATTTTTGTAGAGTTTCACACTATCCTTTCTACACAAGAAACAATATTTCTCTACCATGCAAGGTCGAACAGGAACATTCATGGAGTTAGATGTATACATAAATAAATTAGAGGAAGAATTGAGGGGAAAACAAATAAACCTCAACCATTCTCCATAAATAATTCCATATTCCTTATTTCCCATTATTTATTTATTTATTCTTTAAACATCCCTTTCTATTATTTCCTAAGGAAAACCAAATGATGAAAGTACGTAGCTACTTCATTTCAAGCATGTTCAAATAAAATGATAGTGGTTGCACTAAAGGACAAGAAAATTTGTTAGCTAGAAAAGGAATATTCTCCACTCCATGGTTTCAATCATGAAATAGAATTGATATAGTTAATCACATGAAGGTGGCATCTTTTTTAGTTTGGAAACTTTACCCTATGATTGTAAAGATAAGATCAATTCTCTAAGTGCACCATGATTTCGGTGCTTCATGGGGTATATGGGCATATTCCCTTTGGGGAAGTTTTTGTATAAAAGTGAAGGTCCGCCTTCACTTCAAGGGTTATAATTTTTGGGGTTCATGCAAAGAAGATTGTGAATTGTATATTCATTAACATTCATTGAGAGAATTTTCAATATTCCTCGTTAAATTGAAATATAAAAACTATTTTCCATACTTTAGTTAGGCATTCTATATTGTAAATAGGAACACAGTTAAGGAATATAGTATTTGATGTAATCTTGTATCTATTAAATCAATGACATATGAATAATTTATCTCTATTTATTGTATAAGATTGGTTACTAAATGAATATTGTGATGTAGTGTTACTTTGTAATGTTTGTTTAGTTAGAAATGCTCTTTCTTCAATATTACTTTAGAGGTTCTTCTTCAAGAAGCCTTAAGTGTATTTTGGGTGTTATGGAGTTGATGTAATAGATATTTTAAAGTTTTAAGCACAAGTGTTTGTGTTAAGGTTTCAAATATTATGTGGTAGTGTTTGCATGAATTTGGTATCAATGAATGCAAATGTCCCTTTGAAGGTTATGTTGTTTTTATCTTCTATTTTTCTCGCATTTAAGAAGTAACAGTTTGAAATGAAGAGAACCGATATTTATACCCATTAGATCCACCCCTTTAAATAAGTACTATCCTATCCTACCCTTGAAAATCACATCATCCTTTCTTATTTTACATGTTTTTTCCTACAAAGCACACATATCCAATGCATTTATAGTGTATTTTCCATGATCTGCAAAGTTTAGCATCTCAATATCATCATACCCCAAGTTATTAACAATTTTTACATAGATGATGTTTTTCATCATAGTTAATATATCTTTAATACATTGTATATGAGATTCCAAGTGTGTGTAGTAATTTTATGACCACTCCTTTAAGTGAGTACTACATCTTGTGGCTACATTTTGTCTCAGATGGATTCACTGATAAGTCCAAGGGCTTGAAACATAATATCTCCCTCCCCTTTTTAAGCTACACTTTGGGTCCTCTCACCTTGGTACAGGAAGATCCATAATGGTATTCAAGTTCCTCCCTATCATTCCTCTAAGGCATTCTCAAGAGAAATAGATAGATCCATCCCTGGATAAAAAATGACACATCAATGGGTATATATTTTTTCCTTTCCCACTCTCTCATTCTTGACTTGTTTGGGGTATTAGATTGGGAGCTAACACGTTAGTGATACGATAATAGGGATTTTTATTCATACAATTAAGGTTTATATATGATTTATCTGATAGGATAAATTTTTGAGCTAGATTATTCAAGTTTCATGAGTTAGTGGTGTTGTTACAAGCTCGGGTGTGCTTGTTAGTAACATCGTTTCTTGGAAACTCTACTCGGGAATTAAAGTAAGTTTTATTAGTTCTGAGGCTTTAAGAGAGGTTTATCTCGCTCAATAATTTCCTAGTTTCAAGTGTACATGCTCCTTATCTAAATCACATGAGTTTATGAATTATTTTTAAATTAATGTGTTATAGAAGTGTGATTTAATGTATTTTTCACGGTTGATTTACATTTTCTAGAGTGTAATCTCTAGTGGCGAATCCATTTTGAGTTTTGGGTCTAACCGATGCTATATTATTTTTTATGGTAACCCCACATCTGCAAAGATGGAAGGATAGGGTCCTCTTTTAGATCAAATCCTTCTAAGAATATTCTTAATTAGTTGGATACACTAAAAATAAGAAGGAAGAAAGTTTGGAGGCTAGTAAAAGGTCATGGTTCAAAGGGTAAGGATATTCAATATTCTGATCTTGGTGTTTCCCCTTTGATTGGAGATTATTCTAGTTTTGCTGATAGTTTTGAACCAAATATTCTTGTATACTAATTTTGTTCCTTGTTGTAGCATCATTTACCTTCTTCCTTTAAAATCCCAAGAGTTCGGACTAACACCCAACATCGGTGGGTACTCACCCGAGGTGCGCACAGCACGAACCCCTCCTTTATGTGAGCTTTGTAAGAATGCTTCACCATTAATGGAGGAATGTTTATAGAAATAGAAATACAAGAAGAAGTAAAGATACTAGATCTAAGCATAGATGCATCATGAAAAGAACATAAGCATTATAACAATACGAAGGAACCAAATCTAAACCATGAGAAAAGTGAACACTAGGGTTTGAACCCATAAACACAAATATACAGAATAACCAGTCATATATATTGAAAATTAGTGTTTATAGTAGCCATACTACATCAAAAAGGTCATAGCAGACCGAATAGATCAAGATAATAGCATCCTACAACTAGAAACCCTATATTACCCCTAGAGCCATTACATATTTATCACCATGAATCCACCATTGCATACACACTCGGCCTCTACACACACCCTCTAATCTCTAACTCTCTCTATACATTATCCATAGTTAGAAAAACCTTGTCTAGATCCAAATGCCTCCTTAAATAGAATGAAAGCTCACTTGATAATCATTCCAGAAGCATGCCCGCATGCCAAATTTCATCATATTTTGTTCTACTTGAGTTCCCAAGTTGTATTCAATTTTTATAGCCCTTAAAAAGGAAGGAAAATCCCATGCGCATCGGCCTATCACCTAGCGGCGCGGACATTCACCCGAGGCACATGTGGGCGCCAATCCCCTTCTTTTTGTGTGTTATGTAAGAATGTATCATCTATGACAGATGTGTAATAGAAGGGATGGGTAAACCCAACATTACCCTTGATAAATTAGAGTAAATGATTATACTAATGCATCTATAAAGACAATAAGCATATTGATAAAATATAGATCTCACCTATAAGGAAAGAAGATGCACAAAGATTATTCTCATTCATATAAAACATACTGAACATAATAGAGAGAGACAAGTATGGACCACAAACCACATATATTCATGTTTAAACATGTCCAATAATCGCATTACACCTATCAAGGTCATGAAAAACCAATACGATAGTGTAGATTAGAACCACTGTATCAAAGCTGGTCTTAAGTCCCTTACTTGAGCAAAAATTAAACAACTACCCATCCCTTAACATGCCATTACTCCTATAAATATCCTAAACCCAACCCATAAAGTGCTCCATGCATTTCTACGAGCTTTGCTTCTCATCCGATCCTCTTTTATTTTATCTAATGCTTGTATTTATAGCCTTTTTCAACACCTTCATACCTTTGCGGGGAGTTGCGGATCCACCGCCAAGTGTCCAATGTGGTCCTCCATGGGAGCATCCTTCTTTAGGTCCAAGCTCTGCTCTCTTCCATGATGGCCTTATAGAAACTTCCATCACAAGGTATATTCCTTCCTAGGCTACCCTATTTCCAGGATGACTCCTTATCTATTCTCAGTATGCATAGTCAGGTCATGCTTTTCTCGTGTTCTAACTGATACACCAAATATGGCTAAGTCTGAAAAACCTCTGCTCTACCTTGCGAGCATGCACCACTTGTTAGACTAAACCCCTCTTAGAACCTTGTCCTACATGCTTTCTCCTTGCATGCCCTTTTATTTAGTAGGCCTTGCATGCCCATGCACGTTTCTAATACTTAGACAATATTTTAGATGCCCAACATCACCCCACACTATGCCTGTTCTCTGTCCATGGGAACACTTTCCAAAAAAATAAAGAATGAGAATGAAAGGATTGAAAGACTGAGGAAGAATGAAATAATGGGGAGACTATGAATACTACTACAAAAGGAGGGGAAATCTTTCCTCAAGTCTACCTCCAACTTATCCCAAGTATTAACCTCATCTTGTGCTTATTAGAAAAGGTTACTGACTAAGGTGCTTACCTCATCAAAAATCAGATCCTCTCCCTTAGAACTCATGGTTTCAAAAACCTCATCCAATTGTTTTCCTATATCCTCGAGCACGTCCATCCTTCAAGTGATCCGGGGATATAATTCTTTAATCTAGTTCTTGATTTAGCCTCGCAAGGTCTCAATAGCCTCCGATTTATATTCCACCTTGGCCAGAATTTTTTCTCTTTCAGCCCTAATTCCCTTGTTTTTCTCTCAGAACTCCTTGAGTTCCGCCTCATGGGTGGCGACCATGATACTCAAAAATCTATCTCTATCTATTCTATTTTCATAGGTGACCTCTGCTACCTATGTGGTGGCCTTTACATTGGCAAGGATCTTGTTGTATTGAGAAAAAATTTCCACCACATTTATCTTGTCCTCCTTTTCCTAGTGTGCCAACACTTCTTCTGCAGACTCTAATGCCAGTGGTTGTCTATCCATGGTGAGAACGTGAGTTAAGTCTTCTAGGAATTGTAGGCTTGATTCATATTTTTACGTGGTTGGTGTCAAATATGGATGCTTCAAGATAATGGCACTTGTGATCATTTCCACCTTCTTGGAGACTTCACACACCTTGGCCTTCTATTCCTTCAATTCACACCTTAGTTGTGCATTGACTAGTTCCTCATGTTTTAACTCCTTATTCCTTTCCAGGATCTCTTCTTCCTTCTTCTCCATCTCTACCTCTAGAAACTTTACTCTGTCATTCCTTCTAAAGATTCTAGCTTCAATATCGACCGAGACTTTGTTTAGTGTGTTGCAGATTTGTTCGTTGAATAGTTGTTGAGTGTTCACCAAGGGGTTAGTTCCTTTTGATTTTGGTAATGGCATTAATTCCCCTTGGCTTAGTTCAAACTCGGGCTTGTCGACATGGGACTTAAATTCCCACGAATTTTTTTCCTCGTCCAAGGGTATGCACCTTCCACATCAAATGATGTCATAGCCAGGAGTTTCTTTGCTTTGGAACAATACTTTGGAAGCACATGCGAAATACCCTGTTTGGATAATCAACATAATCCATCTTCTTCTTTTGGGTGCATTCCCTTTAAGAAACCTACAACTAAACTGGGGCCTCCTACGGTATCATGATCTTTCCTGATGCTTTCTTCTTCACTCTCATTTAGCACTAACTCTGCGCTTTGATCCAACACTTGTTCTACTAATGTATCAATGATATTTTCTTCTTCCTTTACGTGGCCTTGTTTATCTACTTGTTTTTGAGGCTTGGGGTCCTCTAATTCTTTGTACTTACTTCCTCGCTCCCTCCTTTGTCTTGAGCACCTCCCACCTCCTGGATATCCTTCCTCCAAACAAAGAGGTAGTCATTCTTCTCTTCCTCTCCCTCTTCCTCTGAATCATGCACCTCAAAAACTATTGGGCCTTGAGCTCCCTCAGGTTCATCATCTTCATCATCATCCCTTTCACCTCTGTAGGCCTCCAAGATCTCCGTATGCTCAATCGGTCTTCTCTATCACCTTCTGTTTCTTCCTAGTGGGGATTCTAGTAGAGGAGATGTTGCTTTCTCTTCTCTCTTATCCAATTACTTCTCCTTTGTGATAGGTTTTTCCTGTTCTAGAGTCTTCTCTTTGACCAGGGACTTCTTCCTACAGACGTAAGTGCTAGGCTTACCACTTGCTTCTCGGAGCGCCCACCGTTGGTGTACTTTGGACATTGGGTGCATTTTTCCCTTGCAGCTCTTCTCTTTCTCTTTTTGTCAGCGTGGGCTTCCTTCTTCCCATAGGGTCTTCAAGAATGGAGACATCACATTCTAGGTATGTGCCCTTTTCAAAAGTTGGCCTTATGCTTAGATACACCCTTGCCATGGTCCTTCCTGCGCAATTGGAAAATTCAAGGAATTTATCATCTCGGACCTTGTGGGAGACATACTTCGCCACATATGATCACTTATTGGGGTATCTAAACTATCTACGTAGCTCTCTGCGCAGTCTTTTTCCACCTCACTAAGGTCAAACCTTAGTCTCTTGGATTCTTTAAACCTATTCAACCTGCTTGAAGTATTGCACAATGAAGGACAAGGGATTTTGCATCGGGGCTCATAATTCCATCTACCAATTTGAATATGCAAATGCAAAAGCATTGGTATACTTTGCAAAATCTACTTCTCCATCTAAGAGAATTGGTAGTTACTATGGAATTCTCCACTCCACCCTAAACGCATCTCACATGTGTTATTAAGACCTCTCTAGATGCGCCTTGTGAGTGGCCATCATGTTGTCACAAGTATACTTTGCGAACCTTTTAGCGGGTGATGGATCTTCCCCTGATACTCCCAAATAGACTTATCCGGCCCATCAGGCACTCTGATTTCTAAGAAGACAATAGTGAGGAGGATGTTGCCAAATAATATTTTTTCACCCTCCTATGCGCTGCTTATGATTTCATCCATGATGAAAGTAGACAAGTTGTAGATGGTCCCTTAGCTATTTTCTGGCATACATTAAGCCATGCCTTGTTCACCTGCGTCCATCTCTCCTGATCATTAAGCTTTGTAACTAGGCACATGCTCATCCTCATCACGGGGTCTAGGATCTTAGTGATGTCAAATTATCATGACCCTTTCTTGTAGGCATACGGGATATTGTCTCCTTGATGGCCTTTTGTTGCTCACGTAATCATCTAGAATTTCTCCCTCACGGTAAGGCCTCGTGTGAATTTTGAAATTAATCGGGAGTTATGTGCATCTTGCACTCGCGAAATAGAAATTATCCTCATGCATGTGTGTCATCATCCACTTTGGTAGAGGTGCTCAGGGCTTGCCGAAATAGGGTAGTTCATAGAGTTGCAACAAGACTTATTTCTCCATTTTAACTTTCACTTGGTCGCTATAAATGGGTATGCCTTTTGGAATTATTTTATTGGTTGGGTGCACTAACTCCAAGGCCATCTCTTTCTCTGTTGCAGTTGTGTGATGGTTATAATTTCTCACCGTCATCTTCCTTAGGTGTGATTCCCATTATTTACCTAGCAAAACCCATATGGGTACCGCATTTCTGCCTACCATTATTCATTTGTGCTTTCTATGGCCGTTGTTTGTTTTCCCTTGCCCTTTTACTTCTATTTCTTTGGTGAGATGGTTGATTTTCTGGGTGCCATCTTTTTACTAGTCTTAACACTTAGAAGTTATTCCCCCTTGCTCTGCTTTATCACTCTCTCTAGTCCTAAGTTCAATATTCACGAGAAAACCCTTTTAACTCCGTGCCCTATCCGTTAAACCCTAACTTGGAAACCCTTCCACAAGATGACATTTTCTCACTCACTCCTCTACGCCCATGTACTCCTTTCCTACTGGTTTGCAAATCTACCCTAGCTATGCACTTCAGATCTCTCAAATTCTTCCTTCATAAAAAATATCTCACTTTGTATGCCCTAGTTTGTAAGAGCTTTCTTCACTTCATAATCACAATGTAAAATAATGAAGTGCCCAACCTCTTATTTATAGTTTTTCCTTCTTATTAGCATTAAATTCTATTTCACCTACCACTATATGACAATACTAAATGTAGCTTTTTCCACCAAGCCGCTTAAGAGCCTTTACACACATCCCACATCTTACACACGAACGTCTTTACAACCTTCATTGTGAAAAAATCCAACCTAATCAAGAATCTTATGCATGTGTCCATAGCACTAAAGGCACTTCTTCTGTACTTTAACCTATTTTTTCCTCGCCTACCTCATGTTGTTCTTGCACTCTTCCTTTTTCCTATACGTGGTTTCTTCAAGGATTTCTTGACACCAACCATTTACATCCATCTCTTCTCTATGTGCCTCTTAACCTTACGTGCTTTTAGTCCTTTAATTGGGCCATTCACCATAACTTCTACTACCAAATCAAAATTGTATTACAGGCCTAAAATTCTTCTTACTCTACCCCACACTAAACTGATGTGTGGTCCTTTGTGCATACACAACCTTCCAAAATTAATGTGGTTACCGTTTTACAAGGTGCAAAAAAAAAAAAGACTGGAATGAGCAACGAGAAAGGGAAACACAAGAAAATAAAATGCATTAAAGGAAATTCTACTCTAACTGGAAATACTACCTTATTTACAAACACGAAGAAGACTTATTTATAGTAGGGCTTCATCCTAATCCTATTGAAGTATCCTAGTAATCTCATCCCATCCAAAGAGTTATAACTAGCACACGCTTGAATCAAGGATGTACAAGATGATGTAGGGGCCCAACCAATGGAATTTTAACTTCCCTAGATGGCGCAAAACTTGGAATCATATAGAAAACCATCTTCCCAACCTCAAAATTCTTCTTATTGATGTGACAATCATGCTATGACTTTTTTTTTGCTTTTTCAATCTTATGGCTCCACCTGGTGAGTGATCATGTTTCGTCCAATTACCTTAGCTTGTCAATTATTTCTTCCAGTGCTTGTTAATCCACTAATCCTCCCGTGTGTGCTATATGCGGTGAAGGTAACATGAATTCAACCAGTAGGATGGCCTCCTTACCAAAAACCAATTGAAATGGTGTGGCCTTATTTAATCTCTTGTAGGTTTTCATGTATGTATGCCGAAAGAACGGATGATACTTTTTCATCCCAATCTTGTCTACCGACATCGAGAGATCTTAGTCAATGTGTGATTAAGTATTTTGTTAAATGCCTCAAATGAGTTCCATTTGCTTAAGGGTGATAGGGGTAGTCTTGTGATGGGCCACTATGAATTTTGCTAGTAGAGTCCTGACTGTTTCATTCAGAAATTATGTACCTCTATCACTTGTCAAACTCAACTGGAATCCATACATGCTGATTATGTTTTCCCATAAAAATGTAGCAGTTGTAGCCACTTTACAATCCTTTATAGGCGTTGCTTCTACCCACCATGTCAAGTAATTAGTGTAAGTGATGATATACCATGAACTAGTCCTTTGTGCTACTAGCGAGATTGGTCCTACAAAGTCGATAGCCCACTTATCAAATGGTTTTGTGCTGGCTATTGGTCACAAGGGAATTTCATCCCTCTTTCTAGGTTTTCCAAGGTGCTAGAAATGGTCACAAGCCTTGCAAAACTCAATATAATCTTGGTAAATGGTATCCCACCAAATCCCTACAAGTAGAATATTTTGTGTAGATGCATTTCCCACATAGTTTCCTCTTGCAATCCCACCATGGGATTATTCCATAATTGCAATGTGCTCATGTTCTAGCACACATCGGTGTAGAACCTCATCACAACCCAATTTATACAAATCTCTCGTTAATCAACATGTAGGGCATGATGCTTATGGCCAACTTATTCCTCTCTAAGGCCTTCATTCCTATTGGTGCCACATATGTATTAAGAAATACTACAATGTCCTCAAAATCTGAGGGCATGCATTACAGCCTAAATAGTTATGTGTCTAGCATAGTCTCTTTAATTCTCTACATGTCCTCTTCCGATTCAATCCTAGATAGATGATCGTGTCCAGAATTACTCTTTTTGGCTTCATAGCCACAGTGAATTTGAACTCTTGAAATAACAAGACCCACCAACATATGCACCCTTGTAGAATATTTTTATTGACTAAGTACTTTAATGCCATGTAGCCCATGTAAATTATAAAGGGTGTTACCAACAGATACTTCCTAAACTTATGTAGCACGTGGATCATAGATAATGCTTTGCACTCAGTAGTTGTGTAATTTTTCTCTACTAGTGTTAACTTTCTGCTGGCAAAACACAAGGGACGATCAACAACCCCTTCACTAGGTTATGTCAGTACTACTCCAATTGTTATCCCGATCCATCAACATGAACATGGAAAGGCTTATTCCAAGAGGGGAATCATAGTATGGGTGTGGTGACAAGCCTATCCTTTAAAGTATTAAATTCCTTCTGCTGCACCTCTCCCCAATGGAAGGAACTCTTATGTTTAAGTAATCCTTCTAAGGGCATGGATATCTTGGTATATCCCTTGATGAAATTCCTGTAGCACCCCATATGCCCAATAAATTCACACACCATGCTTTGGCTAGTAGGCTCCCCAACCCCACAATGACTACAACTTTGACAAGATCTACTAGTAATCCCTCCCTACATATGATGTGCCCCAATAATGTTCCAAATGGGGTAGCAAAGACACATTTCTTAATGTTGAGTGATATCCTCAATTGCTGACATCTCTCAAACATCAACCTTAATTTGTCACAATGTTCCTTCACTAACCCATATACTATCCAATCATCCAGGTAAACTTGAAGAAATTTGTGGATGAAGTCTTGGAATGCTTGTACCACTATGTCCAAAAACATAACAGGTGCATTCTTCAACCCAAAGGGCATGACCATATATGCAAAACTTCCCCACTCAGTGGCGAAATTCATCTTCTCCTAGTCTTCCTTGGAAATTCAAACTTGGTGGTACCTTGAAAAGCCATTTGTGAAGGAACAGACTTTGCATCCACCACTTCTTCCAAAATTTCCTCGGTGAAGGGGTTTGGAAAAGGATCAATGACACAAACTACATTTAAATCCATATAGTCTATGTAGATTCTTATCTTCCCATACTTCTTGATGTTAATTACCATTGGAATTACCCACTCTAACTCTTCAACAAATTTAATGATTCCTGCCACTATCATCTTATCTATTTCTTCCTTGAGCTTCACACATTGTTTAGGATTCATTCGGTATGGTCTCTTCTGAACCTGATGCACACCCTCCTTGAACTTGATTCTCGTTTCCCGAAGGAATGGTGAATTCCTTTGAGTTCACAATACTCATGGGAATAAATCCTCAAACTCACACAATAGATAAATGATTTTGGAGACTTCCTTCTCTGACCAATAGTCTTCGATGATAACCACTTTAGGTTCTTCTTCTGAGCTGATTTTAACCTTTTTTTCTTTAAAGGTTCATGGTAGGTGCATGACTGTTCATCAACACTACCTACCACTTTGCACGTACATACATAATGGTTAACATCCACGCTTTCTACTTCTTCCCCATCAATCACATACACCATCTTCCCTTTTTATTTTTCTATGCAAGCACACTCAAGTTGTATCTCTTCTATTTCTTCTTCCTCAAATCATGCCTCCAAGCCAAGTTATCCAAGCAACTCTTGTATTTTTTCCTCTGCCATAGCACTATCTCCTATTGTAAGACACTTGACAACCTACAACACATTATCCAATGATGTATTTGCACTCTGATACTCGAATGCTTGAATGAGATCAGTTACCAATTCTTTCCAATTACCAGTTTGATGACACATCACTGATTGGATATACCATGTGTGTGCATAGACTTATAGGGTGGAATGCAAATAGTGAAGCCATAATGAAGGTGGTAATTCTTCTGTGCTTCCCATCTAGGTTGTCTCACATGCTTGGATATGGAAGGAAGTTGTATCTTTACCATGGTAGTCTTTTATAGAAGTGGGCACGTTGCTCCTGCAAAACCTTATAGAAAAGCAAATTCTCACCTCATGCCACTCTAATAGGTTCTCTCGATGTGTTTCCCCAACGTGCGGTAGTTTTGATTAGGTTATAGTCAAACATTTCCCTCCTTTCCTTTTCATTTCTCCATTGGGCCTCCATTTCTCATAAGAAATATTCTAGATTATCCCCTCACAAGTAACTTGGTATTTTTATCTCTCGAGGCACCATACTATACGTGCCTTTGTTACCTTGATTACCGATCCTCTTAATTACCATCGTATGAACTCATAGGTCCCATGCACCCAATTGTCACATGCTATATTGGTGGTGTCACTTAAGGATTGAGCATCCTCAAATTGGATAACTCCCTTTATGGGATGAATTATCTCAAGATCCCTGATTGAGCACACATATATTCTATAAATGAATTATTCTCCTAAGGGTTCAGTATAGGGTGTTGATTTCCCATCAGCCAAGGGTATAATGACCCATTCCTCCTTATTTTCAAAAATTTTGTATCCTTTTTTGAACCAAAGATACACATTGTTCTCATAGCACCATGGGTGCCAAAGTAATCTGGGAAATTATCTACTTTGGCGAGTGCCAAGACTTTGAAGTCCCTAGTAAACTTGGACCCTTGAATGGTGATAGCCGTGTCCTTCAAGACATCGATGGAAATTGCCTTCATTTTGTTAACCATATACATGAAATTCAAAGATGGTTATAATGCATGTCTTCCCATTTGATGCCATGCATCCAAGGTAAGAACATTGACCTATGATCCTTTGTCAATGAGGATATTACTAAGGAGCTACCCATCAACAACTGCATTTAAGGTGATCTCCTTATCATAGTCAAGGTTGTGAGGGGGAAGGTTTATATGTAAAACCTACCTCTCACACTCTACTTTGCACTTGGTACCTTCTCCCACAACCATTATCCTAGCAAGGGAATAATATTCTCTTTCCTTAGCATCTTACATACTTCTTTGACCTCATCCAGGTCATCCTTTGGGGCCTCAACATTTCTTATTTTCTCCTTTTGCTTGGACTTCTCCTTTAGACACTTTGGATTTCTCCTTGTAAGATTTGAATGACATCCATGGTACCTTGATATACCTCCTTCTGATGAGTAGGGTTTGAGTACTTCCCATGTACCACTTCTTCTCTTGAAACTAGGGTTTTCTACCTTGGTATTTCCTTGGTGCATGTGACATCTGCTCTTTTTGTTACCAAAATAGGTTCCAAGCCTGACTCACGCGTCACTCGTGGCATCCATTGTGTGTCAACCTTATTTATGCTCACCTTTGCAGCGCCCTTATCTTTTTGGTGCTACTGACTAATGTTCTTAAAAAAATTAGTGTACTCCTCATACGTGTGCTTCTTTCCCCACCATGAGCACTGTAATAAATTTGGACACTCGTGCTTGTAGTGTTCTATAGACCCACAATTAAAATAGGTTCCACGTAGGAACTCACTTCTTCCTCCTCCATGGTTATGATGACCATGGAATCCTCCATGAAATACCCTTCCACACATGCCTCCATCTGCGTGCTCCTCATAATGGTCATCATCACCCTTAGAACTCGCTTGCATGGCTAGTCGGTGTACACCAAGATCAAAAGCATCATGAATCTAGTCAATCAGCCTCCATTCTTTGGTGTCATGTGATGTGGATGTACAGATCTTACAATAGAAAGATACATTCTTATGGATTGCGTACTATAGAAGGGGAACCTACCTGCATCATGGTCCCAGTGAAAATTTCATAGTCCACCGCTATAGTGCATACCAAATTCCAAGGGAATCTATCCTTTGCATGCCCATCCACTTCAAAGTCTGTACACCACATTCCACTATGAGTCTCATGGGCTGAGTTCGCAGAAATTTTTTCCAGCTACTTAGCCATATCGGTGAATTAAGCTTCTAAAACATACTAACACCAAAGTATAAACATTTCCAACAACTTCAATGTGCAGAGAAGCTTCCAACACCTCGCGCGGTCTCAGAAAGTCTTATGTGATAGTTCCTTCTAAAAGGTGTTATCAATCCCCAAATGAACCATTAAGCATGTTGAGAGGGGTGAATGTCATAGGATATTTTAGACAAGAGAGTCTTGAAGCATGTGTCATACTCCCACACATTCTATGCCATTCCTGCTAGATCTCTTTTAGAACATTAATGCTCTTCTCGCTCAAACTCGGGGATGTGGAATTATGCTTGGAAGGCATTTTTCAACGTGGTGTAATCTACTACCATCGATGGGGATCATACTTCCTATACCATCTATACAAATGCCCTTGCAATGTCATTACAAACTGACTGGCCTTCCGCTCTGGGGTTGTGATCCCCTTTGCGTGTCATGGCAGCGCACACTTATGGACATGCTCTGTAGCATCTTCAATACCTTTGTAATCTGGAAAGTGTAAGGACATTTCAAAAATTACTCGAGGAGGGGTTGAAGCCCCCGTCCTCCCGATCGATGCTTGGTTCCTCGGTGTTTCTTCCACCAACAGATCCACTAGATCCACCAGGTCCTATGCCCCCAAATCCACCAATTCCACCTCTAGATCCTCTCATAGCCAATAATGGGCCTAAGTTTATCTCACCCAGTGCCCCCAAAATCACACTGAACTACATGCCAATGGTATGTGATATTGTTCCACTGTCAGATGTGTGTCTTGTGCCACTCCCCGATGTGATACCCAAGCCTTTTGTATTTGCACCTTGCCTGAAAATTCCCCCAAACACTAGAATGGTATGTGCAACCATAGAGGTCCCAAACGAGAAATTATATCTCTTGGGTGTGGATTGGTCACTTCCACCAGTACCAACTAAGTTAACAATACTTCTCCCTTGATCTCGAAAAACCAAACACCAAGGTACAGTCACTAGGTGGGTTCGATGCATGCCAACGACTCTTCTTTCTCCAAGAGACAAACTCTCATCAGAAGCTGAAGGGGTCTCTCTCTGTGCTTTCCAAGATGGGGTAGCATAGACTACTCAGGTTCCATATCCTCTGAGTGAACCTCAACTCCTTCCCGCAACATTTGCCTCCATAGATCCATCACACTTTACTGCAACCTCACATTGTCTAGCAATCTCCCTTTCATGTGCTTCACTATACTTGAGTCATCTCTCCTCTCTTTCTTTCTCGGTGCAATGTCTACCATCTTCCTCCACCCTATCTTCCTTTCCCGGTGCTCAAAAAGGTTTACTACCCATCATAAATGCCTCTAAAATCATGGTAATGATCATGATCTTCATTGCCGGGGGGATAAAATGTAGAAGTGATCCTCTGGGCTCCCTCGAAACTCAAACTCGAAAAATTCTGGATAAGAATATGTATAAATGGCATATTCTAGAGTGTATCTAGCTAGCACTCCCTTCCACCAGTGATCCACAACATGAGTCCATTTCAGATCTGCATCTTGTAGCCTCTAGTAATCATCTTGGGTCCACATGCGTGATCTATAGTACCAGCTTGATCTGGATGCATATGTTGAGAGCCATTCATACAACTCGATGGGAAGTAGCACAAGAAATTTTCATACAACTCATGGTAGAGGTTCTCTTCTACCCATCTACATGTATCAAAATTAGGTCCAGTGTTGAATCTCTCGAGTGAATTCATCCTCTATGCTCTTGAGTTCCATGTTTTAACACTCTCCAAGGTTAAACGTTCTATCATTACATAGTACATATACAAGGATGCATGTCATTTCTTACAACTCCAAAAAGAGGTCCCGACAATGTAACCAATATGTAGTCAATTTTTATATCCCTTAAATAAGCAAGGAAAATCCCATACACGTCACCTATCACCCATTGGGCACTAGGATCTCACCCGAGGCACACCAGTGTGCTTTGAGCCCCTCCTTTGTGTGAGTTATGTAAGAATGAAGCATCTATGAGAGATGCATAGTAGAAGGGATGGGAAAACCCAACATTACATTTGAGAAATTAGAGTAAATGCTTAGAATAATGCATCCGTAAAGACAAGAAGCATATTGATAAAATATAGATCTCACCTATAAGGAAAGATGATGCACAAATATTATTCGATTCATATAAAACATTTGAATGAACAAAGAGAGACAATTATGGGCCACAAACAACATATATTCATGTTTAAACATGTCCAAGAATCACATTACACCTATCAAGGTCATGACAAACCAATATGATAGTGTAGATTAGAACCTTGTATCAAAGCTTGTCTTAAGTCCCTTACAATGAAAAAATAAAACAAATACCCATCCCTTAACATGTCATTCCTCCTATAAATCTCCTAAACCCAACCCAAAAAGTGCTCCATACATTTCTAAAAATCTTTGCTTCTCATCTCGATCCTCTTTTTCCTTTACCCAATGCTTGTATTTATAGACTTTTTCAACACCTTTATGCCTTTACAAGAGTTGTAGATCCACCGCCAATTATCCAACGTGGTCCTCCATGGGAGCATGCTTCTTTAGGCCTGATCTTTCCACTCTATGCTATGATGGCCTTCTAGAAACTTCCATCGCAAGGTATATTCCTTCTTAGGCCACTCTGTTGCCGAGTTGGAGCCTTATCCATTCCACATGTGCAACAGTCACGCTTTTCTCGTGTTCTATCTAATACACAAAATATGGCTAAGTCCCAAAACCTCTACTCTACCTTGCACGCACATGCCATTTATTCTACTAAACCCCTCCTAGAACCCTGTCCTATGTGCTTTCTCCTTGTGCACCCTTCTTTTAAGTAAGTCATGCATGTCCATGTGCCTTTATAATACTTAGACAATATTTTAAGATTCCAACACAAGCCATGTATTTTCCATCCAGCCATAACAACCTCCACTTTCTATCCCGTAACCATAAAGATTCCCTAGAATATTCTTTTCTTGAGCCTCAAGTCTCCATGTAATAACCTTGTCATCATTACGCTTATCTCGCAACCTCACGTGTTTTGCATGTGATTCCCTTTAATTGAAATATGACTAAATCCTTAGACCATGAGACCCTTTTCCTACTCCTACACACCAACCTACGCCTGCACAGTGCACATTCACTTACGTGCTTTTATCCAAAGTTCCTCCGAGTGGGTGCTCATCCTTTACTTTAGGACTTAGTCATTTTTGGGCTCAACATCACCCCACACTAAACATGTTATCCATCCTTGGAAACAATCTATCCTCCAACAATAAAATAATATAGAATGAAAGGAAAGAATAATCTATACCCAGCTTGTGCAAAAGAACAAAATAATTTTACTATTGTTGTACAAGGATTGGGAAGTCTTTGTTCAAGGATGCTTTAATTTTATTCTAGGCATCCACCTCACTCTGCGCTTATTGAAATAAATCCCCTATTAGTGTGTTGAATTCATCAAATGATAACTCTTCACTCTTATATTTTAGTGTATCAATAATATTTTCCATCTTCTTACTAAGGTCGCTCAGTGCATGCATCCTTTGCGTGACCTAGGGATATAATTCCTTTACTTTATTTTTAATTGAGACCCTTAGGATTTCAATCGCCTCCGAATTCTTCTCAAATTCCGCTATGATTTTTTTCCCTCTCCTCCCTATTACCCATTATATTCTCCAGAACTCCTTTAGGTCTTCCTCATGGGTAATAACCAATACACTCGTCACTCTATCTTTATCTCCACAATTGTCATAGAAAGGTTCGACCATGTGTTTCATCATTTTCACAGAGGCAAGGAGCTTGTCTTACCGATTAATGGTCTCCCCAACCTTCAAATTCTCTTGTTCTTTTTTTTCATACCAAAACTTCCTCTAGCCAACTCTAGCACAAGCGGTTACTTCTCCATTGTGATCAAGTGCATCACATCCTCTAGGAAGAGAAAATATAACTCAAACTTCTTCTCAGGAGAGGCCAAATCAAGGGCAGGCTCAAATGATGGATTCTGAGATAGTCTCCTCCTTATAAGCTTCGTGTACCTTCACCTTCTCTTCTCTCAACTCAGCCTTTAACTACACAATTATGGACTCCTTCCCTTTTATCTCCATGTCTCTCTCAATTATCTCCTTATTCTTCTCCTCCAATTCTTCCTCCAAGGCTCTAATTCTATTATTCCTCCCGAATAACCTTACCTCCACTTCTACCAATACCTTGTTGAGTGTGTTACAATCCTATTCATTATTTAGTTGTTGGGTATCTATCATAAGGTTTACATCATTTGGGTTCTATGTTTTTATTACTACATTCATGCCAACTTTGAGCTCAGGATAATCAACATGGGAATGAAAATTCCATGACAACATCTTCCTTTTACATGTGTACGAACTAACTTTCTCAAAAGATGACCAAAAAAAGAGTTGGTCTATGGGCACTATGCTCTTCAAGCGCGCACACAAGAACTTGTTAGGGTCATTGACATAAGTCATCATGTGTCCTTGCACCGCTGTCATTCCCTTGCCACTGGTGCATAATACCTTTGGGAATCGACCACAAGACTCTTCTCCTTGTCCATGTTGTAACACTCTGAACTGTTGTTACTTCCTCCTGAGCATTCAAGTGTTGATATATGATTTCTTCTGTAAAAGGATGTGTTCCTTTGATTGTGAAGTCATGCTTGATATGGATTGTATCTTCTTTGCAATTGAAGATCTTTGACTGAGTCGGAATATGATTGGACTCTTTTATTTCTTTCATTTTGCACCTGAGTTTAATCTGATCTCGAATGAATTGTGGATTTATCCATCTATAAGACTCAGCCTTGGATCAGTGGCATTGATCCAAGAGATGCTTTAAGTTTATTCGGGATGAACAAAAATTATAGACCTTACGTAGGTTGCAAGGTCTGAATGCATTGAATAAGCTATTCCTGGAGTCTAACTCAGGCTGATCATGTTAAATGAATTGGTTCCCGATATCGTAATATCAGGAAGGTCTTGATCATGGGCCAGGTAATAAATTCAGATACATTTATACTACTAGCTTATTATCAGTGCTGGAATGAATCCTTTTCGTGAATGTATATTTGTTGGTTCTTATTATAAACATTCTAAATGTTAGACCTAAACTGGATTTATTAAGGTTAATAACCTATGGGTTGGATTAGTGTTAATCTAACCTAGCCCTAAGCTATAAGCTAAAAGTTCCTAAAAGTTAGCAACCTAGCACTAAGGAGGTTAGACTAAGTATCACCTTAAATTCTAACCTATGTTTCTAACCTAACTAATGAACATGGAGGAAAGGGACCTATGAAGGGGTGTGAGCCATGGGCGGTAGTTTCTATGGCATTAAATGGGATGGATAAGTATGAAGGACGAGGGATTTGGTGGAAGTTTCAACGGCTAGTGAAATTTGACGTGGCAGAGTCACCAAATCTAGAAATGGTCTTTGATTTGTTTTTATCCATCGCTAACTATGGCAATTGGTGGCAATGGAGATTGAGTGGGAATTTTGGAGTTAATGTAATTAATGAACTCGGTCTCCGAGCTCGGATTTCATGGGAAGACATGCAAAATGGAAAACTGGTAGTTTGTTTGGTTTTTCATGTGCTCCGGGTTTCCTCTGTTTATCATCGGTTCTTCACACCATCTACTTGGTGTTGCATGGAAACTATGAGAATAACTAGCTCTTTTCTCTGTCAGGAAAGTTATAAGGCATGGAAATAACAAATTATTGTTGTTGAATCTAACGTGGAAAAAGAGGAGAAGGCTCGAGCTCTTGCAGTGGTCTTCTTCGGATTTTTAAGCAACATTACCAGGCATGTTAGGCCCTAACTTTTAAAAATCTTGCTTTCTTTCAAATGATTTCATTAGAACAACTCTGTTCAGATGATTTTTGGGTTCAGTTGGTTTTTAAGGTAGCTTTGTGAGAATTAGTTGCTGTATCTTCTTACTAGCTCGATTTTTCAAATGAACCCTTGATGGGTGTGCATTTTGTTTCATACTGTTGAATTACCTTGCTTTGTTTCTCTTGTTGAAAAGGGTACTGTTGGAATTCTTGAATGTACAGTATATTTTGACTTCTGTATAAGTTATGTCGTGAGTAATATATGTAATTGTTGTTGTTGGACTTCTTGAAATGAAATTATGTCTTGGCTTCTGAAGAAGTACAATGAATACATTATGTTATTGAATTCTATTGGAATCCTTGAGTAGATAGTATTTTTGACTTCTGTAGGAGTTTTAGATTGAGAATATTACTTGGGTTCGACTCCTTTTGAACTCTTGAAGCGTATATTATGTTTTCCTCTTCTGTATAAGCTTAGAGCGAATATTGTTGTTATGGACTCAGTTGGAGTCCTTGTTATGAAACCAGTGTTTCTGCTTCTGTATAAGCCTGGTTGTGAATACTTATTATTATTGGCTCTGTTGGAATCCTTAATATATATATATCTTGTATTTCGGCTTCTGTAGAAGTTAGTCATGAATGCCATACGTTTCTACTTCTGTAGGAGTTCAGTTGTGAATACGGTATGTTATTGTTTTGGTTGGAATTCTTGAATTTAATATGTATCTTGTATCTTTCTACTTCTGTAGAAGTTTATTTGAAGAATACTACATGGGTAAGACTCCTTTTTAATCCTGGAAGCGTATATTATGTTTTCTCTTCTGAATAATCTCAGTTGTGAATACTGTTGTTATGGACTCAGTTGGAGTCCTTGATATGTAACTGGTGTTTCTACTTCTGTGTAAGCCTAGTTGTGATTACGGTCGATATTGACTCAGTGAGAGTCCTTAAAATGTATCTAGTATTTTAAACTTCTGTCAAGCTTGGTTATGTTCAGTTTGATTTGGATGAATTAAAGGTTGGGGTTTCTTTATCAACTCGATTTTGTTGATACCCTGTTATATGTTGTAGTAACTCAACTTCAAATGAAACCTTGAGGAAAAATGTATTGGGATTTTCCTAGTTGAATGAAGCTGTGCTCTGTCAAACAATGGTGATGGGTATATTCATATTGTTGAATGTTATGAAAAGGAACTCATTGAATCATTTAAGTTTGGATTACTTACATGTTTTTCTTGTCGTGAGAGCTACTGTATTGCTTAGTAAGCTACAGGAAATTTTATATTTAAATTTTGACGAAACTGTGGTTCTTCTTGTGGTCTCGTCTGACTTAGTCGCATGCGTATAATGTGAATGCTTTACTCTTGAGGAGACGGTACAGTCATGAGCATGATTGGAAGGGAAATCTGAATGTCTCGGTTTCTTTCTCTTCTGCTGTAAAGTATATGTTGATAAATTTATATTTAATTGTTGGATTTGTAAAACATACTGATGGATTCATGAATTGTTAGGATATTCATTTTGTTGAATATAATGGCCTGTCGGATGTTTGTTGTTCTTGGGATTCAAGGATGGTTGTTTTAGATGCATTTGTTCTTCTTGGTCACTAACATTTATGAAGAAATATATGAAAAGTATTTAGGACTATTTAGTAACTATAATACGAGTTACGCGTAATAGTCATGTTTAAATTACAAAAGAGCATAGTTTGAAATATGTTTACATGTTTGGTGAATTAATTTCATTTAAACAGTTGTTTAACGAAAACAATTGGTGGATTGCAATCATTTTAAGATTTAGTGCTTATCATGCTTAGTTCACCAAATCGATCCATGTTGACAATTTTTGCAGATGATTGCCGTAAGTGGTAAAGGCACGCGATCTCGATATGATGTTCGATTGTTTAATTTGGTTTTATGATGAAATCCAACTTGATTCTCTCAATGTAATACTTGAAGAAATATGTTCTTTTAATGTTGATTATTGTAACGGATATGCTTTGAATGCATAAAATGTATTTGATTAGCTTTGAAAGGAATGAAAAGAGATATTTGTTACTTATGTGTTTGTATTCGTATCTTGATGGTTTGATCTTCTTCGGTTCGAATGATCTTGAGAGCATTGTTATTATTGTATAACTTTGAGACTTTTGTGAATATCTAAGTAAGCTTGCAAGGTTATGTGACTGAATACTTATGATTATTTAGTAGTTCTATTATGTTCTATTTATAGCTAAATTGGAACTTAGATCATTGTCTTTTGGGAAGCTAGGGTTAAAATAAACCTGAGTAGGAAGCTAAACGAGCTGAATAAATTATTACTTCCTAGTCTTGATCTAAGACAAGACAACGTTTAATTGGATTCTTAATCACTATATCTCGATACTAAAAGTAAGATATAATTTCAGTTATGAGATTTGATATAAACCAAAAAAAAGGGTTTGGTTAGCAATCTCATGTGAAGATTAAGGGTTATTGTCCAGTTTTGTTGATTTAGATTTATGTTTTCCTATGAACTCCTTGAAGGGACCTCTAGTCTTAATAACTTCTCTTGTGTAATGGGTTTTACTAAGAAAGGTAATTCTAAGGTGAGGAACCCAGGGATTGGGAAAGACTACCCTTAAGGGAGCATCTTATAGTATAATTTTAACTCAACGTATGTAATACTTATTAATAAGTAGATCTTTTCGAGGCGGATTTAAAGGTTGACGGAACAAGTCAACTACAGGGTTGTACCTTCGAGAAGATTAGGATCTTCTCAAAGATATAACAATGCAGGTGACTTATGACGACACCCTTTGCATTGATCGTTAAGATTTACACCTTAAACTCTAACAAGTTACTCTGGGACTGATTAGGAATGTGGTCACGTTATAAGGCTGCCGTAGGAGACTCGGGGTATCTTGACACACTGGATTAACTAGGGTTGATCCAGTATGTCAGTGTATCCCTAGTCCTTGGGAGCATCCCTATAACGTTGTCATCTTACTAATCCATTCTTGAGTGAATAACTTGGGACAGAGAGTCGACGATGTCGGTATAAGACATTCTACATAACATAGGAATGGGGTGAAGGACTATACCAGATTGACAAGTATGTTTGTTAAGGAATACAAGACATAAGCAGTATGTTTCAAATATTTGGCCAAAGTATCGCAAGCTGCTGATTGCGTTGTCCTAAGTCACCTAGTCTAAGGGATGAGATGCCGATGAATAATGGTAACAATTATTCAGATAGGTTCCTTGGACAGAGCATTCTGAATCCTAGAATAGGGAAGAGAACTGCAAGAGTGATGTGTTAAATAAAAATGCCAACTCTTAATACTCATGAATAGATCGGTAGATTACCGAGTCATGGAATGAATAGATCGGAGGTACTCCGAGTCATTACAGCTGCATATGGTTATCTATTATAAGAATGGTTGTTTTGATTTGTGAGTTCTAAATTATGTATTTAGAACCGGAAGCATTTGTCAAAAAAAAAAAAATTACTTGTTCTAATGTATAAAAATGAGGATGTTACACATGCTCTCTTCCACCTCTCTCAATATCTCTTTAGCATTGTGCTCCACCTCATGCTTCAGCAAGTTATGTATGATGCCTACCAGTTCCCTTTCCAAATTGTCCTCCAACTGTCCTCCGGCTAGGTGTGGGGTCTTCTGCGCATTTGTCCCCACTTATTCTTCACTTCCTCCCACATTATGAGTGCCCTCCTCATAATCATTCTTCTCCTCATTAGATTCATGTATATCATGCACAAGGGGACTCTTACCTTCCTCATGCTCTTCATTATCCTCCTTAGATTCGTCATCCTTCATGTTTTCCATCACCTCAAAGTCCTGAATTATGCATCATTTTTTGTTTCTTCTTCACCGACAACTCCTCTATTACAGGAGAAATTTCCTTCTCATGTGACTTCTCCTTCACGGGGGATTTATTCCTCTCGAGTGTAAGTACTTGTGCCCAAGTTTGAATCTTCGCCTCTATGGCCTAAAATTTATGTGTACTTGGTGCTCTACTTACTGGAGTTTCATCTCTTTTTCTCTTCTTTGGAACCACATTATTTCTTCTAACAGGGGCTTCTGGGATGGATACATCATCCTCAACATATACACCCTTTTCAAACTTGGGCCTTAGGTGTACATAGACCCTTGCTATTGTCTTTCCTGCAATAGGTATTGACATGGATTTTACCATATGTACGTTATGAGAGACATAATTATCCACATAGGTGTACTTCTTATGATACACTAAGGTTCAATGTAGTGCGTGGTGATACTGATCTACCTAGCTTAGATCAAATAAATATTTTTGGCCTCCTTGAATATGTTAACCGTGCTTTGAAATGAATGTGGTGTGAAGGAAAATGGTATCTTACACCATGGGATTTTTGTTCCATCTGTTAAAGTGAATTTGCCTATGCAGAAGTGCTAGTATACCGTGAACTCAGCCTCACCATCCACCAAGGTTGGTAGTTTCTTAGGGATTCTCCATTCTTCCCTGAATGCATCGTGCATTCACTTGTACCACTTCTCCAAGTGCACTTTATATGGAGCAGTCATTATATCACAAGTGTATGATTTGAACCTCTTAGTGGGGGAAGGGTTCTCATTAGGGTATTCCCATACATAGCTATTCGGCCCATCGGGAACTCCAATCTTAGAAAAAACAATGGTAAGAAGGACATTACCATACATGATCTTATCCTTGTCATGTGCAACATCTATGATCTCCTCTATAATGAAGGCCGAGAGGTTGTAGATTGTTCCTTCTAAAATTTTCTTGCAAATGTACAACCACCTCTTGTCCACTTGTGTCCACCGCTCTTGTCCATTCAACTTGGTGAGCACATGTGCGACCATCTTCATTGTTGGGTTAGTGATCTTGGTGATATCAAAGTAGCACAAACCCTTATTGTATTCATATTCCACAACTATTTCCTTGGCGATGTTCTTGTAACCCAATTCATCCCCCAGTGATTCTCTAATGCAGATAAGTCCAGTGTATCTAGAGATCAACTGAGCAATTAAGTGTATTCTCCTTCCAGCAAAGAAAAAATAGTCCTCATGCATGCATAACATCAAACATTGGTATAAACTTTCATTTTTTATGAAATATGGCAACTCATAGAGTTACAAAAGTACAACCTTATCCAATGTGGTCTTGACAGAATCATCATAAACAAGTTTTTTTATCCTGTGTTGTCTCTCTAGTTAGGTGAACTAGCTCTAATACCATCTACTTCTATGTGGTATCTATTTTATGGTTATAATCATTGATAAAAATATCACACACATGAGAAACACATTCCATCCCCATTAAAATTACATTAAGAACTCGCATCTCCACCTACCACTCATTAAAACTTGTCAATATGATGGGTTTTCCCTACCCTTACCCATGCCCTTCTTCAATCAAACATTCAATCCCTTCCTTCCTACCATTTTTCTCATCATGTTATTTTAAATTATTCTTTGCGTCTTGCTTTAGTACTTCCTTGTTCCTTAGCTCCACTCCTTCCATGAAATATCTTCAAAATCCATGCCCTAGCTCTACAAACTCTAACCTAGAAAACTTTCCTTACACAAGACAATGTAAAACTTTGTAGAAATTCAAAAAAATTCCTCTGTGCATGCCTATGTACTTTGTTCCACTCTGGTTCACAAATCTTTTAACTTCTCCACTTCACACTAAATTATTTGTAAATTCTTCTCAAGGATGCCCTAGTTCGTAAGAGATTTTCAACAACAAACACAAGGTAAAAATAATTACTCGTCCCGACCTTCTATTTATAGATTTTTGATTTTTCCCACATTAAATCTGATGCCACCTACAACCGTACTTTACCACATTAAAGTCATCTCTTTCAAATTATCTCCTCCCATGCATTCTATCTAGCACTTTTCCTTCGTATGCAAACTTACGTGAAACTCCCACAATCTTCTCGAACACAAGACCGCATCGACCATAGAACCTTACGCATGCTCATAACACTAAAGTCAATCTTCCTCTGCATCTTAGGCCTATTTATTTTCACCACCTACCTCATGTTTCTCTACAATCTCATAGATGCACATGGTTTTTATAAAGCTTTTGACACAAATCTTCTCCCATAATCACCTCTACTACGTGCACTCCTATAAACCCACACACTTTTGATTTCCTCATTCATTTTTCCAATCAATAACACTCCCAATACTTGCTTCTTACCACACTATTCACTAAAAATATTCTTTACACTCTTCACCCACACTAAATTGATGTGCAGTCCTCTACAAATTAAACACTTTGTTGAGATAATAACTAGCTACCGGCACACAAGTGTGCCCAAAACAAAAAAAAAAAAGACAAAACAAAGTGACATAAGAAGAATATACATATAAAGGAAAATGCATTAAGAGAAATCCTAAGCTAATTGGAAACATTGCCTTATTTAAAAACACCAAGAATACTTATTTATAGTAGGGCTTCAGCTTACTCCCATTAAGGAAACTAGAAAACCGTGTGCCATCCAACGCTTGTAACTAGTAAGTTCCTAAATAAAGTATTCAAGTGATAGTATATGGTCCCAACCAATGCACCTTGAGCCTCCTTGGGTGGCACATAAAATTAGAATCATACAACAGGACCATCTCGCCCAACCTAAAACTTCTTTTTATTAAGATAACAATCATGCACCGCCTTCTATTTCACTTTCTCCTTCTTTTGACTCCATTTGGTAATGGCACACCTCTCATCCAACCTCATAATTTTATCAATGTGCTCCTCTAATGATTTTCCATCATCCAATCCTCCTACATGCGCAATACACAGAGATGGAAACATGAATTCCATAGGTAGAGCTGCCTCTGCGCCAAACACTAATTGAAAAGGTGGTTCCTTGTTCAATATTTAATAAGTCATGTGATATTCCTATAGCACTAATGATACCTTATCATCACATTCCCTTCTTTGGGAATAAAAAATATTGGTTAATGTGTGGCTCAATATCTTGTTAAATGCCTCAGCAGTTCTATTATCCTAAGGGTGATAGGGCATATTTTTGTAATGTTCCACCATAAATTCTTCCAACAAGAGTCAAACACTCTAATTTAAGAAATGTGTACCCCTATCACTCATTAAGCTCAACGGACATCCACACCTACTTCTTATATTCTCCCATAAGAACCTAGCTATTGTAGCCGCTATGAAATCCTTTGTAGGAACCACTTCTGCCCATCTCGTAAGATAGTTTTTACAATTGATAATATAATGTGAACCTATCCTACACACGGCTAGGGAAATAGGGCCCACAAAGTCAATTGCCCATTTTTCAAATGACTTAAAACTAGAAATATGTCTTAATGACATTTCATCTCTTTGTCTTGGCTTACCAAGGCATTGGAAATGATAAGAGGCCTTGTAATATTCAATATAATCCTTATAAACCGTCTCCCACAAAAGGCTCGCTAACAATCTTGCATGCAATTACATTCTCTCGCATAATGATATTCTTCAATGCCACCATGAGATTATTCCATGATTGCAGTATGCTCATGTTCCAACACACACCGATGCAAAACCTTATCTCAGCCTAATTTATATAGGTCTCTGCCAATCAACATATAGGGCATGGTGTGTATAGCTAACTACTTCTTCTCCAAGGCTTTTATTCATTCTCGCACCGTACCCATTTGTAAGAAAACAAAAATATCCTCCAAGTTAGAGGGCGCACGCTGCAATCTAAAAAAACTATGCATCTAGTATTGTGATCTCAATTCTCTATGCATCCTCACCTGAGTTAATCTGAGATAAATGGTCAGCTCACAAACTACTCTTCCCTGGTTTCACCACAATCGTAAAATCAAACTCTTAAAACAATAAGATCCATCGGTATATGTGCCCTTGTAAAATTGGATTATTCACTAAATAATTTAATGCCATGTGCTCTGTGGTGAAAAATAAAAGTCATTTCTATAAAATAATGCCTAAATTTGTGTAAGATACGTAGACCATTGAAAATGCCTCACGCTCCATGGTAGTATAATTATATTCTGTTGGAGTTAGCTTCCTACTAGCAAAACATAAGGGATGGTCAACAATCCCCTCTCTAGGTTGTGCTAATACCACTCCAATCTCCATACCTAATGCATCTACATGCACATGAAAGGGCTTATCCTAAGAGGGAAAGTGCAAAATGGGCACAGTAGTGAGTCTATCCTTCAGTGTGTCAAAATCCATCTATTGTGCCTCACCCCAATGAAATTTACCCTTATGTTTCAAAAACTCTTCCAATGGCATAGAAATATTGGCATAGCCTTTGATAAATTTCTTGTAATATTCTGTGTGCCTTAAGAATCCATGCACTACACTTTGGTTGGTAGGTTCCTCCAAACCCAAGATAATAACCACTTTTGCAAGGTCTACTAATAAGCCTTCCTTACATATGATGTGACCTAGTAAAGTGCCAAATGGGGTAGCAAAGACACATTTCTTAATGTTAAGAGAGATACTCAACTACCTACATCTCTCAAACATCAATCTCGATTGCCACAATGATCTCTTGCTAACCCAAACACCATCCAGTCATCTAAGTATACTTGCAAAAAATTATGGACGAAGTCTTGAAAGACATGTACTACAATGTTTGAAAACAAAACAAACACATTCTTCAACCCAAAAGGCATGACCGTATAATCAAAACTTCCCCATTCAATGGTGAAAGTGGTATTCTCGTAGTCTTCCTTCATAATTCTCACTTGGTGATAACCTAGAAAATCCATCTATAAAAGAATAGATCTCCCACTGTGCTACTCCTTCCAAGATCTCCTCAGTAAATGGGGTTGGAAAAGGATCTATGACACACACAACATTTAAATCCATATAGTCAACACAAATTATTATCTTTCCATCCTTCTTAGTGTTAATTACCATTGGGCTCATCCACTTAGATTCTTCAATTGCCTCAATTATTCTAGACTCTATCATCTTATAAATTTCCTCATTAACATGTGCATATAGATTCGATTCATCCTATAAGGTCTCTTCCAAACCCGACGTGCATCATATTTTAATTTAATCCTAATTTCTCCAATGAGGGAATTACTCCTTTCAATTCATGGTACTGCATGAGAACAAATCTTGACTTCATGTAGTAGATAAATGAATTTTGACACTTCTTGCTCCATCCAAGATTCTCCAATGATAGTTTCCTTCGGATATTTCTCTATACCAATGTTAAATTTATTCATTTTCAAGAGCTCATGGTAAGCTTGTACTTGCACATCTACTCTTTCCAATAATTCACACATACCTATAGTATGGTTAACATCCAAATTTTCCACTTCCTCATCATTTATCAAATAGACTAACTTTCCTTTTTCTTTCTCCAGAAGGCATGCTCAAATTGTAACTCCTCTATATCTTCTTCTTCTACAAAGCACACCCCAACTCATTTTCTCCTAAAAACTCCAAGATTCGTTCCTTAGCTATGGCACTATCTACTATAGTAAGATGCTTGAGTACGTATAAAGCCTCATTCACCGATGGCTTCTTACTTTGATACTTAATTTTTTGAATAATATCCGCTATCAATTCCTACCACTTTATCATATAATGATGCATCTCGTGAATGAATATACCACATGTGTGCATAGCCCTACATGGTGGAATAGAACTTATGCACCCATAGTGAAGGAGGCAAGGCGTCCGTGCCCATCATCAAGGTTATCTCACACTCTTGGATGTGGAATGAGGTAAACTCCTTCCTATGATAGTCGTGTATTTCAAAGGGTGTGTTTCTCCTCGAAACCTAACAAAGAGAAATATTCTCACTTTCCTCCACTCTAGAGGGTTTTCTTGATGGGACACCTGACGGATGACCGTAATCAGCAATATAAGATACATTCTCAGTAGCCGACAAACAAGTGAAAAGTGAGTTAGGCCTATAGAATGTCGTAATTTATTTGGTATACTTGTTACTATAATTTTTGATACTTGAGCTACTCAATGCTTTATTTCTACTACATTAGCTTTAAAATTAAAAAAACTTGAAAAAAGGATAAATCACTAGTTGTACATTATAGAAATAATGTTGTCCACATAGTTAGTATGTGTCTTTTTGGAGCAGTCCTTGACTTGCCTAGTTTTTCCACTGAATTTGATATTTACGTTACTCCTTTGGGGTCTTATGATGTAATCATAGGTGTTAACTGACTTGCTAAACATAAGGAAAAGGTTAATTTTTTTGAAAAACATATTATTTGTCTAGAGGATTTATAGAAAAAATAGACATCCAGGGGGTGAAACATGATATTTTAGTTAGAAAATTGTCATCCATGCAGCTTAAAAGGCCAAAAACAAAGGTTGCACCTTGTATGTAGTAAAAATTTCTGAAACAACTGAAGGGGATAGTGATTTCTTGGAAAGATACCCACTTTGTTACAAAATTTCAGCGATGTGTTTCTGGAAGAACTACTCGTCTTCCACCCAAATGGGAGTTTGATTTCACGATTGAGATCAAGTTGGGAACTAAACCTATTTCCTAGGCACTGTATTGAATGAATACCATTAAATTAGTAGAGATTAAGGTAAAGTTACAAATCAAGCTGTTGTCTAAAGGTTTTATAAGACCAAGTGTCTCACTTGGGAGCATCGATAATTTTTGTGAAAAGAAAGATGGAAAACTTATATTTTGCATTGATTATAAGATGTTAAACAAAGCAACAATCAAAAATAGATATCCACTTCCCATAATTGATGACATGTTTGATCATATGCTTGGTGTATTAGTATATTCTAAGATAGATCTTTGATTTGGATATCATCATTTAAGAATCAAGGATGAAGATATTCATAAAAAAAAATTAGGACAAGGTACGGGCATTATGAATTCATAGTTTTTCCTTTCGGTTTGAAAACTCGCACTTACAAATTTTATAAAATTAATGAATAATATCTTTCAAGAATACTTGGAAAAATTTGTGCTTATATTCTTGGACGATATTCTCATATATTCTAAAATCATTGATGAGCATCATGAGCATTTGAAGATAGTTCTAGAAATCTTAAGAAAAATAATATTGTATGGTAAGTTATCCAAATGTTCATTCTACGAGACTGAAGTACACTATCTAGGGCATGTCATAAGTAAAGATGGAATAATAATAGATCCATAAAAAATTATTGCAATAACTGAGTGGCCTGCACCTAAGAATGTACATGAAGTCAAAAGCTTCATGGGTCTTGTTGGTTACTATAGAAAGTTTGTAAAGGAATTTTCAAAGGTCATCGCACCAAAAAAAAAATTGTATAAGAAAGATAAGAAGTTTGTGTGGAATTAAAAATGTGAATCTGTATTTAAGACTATGAAAAAATAGCTAACATCTACACCTATTTTGGCTATACCTGATCAAAATGGATACTTTATCAGTAATGTATGCTTCCAGGAAGGGCTAGGAGGTATTTTTTTGCAAAGTGGACATGTTATATCATATGAAAGAAGAAAACTCAAGTTACATGAACTGAATTATGCTCCCCATGACCTAGAGCTTGCTACCATTGTTCATGCACTTCAAGTATGGAGGCATTATCTTTTAGGGAGACATTTTGAATTAATGACCGACCATCTTGGGATGAAGTATATTTTCACTCAAACAAATCTGAATGCAAGACAACAAAGGTGGTTAGAATTTCTATCTCAGTATGATTTTTACATAAGTTATATAAAAGGTAAGGAAAACAGAGTGACAGATGCACTAAGTCGTAGGAAACATATTTCTACACTTATAACATTGAGAACTCAGTTTAAGGATGAAGTAAAAATTATTATGGAATCTGATTCTTATTTTCAGCAAGTGAAAATAGCACTTGTTGCAGATCCAAATGATATGAGATATAGAGGTTTTCACTTTGATGACGAAGGAATCTTGAGATATGATAATCGAGTATATATACCTTCAGAAATGAGTTAAGAAGAAAGTTGTTAACTGAATTTCATAACTCACCTTATTCAAGACATCCCGGAATTATGAAAATGCTTGCTGATATAAAACAACAATATTTTTGGAAAGGGATGAAAAAATACGTAATTGATTTTGTGACACACTGCTTAGAATGTCAATGTGTTAAGGCTAAACACATGGATTCAACTGTTTATCAGACTTTCATAGCATACCATAGTATAAATGGAAAGTAATTAACATGGAATTTGTTCAAGGGCTACATATGTCAAGAAATAAGCATGATGTTATTCTAGTTTTTGTTGATAAACTAATAAAGGTAGCACATTTCATTGTTGGTAATCTTAAGGATGATTCACTTATTTTAGCAAAAATATTTGTGCATGAAATTTTTAGATTGCACGGTGTACCTGAATTGATCATATCAGATAGAGATCCAAGAATGACATCTAGATTTTGGAAAACACTCAATGCAGCCTTAGAACTAAATTGAATTTTAGTTCAGCATACCATCTTAAAACAGATGGGAAAACTAAAAGAGTTAATCAAGTTTTGGAATATATGTTATGAATGTACTGCATGGATCAGCAATACAAATGGGAAGAGTACCTTCCATTAGTTGAATTTTCTTTTAACAACACATATCACACCTCTTTGAAAATGGCACCTTTCGAAGCATTATACGGAAGGATATGTAAAACCCCAGTTAGCTAGGATAGGATAGAGGAAAAAGAGGTAATTGGACCTGAGATCCTTACTAAAATGGAACAATAAGTTAAAATGATTCATGAACATTTTAAAGAAGCAACAGATAGGCAAATATGTTATGTAGACTTAAAAAGGGTCAACAAGAAATTTGAACTTGGTGAAAAGGTCTTTTTACGGGTTAAACCAAAAAAGAGTTCTATAACCTTTGGCAAGGCTTCCAAGTTATCACCTTGTTATGTGGGACCCTTTGAAATTGTTGAAATAATCAACCCTGTAGCTTATCGTTTAGCTTTACCACCGTTGTATCAGGAATGCATGATGTTTTCCTTATTTCTTTGCTTAAGAAATACATTTTAGATTTATCACATTTCTTAAATTAGAATTCCTTACAAGTCTAAGACCCAAGAATAATCATGGTTAAACCCATTCAAGTGCTGGAAACTCGCCAACTGCACTTAAGAAATCATGAAATAAGCCAATGCAAGGTCCAATGGGACCAGTTTAATGAAGAAAGTGCAACATGGGAAAACCTCGAAGATATGAAAACTACTTTTCCACATTTATTTGAACAAATTTGATTCTGTTGATTGATAAAACTTGAAGATTTTATTCTTACTATATCAATAAATCTGCCATTTTTGGGTAGATACTAAATTCATTAGTATTGAAACAACTATTTTAATGCTGAATAATTTATGAAAATTGGAATTTCTCAATTTGGTTCTGTTATGAACTTATGAATGAAAGAATTATAATTTGGTTATATTCTTGATTGAAGTTATTTGACTAAGTTAATCATTGGGATGATGATGCTTTTAGGAGGGAGGTATGTAATGCCTCTAACATGACTAGTACTTATGATGAATTTTTCTTTAGAAGGATCAAACATTGACAAGTGATTGTGTCTTAAGATGGTGTACTCTTATGACTTAGGAAATCATGTTTTTAGAAGATAAGAAGTTATTTGTTGAAATAGGAACATTTTGTTGTGTTTTTTAAAATGAAGCAATCCATCTCTTTTATGCAGGATAAATTCACTGCTCGGGATTATGAATTTGAGTTTCAGTTTTCATAATTTAAGAGGAATCAAACAACATTACCTTGGATCAATTCCATTGATCCAAGGTATGCTTCTAATTTACATGTCTTGTTATCATGATGTCCAATTTGGACAAATGGAAGAATTCTGGACCTCGAATGTGTGGAGGTTATGAATTCTCCTCTATATGGATCTCTACTTTGTATTTAATCTAGTAACAAATCTAGTTCTTCTTTTCTATTATTTTATGATGAGTTGTCATTGGGGGACTTTGGACCTAATATAACTATGTTTTAAAACTAGTGACTCTATCCTAAGGGTTAAACCTAACCTAAGTTAATATGTTCTTATGTTAATTGGGATGAAAAAGAATTAAGAGGGACCTAGACTAAAACTATGGACCTACCATAGACTAAAACTATGGACCTACCTACGGACCTATGTTAATTGGGGTAAAAATAATTAGGAGGGATTTGATGCTTTTAAAGATTAATTGAGTGCTTTAAAGCATTAGGTGGGAAAGGGATGAGATATGGGTAGTTAGGGCATAAAAATAGATATGATAAAAGCTAGAAAAGTAAGGGAATTTATGTGTAGGATAAAATAATCTTAATTAGAAGGTTGGTTAGGGAATTGAGAAGAGGATTAATTAATTAGTAGGAATAAAGCTAATGTGGATGGGGTAATTGGGCATGTGAGGTATCAAATGATTTATGTTGCTTAATTAATTAATGAGGATTTAGGTGGAAATTTGATCAAATTAAATTAACAACTAAATATGCGTATAGAGCCAAATGAAGGCATATATACTGATTTTAGGTGTCTACATATACTGTTTCATTATATTATTTTAGTATCATATAACTTTATGACTTGTTTTATAACTAACCCAGAGTCTCCTTTAACAATGACATCCTTGATTCCATACTTCAAAGAAAATATTAGACTAAGTAATGCCTCATATTCTGCAATATTATTAGTGCATTCAAAACTTAATTTGAATGAAAAATTAAAAGTCTCTTGATCTAGGGAGGTGAGGACTATTCCAGCTCCACTTCCTACACTAGAACATGCTCCATCAAATATCATGGTCTAAGGAATACCAACACCTTCTCGAGTGTGTACTATTGTTTATGAAATGATCCTTAATGTCTTCATACCCTATAAATTTACCAATTTCTACATTAAAAACAACATTTTATAAGAAGAATTCATAGGATCCTCAATGATATGGAGCATTTTATTTTCTCCATGTAACTTTACCAATTCTTCCTCCAAAGGTATAGTAGCATAAGACATATCCATTTGGACCCTATCTCCCACACACTTTTAACCCACTTTCTTAACAAATGTAATACCCCATTGAGTAGGAAATTAGCTATAACCACATTCATGGTTAGATACTTGCTAGGATAAGCAACTAGTTGAATAATTAAACCCTTCACATATCCAATAATAGGTACTTCCCTTGAATCCATAGTAAAACATGTTCCAAATGTTTTTGTTATCTTTATGTCTAGTTCATTCATAACTTTCAAGGGAATTATATTACATGAGGCTCCTGAATCAAACATATAATTATGAACAAGCCTCTCATTGACAATTAATATGGTGAAAAAGGATCCACATCTAGTTGTGACTCAACTAAAGAAGTACCTAAATATACCTTTGGGGATTCCCCCGGTTTTCTTTTTCCTTAGGTAATTTTATCTCAGCTATGGTAAGAGGGATGTACACATTATTTACCTCCTTAGTAGTGGAAATTACTTCTTCTTTGAATCCAAAATACTCAAATGCTCTTTTTCTATGCTCAGGTATTCTGAGCAACTCAAAAATTGGTACAGTGATTTTTATTTGACTCAAGATTTGAGCCATATCACATATGGCATACTTAGGCAAAGTTGTAGTGGGAGAGAATGTGAATTCCCTTTCTGATGGGATGAAATTTTTACTCCTTAAGCAACAATAGAAGTACTTGGCCTATCGGTAAGAATATGGCCCTTATTAGCTAGATCCTTCTTAGAAGCATTCTTGGGAATATTATTCAAGAGAGATACCTTTTGCTTAGGAGGAGGCAAAAATATCTTAACCACTCTACTTCGAAGGTTATAATCCTTTTCTTGAGCCACAACAACATTCATTAGCAGCTTTCTATCTTCCTCAGAGGGATACCACCGTCATACTTCTTAATCATCAAAGTTATCAGACACTCAAAATCATGATTAAGAAACTCAAATGATTGTACCCTATCTACATAAACATCATTACAAAAGGACAAGAAGATACCCGATTTATGTAGTTCCAAAACCATCCACATTTCTAGTACTCAATAAATCGGTTGAAGTGGCTCCTTACGGTGAGTGATCAGAACATTCCAGCATTCACACATCACCAAAATCAACTTCATCAACAACATCATATTCCTCCACAATGGGATTACAATGGGAATGTGATAAAAAACATCTATCCCACCATTTAATGACATGATCTTCTTCCACCAATTACAATCTTATTTTTTTAAGGGCTAGTTGTTTACTCCCTAATCCCATAGGTCCCTTTCCTCTATCATCAGCTCTATGTTCACCCCTGGGATGGTTTCCAAATCTATTTTATCCCTGGGGTTGGTGTTGAGCTTGAGGATTTTACCCTAGGCCTTTCTCTGCCCTAACAAGCTTGTATGAAATTTCTTTTACTACCCGTGCTATGGTTTTGACCACTTCTTCTAGATCCAATGTCTTGCTTGTTTGAGGTTTCTCTAGGTTAATCAACTTGACACCCTCCCTCTTTGGAGGTTTCCCAACTTCCTTGATGTTGTTCTCAATTTTTACAACCATGGAAAATTATTTCCTCAAATCTATAGGATTTTTATCTCTCGTATAATAGGATGCCTTCTTATCAAAAGCATATGAGTTTTTGTCAAACAAGAATCATCACTAGGTCTCAAATTCATAGGAAATTTTAGTTCGTAGTATGACCATGCTCAGAAATGCAGGTATATGTTTAGTAGCTTTGTATAAGCCTTATTTTATTATTTATTTATATTTCACCCTAGCCATACCTTCCTAGGGTTCTGTTGGGTCCCCAAATTGCATTATTCCACCTATCTAGATGTAGAGATGGGTCTATTGATTACTCTGTTAGCATTATCAAAGTTTGATTCAAGGGAAACCAGTCCCCTAGGGATAGTGTTTATTTTCAATTAAATTATATATTTCCCAAAGAGGGTCTCTTTTCCATCACAGAATGCAATCATTGGTTTGAGATTAATATGTTGGTTGGTAAACTCACCTTTGATTTTCATAAATATTTGTATTTGAGCATCATCCTCAAATACTTGCCAATGTTTGACATTGTCAGGTACAGATGGTCTAGCCAATACTTCCACATCATAACTATAATAGGGAGACATTGTACAATTGTCAAAATGGGATGCAAGGAAAACAAGTCTATTAGTCATTTTACATTCTCGAGATATTTCATGATAAAAATATTAAATGAATCAAACATATCAATATGGTCCTAGACATCATGCTTATACTATTTTCAAAAATTTCATGCATAATGAAGTTAATTCATTAGATACTTAAGCAATTAGCAACTAAAAAATGAAGGAAGGTTTATGTTACCTCAGATACATGATGTTTGATACTGACACTAAATGATATGTAAATAAAATAGAATTAAACAAGATTGGATTAGATAGATATATGTGGGGGCTATGCAATGAAGTGGATCCAAGAAGCTTTTGAATTCCTTTCGTAGATGTAAATCCCTGTTTGTGTAGATAAAGTGAAATAAAGCAAACACTCGTAGATAACATGTAGAAATGGAAAAAACACTAAATTTGGAAACTAATTAAGACAAATTTAAAGATGATTTGATTGAAATAACTATAAAATAAGTGTTACCTATTCTGGGTTGATGATGACCCAGATCAGGCACAAGTAGGTCGACGATAATATGAGGGGATGGATTTGAAGTCAGTAGATGAAATATGAGGACTGTAAGGTTTGAGAGTGATTGAGAAGTTAGTAAGGACTCAGTAATTCTGCAAAATTATTTTTAAAAGAGAATCAAAGGAAGAGAAGTAGGATAAAGGACTAGAAAGGAGAATTTAGATAGGTTTTGGGATAGACAAGAGCCTAGTCAATGGCGACTAGGGAGGATCAACAGAGAATTTATCAAAAAGGTATAAAGAAGAGGATAATAAGATGAAAATGACAACCTACAAGTAAAAGAATGTGTGGGAGAAGGTTTGGTGAGTGTTTTTCAAGATGCTTTGTACCTAAAAATGTTAGAAACAAAGCATATACGATAATATGATAAATATATGGAAAGGAATGTGATAATGATGAGAATATCTCATGAATAATGATTGTGACCGATGTAAGAATAGTGAAGGGATGTCCTAGAGGTCTTTGGATGTCTCAGAAATTCTCATGCATGAGGATTCTCATGCTAGGAGAAAGCTTGAGGATTGCAAGCATATGATTTTTGCTTGATGCGTAATGGAAAGAAAACACTCGATTTATACGGGGTCGACAACGAATGGGATGAGTCAAGACTGACTATGGGGAAAGCTTCCCCAATGGGCATGATTTATGATTTTGGTCGAGATTTGATGTTTTTAAAGATTAGGTGAGTGCTTTAAAGCATTAGGTGGGAAAGGGATGAGATATGGGTAGTTAGGGAATAAAAATAGATAGGATAAAAGATAGAAAAGTAAGGGGATTTATGTGTAGGATAAAAGCATCCTAATTAGAAGGTCAAGCTAGGGCAATGAGAAGAGGATTGATTAATTAACATGAATTAATTAATTAATAGGAATAAATCTAATGTGGATGGGGTGATTGGGAATGTGAGGTATTAAATGATGAATGTTGTTTAATTAATTAATGAGGATTTAGTTGGTAATTTTATTAAATTAAATTAACAAGTAAATATGCGTAGAGAGGCAAATGAAGGCATAGCTACCAATTTTAGGTGTCTACATATATTGTTTCATTCTCTTATTTTTAGTAGCATATAACTTTCTAAGTTGTTTTACAACTAAATCAGAGTCTCCTTTAAGAATGATGTCTTTGATTCCATACTTCTAAGAAATTCTTAGAATAAGGAGCAATGTGTAATGCCCCGTTCGGTGTTTACCTCTGCTTCTTGCATGTTGACCCTTTTTACCGAAAGGCCAAATGGTCATGTGTAATTCCGTTGTCTTAGATCATTTCTCAGTGATGTTTTAGCACCTTACCTCTCCTTCTTTCTTTCTCGAGTCATTATTGACACCTCTGTATGTGGACCGTGTAACGTCCTGTGCGTTAACCTATTTAAAGGAGGATCTTGTTGTCGCATGGTTAAGCTAGGATCATTGGTCATTATTAATGTGAATAGTGATTATATATATTTATAGTATATAATGATAATAATGTTATTTTAATTTAATTGTCGATTGGCCTTTATTTTATAGTATTATTGTTTTACCTTATTGTCGATTATCATCGATATTTTATATTAATTGTCTCTATAGTATTTCTTCTGGTTGTTTCGATCTCGATCATGTTATAGAATGAATCTTGTCCCATGCTTGAAGAAGGGATTACCCATCTTGGTGCCATGGTCGTTCTTTGCTTCGTGTTCACTTTTGAATGTCAACCTCTAGTTTTCTTCCCTTGGTCGCTTAGGCCTGTTTGCATGTTGTTTTAATCGTTGTGAGTAATGGAGAATTTGATTCTTACTTCCTCTAGCTTGCTCGTGTGTATGCAATTTAACCTTCTCAGGTTGGCCCGTTCCATGTTCTTTTCTAAATGGATAACAACATATAAAAAGTAAAAGAAATCAGGTAGCTTGATATCAAACATATGGTAGAATTTAATACCTTCCATAGCATGATTATTTTCTTCATAAAACCGTAGTTTTCTAAGAAATCTACCTCCTCATGTAATAATGTATTTTAGGATGTCTTATTTTCACAACTCAATGTGCAGGTGGAGGGTGGGGTTATTAAAATTTATTCATGTGCTTTTAATGCATTGTAACCAACAAAATAAAGAAAACATTATATTGTACTTTTCTCTTATCCTTATGCGCCATTTTCTTCCCTTGCTTCACTTTGATTAAACTTGGTTGTTTTCTGGTGGTTGGTGGAGAATTATGGTCTCCATTTAATTTCTTCAATGCGTATTAGTAGTCTTCCTGGCACGTTTTCTTGGTGGGGGGAATTTGGGGGAAGAAACCACTATTTTCTTTTGCTGGCCGCGCATAGGTGGATGTTGCTCTGTAGTTTTGTGACCTGCTCTTTCCATGGTCACTGGTTGTCCTTGTTGTTGGGTTAGAGGCCCCTTGCAGAGATTGAGCACCTTGTGGGGAAAGCAACAGGTGCTGATGATGGAGAAATTACAGGCTGGGTGAATCTGATGAATGCATTTCAGGCATGTTGAGCCTACCTCTTGTAGTAATCTGCTATATTTTTTTTAATCACATGAAATGAATGTATTTCTTTCCTGAATGGCACCTAGAAAAGGATATTCATGGTTGTTTATTTACTGCGTGAGTGTGTTAGTTACTCCTTTGAATCTCCTTCTAAAATTTTCTGGTTTAGCATGAATTGCTCTCTCTTCCCTTTTAATGGCCTATTCTATTTCACATATGTATAAATGGGTTCCTAAATTATTATGTATATCAAACAAAATTGTATGAAAAGAAATGTTGTTAAGTTTTATTGATTGGTTTCTAAAACAAAATTTGGGCATGAAAGTGTTTTCAATGGTTATGGTAATAACTGTGAAAGTTTGTAATCTGCTGTTCTGATTGAAGTAATGGGAAATATTCTTCTAGTTTTCTATTATTACCTTATGCATATTATTTGGTTAAAACTGGGTCATACCCAAATGCTTGAAGCAGTGTGATATTGTGCCAATACCATCATTAGGTATGCATTATAACTTGTTGAGATAATGGGTGCATCTCTGATTATGTTTCTTGTAATGCAACATTCGAGTCTTATTGTGTTACCTTTGTAGGTCGTTTGTTGTGTCAGAAATTTCTTAAAATTTTTACCCAAATCTCGTATGGGTTTAAATGGAATTGGTTACCTTATTTGATGGCCTTCATCTAGTCACTTGGATGCATGTAAAGGCATTCCTTTATATCTGTTACTTAATACAAAACTACAAAATTGGTTGTCTATAAGGAATTTGGGGGAGTGTCCTGTGAGTTTGAAAATGTATATATACACACATATGTTGTTGTATATTGTTACCGCATGGGGTTCAAGATGAAATCTCTAGGAATTTGTTTTGGGTATGTTTATCCATCTCTGGATATTGAGTTGATACCCTTGTTCAAAATTTGCTTTTTTTTGTTTCATTAGAGGAAACATGGTTTTACCTTAATAATGAAAACATCTATAATGCCTCTAGTATGGAGTATTGTTCTCTATAACAAGGGAATAAAAATGAAAAAATCCGGGTCCTTGAGAAAATTTGTTTTTGAGAGTTTTTCCATGTTGTGCCTTGGCAATGTACTAGAACAAAGAGCAGCCCTCTATAGTATTGGAAGAAAGGGGAGAATCGTGAGTCTATGTACTGATGTATATTAAGGTTTTCTACCTCTAAATTAAGCTAGGAATATTAGTTCAATCTAATGTTGTCCAATCTCCCTTGCCCTCATGGCTAATGGCATCAAGAAATCTGGTAAAAAATTTTCCTATTCCGAGGGGCCATATGGATTGTTATATTTTCTTTTCTCTTCACTGTTGATTTAAAACTCTTGGAGTTTTCAATCATAATTATTACCGTAACCACTCCGATGGTTAAGTGTTGTTGTTTTTTTTGTTGTGTAGTTATAACTCATGGTAAGGTCTTTTGAGTCCGGGGTAATGACAATGCATTACCTACCATGTATCAAACCCCTTGTTTTTGGACTCGAATATCTTATATTTCAGACTTGGTTACTAAAATTCCCGTTTTGTGACTTCGTTAAGGCAATCAATTTTCAACTATTTATTGATATTGTCGAGAATCTATAAAAGTCATCAACGACATTTGGGGTTACCTTTCCTTTTATCATTTGGAGAAGTTGAAGAATATGACGGATGGATTGAGTATTGATTTCAATCACGTAATCCATAGGATTACATGATTGAAATCTCAATACTCTTGACCTTCTTGGATGGATTGAGTATTGGATTTCAATCACGTAATCCATAGGATTACATGATTGAAATCTCAATACTCTTGACCCTCTTGTTCCTAACCCATAAGGTCTTGCCTTGATTAATGAGACATTTCTTTATCTTACTTGTATTTTGGCTTCCTCCTTGTTGGATGGTATAAATCACTTTCTCATGTGAAGAAATTTTGGATTAGTGGGTTGTGCTTTGATCCATTCTTGAATTTAGAACATTCCTTTCATGATATTGTTAAATGTTAGCTTGTTGTTGCAATGGGTAGTCTTAACATGCTCAATTCTCATGAACTGACTCAAGTTATACTTGTGCAGATGGATTATGTGAGTAGATAAAAAGAAAGAGTTGTAAAGGTTTCATTTGATGGAATTATGAAGTTTCTTGTGCAAATGTCAAATGTGCTGTAATTCTATAATGGTGCTTGTAATGGAGTTTGGAAGGCCTCTTTCCTTGGATTGTTTGGTAATTGTGAAATAAATGTGTCTTGTTCTTTGCAGTTAAACTTGTAATTATCCTTGTGAGAAATAATATTCAATCTTTACATTATTATGAGTTTTCTTGTGGTAATATTATTTATCAGTCATGAACTATTGTGGTTGCATGACTTGATCATGTTTGGCACTTTCTTATTCTCAGCCAAGTTTTATTGAATCTTGTGATCACATTTAAGTTGTGTGCCCTGTTAAATAGAAATGTTATAACCGTGTCCTTCTCTCTCACTTTGCAATGGCAGCTTCTACTATAGAGTTATAAGACTTTCATGCTTTAATAATTCTCCATGGTCTTGACATCAATGTAGTTCTATGTACATGTTAGTAGGTGGAAATCCTCTTTAAAAAGTTAATCAAAGAATAAAAGAACATAAAATGAATTCATAAGTTGAATAAATAAATAAAACAATTATGGAGTTGTGTTTCTTATTGAATAATTTTAAGAGTTTCCAATTGAGAAGAAAGGAGTTTTCTACTAGTATAAAAGAATCTACCATTGCTAACTTAAGCCTTGTGTTTCCTTTGTCAAACCTAATCAAGAAAATGCTAAATGAAGTTTTACCTAAATGCAATTGAACTTTAAAGTATCATTAACAGACTGGTTAATAACTAAAGAGATCATGATGATGAAATAAATTTACCTTCTCACTTTAAATCTTGCCATAGTATATTGTAACCTTTTTCTTAAGCATGGTTAATAGTTGATTTTTGCACAAGGAGGTTGTAGTTCTGAAACCTTATGGCACTCCACTTCGGTTGGACCTTACACCCATCACCTTGTGCAAGGGAGGTCTAAATCAAGATGTTGTAGCTTGTGTTTGTTTAAGATAATCTTGTGGGGATTGGTTCACCCCACCTCCCTTCTAGTGTTAACCTAATAACTGATCAATCCAATAATTTTCACATTAAATATGATCCTCTTTCAAATTTTTTATCCAATCCTTATGTATCTAAGTGTAAAAGAAAGGATTTTAACCCTTGTAAGAAGAATTTTCTCAAATCAAACCTAAATCCCCTAGAACGTAAGATAAATTTTAAAGGGCGTGTTTCAATGAAATAAATAACCTTAAGAAGATTTTCATAGTGGGATGTCCTAAGTCTGTAGCTATGTATTGTAGTTGGTCTTTTGTGGTGTCTTGTCAAAGAGAAGAGTGAATGGTCCTTGATGGGTGTGAACATTTCCGTGCTGCCCTTGTGGTCATCCTTGTATCAAGTTGTTCTCAGAGATATTTGTAACCTTGGTGACGACATGTTGTGTCGTGTTATGTGTTAAGCAAGTAAAAAAATTAGCTTGTGTTTTTCTCTCGTAGTCTTGTGTGTCTATTATAGTGGGCGTCACACAATGCCTCATATTCTAAAATATTATTAGTGAATTCAAAACTTTATTTGAATGAAAACTTATAATTTAGTTGATCCAAGGATGTGAGGACTATTCCATCTCCACTTCCTACACTAGAACATGCTCCATCAAATATAATGGTCTAAGGAATACCCACACCTTCCGAGTGTGTACTATTTTTTATGTAATGATCCTTAAATTCTTCATACCGATAAAGTTACCCAACACTACATCAACAAACAACACTTCATAAGAAGCATTCATAGGATCCTCAATGATATGGATCATTTTCTTTTCTCCATGTAACTTTACCAGCTTTTACCTCCAAAGGTATAGTAGCATAAGACATATCCATTTGGACACTACCTCCCACACTTGTAACACACTTTCTTGAAAACAAAATACCCCATTGAGTAGGGAAATCAACTATAACCACATTCATGGTTATATACTTACAAGAATAAGTAGCAAGTTAAAAATTAAACCCTTCACATATCTAATAAAAGGTACTTCCTTTAAATCGATAGTAAAACATTTTGGAAATGTTTTTTCTATCTTTATGTCAAGTTCATTAATAAATTCCAAGGTGCTAGCGAGGAAATTTGTTGGGTAGAATTTTTTTTTGAATTCCTTTCCATTTATTTGGGAATCTAAGTCCCTCTACTTAACAGGTGCACAGCTGCCATATATGCATGTGTGAGAAAATGTGGATTTATGTGGTGGCCTTTTGATGAGGATCCAACAAGGGCACTCCACTGACCTTACAACAAAGCTAGAAATTTCTTGCTAGAGAGGACTTTGTCTAAAAGTGGGAAAGGGAGTGAGAATTGAGGTAGGAGAACTAATGTTGTAGGTAGAAAATCAAATTCCTGCACACACTAGTTAGAAACTTCAACACATGCATTCATGAGAAGAAACAACCCTGCAAATGGCAACAAGATGAGATAAGATTACGAAATCAAATTTTCTAAAATATCCTCATCAAAGAGGCTAAAAATCATTCTTCTTGTATTGATGCTTAAACAGAGTTGTACATAATGTGGGAATGGAAGAAATTTGAGAATGGAGGAAAGTAGAAGAAAATTGGCTATCTCCTTTGCTTTCTCTAGGTACAATGCACTCTTGAGTTTACAAGATCAATTGACCCCCTTTTACAATGGCGTGAAGAAGCCATTAAATATCTTACAAGAAATGGTTACAACTTCTTCTTTGTTAGCAAGAAACGGTTTACAATATTTTTAATCATTTACGTCATGTTCGATTCTTGATTCGCAAAGAAACACCAATGGTGAGAAAAAACAAACTTTTCATAATGTAGTTGTTACACTCGTTTTGTAACTTTGAATTTGAACCATTCATCTTGCCTTTGAAACTTTAAACCAGAGTCATCCATGTGGGAGAAATTTACTGGAGCGGGTGTGGAGGATGCCTTTTACATTTTGTGACTTTATAGAGATTTGGCATTTTTTACATTTTTGGTCCGCTCACCCACTTTTGATATGGTCTTGACACATGGCCTTACTTGAGTGGAGACAGAGTCGTGGGTCACTTTTATAATTTTACCTTTTTTCAATGCGGGCTCAAAAACAAAATTTCTCCACCGCCTACCTCCCGATTTGACCTTCGATGCGGGCTTAATATTTGAATTTTTCCTTGGCATGGGTGGGGCTGTAGGTCACTTTTTAACTTTAAGCCCCTTTAATGAAAATAAGGCTCAAATTCTCAAATCTCCCGATAGCCTTCTTCCTCACTTTGAATTTATATTTGGGCTTAATATTTGACTTTTTCCTTGGTGTGGGTGGGGCTGCGGTTCACTTTTTAACTTTAAGCCCCTTTAATGAAAACAAGGCTAAAATTCTCAAATCTCCCGATGACTCACTTCCCCACCTTGACTTTCTATTCAGATTAATATTTTACTTTCTCCCTTTTGTTTAGCGGGGCCGTATATCTAACCCTAGACATGTGGAGAGTTGGCGCTCATTTGGAACCTACCTTTGGATTTTTCCTTTGAAGTTATGTTGGTGAAATTTATGGGTTTGGACACATTACTTGATTTCCATGCTTCATTTTTATCCAAGACATCTTTTTGGCTTGAGTGGTGATCTCAGTAACTCTGCTTTTATCCAAATTGAATGCTTTCAAACTACCCTCAATGTTGTTATTTTTCCCTAAATTAAAGAAAAATCTGAGTTGCTCTCTTTTTGTGCCCTAATTCCTTCCTTTTTCGGGCCATATCATTTTCCCCTTGATTAAATCATTCAAAACTCAGATTTTGGTTGATTTCCTTTTATGTGCAAATGAATTTCCAATCCCCTAGCTGAAATAGATGTAAAATCATGTTTCATTGGATTCAAAACCGAAAAATCTACCTTCCTTGTGAAAAATTTGATTTCAGAAGCATCCCCTGCATTTTTGCATTTTTGACGGGCGTACGGGCATGTTCTACCCATCAAATTTATCATTGCAACATTTATGTTAACATGGCAGGCTCTCATTGGTCGGATATGTGGGAAAAACATTGCTAACTTGTCCCTTTTTGAAGTTTTGCAAAAGGAAAAATTTTTGTCCGCGGCCCCGCAGTGTTACAATGGTGTGCTTACGTGGCATGATTTGATTGGATGATGGATTGGTGGTTGGTGGGCCGCACTTAGGAAATTTTCTTCCATTTTGGAAAATTTCTCAAAATCAAATGTTTGCCCGAAGGCCTGCAACGAATGGCATGATGACACATAACACAAGATGGTCAGGCGGGTGGTGGGGGGTAACTTAAAACTTTTCTTCATTTTTGAAAAAAGTTCTCAGTGTTAAATCTTGCTCCGAGGGCCCACACCCAATGGGGAAGTGACACGTGGCAAAGGAAGGATAGGTGAAGAGGCGGGGACTTTGAAAATTTTGTTGTTTTAAGCTCAAGGCATCAGAAAAACATTTGGCCCGCGAGCCCGCACCCAATGGTATGGCAACACGTGGCATGGGAGGATCAAATGGGCGGTGGTGGATTTAAAAATTTCAAATTTTTGGGCTCAAAATGTCATGGAAAATTTTGACCTGGAGGCCCATGCCTAATGGAAGGGTGACACGTGTCCAAGAGAGGTCAACCGGAAAGGCGAGGACTTGGAAGAGTTTGAAAAATTTTGGCTTCAGAATGTTAGAGAAATGATTCGACCCAAAAATCCCGTGCCCAATGGGATGGTGACACGCATCCATGAAAGTCAGCATGGAGAGGCGGATAGTTGGATTTTTTTTTAATTTTTGGCTTCAAAATGCCAAAGGAAAAATTTTGACCTAGTGTCCTACATCAAATAGCCAAATGAAACATGTGCATGCAGATGAATTGAGGGGCGGAGGTTTGGAGAAATTTGAAGTTTTTAAACTTCACTTCACAAGGTAAAAATAAAATTTTGGGGCCAAGCTCCCGCCATCAATGAAAAGGGGACATGTGTCTAGGAGGTAGCAGAGATATGAAGCACGTGGAAAGAAAGTTGAAAATTTTGCAAAATTTTAGCGAAAAATCTCAAGGTGAAAAATAAGCCCACGGGAAAATTTGGAGGTGTGCCCCACATCCAATCAGGGGGTGACACGTGGCATGTTTCAAATGGAAAAGGAAGAAGCACGGGCCCACAAGGGATTTTGTGCTCATGGAGGAGTGAAGGAAAAAGGAGGGGTCGGTTCCACAGTGAATGGGAAACCGCCACGTGGCAGAAGCGGCAGCAGGGCGTTCAGGGGCGCGGAGCATTTTGAGAAAATTTTCCTTTTCTAAAAAGTGGTGAAATGCATCAAATTGGCCCATAGTTTTGGTGAAGGCCCACAAAAGGACACATGGCGCATCTAGGGGCTCACGGAAAATTTTCAAAATTTTCCCAAGGTTGGAAAAGGTTCAAAACACATTTTTAAGGATTGGGGCCCACCCCAATCATGTTTGGACACATGTCCCACCTCGTGTAAAGGAAAAAGGTAATATTTGAGGATCTCATCAAGACACATGGAGGGCAGAATTTTAAAGTTGATTTTAATCAACGGTTGTTGTGCGTTTTCATTTTTGGGCGCCATGGATGCTCCAAGAAGTGTGGAATCGTCATTTTTGCATCAAATCAAATGAGATTTTATATGATTTTGCATCCTTTTGGCCCTCTGAACACAATGGCACCATTCTTTTGAGCTGATTCGGTGCCCTATGATGTTTTTTGATGAAATTTTTCCCTCGACCCATGAAAAAATGTGAAAGGTGAAAGTAAAAAGTTGCAGAGTTAAAAATGGTGAGGGAAAAAGGTGAAAAATGATTGCAAATGCATGCTAGCATGGTGGAATGCCAAAAAGTGACCTTGGGATGGATAAGGATCCAAGTTCATGCAATATTTTAAAATATTTATGCATCTCTGGCATTTGGCGAGTTGTTTACGCTTCTATATCATTTTTCATCAAATGGAAAGGGTTTTGTAACAAATTTGATCCCTTTAGCATATTATTTGCTTGGGATGCAAGGATCCAAGTTGGCATAGGGTATATGATGTAATTTGGAAGAATTTTGTAAGTCTGTTGAGAATTTTGGAGGGAGAGAGAGAAGAATTTTCACAGGGAAAACTCGAAGTCCATTTCCTTTTGAGAAACTACTCGAGAACCATTTTTGATTCCAGCCAGCATCAAATGTTCATCATGTTGAGTTGGTTTCAGCTGTAAAGCCATCAAAAATCTTTGAGATTATTTAAGTAACATTTCCTTTGATATATTTGATCAAATTCTTGGATTAACTAGTTTTATCTCTTGGCAAAGCTTGCATACACTTGTATTTCAATATGTTTTCAATTTGTGTTTCATGCTCATGTTGCAATCTTGTGTTTGGGATATTTATTGGTCATACATGGTCTCATTTCTTGTAGAGGGTTTGAAGGAATTTACAATCTTCCATTTAGAAGAGCATTCATTTGAGTGGAGATAAACAGATTTAAATTCATCTTACCTTCCTTAGAAATTGAGGGTGTTTGTAAACCTTTGGGTGTACCTTAGGTCATGATCTAACAAGGAGTTCTGAATGCTTTATTGATATTTTTCTTCAAGCCTTTGTGGCAGGCTATCAAAGTTTGTATGGAATAGTGTAGATTTGGGCATCCATATGTGCACACATCCTGGTTGAAAGAGCACTTCAAATTCATTGAAATATCTCTGTTGTTTAGGTGTTGTAATTATTTTGCAAAGTTTCCCAAAGAAGGTGATGACTCCTAACTACTCTTGTCCCAACATCTCTCATCATAATTTCATTTTAAACTAACTCATCCTACCTACAATACCCCTACATCTGCATTGTGTGTCCACAAAAGAATTCAATCCTTTCACAAAAATGCACAAAGTTGATCAGGGTTCTATCATGTCTTTAGCAACTCTAGCTTTGTTTTGAAAACATTTCCATCATTTAGTAGTGAAAACTCCTTTGAGTTTGGATAATGGATATTTGATCATGTTTTCACAAAGCCTCCTCCACATCATACACAAAACACAAGGATATCTCCATCTCCTTACCATATAGGGGCTGTAATATAGGTTCTCTTGCCTTGGTTGATAGGCACAACCTAAAATAGTGAGGGTTAGATCAAAACCCTTATGAAGGTGCTATCCACTCCCTCAAATATTGAATGCAAACAAGCAGATAGGTGTTCTCCCTAGCTACAAATGACATACAAACCATCTATCTATCCTTGAGTGTCTTGTGCAAGTTCATGATGTTGTTCAAGTTGTGAAGGAGATTAAATCTAGATACCAACACCCGAGTGACACCATTTCCAGGGACTTCTTGCAATTTCTTGCTGGTTTTGAAGCATTTGAGAGGTTTGAGAATTTGTGTGATTAAGTATTTGAGCTGTTACATTCTTGAGATATCATTTCATACTTCAGATCTGCATGTTTTGGGTAAAAGGATTTCAAGCTCAACCTGCTCTTATCACTTACCAGTAGTTTATATGATTTTGATGCATTGTTCTTGGTTGAATTAAGAAGAAGAAGATCTGATTTGTAAACCCTTGCAAAGTTTTCATAGAATACATTTGACAAAATACTTTTAGTGCTTTCTTGCACAACTAAGGTGGAAATCCTTAGTGGCGACTCCATGCTGTTGGGATTTTTAAATACTAGTTGTCTAACACATTTTTATTATTTGAAATTTGTTTTCTAAATCATCAAGCTAGAGGGAAGGATATCCCTCTTCACTAAGGACTCCTCTAAGAATTTTCTCACCGAATCAAGAAGCTCAGAACTAGAAGGAAGAAGAGTGTGGAAAGTGGTTGGTGACTTGGTTGCAAGGAAAGAAATCCCCATAGTTGAATTTGAAGGGGAGCAGCCTGTCATTAAAGATTATAATTCCTCTTCAAGTAGATCTGATTCAAGCAATCTTCTTTTTAATTTTCATTCTCCATCAGGTGAGGGACCTTCTTGTGTATTTAAAAAAATTTCTCCTAAATTTGCTCCTATGGTTTCTAAGTTTGATAAAGTCTATCATGAGAGAGAACCTTTGGGGGGTTATCATTTAAGAGATCAGTCATCCATTCCAATCGACCCATTACTACTCCTCATCACCTTGTTTCACCTCCAAGATCACCCCCACCAAAAATATGGCTCAACCTAGACCTCTATTTTTTGTAAACACCTTTTGTCTTATAAATTTTGAAGGAATGAATGGTTATCCAAATGCTGTCCCACAAGATGTGAGAAATAGGTTACCAAAATTCCAAGGTAACAATGCCATAATCGGAGATCATCATTTCAAACTCTTTGTTAACATGATGGAATAATTTGAAATAGAATTTGAGGATGTATATATAAATTTGTTTATCCATACACTTGAGGAAGATGTAAGAGATTGGTATAAAGCTTTGCCCGATAACTCTATTAATTCATGAACCGAGATGAGTAATGCATTCATATTACAATATGGAGACAAAAGATATAAGGTTCCTTCTATCTGAGTTTGAGAACATCAAGAAGAACCCTAATGATACCATTCATGATTTCAATACAATATTTAATAAGAAATTGAGAAGGTTGTCTGTAATTTTGAGGCCTTGTGATGAATCTTGCTTGATCAAATATGCATTTGCATTTGATAAAAAGGCAGCCTATTACTTGAGAGACAAAAATCCTACAAACTCGAGGCAAGCTTTCACCATGGCAATCCAAATTGAAAATAGTATTAAGGCTATTGGTAAACCACTTAAGAGGAATGGTGTGAAGTTGATAAACCTTGAGAAGCCTCAAGCTAGCAAGGGTGCTGATTTGGAAGATGTTGTCAAGACTTTGGCAGGGGCTAGTCAAAGAAATTTCCTACAAATTAGCCCGAGCTGAGAAAGGAATTGGGAAAAGTTCACAAGGACAACAAAGAACTCAAAACCATGATAGATTTGGAAATCATCCTAGGGGTGATCAAAGACAAGATGATAGAGGTAAAGGGCTTATTGGATCTGCAAATAGACAACCCCAAGCACGTGAAAATAGAGTGGTGCTTGACCCTCTGACTGCAAGAGTTGCTGTTGTTCAAGAAGTTGCTGATATGGATTGGTGTGACAGATGTTTTCTTCCTCATCCGCCATGTGAAATGGACCAGCAAGATATTAATGATGATAATGAGAATGAAATGGATGATGAAATTTGTATGATGGGCAGCTCTTCAGGCTCACTAGAAGCAACAACATCAACAGATGTGATAAGTGCAAGGACTACTACAACCTTTTGGGATTGCATAAAGAGGGTACCATTTCTTTCTCTTCCTCAAGGTCATGATGTAGATGTAGTTTAGGCTTTTGAAATTCCTAATAATGACTTTGAATATCTAAGGGCTTTAATGATCAAGAAGTATGATGGTGGTATTCCTTCGGAGGAAGATAGACAATTGTTAATGAACGCTGTGGTTGGTCAAGAAAAGGAGTACAATACTAGAAGTAAAGTTGTTAGGGGAGCTAGTCCTCAAGCCAAGCCAAAGACACCCTTGCTCACAAGCATTCCCAAAGATAATCCTAGAAGAGAAACAATTGCTAAGAACCCTATTGTCCCATGCAAAAATATCAGTCCTCTCCATGCCCAGGCTGCCAAGAATACTTCTCCATCTGATGAACCTTCTTGTTTCCCTTCCAATGTTGTTTTGCCAAAGAATGTTCCATATGATATAGCCCAGGTATTGAGCCAAATTAAAGTGAGTGTTCCCATTATTGAATTTCTTAGAATTCCTGAACACAAGAAAAGAGCTTTTGAATACTTGGGATTGAAGGAAGAAAAGAGTATACCAAGTAGAAATGTAAATGTTGTTGAGAATCCTCTTCAAAGCATTGTTGGCCTGAAACACCACCACTAATGGAATATCTTGGAGAGGCAATCAAGTGTATTTGGGGACATCCTTGGTTGATTCCCAATTGAATGTTGATCCATTCTTCACAACTTTGCTCATAAAAGGTAGGTTGCTTCACAATTGCATGTTTGATTCCGGTGCATCATGTAATGTTATGCCTCTAGAAGTTATGAATGAGTTGGATATCAAGGTGACAATAGCATATGGGAAGTGTACAGCCATGGATTCAAGGGAAGTTCCAGTTGTTGGTTGTGTGAAGGGGTTAGTAGTGCAACTTGCGCCTATCCAGATAAGAATTTAAAACTTGATGTTGTAATTGTTGACTTCCCCAAATGGGGTATGCTTTTGTCAAGGAAGTGGGCTGCAAGTGTTGGTGGTAGTGTTCAAATGGACATGTCCTATGCCACCATTCCCATTGAGGGAATCCTTGTCAAACTCTATGGTGAAAAGAAGATGTTACACTTGATTGAAGATCCCAACAATGCTTCTTATGAAGTGTTGTTTGTTGATGTAGATGTTGACAATTTCATTGGTTTTGCTGATGGAAAAGAGAATAAGTTGGACAAAGAAGATTGCCTTGGTATGGTAGGTTCTCCATGGACATTAATATTTGATGGAGCTTGCTCCAAAGTTGGAAATGGTGCTGGTATAGTGTTGGTTTCCCCTAGTTTAGAAGAGTTTCCTTTTTCCTTCAAGCTCAATTTTGAATGTACTAACAACATTACTGAGTATGATGCATTATTATTGGGATTAAGGATTGCATGGAAGTATGGAGTGAGGGATATTGTTTCGAGGGTGATTCAAAGCTAGTTGTAGATTCATGTACAACTTCAAGAAAGAAATATCAGAAGAAGGAAACACACAAGCACACAACGGGAAGGAAACACATGACATGCAAGAAGGTGAAACAAAACCACACAACAGAAAGGGAAACACACCTACGGTATAAGGAGGGGGAATAACCCGATTTCACTAATGATACAATTTCAAGTATTTCCTTCTTTGAGGAAATTCCAGCGTCATTCCATCTAAATATGAGAGAATAAAATTATTCTCGTTACAAGTTTCATAAATGGAATGGGCCAAGCCATAATGAATCAAACTTTCCATGACTACCTTTTGGTTCTCTTCTCTTATCCCATAGCAGGATGAAGCCTCCAACTTTGAATTCTCTTACCTTGGCCTTCTTATCAAAAATATTCTTTACTTTCAATTGGTGCTCTTTAATGTGATCCACCACTTGGAGTCTATTTTATTCTAACTTCTCAAGAAAGAGGATCCTCTTGTCAATGGAATCCTTGTACTGACCATCTTCTATTGCCTGTAACATCTTGAGAGCTGGCATCTCGATTGTGAGAAGAATTTCTGCTTTGACTCCATACAATAGTTGGAATGGTGACATACCTATTTCCTTCTTGGGAGTGATCCTATCCACCCACAATATGTTTTACAATTTTTTGTGCCAATTCCTTTGATTCTCATTTACAAGCTCATGGAAAATGGTCAAAATGTTCTTGTTGCTTGATTCTGCCTGTTTGTTCCTTGTGGATAGTAGTAAGAAGAATGAGATAGGGAGATTTCATAGATATAGAAAAACTTGGTCAGCTCTCTTGAAGAGAAATAGGTAGCATTATCTGCTACAAGCTTCTGTGGCACTCTGAAATGGACTATGATATTCTCCTTGATGAAGTTACATATTGTTTCAGTGTTGGCTTGTTTGGCCAAAATGGCTTCTACCCATTTGGTGAAGTAATCTGTTGTTGTGAGTACATAGGTATGCCCCATGCTTGAGTGAGGATTTAGAACACCAATGAATTACATCCCCCACTATTTAAATGGTTCTTCAATAACCACAGGCCTGAGTGGTATTTCAGCGAGTTGTGGTCTTCCAATGAACTATTAGCATGCTTTGCATATAGAAACCCAATATTGAGTGTCTACAAATATGGTGGGCCAATAATACCTTCCTTGGAGGATCTTGTGTGCAGTGACCATTGCTAAAAATGTCCACCACATGCTTGGTCATGGTATGCTTTAAGAAACTTTTCTTATTTCTCTTTATCTACGCACCTAGAGGAAACAACCATCCAGCCTCTTTTGTAAAGCGCATGATTCTAGATTACAAATTTAGCTACCTTCAACTTGAGTGTTCTCCTTTTCTTATAATCAAGATGGGGAGGGAATTCTCCATAAGTTAGGTAATAGGAAATATCAGCATACCACTCATCAGTAGTGGTGACAAAGAGAACTTGTGGGTTGTCTTCTGAACAAGTTGAGCAAGCACAATTTTCTTTGCCATGTTGAACTTTGAGTGTTTCATCTTCAGCAATCAACTTGCAAAAGCCATTTCCCCTTACCATATTGGAGGTTTGAATCTCCAAGTCATATTCTTGAGTCTTTGCAATCCAATTTCCTCTTTTAGCTTTGGGATCCTGTTGTGTCAAGATGGACTTGATTGCACTTCTAGGGACCATCACCACCGTATGGGAATTGAGGATGTAAAACCTAAAGTTTTTTATAGCCTTGACCACTACATAGGCATTCTTATCCAATTTTATTTATTTTAACTCATTAATTTTCAAATGACAACTCATGAAAGCAATAGGTGTTTCCACGCCTTCATCATTTTTCTAAACAAGAACAACAGAGAGTATGTTGTAATGCATAACAATACATGATGAATTCTTTTTTAAAATCTGGAGATACAAGAGTCGGCGCCTTGGTAATTGATTTATTTATTTCTTCAAATTTTTCCTTCCCTTCATTGTTCCATTTGAAGTTTACTTGTGGTTTCATCATGGAAGTGAAGTGCTTTGTTAACTCAGCAAAATCAGACACAAAATGACAAAGAAATTTCACCTTTTCAAGAATGAATGAACTCCTTTCTAGCTTGTGGGTAGGGCTTAATGCTTGAATGGATCTAATCCTCTCGAGATTAATGTGTGAACCATGTTTTTTCACAATGTGCTCCAATAACTTGCCTTATGTGACTCCAAAAATGCACTTGTTTGGATTTAGTGATATGCCATGTTTCCTACACATTGCAAGTACCTATTCCAAGTGATAGATATGATCTCCCCTCTTCTTTGAAAATACTTTGTGAGATCATCAAGATATATGACAATACAATGCTTTATATCTTTAAAGGTCAAATCCATCACCCTTTGGAATGTAGCTTCTTCATTTATTAGGCCAAAAGCATTCTCAGTAGGAAAAAGTGCCCCAAGGTGTTGTAAAGGTTGTCTTGGTGTGGTCCTCCTCTACCACTTTGATTTGATTATATCATGAGAATCCGTCAACTAATAAAATAATTTCAGATCCAGTGACTACTTGCAGGATATGGTCCATGATAGGAAGATGATAATTTTCCTTTAGTGATGCCTTGTTCAGGGTTGCAAAATCTATACATATCCTTATTTCACAATTATTCTTTTGTACTTAGAACAATGTTAGCCACTCATGTTGAATGGTGGATGGGAAATATAATCCTTTCATTTAGCATCTTCATTACCTCCTCCTTGATGGTATCAACAATCTCTAGGTTTTATGGCCTTTGTTTCTACCTAAAGGGCTTAACACCCTGCTTCAAAGGAATTGAGTGATGCATTTCCTTTGGCTGGAAGGATTTGAGTTCATCGTAAGAGTAGGCCAAGACATATAAGTATTTATTGAGTAATGCAAAAGACATTCTTTTTTCTTCAAGTGAGTAACATTTTCCAATATTGACCATCCTTGGCTCCTCCGGGGTACCAATGTTTTCTTTATAAAAATTAGTCAAGCACTTGAGAAGATTACTTTTCTTTCTCTTGAATGAATACGTCATGTTTGTCAAAGAGGTCATCTAAATAGACTAGGCCTTTGGGAATTTTGTTCCCTTTAATTACTTCTTTCTCTTATTTAGGGACCTCTTCTTGGTGTGTATTTTCACCTCCTTCGAAAAATAGATTATTGAATTTATCCCTTTTCTCTAAAAAGGATAACATTTGGTTATTATCATTGAAGACTTACCAATGATTTGCATTATCTGGTACACTAGGCCTGAATACCATTTCAATGGTCACTTTGTCTTTACGAAAATAAGCATGAGGTGTCACTAGGAACCTAACACTGCAAGAGAATCAGCCTTTTCATTCTATTCCCTTAGAATAGCTTCAATGGAAAATGCATCAAAAGATTCAATGCAGTCCCACACTCTGTTTCTGTAATGTCGAAGTCTTGGATTCTTCACTTGATATTGTTGGTGGACCTACTTTACTACAACCTCTACATCACCTTGGCATCTCATTTTCTTGATTCCCATGTCCTCTACTACACTCATGCCTAAGAGTAGTGCTCCATACTCTACGGTGTTATTTGTATTATCAAGTTGCAGTTTGTAGGAAAATGGGTACAACTCATTTGAAGGAGAGTACAATACTACACCAACTTCTGAGCCTACACTAGAATGTCTACCATCAAATTCCATTTTCCAAATTTTATCTTCCTCTTCCTCCATGAGAAGTGGCAATTTCTCCTCTTTTCTTGATGTGAGGATGTAGTTTCCTAGCCCACAATCTTCAAAGAGAATGTTTGATTTCGGATCATCGAATTTCATACTGTGAATTTCATATTTCTTACTAGTAGCAACTTCTTCATCTTTCCTTTTCTTTGGGATACTTATAGATGACCAATCCATTTGTATCTCTCTACCTAGGTCTCTATAGAAACTTCGACTCAATAGCATACCAAAGGATGGTTAGGAGCACCTTCTTGTTTGGAAAATCAGCTAGTGATACTGTGCATATTTGATTCTTCCTACCAAAGGCACTTGTTTCGATTCCACTAAGTAACAGGTGCCATTTACAGGTCAAGGTGAGTCATAGATAATTTATAAATTTTGCTAGCATCACATTGTCTAAGGCTCCAGAATCTATGATACAATTATTTAGCTAGAATCCTTTAATGAGGAGTGACAGTAGAAAGGTTCAACCCTGTTGGTTTTGGAGGAACTGAGGGCTAGCATGTTTTGGGAAGGTGGTGTGGATGGTGTGGGAAGTAAGCCTTTAGAATTAGGACTTGATGATATAAGGTTATCACCACAAACTACATTGATGAACTTGTCAAACTAGGTAGGGTGTGTTTATAGGTATTCTATTTTTGAGAGCTAGAATTTTGGTTTTGCTTCCATGTTCCACAAAGTCAAATTAGGTTATGGTGAGCAAGGAAGAGGTTCCAAAAATGGAGGAATATTTACATGGTAGAGGATTTGCTATTTTAGGTGTTGAATTCTCCTTTTTTGGGTGTAGCAATTGGCTTGGAAGGGGGTGAGGGTGTAGCTTTTGATTGAACCTTATATGTTTTTGTAGGAAAAACATTTAAAAAATAAATTTTCTTAGCAGCTTTTGAGCTAGGAGAATAATTAGATGACTCACTTGGTATAGTAGCATGATCCTTGACAACTAGTGAGTCTGGTTTTTCTTTGGCCAACTCCATATAAGGTGGTGATGGTGGTCCTCTGCTGATGATTTTATTTTGTGTGACCTCTAGAGGAGATTATTCTTTATTCTTATTATCCTTTACCATAACCATTGAGGATGAAGAACCTTTCTTGGATTGTGCACGAGTGAAAACAAAACATGAGAAACTTGGAGCTTCTTCATCATCCTCATATTCATCATCAATGTACTTAGTTAGGCCATTATGCATATCAACTTCCTTGACCTCAAGATAGTTTTCATAGTATTCCATATTTTCTTCTTTAATTTCATCAATTTATGCTTCCTCCTATGGCTCTTTGGTGTCACAAATGGCATTGTCTGGTGGTGCTTCAAGAGAAATCCAACGAGGAGGTGGAGCAATCCTTGGCCTATCTAGAGGGTTTGGTTTCCTTGAAGCATTATGTATTGTGATATGAGATAGATGCTTCTTCAAGGAAACCAAGTCATTTTCCATTTTTTGGAACATTGGATCTGTGGTGATAGAGTTTGAATTCTAACCCTTTTTCTTTCCATTGGGGCCTTTCACCTTTCTAGAAAGGATTAGATCATCATTGGTTTCTATTGCATAGTCCTGGGCTTCCCTCAATGTTCTTGGTTGGGATCTTCAAGGAAGAAACCTACTTCTGATGGAAAAGCACTGATGAAAAACCTCTTCAAATTATTTTCAGGAGGCACCACATCTTTAGGGATCCTTCTTATCACTCTATCATATCTTGCTATGAAGTCCCTCATTGACTCGGAGGTTTCTTTCTTCATTTGTACCAATTGGACCAAAAGATCCTGATAATATTTTGTGCTCTTGAACCTGTGTTTGAATGCACTTCTTATATCCTCCTAATAGGTGACGGACCTCGGGGGCGATATGTAGAACCATTTAGTAAATTTCTCTTAAAGTGACTCCACAAATATTCAAACTGACACATCTTCATCCTCAACACCCAACACACCACAAGAAGTGATAAATGCTACTACATGCTCTTCAAGGAGTTGAGAACCATCCCCTCTGAATTTTGGGAAGTTTTTTCTTAAGCCTCTCGGTAGCTCACGGAGTGGTTGAGCAAGAGCCGATGGACCGATTCTTCCTCCCCATGGTACATTAGGACTATGGGCCTCATGATCACATTCACACTCATGATCATGATCCCCCATCCTATTTCTATTTCTAGCTTCTAACCTTGCTAAGGCTGCAGCTTTTACTCTCGCTTCTTTCATCTGCCTCAACTTAAATTCTCTCGATTTATTCAAGTTGAGCACTTATTTATTTTTGGCTCTCACCTCTCTTTCTCTAGCTTCTTCTTCAGGTCTCCATGTTAGTGAATTCTACAAGGTTCTCGTTGATGTATGGAAATTCACCATCCAAAGGATTGGCAACACTCAGGTTCCCAACATGACCGATTTCTTGAAAAGGAAGCCTCTAGATTCCAAGTAGCTCTTGTCTCCTTTGAAGTTCCTAAAAATGGGATCATTTTGTCCTCCTTGTCTCTATTTCTAGGTGTATCTTCTATCCACCAGCTTGAAAATCTATGCTCTTCTTTTCAGTGTTGGAATTTATCTTTGCCTATTTAATTTAAACGTGTGTTCTTCTTCAAATTCTAGAATTATCATGGTAATGAAGTAGTGATTAGAACTTTGTCTATTATGCCGATATCTTCCTCAAATATGAATCAATATCTTCTTAGATGTGGAAGAGAAATTTGGTTCTTTAAACAGGAGGGTTTCCCGAAATAGCCATGATTTGAATCTATGTGGCTCATATAGCCTTTCAAATTCACTAAATTCTTCTCTTTTTGAATTTTGAATTTTCTGACCTTGCGGTCATATTCAGGTGTAGATGCTACTAAATTTGCTTGATGGTGGGCACCAAAAATCACATGGCGAGAAAATTTTTCAAGCGGTCAAATTTTTGAATTCCTTGCCAATGCTCTGGGAATCTAAGTCCCTCTACTTAACCAGTGCAGCTTCCGTATATGCATGCGTGAGAAAATGTGGATTTATGTGGTGGCCTTTTGACTAGGGATCCAATAGGGACACTCCATTGACCCTACGGAAAAGCTAGCAATTTCTTGCTAGAGAGGAATTTTCTGAAAGTGGGAAAGGGAGTGAGAATTGAGGTAGGAGAACTAATGTTATAGGTAGAAAATTAGATTCCTACACACACTAGTTAGAAACTTCAACACATGCATTCATGAGAAGAAACAACCCTACAAATGGCAACAAGATGAGATAAGATTGTGAACTCAAAGTTTCTAAAATATCCTCATCAAAGAGGCTACAAAATCCTTCTTCTTGTATTGATGCTTAAATAGGAGTTGTACATAATGTGGGAATGGAAGAAATTTGAGAATGGAGGAAAGTAGAAGAAAATTGGCTATCTCCTTTGCTTTCTCTAGGTACAATGCACTCTTGAGTTTACAAGATCAATCACCCCCATTTTACAATGGCATGAAGAAGCCATTAAATATCTTGCAAGAAATGGTTACAAATTCTTCTTTGTTAGTAAGAAACGGTTTACAATATTTTCAATCATTTGTGTTCATTTAGATTCTTGATTCGTGAAGAAACACCAATGGCAAGAAAAACCAGACTTTTCATAATGTAGCCATTACACTCATTTTGTAACTTTGAATTTGAACCATTCATCTTGCCTTTGAAACTTTAAACCAAAGTCATCCACATGGGAGAAATTTACTAGAGTAGGTGTGGAGGATACCTTTTGCATTTTGTGACTTTATAGAGATTTGGCATTTTTACATTTTTGGTCCACTCACCTACTTTTGATATGGTCTTGACACGTGGCCTTACTTGAGTGGAGACAGAGTCATGGGTCACTTTTATAATTTTACCTTTTTTCAATGCGGGATCAAAAACAAAAATTGCTCCACCGACCTGCCTCCCCACTTTGACCTTCGATGCGGGCTTAATATTTGACTTTTTCCTTGGTGTGGGTGGGGTTGTGGGTCACTTTTTAACTTTAAGCCCCTTTAATGAAAACAAGGCTCAAATTCTCAAATCTCCCCGACGCCCGCTTCCCCACCTTGACTTTCTATTTGGGCTTAATATTTGACTTTTCCTTAGCATGGACGGGGTTGTGGGTCACTTTTTAAATTTAAGCCCCTTTAATCAAAACAAGGCTCAAATTCTCAAATCTCCTCGATAGCCTACTTCCCCTGCCTTGAATTTCTATTCAGGATTAATATTTGACTTTTTCCCTTTTGTTTGGTGGGGCCATATATCTAACCCTGGACACGTGGAGAGTTGGCGCTCATTTGGAACCTGCCTTTGGATTTTTCCTTTGAAGTTGTGCCAGGATGACACATGGAGAGCTCCATTGGTTCTTTTATACTTAGCCAATTCGGGCTTACTTCCCACTTGACTTATGTTGACCTCTAGACATGTGGAGAACTGGTGCTCATTTGAAGATTGGCCCTTTGGTTTCATTACTGAAATTATGCCATTGAGGCATGTGGAGGCTTCCACCGACCCGCTCATACTTAGTCAATTTAAGCAATTGGCTCTATCCCCTTCTTTGGACCTGGGACACGTGGAGGATTGGTGCAAGTTTGAGAACTACCCCTAGCTTCAACCCTTGAAATTATGTTGATGAAGCATGTGGCGCCGTCCACTGAACCTTCCATACTTAGCCAATTTGGGCTTGTTTTGTCTTCATTTTGGACCTTGGACATGTGGAAATCCTATGCTTATTTGTGGATTGTCCCTTGGGCCCTGCCCTTGGAGTTGTGCCATTTGGACATGTGGAGGCTTCGCTATTGCTTGAAACATGGCCATGCCACATCTAATAAAAGATATCCACGTACTACTCATGGATAATGAGGCCAAAATTTTTGGGGAAGAAAATTCCCATCATTCATGAATGTGGAAAAATGCAGAGAAGAAGAAAACTCCACCATTTCGTGCCTGATTTTCAAATTTATTTCGCGAACCAAGGGGTTGAAAAAAATACAAGGTTCGATGATACATGTCCATAGAAAGATTGAAAATTTCATCCAAATGAAGATAACAATAAAATTTTCATGTGTTTAGACAAGAAAATGGAAAATTTATCAAAATGTGCAGACTGGAGAGTTTAAACAACTTCAAAGCATAAATTCCTCTATATTTTTGCACTTCCAAATTTACTTGAAAAATTCTGGAGGGTGTGAGCTCAATTTTTTTGAATTTTACTTAAAAAATGAGTAGGGGATTTTGAGGGTGACAACACAAGGGAATTATATTACATGAGGCTCTTGAGTCAAACATACAATTATGAACAAGCCTTTCATTGAAAATTAAGGTGGTGAAAAAGGATCCACATCTAGTTGTGACTCAACCAAATAAGTACCTAAATATACCTCTAGGGATTCCCTAGGTTTTCTTGTTCCTCAGGTACTTTTATCTTAGTTATGATAAGAGGGATGTCACATTATTTACCTGCTTAGTAGTGTCAACTGCTTCTTCTTTGAATCCAAAATACTCGAATGCTCTTTTTATGTGCTCAGGAATTCTGAGCAACTCAACAATTGGTGCAGTACTTTTATTTGACTCAATATCTGAGTCATACCACATATGGAATACTTAGGAAAAGATTTAGTGGGAGAAAACATGACTTCCTTTTATGATCGAGATGAAATTTTTACTCCTTGAACAAGATCATAAGTAATTGGTCTATCGGTAAGAATAATATGGCCCTTATTAGGAAGATCCTTCTCAGGAGCATTCTTGGGAATATTATTCAAGAGAGGTAAATTTTGCTTAGGAGGAGGATAAAATCCCTTAACCACTCTACTTAGAAGGTTGTAATCCTTTTCTTGAGCCATAACAACATTCATTAGAAGATGTGTATCTTCCTTAGAGGGGATACCACTGTCATCCTTCTTAATCATCAAACTTCTCATATATTCAAAATCATGATTAGGAAACTCAAATGATTAGACCATATCTACATCAACATCAGTTGTATAAGGACAAGAAGATACACGGTTTATGTAGTTCTAAATCCCTCCACAATTCTAGTACTCAATAAATCAGTGGAAGTGGCTCCTTATGGTGAGTGATCAGAACATTCCAGCATGCACACATCACTAAAATAAACTTCATCAGCAACATCATCTTCCTCCATAGTGGGATTACAAGGGGAATGTGGTAAAAAAATCTATCACACCATTCAATGACATGATATTATTCCACTAATGATACCCTAGCATTCAATGGATAAGGAACTATCTTATTTTTTTCTAGGGGTTGGTTATTCACTCCATGATGCAATAGGTCCTTTTCATCTGCTCTATCTTCACCCATGGGATGGTTTCTAAATCTATTTTGTCTGTGGGGTTGGTTCTAAGCTTGAGGATTTGACCCCAGGCCTTTCTCTTCCCTAACAAGCTTGTATGAAATTTCTTTTACTACCCGTGTTAGGGTTTTGACCACTTCTTCTAGATCCAATTCCTTTCTTGTTTGAGGTTTCTTTGGGTTAATGAACTTTACACCCTCCCTCTTTGGAGGTTTCTAACTTCCTTGATGTTGTTCTCAATTTTTACAACCATGGAAAAGGATTTACTCAATTTTCTAGGATTTATATCTCTTAGATAGTAGGATGCCTTCTTATCAAAAGCATATGAGTACTTGATCAAACAAGAATCATCACTAGGTATCAAATTCATAGGCAATCTAGTTAACATTTTATTAAACATGGTATTGAAATCCTTAATAAGCTCATTCAAATTTTTGTTTATGTTCTCAAACTAAGTCAAAAGGAATCTATGGTCAGTCTTGTCACCATATTATAATTTGAAATCATTCTTCATCTCTATCCAAGAATCAATGGAATTATCTGGAAATTATTTATACCACTCTCAAGCATCTTCTTCTAAAGTGTGTATGAATAACTTGACATACACATCTTCATGTTATATCTCAAATTCCTCCATAACATTCAAAAAGAATATAAGATGTTGGTCTCCACTTATGGCATTATTCCCTTGAAACCTTGACAGTCTATTCCTAATTTCATGGGGTACTTCATTTGGGTAACCCACCATTCCTTGGAAACTTATTAGTTTGTAGGTATTGACTAAAAAAATTAGGTCTGGGAAGATGTTGTGCCATATTTTTTGTGGAGGTGTTTTAAAAAAAGGTTAAAATGGTTTGGGCTGGGGTCTTTGAGGTAATGGAGTGTGATATTCAAAGTATTGATCCTTTAGTGACTTAGTTTCACAAAATATTTGATTATTTCTAGTCAACACAGGAGGAAAATGAGAAATACCCTAATTACTTGTAAATGAAGGACCCTTTTGAACTAGAATGGTAAAATCAGTACATGGACTAATTGATCTAAAATAGTCTGAAGTGTTAGAATAATCTTCCATTAAAGGTTGATCGATTCAATAACTCGTACAATTTTTTCTTTTGACTTTTGATCATTTAACACTTTCCATATTTTCTTTCTCCATGGATTTTTCTTTCTTAGCTCTAGAAATAACCTTCTGGTAGGGTTCAATTTGAAGAAAGATTTCCTTCCTTCTAGCTTTGCATAATTGAAAAGTAAATCAATAAGAATTAAAGTTTTGTGCACTGGTATATGCTATATTTTCTTGTAAAATATGAATCCACCACTAAGGTCTTGCACCTTAGATGTGTTGATCAACTTAAATAACCTATCAAATGATAAATTTATAGATAGGTGAACAAAAAAATTCAAATCTTGGTGTCCTTCATTATTCTTATCATAGTGATGTAAAATTTAATGGAAATATTGCTTATACTAGGAAAATACTAAGCCAATTAATTCAGATCAGGCTCTATTTTAGAAAATATCAACAAAGGAATGGGTTTTGAACATGAATTTAGACTAAACACACTGAAAATGTTACTAGAGACTTGTATATTTCTTACTTCCAAGAAATACTCCTTGGAAATGGTGCCAGAAGTGTGTTGGTGCTCGATCTTACACCTCCTTGGGGCCAGGTAACATCAACAAGTAAACTAGGGTTCTTCAAGAATGGTAGACTTGGAGTTTTATGTCATTTGCATCCAGGGAAGACATCTAAATTTTTTTGAGACTGAGATTTGGAGGGATTGGGTGACATGTACAAAAGGAATGGCCAACCTTGCTACTTTTGGTCCTACCTATGACCAGGGTGAGAGGACCCACTATGTAACCTGAAAATGCAGAGGGGTGAATGGAGTCTTGGTTTCTTAATTCCCTCAAAGTACGTAGGTTAATCTGGATGATCATGGCCAATGAATGCAACATTTAACTCTCATAAGTTGTCACACTAAATGGTGCATATGTCAATCCAACTGGACTCAGGTTACTCTAGATAGATAAGATGCATTGTTGTTGCATTTTTCTAATCAAAGAACTTGGAATTAAAGGTTCCTTATACTAATATTTGTAAGAAAAACAACAAAATGACCAACTAAGGACCTATATTGTTTGATAAAAACTAGATGTGTGTTTGTATTTTTAGAGGTGGGGGATTGTATGATAATGGATTTCCTAATGACATTGCTTACAGTACTCACTTAGACAATATAACATCCTAGAAAAGGAAGAACACTTCATCAATTAATCACAATTTCAATTTAAAGGAATATTTGCATTCATTGATACTCAATTAGTGAAAAGGTTCCACACAACCTTTAAAATACTTAGAGAAAAGGCTCATGAAAATACTTCGATCTCATATGCTTAAGATTCACTCAAAAGATTACAAAAATCCATCAACAAAATGATTTCAGTAAGGGTTTTATAATTTCATCCAATATTGTAAAGTAAGTACTCACAATACAATATTGAAAAAAAAACCAAAGCTTAATCACTAAGGATAAATCTAGTGTAATTTAAAGAAATAAGAAATATAAAATTACAACAGAAAATGTATCTTATTATCCAGATGTTCATCATATAGAAACTAGAATATGTAAGCCAAGCTCATAATCAAACATATTTCATTAATATCTACCAAATTCTTGACAAGGGAACATGAAAACCAATTATCTCAATGCTTGTTAATGGCTATACATTGTAACCATCTTAACATCAGAATTGAAAGAGTAAAAACTTATAATGTATTTCTTAAAGAAAATTGTGTAGTGTCACAACAAGATATTTCAACTTTTCCTTTTTGTAAAATCTTAAGAAAACCCCCATTTTTGTATGAGGACAGAACCCTCATACTTATACAAATTCATTTTATTTAATTTCCCCCCAAAATCATCCTAAAGGATCCTTTGAACTCTACTTCGTGCAATTCAAAATATTTCCAAAGTAAAGGAAATATATTTTAACTAAAAATATTCCTTCCTGCTTCTAATTGGGTTGGGTGAAGAAGGAACAAAATTGTGACACATGGAAGGAATGGAAAGGATATTCCTATTTCTTAAAAAAATTGTCCTCTAGAAAACTACATTTTGTTTGAGAAAATATTCGTTTCCAAAATGTATCACTGTGAGGGTGAGTTTTTAATCTCTCCTTTATTTTTATGGGTCCACTTAAGTGGGCTGATTTAATGAATTTCCTCATCCCTTGTCCTTGTAAGCATCAAAATTTTCAAGTATTTTCATCATAATTTCCTCATCAAGCCTTGAATGGTAGTGGAAGACTATTTCATGTTTCATACATGTGTCATCAAGTCCTGTAGAAATAATTCTTTCTTTCTTTATCCTCCTTGACAATTTATCAATTTTGATTCAATTTGTGCCCATTTTTGCATGGTAGATATACTGAAAAACCCTTGGCTCCCTAGGTTTACCTAAAGCATAATTCCTGAAAAGTATAATTAAATTATCCATATTCTTAATTCTTATCCTTTCTCCACTGTTTCATCCCAATTAATTTTTCTATCAGAAAAATGGAGGCCACCAATATACTCCATTTTTTTCTCTTAACTCATCAAGGATTTCAAAATATTTCTTCAGAATCTCCACTCTTACTTTTGCAACTTCGTAGTATTCCTATTGATTTCCTACAGACTCGAGAGATATAATTCCTTCCTTAACAACCAATTCATCACTTAAGTCCTTGATAGATTCCATTTTTGGCAACATATCAGTCCACATTAATTACTCAACCTCACATTTATCTATTAGTGCCTTGGTTGTTTCTACCTTTTCAAAAATATGGGAATAATGTTTCACAGATTCCCTGATTATTTCTTCACCTCTGGTGACCAAATCATTTTCCCATTGGATGGTGGCCTCCCCTCTTTCTCCCAGGTCACTCACTCTCTTGATATCATTGTTGGTAATCTCAGGGATTTCAACATGCCCTTCCTTGTGATTTCTAATCAATTTTCTAACCAAGGTGGATAATGCTTCATTTTTGGCCTTTAACTCCTTGGTTTGCTTGAACTCATAAATATTTTGGAACACTTATTCTACTACTATAGAAAAATTATGTTTCATTTCTTTATTAGAAGGCTTACCTAATGAGATCTAGAGACCTGAAAATAAGGAATGGATTCTTCTCCTTAGGGCACACCAGTTTTGGGAGTCACAATGTATATGCATCTTTTTCCATTTTTATTCAAAGTTGTCCTAGAAATAACTCTTTCCTTTTTGGGCGAGTCTTACAGTTGAGGAGGCTCATGATTTGTAAATAATCATCATTAAACTTTATGACCACCTTTTTCTTATTTAGGAGAGCACTATCTATCCAATCCCTTATGGGAGACTCATGTTCATCAAGTGATTGTAAAAATGGAGTTACAAGAATGACTGCAAGGGATTTAGAAGATGAAGAAGGCATATAAATACCTTCTAGAGTTGCATACATTTTCCCCCTTAAGTATATACTTCTACATGCCCACCATGATCCTAAATTCCATCCATAGACTTAGATTAGTCTCTTACCTCTTCAACTACCAGGGTTTTGGTCACTAAATTTCTTTTCTGCCATTACCAAATCCTCACTCATTTTCTTACTTTGGGAGAAGGTACTTGTCTCACAAATTTCTAGGGAATAACTTTTGTTTTAGAAATATGGGCTTCAAGAATTTTTGAAACCATATCGGTGTTCCGAGGTGTTGCTACAACTATAACACATGAAGTTTCCTCATGTGTTATTTGTCTGAATCATCTTTATGTGAGGCTATAATTCATTTTCAATAATTTTATCTTCTCCTACCACAACACTACTTGAAACTTACTCGAGGTGATCTCAAATCCTACTCCATCTTTAAACACTTTGATCCCTTTTAAAATTTATGGAATATCAGTATGCTTCGAGGTAAAGAAGAATCTACAATAGGTTTTTCATTAATGGGTGAAGTAACTAGAGCCGATGGAACATCATGGTGATTTCACAGTACTAGTTGCTCAATGAGCAGAGTTGTAGGAGATTGGGTGATAAAAGATGAAAGGACATGGACATCAAGAACTAATGACTATTTAGTGGTCTTTGCATCCTCTAAATCAATTGACTCGAAACCTTAGTTCAATTTATTCTTTGAAGTTGTACTTGTTCCTCATCCTCTTATTCTTGCGAGACTAGTTTTTGGTTGTTAAATTTCATGGGTTTTTCGAAAAAATTCCTTCCTTAGGCTTCCTAGGAGTGGATTCCATCATTTTCTCCTTTCCTTTAGATCCAAAAACAGATGTTGGAATAACCTGCAAGGGGGTAACATGAACAATAGGGCCCTCAACCATACCTCCCTAAAGCATTTCTCTAGTTCTTCTTGTTGTTTTAGGAAGGGAAGTTCCAGTTCTACTATCATGGGCACTTACATCATCCATTACTGGCATGGATTCCAACTTCTTAAAAGGAATCTTAATCTTTTGTCTCCATGAAATATCCCTAGTGGCATAGAATTTCTGATATGGGGAAGAACATCATCAAGAAGTTTACTAGCCATATACTCCCTTAATACTTGGGTATTTTGGTAACTTACATCCACTCCCTTTGAGAATAACCACTTTAAGGAAATTCAGATGATGTTTGTGGTTTTTTCCTGATTATATTTTTTCTCACTAGCCTCCTAATTGATTGGTGGAAAAGGCTAAGAGACAATATCATCCTGGATGTAATCTTCACTAATCACATTACCATCATCTTCTAACCCTTCGAATCCCTGGATAACCCCAAAATCAATCATATGGGACAATGTCAATCTTGAGTGCTATCTCTGTCTAACTTCCCTCTCATCTTATAAATTCATCCTAAGGTTATTATTTCTAAAATAGCCTAAGGTCTTATCCTAAGCTAATGGTACATATCCTAAACTAATGAAGTGTGGGAAGGGGACCTAAGGGTCGTATGGAAAATGGGAGGCTAGGCAGCGGTTCCTAAGCTATTTATGAGATTTTATTTTTGTAATAAATGGTAGCCAATTGCCATATTAGGTGGAAGCATGAAAAAATTGGAGGAAATTATGTGGAGTCTTCACTAAAGTTAGCAATGCATGCAGAATTCGAATTAAGATTTTCCAATTCTAGATGGTGGTGGCATGGAGAGATAGGTGGGAATTTTGGAATCAATGGAATTAATGAGCCTCGATTTTTGTGAGCAAACCGTCTTGGAAACAATGTGGGTGGATTTGTTTGTGGTTTTTGGTCTTGCATGATTTGTAATATTTTGTATGCATGGATCTATCTAGTTCTTCAAACCAACAGTTCGATTTTCACTTTGTGTCTATTTTTGGTTTCCACCGTCTATTTTCGATTTAGGGAAAGTATATGAGGCATTGGGGAAAGAGATTATTTATTGTTGATATTTCTTGAAGGAGAAGAAGAGTTGGAAGCTCAACTGGAAGTCTCCTTTGAATTGGCAGAAGCACTATCAGGCATGATAGGCTCTACCCATTAATATTTCTTGCTTTTCTCTAAATGTTTCATTAAAATAACTCTTCTCTTATGAGATAAATGGTTACCTGTTTTGTCTAGTTATTTTCTTTCATGTTGTACAATTCTTTGTGATTTTTGGATATGAATCCATTGCATGATAATGTTAGTTTTTGGATTTTTTCTCTGAGTAAGTTCAATGGTGAAATGCATATGGAACTTTCGAGGCTTTTGTGTTTTGATTAGAACTTGCATTCTAGATTATCTTCTTAGAAAAGAGCTTGAGTAAATGGTTTTTGGTTTGAGTTTTGGAACTAGAAATCTCATTTGAAATTGAGTTTGAAAAGTTGTATTATTTCTCTTCGGTCTGTATGGATATATATTAAATGTATTCTAAGAACTCAAACTTGCATGGAATCATGTTATGGAGGTCTTGTTTCCCTCTATTTTGGGTAACTTGTGTTATTTCAACTGACTGTATTTGAATGTTTTGAAAGATGGGTGCATGACCTTTTATAAAACTATATCTTGTTTGTGAGGATATAGTACCTCTGGTTCGGGATTGTATTGTATACTTTGTTCTTCTTTATGAGCTTGAACTTTATGTTTTTGATGGAGCTATGAAAGTTATTGTAGTTGGAATCTCTGTTATAGTTTGAATTTGTGGGGAATGTAGAAACTTTGTTTGACTTTAAACTTCGTGTTGGGTTTTTTTATTCTCTATCAAAACCTTTTTGAATGGATTTCTGGGTTTTACAAAAAGGAGTTGAACATTCTTTTAAGCTATATCTTGTTTTGTGAAGATTTAGTATTGCTGCTTCAGGACTGTATTGTATACTTTACTCTACATTATGAACTTGAACTTGCGTTAAAACAAAGATGAATGGATGAATGTGGATTATGGCATTGTATGCATCTTAGATTTCTATTTGTATTTGAACTAGGTTAGTATTGGTATTTGATGTTATTGATATAGCTTGAGCTCGTAAGGAAAATAGAAGTAATGTTTTCTTTAAAATTTGTGTTTTATTTCTCTTTTGGAACTTTCGAAAGAAAATATGGGTTTTAAATGGGATTTTGAATTCAGTTGATAAAATAATGGTGAATGAATTCTAGGTTGGGATCCTTTCTATTTAGTTTCCTTTAACTTTTGGGAAGTTAAGTTCTGTTTGCTCGAACTAATCTGTCAATCAACTCTCTCCCATGTTGTTAGAGTGTTTACCATCCTAGGCCTGTTTGAATTCTTGAGTTCATCTCTCTACCCTTTTGATCTTGGATGAGGTAATGAGAAATCACTCTCCAAAACTGAATACTTATTTGTGGTTATTTAATTAAACTTGTTTCTAGTTGACTGTGGAAAGTTCTTGGGAATAGTAGAATGTTCAGGAAACTTTTGGGACTATCATTTTTGGTACAGGGGAAAACCAAACCATCCCCATTTGATATTTCTTGATCTCAACTAATTTGTATAGAATTAATTATCGTGTCGATTTAGGAAGTGTACATCTGAGTCTGTCTGTAGAAAGGAAAACATAATCATTTCTAGTCTAACTATTTTGAATGAATGAGTCATGCATCATTAGGATATTATTTTCAGATGGACTCCTCTCTGTGCACTCAATAATAAATATGAACCTTCCCTAGATGGACATGAGTAAGAAATAATCCTTTTGTAAGTCTTGCTTTGATTTATGGAACGTATGGTTTTAGATCACTAAATGATATCTCCAATAATGTAGAATAATACATAAGGCTTGCAAGTAGGATGATGACTGTTTTGTTTCTCTCCCTTCTCGGATTGGTTTGGGATTCTTGTTATCAGATGTTGTCTCTTAAATGGTGAATCCTTTTATTGGTTTCCTTGACTAATACAATTATATAGGTAATCGGTTATGTACTTTCTGAACCTGATTTCTATCTCTTAGATGAATGGTGAATTGTGGATAGTTTGTATTGATTCTTCTTCTTATTTATTTAAGTTGTAGGATGAATCATCCTAAATATGTACTATGCTGAAATGAACTTGTCCATACATGATTTTTGGAAACTTGGTAAAAGGACAATAAGGTTTTTGATTCTGAAAGTAACTCTTTTTATTACATAGTAAAGTTAAATTTTGTATTTCAAATTCAAAAAGAATTATGAAATGATTAAACGAAAAGGGCTATTGTTTGATATAAATAAGTAATTTTTGGGACAATACTTACCTGGTATAATGTAGTAGTTGCTGATTATATTATGATCTTTTCTTAAAAGTGAATTCTGATTTATTATTTGTACTTCTTTTATGGTTGTTATTACTTATGCTTATTTGTATGATACATTAATTGTTTCATTAAAGAAGAGTTGTTTTAATGGAACAATTAGTGGAATGCACTTTGTTTTAATGCTTAGTGCTTATCATGCTCAGTTTAATGAACTAACCCATGCTAGAAATTTTTGTAGATGGACTTCATAAGTGATAAAAGAAGGAAAAAACTTTTATGATGTATTGGCTGATGTAAAGTCTGGCTCTTTTGTAAAGAATTCTGATTCATTCATGAGTTGTATTGAAAAAGAAAAGTTGTATTCTTCTATGATCTTAATGTTGTTTGACATGTAATATGCCTGAAATGCATAGTCTTGTAAAGTGTATATTTTTATCATGATGAATTGAAAGGTTTGGAGACTGACTCTAAATTGTTGTGTGAATTCTCTTGTACTTTTTATGAGGAAATTGGAATTTATCTTGTTGATATTCTTCATAACTGTTTTTATACTTATTATTGTTATCATTTAATAAGTTGGATTAAGGGAATATTTTAATCTCCCTTACTAAGATGCAACTTGCTAAGTTGCATAAGATGTCATTCTCTATCTAAACAATTATAGTATAATTATGGAATGTGTATTGGACATACAATTAAACTATATGAATTGTGAAAGATAAAAAGGGTATGATAACCCTAACATTTAATCATGTAGAGGAAGAATCTTCCTCTTTCAAAAGAATGTAAAACAAAAGGAATGGTGTTTATGATTGTTAATCATTGTACTTCATTTCCATGAAGTCTACTCTAGTTGAACCTATGTGGATGCTACACCATCTTGAATAGTAAAGATATATTAAACTAACCTTATGATGTTTGCTGCCTTATTTTTGGATAACTTGCTTGTTATGCCAAGTTAATGAACATAAAAGCAATCATGAGTTAATGAAGTTCTTAATATTAATCAGATTAAATATGAAGAAGAACTTAATGAATGTTGGAATTAGGGTTTTGCAAGGTTGTTGTAATCTGAATCTTAATCCAAATTTAATTATGAGTTAATGACCACCTAGGGGTATGTACATCATGATGAAGCAATTCTAATAGATGTTGGCACATGCCAATTGTATGACTGTACCTTCAGAAGACTAAGGGCTTCTCGAGGATACAATGTTGCAGTTGACATGTGGAAACACCCTTCCATATTTGTTCATCTAGATCTACACACATCTGGACTTGAACTTAGTTTCTCTCTAGGTCAAGTTAGTAGCATGATTAGAATAGGAAGTATCTTTCTATGACTCAGGGTACCTAGGCACATTTGGTTGACTTAGGTCGGTTGAGTATGCCCATATACCTAAGTCATCATGAGTGTCTCCCTATAACAAATTATGTCACTAACTTGGGTTAGGGTCAAACCTTAGGCAAGTGGACTGATAGAAGTCAATAAAGACCATTCTAGATAACAATAGAGTGAGGTGAAGGATGTATTCTGAATTGACGAGTATGTCATCTAGGAATAGTAACATGAATAGTATGTTGGAAATATTTGGCCAAAGTATCGCAAGTTACTGTTGCATTTGTCCTATGTCACCTAGTTTAAAGAAACATGATGTCAGATGAATATTGGTAACAAATATTTAGATAGGTTCTTTAAACAGATCACTCAGTAATACCTGGAATAGGGTAGGAAAACCAAGTATATGTAGTATACATAAAGTATTCTATACTTAAAGACAAACATGAGAGATCGGTTAAAACTAAGTCATGAAATGAGAGATCGGTAATTTACCGAGTCATTTACAACTACATATGGTTATTTGTTATGAGATTGATTGGCATGGAATGTGTGTTCTAAATGATGTTTTATTTAGAATAGATAACATTGTGTAAAAAAAATTCCCTTGTTTCTAAAGTCTTAAAATGGGAATGTTACATCTTGGTATCAGAGTTGAAGGTTGCAGCTCTTGGACCTATTGTGTCCATAATTTGATAAAACTTAAATTTTCTTGTTAACAGAAAATGGTTAGAACAAGAGGAAATGTTGCAAATAATCCTCCACCTTAAGGAAGGAGCAACTACCTAAAAAATTGATGAGATCCTTGCTTCCCTATTGACACAAGGGATCATTTGGTGTACTTGAACAATAAGTAATGGGAAATGAGGAGGAAGAAGATGCTATGGTAATAATAATCAGCCACCTCCTGAGGACAACACCAATTTAGGTGTTGATAATAACAATGTGAACATACCGATCAACCTAAAAAAAAAGGCTAGGTTGGCAACTAAACTCACTAATGATATAAAAAGGATAAGTCCACCCAAGTTTGATGGCACCACATTAGGAGATGGAGCTGAGAATTGGCTCAGCAAAATGGAGAAGTACTTTGCAATAAGGAATTTCTCGGAAGAAACAAAGGCAATCTGGGAGCATATCAACTTTCCCATGAGGCATCTTCATGGTGGGACAAATCGTAAGATGAGTTGAATATTGATGAAAATAATATTACTTGGGATCAATTTAAAGGTTACTTTAGGCAACGTTGGCTACCACAACTTTATTATGATAAGAAAATGACTGAATTCTAGAACTTAGCTCAAGGAAAGCTAATGTAACTAAGTATTGGGAGTGGTTTACTAAAATCCTTAAGTATGTACCTCAATATCAAACTGACGAGAAGTTCAGGATACAAAATTCATCATGGGATTGAATCCCATTATAGGAGGAGAGGTGGATGTTCACATCCCAACCACGATGGAAGGGGTTGTTGAAAAATCCATAAGGCATGAACAAAAATTAAAGGCAATTTCTACTCATAAAGAGGAAGTAAGGAAGAAAGTCCCCAACTCCTCTTCATCATCTCTTACACCTAAGAAAGGACCATGGAAGAAATTTAGAATGAAAAGTAAGTTTTTAGCTGATAATAATAAGAAAACAACAACAAATAAGTCTTCTTGGAAATGCATGAAACAACTTTTCAAGAATAATAATAACAGACATAAGTCCTATGGAGGTCAGAATGATAACTCTAAGGCTGGAAATAAATCTAAGCCTAGAAAGGGACCTGTAGGAGGCTGTTATAACTATGGAAAATCATTATGCAAATCAATGTCCTTTGAAAAAGGATGATCGTAATCAATAGCACAAGATACATGTTGTAGTAGCTGACAAGCAAGCTGAAAAATAGGCCACGCCCATAGAAGTTTCGGGTAAGTTATTTGGCATACCTATAACTATTCTTTTTTACTAGAGCTACTAAATGTTTTATTTCTAGTAAATTAGCATCAAAACTAAAAAGAAAAGATGGAAACATGGATAAAACATGGACTATACATTATGGAAACAATGTTGTTCATACAGTTAGTATGTGTCTTTTTGGAGCAGTCCTTGACTTACCTAGTTTTCCATTGAAGTTGATCTTTATGTTGCACCTTTGGGGTCTTATGATGTAATCATAGGTGTTAATTGGTTAGCTAAACATAAAGAAAAAGTGGACTATTTTGAAAAACATATTAGTTGTTTAGATGACCTACAAAAAACAACAAAGAGATTCAGGTGTGAAACGTGAGATTTCTGTTAGGAAACTATCAACTATGCAACTTAAAAAGGCCAAAAATAAAGGTTGTACCTTATATGTAGTAAATATTTTAGAATCTACTAAGGAGAACAACGATGTCATGGAATGATATCCACTATTACGAAACTACAATGATGTGTTTCTAAAAGAGTTACTAGGTCTTCCACCCAAAAGGGAATTTGACTTCACAATTGAAATCAAGCCTAGAACCGAGCCTATTTCTAAGGCACCATATCGAATGACTACTATAGAATTAGTAGAGCTTAAGGCACAATTGCAAGAACTTTTTCTAAAGGTTTGATTAGACCGAGTGTTTCACCTTGGGAGCACTGGTAATTTTTGTGAAAAAGAAAGATGGAACACTTAGATTGTGCATTGATTACAGAATGTTAAACAAAGAAACAATCAAGAATAGATATCCACTCCCTAGAATTGATGATCTATTTGATCAGATGCATGGAGCATCGGTATATTCTAAGATAGATCTTCATCTGATATCATCAATTATGGATTAAGGATGAGGACATTCATAAAACAACTTTTAGAACAAGGTATGGACATTATGAGTTCACATTTTTACCTTTTGGATTAACAAATGCACTTGTAACTTTTATGAATTTAATGAATAATATCTTTCAAGAATACTTGGACAAATTTGTGCTTGTATTCTTGGATGACATTCTCATATATTCTAAAATTATTGAGGAACACCATGAGCATTTGAAGATAGTTTTGGAAATTTTGAGAAAGAGATGGTTATATGGTAAGCTATCTAAATGTTCTTTCTATGACACAAAAGTGCACTATTTGGGTCATGTTATAAGTAAGAATGGAATTGTTGTAGATCCTTCTAAAATTGTAGCTATAACTGAGTGGCCTGCACTAAAGAATGTACATGAAGTTAGAAGCTTCATGGGTCTTGTTGCTGTTACTATAGAAAATTTGTAAAAGATTTTTCTAAAGTGGCTGCACCAATAACTTCATTACAGAAAAAGGATAAGAAGTTTGTTTGGAATGAGAAATGTGAATCTGCATTTAGAACTTTGAAGGATCTAGTTAACATCAGCACCTATTCTAGTGGTACCAGACCCTAATGGAGACTTTACTATTGTAATGGATGCATCTAGGGAAGGTCTAGGAGGTATTTTGTTACAAAATGATCATGTCATAGCTTACAAAAGTAGAAAACTAAAGTTACATGAGTTGAATTATGCTCCACATGATTTAGAGCTTGCCATTGTTCATGCACTACAAGTTTGGAGGCATTATCTACTTGGTAAACCTTTTGAATTAAAAACTGATCATCTTGGGCTGAAGTATATTTTCACTCAGCCAAATCTAAATGCAAGACAACGAAGATGGTTAGAGTTTTTGTCTCAATATGATTTTGACATAAATTACATCAAAGGTAAGGAAAATAGAGTAGTTGATGCTCTAAGTCGTAGGAAGCACATTTATGCTCTTATAACATTGAGAACTCAGTTTAAGGATGAAGTAAAAAGTGTTATGGAATCTGATTCTTACTTTTAGCAAGTAAAAATAGTGCTTGCTGCAGATCCAAATGATGTGAGATATAAAGGTTTTCACTTTGACAATGAAGGAATCTTAAGATTTGAAAATAAAGTATACATACCTTCACTAAATGATTTAAGAAAGAAATTGTTAGCAGAATTTCACAATTCACCTTTCTCTGGACACCCAGGTATTACAAAGATGCTTGCTGATATAAGACAACAATATTTCTGAAAGGGATGAAAAAGGATGTTATTGATTTTGTGACACATTGTTTGGAATGTCAACGTGTTAAAGCTGAACATATGCATCCAAATTTAGTTTATTGTATCCTCATAGCATACCACAATACAAATGGCAAGTAATAAGCATGGATTTTGTACAAGGGTTGCCTATGTCAAGAAATAAACATGATGTTATTTTGGTAGTTGTTGATAAACTAACAAAAGTAGCACATTTTATTGTTGGTAATCTGAAGGATGATTCTCTGTTTTGGCAAAGAGGTTTGTACATGAAATTTTCAGATTACATGGAGTACCTAAATTAATCATATCTGATAGAGATCCTAGAATGAATTCAAGGTTTTGGAAAACACTTAATGCAGCTCTAGGAACTAAGCTGAATTTTAGTTCGCGTATCATCCGGAAATGGATGGACAGACTGAAAAGAGTTAATCAAGTTTTAGAGGATATGTTATGAATGTATTGTATGGATCAACAATATAAATGGGAAGAGTACCTTCCACTAGTTGAGTTTTCTTACAATAACACATATCATGCCTCTCTTAAGATGGCACCTTTCAAAGCATTATACGGAAGAAAATGTAAACCCCATTAGTTGGGACAACATTGAGGATAGAGAGGTAATTGGACCTGAAATCCTTACGAAATGGAACAACAAGTTAAAATGATTCATGAACACTTGAAAGAAGCAGTAGATAGGAAAAAGAGTTATGCTTGATTTAAAGTGGGTTGATAGGAAATTTGAACTTGGTGAGAAGGTCTTTCTTTGGGTTAAACCGAAAAAGAGTTCTATAAACTTTTGGCAAGGCTGCCAAGTTATCACCTCATTATGTGGGACCTTTTGAAATAGTTGAAGTAATCAACCCTATAGCTTACCATTTAGCATTACCTCCTACTTTGTCATGAATGCATGATGTTTTCCATATTTCTTTGCTTAAGAAATACGTTTCAGATTTATCACATGTGTTAAATTGGAATTCCTTGTAGGTCCAAGACCCATGAATAATCATGGTTAAACCCATATGAGTGCTGAAAATCACCAGTTGCATTTAAGAAATCATGAAATAAGTCAATGTAAGGTCCAGTGGGACCAGTTTAATGAAGAAAGTATAACCTGGGAAAATAGGAAGATATGAAAACTACTTTTCCATATTTATTTGAACAAAATTGATTCTGATGACTGATAAAAATTTGTGATTTTATCTTTATATGACAATAAGTCTTCCATTTTTGGGTAGATAACTATTTATTTTAAATAAACAACTATGTGAATGCTGATTTTTAGAACTTTAAAATTATGATATTGTTGCAAACATATGATAAGAAAGTGAATAAATTGATTGTCCTTAATGCAAATGGTCAAAATAAGATAATCATCGGGATGATGATTCTTTTTAGGAGGGAAGTATGTAACACCTTTGACAAACTGTTATATTTCTCTTTTGCATTGCAAGTGTTGACATGTGATTTTCTTGAATGAGGTGTGTTCCTTTGATTGTTGAAGATCATGCTTTCCATGGATAAATCATTTCTACTCTTGGATTCATTAGACTGAAATGATATGGTTTGCAAAGAATCCATTTTCACATTTGGTAATAATGGTTGCAAACTTATCTCTATTAACTGACTCATCCTTGGATCAATTCCATTGATCCAAGGAATGTTTTAAATCTCCTTACCTAGTCTGAATGGTAAACTGACATTCAGAGGTTGAGAGACGTAACAATGAAATTTTGTATGTTTACAAATTCTTTATTGTCTTGTAAGATCATGCTGCATTCTATGTTGTATGTTTTGTGCTCGGATCTTCTTGATTGATCTCAATGGGATGCTTATGGTGTTAAGTGAAATGAGGCCTACTTCAGGACTATTGAGGAAAAATCTAAGTCCTAGACCTAAGAAATCTATCCTAACGGGATTCTAAACTAAGGTATTATACCTACTTGCTACCTATATCTATTTTGTTGGGATGGCATCCTAACCTAAGTTGTTGTACTAAATTGGGGGGGAACCACCTAAGGTGATGCTAGGTATTTTCTAATCTAATACCTAATACTATATGGTTGTGAGTTATGACCTAACCTAAGGTGGCAATTACTTATTGAAATGTTTTTAAACCTAAGGTTATTATTTCTAAACTAGCCTAAGGTCTTATCCTAAGCTAATGGTACCTATCCTAAACTAATGAAGTGTGGAAAGGGGACCTAAGGGTCATATGGAAAATGGGAGGCTAGGTGGTGGTTCCTAAGCTATTTATGAGATTTGATTTTTGTATTAAATGCCAATGAACTGCCAGATTAGGTGGAAGCATGAAAAGTTTGGTGGAACTTACGTGGAGTCTTCACTAAAGTTATCAATGCATGCAAAAGTTGAATTAGGATTCACCAATTCTAGATGGCGGTGGCATGGAGAGATAGGTGGGAATTTTGGAATCAATGGCATTAATGAATCTCAATTTTTGTGAGCAAACCATCTTGGAAACAATGTGGGTGGATTTGTTGGGGGTTGTTTGGTCTTGCATGCTTTGTGATTTTTTCTCTGCATGGAGCTATCTGGTTCTTCAACCAGCAGTTTGATTTTCACTTTGTGGCTATTTTTGGTTTCCCTGGTCTATTTTTGATTCAAGGAAAGTATATGAGGCATTGGGGAAAGAGATGTTTTGTTGTTGATCTTTCTTGGAGGAGAAGAAGAGTTGGAAGCTCAGCGGTGAAGTCTCCTTTGAATTGGTAGAAGCACTATCAGGCATGATAGGCTCTACCCATTAAGATTTCTTGCTTTTCTCTAAATGTTTCATTAAAATAACTCTCTCTCTTGAGATATATGGTTATCTATTTTGTCTGGTTATTTACTTTCATGTTGATGGAATCTCTATGATTTTTGGATATGAATCCATTGCATGATAATATTAGTTTTTGGATGTTTTCTCTCTGAGTAAGTTCAATGGTGAAATGCATATAGAACTTTTGAGAGCTTTTGTGTTTTGATTAGAACTTGCATTCTGGACTGTCTTCTCGAAAAAGAGCTTGAGTAAATGGTTTTTGGTTTGAGTTTTGGAACTCGAAATCTCGTTTGAAATTGAGTTTGAAAAGTTGTATTATTTCTCTTCGGTCTATATGGATATATATATTAAATGTATTCTAAGAACTCAAACTTGCATGTGGAATCATGTTATGGAGGTCTTGTTTCCCTCTGTTCTGGGTAACCTACGTTATTTCAACTTACTGTCTTTGAATGTTTTGAAAGATGGGTGCATGACCTTTTATAAAATTGTATCTTGTTTGTGAGGATATAATACTTGTTTTGTATTGGAATGAATTCAATATAGTACTTTTTAATTTTTGAATTATTTGTATATACTTTGTTCTTCTTATGAGCTCAAACTTTATGTTTTATTTTTAGATGGAGTATGAAAGTTATTGTAGTTGGAATCTCTATTACAGTTTGAATTCATGTGGGAATAGAAAAAATGTTTGACTTTAAACTTAGTGTTGGGTTTTTGTATTCTCTATCAGATCCTTTTTAATGGATTTCTAGGTTTTAAAAAAAAAAAGAGTTGAATACTCTTTTAAACTATATCTTGTTTTGTGAAGATTTAGTACTTCTTTTGGGATTGTATTGTATACTTTACTCTACAGTATGAACTTGAACTTGTGTTAAAACAAATATGAATGGATGAATGTGGATTATGGCATTGTATGCATCCTAGATTTCTATTTGTATATGAACTAGGTTAGTATTGGTATTTGATGTTATTGATACGGTTTGAGTTCGTAAGGAAAATAGAAGTAATGTTTTCTTTAAACTTCACGTTTGGTTTTGTATTCTCTTTTGGAAATTTTCAAAAGAACTTATAGGTTTTAAATGGGATTTGGAATTCAATTGATAAAACAATGGTGAATGAATTCTAGGTTCGGATCCTTTCTATTGAGTTTCCTTTAACTTTTGGGAAGTTAAGTTCTGTTTTCTCAACTACTCTATAGATCGACTCTCTCCCATGTTGTTAGAGTGTTTACCATCCTAGGCCTGTTCAAATTCTTGAGTTTGGCTCTCTACCCTTTTGATCTTGGATGAGGTAATGAGAACTCACTCTCTAGAACCGAAACTTCTTTGTGGTTGTTTAATTAAACTTGTTGCTAGTTGAGTGGAAAGTTCTTGGGAATAGTAGAATGTTCAGGAAACTTTTGGGACTGTCATTTTTGGTACAGGGGAAAACCAAACCATCCCCATTTGATCTTTCTTGATCTCGGCTAATTTGTATAGAATCAATTGTCATGTCGATTTAGGGAAGTGTACACATGAGTCTATGTCTGTATGAAAAGGAAAACATAATCATTTCTAGTCTGACTATTTTGAATGAATGAGTCATGCATCATTAGGATATTGTTTTCTAGATGGACTCCTCTCTATGCACTCAATAATAAATATGAACCTTCCTGGATGGACATGAGTAAGAAATAATCCTTTTGTAAGTCTTGCTTTGATTTATGGAACGTATGGTTTCAGATCACTGAATGATATCTCCAATAATGTAGAATAATACATAAGGCTTGCAAGTAGGATGATGACTATTTTGTTTCTCTCCCTTCTCGGATTGGTTTGGGATTCTTGTTATCGGTGTTGTCTCTTAAATGGTGAATCCTTTTATTGGTTTCCTTGATTGATACAGTTATATAGGTAATCGGTTATGTACTTTCTGAACCTGATTTCTATCTCTTAGATGAATGGTGAATTGTGGATAGTCCGTATTGATTCTTCTTCTTATTTATTTAAGTTGTAGGATGAATCATCCTAAATATGTACTATGCTGAAATGAACTTGTCTGTACATGATTTCTAGAAACTTGGTAAAATGACAATAAGGTTTTTGATTCTAAAAGTAACTCTTTTTGTTACATAGTAAAGTTAAATTTTGTATTTCAAATTCAGAAAGAATTATGAAATGATTAAATGACAAGGGTTGTTGTTTGATATAAATAAGTAATTGTTTGGGACAATACTTACCTGGTATAATGCAGTAGTTGTTGATTATATTATGATCTTTTCTTAAAAGTGAATTCTGATTTATTATTTGTACTTCTTTTATGGTTGTTATTACTTATGCTTATTTGTATGATACATTAATTGTTTCATTAAAGCAAGAGTTGTTTTAATGGAACAATTAGTGGAATGCACTTCATTTTAATGCTTAGTGCTTATCATGCTTAGTTCAATGAACTGACCCATGTGCTAGCAAATTTTTGAGATGGACTTCGTAAGTGATAAAAGAAGGCAAAAAAATTTATGATGTATTGGCTGATGTAAAGTCTGGCTCTTTTGTAAAGAATTCCGATTCATTCATGAGTTGTATTGAAAAAGAAAAGTTGTATTCTTCTATGATCTTAATGTTGTTTGACATGCAGTATGCCTAAATGCATAGTCTTGTAAAGTGTATATTTTTATCATGATGAATTGAAAGGTTTGGAGACTGACTCCAAATTGTTGTGTGAATTCTCTTGTACTTTTTATGAAGGAAATTAGAATTTATCTTGTTGATATTCTTCATAACTGTTTGTATACTTATTATTGTTATCATTTAATAAGTTGGATTAAGGGAATAGTTCAATCTCCCTTACTAAGCTGCAACTTGCTAAGTTGCATAAGATGTCATTCTCTATCTAAACAATTATAGTATAATTATGGAATGTGTATTGGACATACAATTAAACTATATGAATTGTGAAAGATAAAAAGGGTATGATAACCCTAACATTTAATCATGTAGAGGAAGACTCTTCCTCTTTCAAAAGAATGTAAAACAAAAGGAATGGTGTTTATGATCATTAATCATTGTACTTCATTTCCATGAAGTCTACTCTAGCTGAACCTATGTGGACACTACACCATCTTGAACAATAAAGATATATTAAACTAACCTTATGATGTTTTCTTGTCCTATTTTTGGATAACTACTTGTTATGCCAAGTTAATGAACATAAAAGCAATCATGAGTTAATGAAGTTCTTAATATTAATCAAATTAATATGGAAGAAGAACTTAATGAATGTTGGAATTAGGGTTTTGCAAGGTTTCTAATCTAAATCTTAATCCAAATTTAATTATGAGTTAATGACCACCTAGGGGTATGTACATCATGATGAAGTAGTTCTAACGGATGTTGGCACATGCCAACTATAGGACTGTACCTTCAAGAAGACTAAGGGCTTCTCGAGGATATAGTGTTATAGTTGACATGTGGCAACACCCTTCCATATTTGTTCATCTAGATCTACACACATCTGGACTTGAACTTAGTTTCTCTCTAGGTCAAGTTAGTAGCATGATTAGAATAGGAAGTAGCTTTCTATGACTCAGGGTACCTAGGCACATTCGGTCGACTTAGGTCGGTCGAGTATGCCCATATACCCTAAGTCATCATGTGAGTGTCTCCCTATAACAAATTATGTCACTAACTTGGGTTAGGGTCAAACCTTGGGCAAGTGGACTGAAAAGTTAGTAAAGACCATTCTAGATAACAATAGAGTGAGGTGAAGGACATATTCCAAATTGATGAGTATGCCATCTAGGAATAGTAACATGAACAGTATGTTGGAAATCTTTGGCCAAAGTATCGCAAGTTGTTGGTTGTTGTCCTATGTCACCTAGTTTAAAGAAATGTGATGTCAAATGAATATTGGTAACAAATATTTAGATAGGTTCTTTAAACAAGATCACTTAGTACCCAAAATAGGGTAGGAAAACCAAGGATATGTAGTATACATCGGTATTCTATACTTGATGAAAAACATTAGAGATCGGTTAAAACCAAGTCATGAAATGAGAGATCGTAATTTACCGAGTCATTTACAACAGTATATGGTTATTTGTTATGAGATTGATTGGCATGGAATGTGTGTTCTAAATGATGTTTTATTTAGAACAGATAACATTGTGTACTATTGGCTACATGGGCCATGGAGTCACTTCTTTTAGGGGAATATAACCTCTTCCTAAAATCTTCTAGGTCGACAGATGCAAGGTTAGAATTTATAATTCTGTCTAGAGGGGAAATAAGATTGGAACTTGTTTTTAATGACAGTATATGAAACTTCATGATTCCAACACAATTTTACTCAAGCCTCTTCTTACTAAAAACTAGACCCTTTAAACTGCTCCTCAAAAGATCAAAAAAATATGGGAACTGATGTACTTACCTTTAATTTTTATTTTATTTCTTCTCATAAATTGGATGGAAAGTGTTATAACTAGATTATGATCCTTAAAGCTACCTCTTATTTCAAATTTCTTTCAATACCACTTGAATATCTTTCAAAACATCAAGTTTTTAAAGTACCAGATGGATATTTATAATAAGTTATCACATTAACTGCTCGTGGATTCATGCATTAATGTTGAAGATTGTGTTCGTGGGAAATTTTTGTAATTCTCATATTTTTCCTCCTTTTAACCATTGCAATATTTTCATGACCTATAGTCTACGTATCTCCATTACACGAGTCATCCACATTTATGGGCCTACTCTGTATGGCTAGTGCATTAATGAGCCATTTTTGGATGTTAATGGGCTTCAGATGAAATTTGAAAAATTATCTGCACACCACCTTTGTAACATACAAGATGTATTTCTTTATTTATTCCCATGTATGTCAAATTATTAGTCTATGTACCTAAGTTGTTGGGCCTTGGATTTTCATTTACCAATTTCATGTCTCAATTGAATTTATTCCATTTTTTTCTAGTTTCCTGACTTGTTTTTTTCACACATTGCTTCATAAGGATTCCGGGCCCAGGAATTCTCTTGTAATTTTTTCCTTATTATGTGCTCATCTATCCATAGAAATCTGATCCTTAGAGAATTTCATACTTTGGGATCGAAATGCATCATTTCATCATCAAAATTCTATCATATCCATTAGCGATACAAAGCTTCAAAGTTATCTTGGGAAAACAATTCTTGTGTCTCATTATTTTTTTAGGAACAAAAATACTCCCGACCTCGCTCGAGAATAAAATATGGGTAAACAATAATAAAATCTCTTCAAGGGATCCTCATTCAAAATCAAAATAAATCCCGAATGAGAAAAGAACAAAAATTAGATTCGGACTAGGATCAATGACACTGGACTATAAAAAGTTCATGGATTCAATAGGACCAAATATGGGTACCAACAACTTCTATCCCTTTTATCGTTTATCCATACTACACATTCCACAAGTTTGGTATTCAAGAATTTCTAAAATCATCTCAGCGTTCTAAGGTGTTGCTACAACTATGACACACTGAAGTTTCCTCATGTGTTATTTGTACTAGAATCATCTTTGTGTGAGGCTATAATTCATGTTCAATAATTTTATCTTCTCCTACCACAACACTACTTGGAACTTACTCTAAGGTGATCTCAAATCCTACTCCATCTTTAAAAACTTTGATCCCTTTTGAAATTTTTACTTCTCTTGGAATACCAAGATGTTGTTGAGGTAAAGAAGCATCTACAATAGGTTTTTCCTTAATGGGTGAAGCAACTAGAGCTGTTGGAACATCACGATGATTTCATAGGTACTTGGTTGCTCAACGAGTAGAGTTGTAGGAGAATGGGTGATAATAGATGAAAGAACATGGACATCAAGAACTAATGACTGTTTAGTGGTCTCTGCCTTCTCTAAATTAACCGACTCGAGACAACTTAGTTCAATTTCTTCTTTGAAGCTAGACTTGTTCCTCATCATCTTATTCTTACGACTGACCGAGTTTACGTGTCTAAATTTCATGGGGTGTTTCGACAAAAATTCCTTCCTTAGGTTTCTTGGGAGTGGATTCCATCATTTTCTCCTTTCCTTTGGATCCAAAAATAGATGTTGGAATAACCTGCAAGGGGGTAGTATGAAAAATAGGGCCCTCAACCATACTTCCTTGAAGCATTTCTCTAGTTCTTCTTGTTGTTTGAGGAAAGGAAGTTCCAGTTCTACTATCTTGAGCACTTACATCATCCATTACTAGCATGGATTCAAACTTCTTAAAAGGAATCTTAATCTTCTGTCTCCATGAAATATCCCTAGTGGCATAGAATTTCATTTATGGGGAAGAACATCATCAAGAAGCTTACTAGCCATATATTCTCTTAATACTGGGGTATTTTGGTAACTTACATCCACTCCCTTTGAGAATAACCACTTTAAGGAAATTTGGATGATGTTTTCGTATTTTTTCGTGATTATATTTTTCTCACTAGCCTTCTAATTGATTAGTGAAAAGGATAAGAGACAATATCATCCCAGATGTAATCTTCACTAATCACATTACCATCATCTTCTAACCCTTCGAATCTTGGATAACCCCAAAATCAATCATCTGGGACAATGTCATTCTTGAATGTTCTCTTCATCTAACTTCCCTCTCATCTTCAAAATTCATCTAGAAATCCTCGTAATGAGGTTTATGCTCTATCTGAGTGGGTGCAATACTGTGTAAAATATTCTTTATATCATAATGCTTCCTTTCCTCAAATTTATCCAACATGCATCTATTCATTTCTCCTTCAAATATATTTACTTTATGGATTTCTAGGTAAGTATAATTTCTGATGATCAAGGGAACTTGATAAGAGATGTTAGTTAGCTATTGGGATTTATATGGTGTATTGATAACAATTTCTGGACCAATTCCATCAGTGCCCACTTATCACTCACACATCTGGGGTGTAGATAGGGTTTTCCATTAAATCTGATAACCCTAATATATGAATAGTTTGTGAATTGCATGAAATAACACCCATATTGAGTAATAACTCTCTTGGCATCCTGAGAAAATATTTCACTCTCCCAATCAAGGTTGTACAAACAAATTATGGGTGCAAAGAAGTGATTAGCAATATTCATGTATTGTATTTCATAATTTTCTAGCTTTAGCTGATAGAAGACATCATACACCTTGGCACTACTAAGATCACCATCCATTATCAACTATGGAAAAACTTTATGAAAATAAATGTTATAAACCAAGTAAGAAGTCATGAAAAACTTTATCATACCAGAATTTTCTCCTCTCGTACTCTGAGTAACTCCCATCATTTGTTCATGAATGCGGTTACTTATTATCTTAGCCCAAGGAGAGGCATTTTTTTATGAGTATTACCTAAATAAAATGAAACATCCATTCCTTTAAAAATTCAATAGATTTTATACCCATTACTTGGTTCAACAATATAATCACATCTCTAACTTCCTCAATGAATTTAGTTATGTTCAACTTCTTTTTCATTATAGGAGCGGAAGTTCACAGATTGGTCAACCAATGAATATTCATAAACTTCATCCATTTCTTTGAATGTAAGTTCCAGTACTCCTGCACTAAATCTTTGGTAATAGCCCCTTCTTCCCTTGTGGGAGGAAAACCCAACATTCTATCAAACTCCTACTCCTAGAAAGATAAAACCAAATCCCCTTCCCATCCCAAACTTCTCTAGTTATAGGATTATAGTGTTGAGAACACACCCATACAAGCTTTGGGAATGACGAGGTAGAAGGGAAAGTAACAACAAGGTGAATAAAGATATTGGCTAAATGGGCCATGGAGTCACTTCTTTCAGGGGAATATAACCTCTTCCTAAAATATTCTAGGTTGACAGATGCAAGGTTAGAATTTGAAATTTTGTCTAGAGGGGTACTAAGGTTGGAATTTGTTTTTAATGACAGTATATGAAGCTTCATGATTCTAACACAAATTTACTCAAGGCTCTTCCTACTAGAAACTAGAGCCTTTAAATTTCTCCTCAAGAGATCACAAAAATATGGGAACTGATGTACTTACCTTTAACAAAACTTTGATTTCTTCTAAGAAACTGGATGAAAAGTGATATAACCAGATTATGATCCTTAAAGCTACCTCTTATCTAAAATTTCTTTCAATACCACTTGAATATATTTCAAAACATCAAACTTTTAAGTACTAGTAGGATATTTATAACAAGTTATCACATTAACTACTTGTGGATTCATGCATTAATGCTGAAGATTGTGTTCATGGGAATTTTTCGTAATTCTCATATTTTTCCTCTTTTTAACCATTGCAATATTTTTATGTCCTATCATCCATGTATCTCCATTACACGAGTCATCCACATTTATAGGCCTACTCCTGTATATCTAGTGCATTAATGAGCCCTTTTTGGATGTTAATGGGCTTCAGAGGAATTTTGAAAAATGATCCGCACACCACCTTTGTAACATACAAGATGCATTTCTTTTTTCATTCTCATGTATGTCATATTATTAGTCTATATACCTAAGTTGTTGGGCCTTGGATTTTCATTTACCAATTTCATGTCTCAATTGAATTTATTCCCTTTTTGTCCCGCTTCTGACTTGTTTTTTCACACATCACTTCATAAGGATTACTGGGCCCATGAATTAGCTTGTACTCTTGTCCTTGTTATGTGTTCATCTATCCAAAGAAATCTAATCCTTAGATAATTTCATACTTTGGGATCGAAATGCATCCTTTCATCATCTAAATTCTATCATATCCATTAGTGATACAAATCTTTAAAGCCATCTTGGGAAAACAATTCTTGTGTCTCATTATTTTGTTGGGAAAAAAATACTCCCTACCTCGCTTGGGAATACAAGATGGATAAACAATAATAAATTCTATTCAAGGGCTCCTCATTCAAAATACAAATAAATCCTAAATGAGAAAGGAACACAAATTAAATTCAGACTATGTTAAATGAAATGTACTATACAAAAGTGCCTAGATTTAATAGGACCAAATACGGTACCAAAAACTTCTATCCCTTCTATGGTTTATCCATACCGCATATTCGAGGAGTTTCCTAGGAATTATGTTTCATATTATAGATCATATTGACTACATATGAAGAAACTCAAAGCAAAATTCAAACATGACCAAAAATGGAAATCCACACAACCTTCTTTCGTAGCTTCATTATTTTGTTTTTATCACCATTTTTACTCACATATAAATAATACTTACTAAATTATCACCCACATGCACCAAGCCCAAGAACCTTCCCCAAGTGTTCCTAAGTGTTGAGCCTAATCTCCTCCATCACATCATTCTATGCCATCATCTTGTTCTCATCATTCCCCCTTGTCCCTCCCTCAATGATAGCCATTGTGATGTTATAATATAGATCTTTAATAAGATCAACAATTCCCTATTTTTTACATGGTCCTAAGTCCATCATGTTATCAACATCATCCAATATAACTTAAAAAAATCATGACTCATACTCACCAAAAAATCCTACATGATATCGCTAACATCATTGATAATGTATGCCAATCATTCACATGTCATCATTAAACCACTTTATCTTAGTTGATCTACTCTTATTATCTCCCATTTGGGTTTATCTATCTTGTTTGGTTTTATAAGTCCATTTATTCCTATCTTGGATACTTTAGTGTTTATTATTTATCCCCAACTTGGGTCTTTCTCTCCCACTCGGTTTTTATGGTCATGGCTTCATATCTTAGACAATTTAGTAATTATTAATTCCTCCCTCTTGGGTTTTATGGTCATGGATTAGTACTATAGATTCCATGGTCATCATTTTATTTTCATACCCAACTTCGGTTTATCTTTCATCATTTGGGATCACCCTATCATTGGTCCTTATCCCATTCAATCTTATATTCAATATCTACACTATCAATTTCAACACATTTTATAGTTTCATTTCTCTTAATCATAAATTTTCATACATTTGTGCATACATAAGAAAATGGAATAGTAAAAGTAATCATACATGAAAAACACATCATAACACTAAAAATTAATACCTCACACACACACAAATATATATATCAAAATGAATCGTTTTTATACATCCTCACATATGATCCATCTCTCACAATCCTATAATCAATCATCCCTCAAGATTCCCTCTCTCATATGAGTTCAATCGATGGTTTGATCTGATGAAGATCAAATCGCCATGTGTAGGGATCATGCCAAGGATGTGGCTCATAACCAATCCCATATTTCCTCTCCCTCTTCCCTGCCCACCACGAATGTCTAATGCTAAAATCTGAGTTGTATTCACTATTTGACATGTTTCCTCCCCTTTCATCATATAACATCACCTCCTAATCTTGTGTAAGTTTCTTCTATACCTAACAAAGTCCTTCCACCAAGTCTATCATATCTTCCATACTCACAAACACTAGATCATCCATATGTCTCTAAATATCACTAGCTACCTCTCCCACGAGTGTTAATGCACTCACTAAGTATACATCTAACATTGACACTTGATATACCATTATTTTCATATCTCAGAGACACCTATAATTTAACTTGACCAATTAAAATACTTAAATTATGCTAATTATACCCTTTCCCACAAATTGATGACATATCATAAATATAACACATTTTCTCTGCTATCATCATTAATTAATTACACCACATTAGTTAATTAACTATTATATCCATTAATCAGCTCCCTTTCTATCTAGATTAATTAATTATTCTTAATTAATTAATTATCTCTTCTATTTTATCAATAAATCATCATTTGTTTGATTAAAATCCTCTCATAACATACATCATGATAATTATTCCTTTAAAATCTTCTATAAGCTTGCACACCTATTAATTAATCACTTTGGTGAATTAATAAATCCACTCAATCACCATGGGTCACTAAAGGACAAAGTAAACTCTCCTAAGGTTTTCTCAACCCTTTCTAAACCTTCCTTATCTACAACTAACCCAACCTCTCTATTGTCTCACATGTAAATAGATGTAGAGATTCTTTTATCCATTGAGATATATAAGGATCCCTCCTCTTACATTTCTTCTTAAACCTTACATGTTTATAGCTAATCTATAGACATTTCATCTTATATCATCTTTCATTTGAGCTTATGACCTCATTATTGCATTTCATCTAGCCAATATTTTGGGTCATATGGAGATAATAAAAATGGTCTTGTAGCCATACTTTGATGAGCCTCGATTCCCAAACCCTTTATGATCAAACAATCAATTTTGATTGCCATGGATCTATCTAGGTTCATTTAGTATTTTGGTGATCTAAAGAGTATGTATTATAATGCTTAGCATATTAGTTCGATTTCTATTTCAAAGTTTTAATGCATAATGTTGGTATTTAGTCTTGTTTATCTCTTAGCATGATGGTGTTTGTGTAGTTAGTTCATGTTTTGAAACTACTAAGGTGTTAGTTTCAATTCCCTTTGCATATCTAACTAATACATTGATACAATATCTATCATGTCTAGGATGTCATCCAAGTTTTTATGATGTGATCCATCAATAATTACATGCCACTCAATTGTGGTTTACTTTGAAAAACACACAAACCACACATCCTACTATAAATATATTTAATATATACTCAAAACATCATGACATATGTGTATTCATTTTTACACCCATCAAAGAACAAGGAAACCCCATGGGCATCGGCCTATCACCCAACGGCACTTTGGGTGCTCACCTAAGGCACACACGGGCACCGAGTCTCTCCTTTATGTGAGTTTAGTGGGAAAAATCATCTATGACTGAAGTTTAAGAGATTTAAGAGGAAATAAGACATACAAGCACCATAGAGGTCAAAACGACTTCTAAATCCTTGTAGTCATTTTAGAAAGAAAAGTGCTTAACAAATTATAAAACTTACACCAAAACAAAAAGGAAGTTGTACAAGCATTCATACTTAGTTCGTAAACATAAATGAAAAAGAGCTATGAAGAAGGATGTATGCATCATAACCATTAATGTTCATATTCAAATAGACTGGTAACCTCATTATATTCATTAGGCCCATTAAAGAATGTCACAAAAGATCGGACCACGAGTCATGCATTATAAATGGATTCATATAGCTATGCTCTCAAAATAAAATTTATAACCCCCAAACCCTTGATACATCCTTTCCTATGCTTATTTATCCAAGCTAACAGAATCCTTGCAGTATATATGCAAAGCTCCACCCTCTATCCAGTTTCTTCTCTTTTACGCCTTTTACTTCTACAGGTGCTTGTATATATAGCCTTCTTGAACTACCAACTCATTATTCTACAGCCTCAGATTTGTCACCAAGTGTCTAAATATGGTCCTCCATGGCCACGTGCTCCTCTGGGCCTGATCTCACCACTCCTTATCGGGATGTCCTTCAGAAGCTTCTACCGCAGAGTATATTCCTTCCAGGCCACCCTGTCAGCCAAGCTGACACCTTATCCACTCGAGTCACGTTTTTCTCGTGTCCTACCCGATAGGTCAAAAATGGCTAAGTCTTGGATTCTAATCAATGAGCCCACATCTTGGGTTCTACCAAAACCATACTTGAACCCTTCCCTGTGCGCCTTATCTTGCACACTTTTTTCAACCTCACGTGCCTATGCGCCCTTTTTGGACTTAGTTGATATTTCAGGGGCCCAACATCACCCCACACTTTACCTATTCTCCGCCCTTGGAAAATTCCTCAAAGAATAAAGAATACACAAAGACTTAACGTCTTGGAAAAATAATAAAGGGGACAAATAATGGGAAAAGAAGGAAGAATGGGGAATGATGCTACTTAAAGTAATAAGAGAGGAAATTTCTTCTATAATTCAGCCTCCAGATTGTTCCAAGCATCAACCTCATTCTATTATCTCTAGAAAATATTGCCTACTAAGGTGCTCACCTGATAAAAACCTAGCCCATCCCTTTGTGTGCTCATGGTGTCAACAATTTTCTCTAACTCCTTTCTTATATCCTCTAATGCATCCATCCTTCGTGTAATGTGTAGGTATAGTTCATTTAGCCAATTTTTAATTGAGACCCATAAGGCCTCAATAGCTTCTGATTTATTTTCTATGTCATCAAGGATATTTTCTCACTCTACTCTATTCCCCTTGTTATTCTCCTGGAACTCTTTGAGTTCTACATCATCATTGGTGACCAGTATGCTTTCCACTTTATCTCTATCTATGCAGTTTTCATATGCAGCCTCGCGATTTGGAAGCAATATTTACATCAGCAAGGACCTTGCTATATTCAGCTATGAGCACCACGAATTTCAATTTATCCTCCTTTTATAAATGCGTGGCCACTTCTTTTGCAGATTCCAAGGTTAGTGGATGCCTCTCCATGGTGAGGATTCTTGTTAAGTCCTCCAGGAATTCCAAGGTAGATCCATACTTCTACGTAGGAGGCGTTAGGTCTAGATGCTTCAACACTATTGCATCTGTAATGGACTCCAACTTTTTATATACTTTGTGCACTCTAGCCTTCTCATCCTTTAACTCACGCTATAATTGGGTGTTGATCAACTCTTCTTGTTTCAAGCCCTTGGTTTTCTCAACCAGCTCCTCTTCCTTCTTTTCTATCTTTTCCTTTAGAAATCTTACTCTATAATTTCTTCTGAAGAGCCTAGCCTCATTTTTGACCATGAACTTGTTTAATGCATTACATAAATGCTCATCTGAGAGTTGTTGAGCATTTACCAAGGGGTTTTTTCCCTTAGAATTTGGTATTGGTATGATTTCCCCTTGGTATATTTCAAACTATGGCTCATCAATATGGGACTCAAATGCCCAAGAGAGCATCTTCCTTGTCCTAGGGTACACACCTCTTCATCAAATGATGGCATTTCTAGGAGCTCCTCTACTAGAACCATACTTTAGAACTGCATGTGTAACACTTTGTTGGGGTCATCAATATAACCCATCCTTGGCCTCTCCTCCTTCACACGCTTTCCTCTCGTGCATGTGCCCTTAGGAATATTTACATTTAAAGTGGGGCCTCCAATGCTTCCATGGTCCTTTTCTACACTCTCTTTCTTACCCTCATTCATCGCTAGATTAACACTGCATTCCAACTCCTCTTGAACCAAGGTCTCTATGAACTTCTCATCCTCTCTTTCCACCACTTTGTTTACCTCTTCACTCCCTTTTTCCCAGATGCCTTCCTTCTCATGGCTTCCCTTTCTCCGCATGAAGATGTACTCATTTTCTCTCCTTCTCCCTCCTTTGAGTCTTGTACATTGAACACGGGTTGTTCTTTGTTTACCTCAAGCGCATCTTCCTCATCATCATTCCTTTCACGTTGGTAGGTCCTTAAACTCTCGGTGTACTCGAAATCGACTCCTCCATCATATTTTACTTCTTCCTAACCGGGATTCCAGTGTAGGTGAATCTATCTCTTCTTCTTTTGATGACTCCTTATCTAATAACTTCTCTAGCTCTGGAGTCTTCTCTTTGACTATGGAATTTTTCTTGTGTGAATACATACTTGTTCTAGCGCTTGTCACAGGGGTACCTATTGCTTGTGTATCCACTACACTTGGTACTTTCTTCTTTGGTTATTTTTCCTCTGTTTGGGTGTAGGTATCTTCCTGCCATTTGGGTCCTTAGGTATGGACACCTCGTTCTCTAGATATGATCCCTTCTCAAATTTGGGTCTTATGTAGAGGTATACTCGCACCGCAAAACCCTCATGCAATGGGAAAAATCATGGGTTTAATAATTTAGACCTCATGCAACATGTACTTCTCCACACACGTGTGCTTGTTAGGGTAGACCAACCCTTTATGTATTTCTTTGTGGTCCCGATCTAGATTACCAAGCTCCAACTTCAACTTCTTGGACTCTTTGAACCTGTTCACTCCCACTTGGAAGTGTTGACATGTGAAGGAAAAAGGAAGCTTGCACCATGGGCTCCATGTCTCATCTATAAGTTTAAATTTGCCAAGGTAGAAATGTTGGTACAGAACAAACTCAACTTCTCCCTTGGTGGTCACTGGTAGTTGTTCAGGGATCTTCCATTCTGCCCCAAACACATTACTCAGGAATGTATACCACTTCTCTAGGTGTGCCTTGCATATGAATGTCATACTATCATAGGTGTACTTATAAAATCTCTTTACGGGTGAAGGTTCTTCGGTGGGGTACTCCCAAATAAATTTTTCTACTCGTGCATCGACACTCCAATCTCTGAGAACACAATGGTTAACAAGACATTACCAAAGAGGATTTTATCACCTTCCTATATGCTACTGACAATCTTATCCATGATGTATGTAGACAAGTTATAGATGGTGCCCTCTAAAATCCTCCTGCAAACATTTAGTCGGGAATTATTTACACCGGGTCCATCTCTCTTGGCCATTTAACTTTGTCACAAGGTGCATGACCATCTTCATCACCGAGTCCTTGATGTCCATGATATCAAAGTACCTTGACCCCTTTTTGTATGCATAAGCAGTGAAGGTTTCCTTAATTTCCTCCTTGTCACATAGGTCATCCTCTAAACTTTCTCCTTCATAGATGAGGCCTATGAAATGTGAAAAAATCTCACGAGTAATGTGCATCTTACACCCTACACAATGAAAGTAATATTCGTGCACGCGTGACATCATCCATTGATATACGTGCTCAGGCTTTCTAAAGTAGGGAAAATCAAAGAGTTGTAATAATCCTAACTTCTCCATTTTTACTGTGACCTTGTTGCTTTATAGATTGGTAGCCCCTCGGTGTTCTTTTATTCATCGGGTGAATTGGTGCTCAAATTAGTCTCACCCGCTTTTCACTGAAATTCCTAAGTTTGCGGCCTATGTCATGTTTTCTATCTCTGTATTGATGCATAAAAACTATTTCCTCAATTTGGTTTCCATGATCAGTCCCTTCCTTGGTCGAGGATCACTTAAAAATACATATTGTTTTTCGTTTCTCTTTCCATTTGAAAGAGTCTATAACTTGGGCATAAAACTTGGGTTTTTCCTTTCCTTCCATTTTCACATTCACGTTTTGTTGTCCCTATCATTTTTGTCCCAAATACCTATGGAAACATGATTAGATGTAGCTCAAAGGATCATATTTGAGCCTTATAACATTTCCAAATTCTCTGTCTGTGAAGAAAGATTCATTTCCGGGCTCAAATGGTGATTTTCTTACATTTTACAGGTTTGACGGTGTATGTTTCCTGGTCAAATTTACTTCTTAGAGTCATTGGAAATGTGGCCCTTTTTGGTTGGATGTGGCTCGGCAGGGCACTTTAAAACTCTAAGGCTTGCTTCAACCCAAAACTTGTCCACGTGGAGGAATGAAGCTCATTTGAAAATTCACCTTTTAGTTTGGCCTTAGAGTTACGCCGGGGGGACACGTGGAGGTCTCCGCTTCTTTTCCTAGACTTAAAAAAAAAATTCATGTAGCTGGCACAATTTTGGAAAACCATGGACACATGAAGGGTTGGCGTTCATTTGAGGGTCACCTTAGGGTCCCACCTTAACAATTGTGACAAGGATACATGTGGAGGCTTCTTTTGGCTCTGCTTTATACTTAAAATTTTCAAAGCAATTTTCTAAGGCCTGGGACATGTGGTGAGCCCATGCTTGTTTAGGGTCTCTACTCTTGGGAACCATCTCAAAGTTGTGCCATGAAGACACGTGGAGGCTTCCACTGGGTCTTCCCATACTTAGACTTTTCAAGTAACTTTCTAAAGTCTTGGGACACGTGGAGGGACCACACCTATTTGGGGACCGGCCCTAAGTTTTATTTTGAAGAAGTGCCAAGAGGAAACTTGGAGGATTCTGCTCACTCTGTCCTTTGCTTGGAATTTTCAATGGCCAAAGGAAACTGTCTCGGACCCTAGACACATGGCACCTTCTACTGAACCTTCATTTGTTTAACAAACTCTACCAGACTGAGACACATGTTGAGCTTGTGCTTGTTTGGGGTCTTTGCTTTTGGGGACCATCTCAAAATGCACCATTGAGACACGTGGAGGCTTCTGCTGGCTCCTTTTTACACTGAGGCTTTTCAAAGGCCAAAAGGTGTTTTTCTTGGGCCCAAGGCATGTGGAAGGCTGTGCTTGTTTGGGACTTGCCTCTGTGCTTCTCCTTTATAGTTGTGCCAAGGAAACACGTGGATGGCTATGATATAAAGTGGAAAAGGGCAGAATAAATGGTTGTGTATTACGTCTATTTTTTACCATTTTTGCTCCAAGACTCCTGAGAGACGTGAATACGCATTATTTTTCATCGTTCTTTGATGAAATTCCTTGTCATCTCTATCTATAAAGTGCCATTTGATGGATTTGGAACTTAATTTGTGAGTCCAAGGATTGTTAAGGTCAATATTTTGAAGTTGGAATTGCTCAAGAACTTGTAAAAATTGGAATTACTAGAGGCAATGGATGCGGGGCATATTTATAGAGGAAAGAGAGGGAAAAAGTATGAAATGATGAAATTACAGGTGCAAAAGATGAAAAAGGTGTTTATTACCTATCATATCTAGCTATTCAGAGTCTCCGAAAAATGATTAAAAGGGGGATTTCTTACATAACAGAATCAAAATGATTAGAAGGATTTCCAAGAAGTTGTGGCATGAAATCCTAGTCATTAGTCGAGGGCCCAAGAAACATGATCAGTTCACAATTGGTCCACCTGGCAGCTTTCAAATCAAATTTGTTAAAATGTCACTTTTTGAAGCAAATGGTTAACAAGAAAAGGTCCCTCAAATATTCTTTCTTTTTGGGGGAAAATTGAGTGAGTAAAATGTATAAATGCAATGAGAATACTCTTGCAAATGGTCGGAGTTTGAATTCTTAAGAGAAAATTTGAGAAAGCCATATTCTGAGAAACCCATCTGAGACACCTGGTTAATTTCCTTTGTGTTATATTTTCTATCATGTCAAGTTTATTACAGATGTATAGCCCTTTGACGAGCACCGAGATTACTCTAGAATCTTTCCCCTAACGATGAATTTAAGAAATTTTGAAATTAATTTACATCCATCTCTAGCAATTTGTGTCTGCGCTTTGTTTCGAATGTCTCAAATAGTTTCTTTTGTTGCTATTGCAATCTTACATTAAAATATTTGTGAAATCATACAAGGTCTCATCCCTGTGATAGTTTAATGGTATTTTCAATTTCATTTCAAGAAGAGCCTTCATCTTGGATGAGATAAAAAAATTTAAAATCAGTTCATTGTCATTTGTTGATAAAAAAATTATCAGTAACTCTTTGGGTGTACCTTAGGCATGATTGATCAAAGAATTTGGTGTTTAATTGAGTCTTTCAATTCGATCCTTCATGTTAGAGTCTCAAAGATTATATGAAAATGTGCTGATTTGGGCCTCCATTGAATCACACCTTCTGGTTAAAGGAATGTCTTAACTATTCTAAAGTATTCTGTTGTTGAGTTGTTCATTGTTGTGAAGTTCCTTCAAGATCTGGTATAATCAACTTTATCCTACTTCATCTCCCACCAAAATCATTCAAAACCATTGATCCATCCTAAAATACCCTTTTTTTCCCTGTATATCAACAAAGGAACAAAATCTACTTACTAAAATATGTAGAACACTCAGGATTTCTTAATGTCTTTAGTAACCTTAGCCTTGTGTTGAAAGTATCTCCATCGTTTAGAAGTGACAACTCTTAAGAGTTAAATTATGGAGTATTGACCATATTTTCCCAAGGTTTTCTTCATAAAATTTTTCCAAACAAAGGATATCTCCATCTCCTTCATCAAACAGAGGTTACACTAAGGGTCCTCTCACCCTAGTCGAAGAGGCACGGCCTAAAGTAGTGAGGATAGGTCAAATCCTCTTAAAGGTGCTATCCATCTCTCCACAAATATGAGTAACAAAGGGCCAGTTAGATCTCATCCTGGCTACAAAATGACATACACTATGATATATCTACCTCTAAGCTCCACGTCTAATCTATGTTGCTGCTCATCTTGAAAGGGAGAACAAATTTGAATACTAACACTCTTAGTGTCGTTTTCGGGGACTCTTTGAAGTATTTGAACAAAGGTGTACATGTACGGACCACAGTAATTATTTTTATAGATTTTAAAGTGCACGCACATTGCTAAAACATCATTATCTATTCAGATATGTAAGAATTGTTCAAAGTTGTGAGTTCTGAGTGTAATATTTCTAGCTTATACAATTATTACACTAAAGTTTATATCATCATTGATAAATTTGGGTAGAAGAAGAGTAGATCTTGTAAGCTTTTCCTGAATCTAGTAATCTTGTGAGACTTTTGATAGATATTTCATAGTGAATTTGCATAAACTAAGGTGAAAAGCCTTAGTGGCGACTCCGTGTTGTTTAAATTCTTTATAAATAACGAGTGTCTTAACATATATCAAGTAAGATTTGTCACACTGAAATCTACAAATATGGAAGGAATAAGATATGTCTTCACCGAGACCCTAGTAGAAGGTTGTTTCAAGAATTAAGAAAGTCTAATTCGAAGGAAGAAGAATTTGGAAGGTTGTTGGAGATCAAGAATCAAGAAAAGAGATCTCCATTGGTGAAACCGATCAAAGCATGTGATTGAAGATTGCAATACTTCCTTTAGTGCTTATAAATCAGGGCAGTCTCTTTGTAAATATGAATTCTCTAATTGGAGAGGGTCCTTCTTTTGTATTTGAAAGATTTGTATCTCATTTTGTCCCTATATTCTCCAAAGCTAATAGGATTTTCCAAGAGACAGAGCCTTTAAAGGGCATTCATTCTGAAAATTGCATCCCTATACCACACAAACTCCTCACTCCTCATCATTCTATCTCTCCTGTAAGATCACCTCCTCAAAATAATATGGCTCAGCCTCCACCTAGAACTCCATTTGTTGTTAATACTTTTGGTCCCCTCGCTTTTAGAGGTATATGGTGGCTATCCAAATGCTAAGCCACAAGATGTAAGAAGCAGTTGCCTAAGTTTCAAGGAAATAATGCAATAATTGGTGATCATCACTTGAAACTATTTGTAAATATTATGGAGGAATTTGAAATAGATTTTGATGATGTATACATTAAATTATTTACTCATACTCTAGAAGAAGATGCAAGGGACTAATATAAATCTCTGTCAGACAATTTCATTGACTTCGAATAGAGACAAAGAATGATTTTAGAATGTATTATGGTGATAAAATAGACCCTAAATTTCTTTTATCGAGTTTTAAAAATATAAAAATAATCCTAATGAATAAGTGCATGATTTCAATACTAGATTTAACAAAAATTGAGAAGACTACCTGTTAATTTGAGGCCATGCAATGAATCATATCGATAAAGTATTCGATGCATTTGATAAGAAAGTTTCTTAATATTTGCGGGATAAGAACCACCGGGACTTTGAGGAGGGACTTTACTATGGCTCTGTAAATTGAGAACAACATTAAAGTAGTTGGAAAACCTCCTAAGAGGGAGGGTGTTAAACTGATCAACCCTGAGAAGCCTCAATCAAGTAAGGTTGTGGATCTTGAGGAAGTTGTAAGGAATTTGGCGGGGATGTCAAAGAAATCTCTTACAAGCTGGCCAAGGAAGAGAAAGTAATTGGACAAGGTTCTCAGGGTCAGCATAGGCAACAAGGACAAGACATACTTGTAAATCATCCTAGAAATGATTATAGGTTTGATGATAGAGGTAAAGGACCCATGAGAGCTAGAAAACCCCAAGGTAGGGAAAATATGTAACAAACCATTACACCAAAACCTCGAGGCATTAGTGAAATCCACACATGAGGATCATAACATCCCACCACGCTTCCGTAGCCCGGACCCTAGGCTATATTTGCACCCGTATAGCGGGACCCCACCCTGCCCTATACGAGCCCCAGGAGAACACTGCAATGCCGGCGTAGCTACCCGTGCCGAGACTCAAACTTGGGTGGTCGCTTTGATACCAAATGTAACAAACCATTACACCAAAACCTCGAGGCGTTAGTGAAATCCACACATAAGGATCATAACATCCCACCATGCTTCTGTAGCCCAAACCACTGGCTAGATGTGTGCCTATAAGCGGGACCCCACCCTAACCTATATGAGCCCCAAATGAACACTGCAATATTGGCATAGCTACCCGTGCTGAGACTCGAACCTGGGTGGTCGCTCTGATACCACTTGATAAGAACCTTGCATATAATAAATCAATAAATTGTAGAAGATAACACAACACAAGATATATGTGGGGCCAAGATACCCTAATAATCAATATATGTAGAATAATACCCTTAAGGTAGGGCAACACCATATAATTCTCCTTAAGGAAGGAGTAATGCCACAATCTCCCAAGATGAGAATCCACTTCAACGGGACACCTCCAATATACCTCTACCAAGTAGAAGACTCAACTCATACATCCCTTCCCCTTCATAATGATACTCACATCCTTTAAATAGGATGGGTAACACCTAATCCCAATGTAGGCCGACCCATTACCCAATATAATTAATTCCTATGTGATCCCATATAACTAACTAAGGGGATGTGTGCCACATGTCGGCATCTCCATCAACCCATATACATTATATTATCATATCCCATGTGAACCCATACATATAACTAAGGGGATGTGTGCCACATGTCGGCATCTCCATCAACCCATATATATTATATTATCATATCCCAAGGTACATAGCAAAATAGAGTAGTGCTTGATCCTCTAAATGCCGAGTTGTTGTTTTTGAAGAGACAACTCAAATGGATTGGTGTGAAAAATGATTCGTACCCAACCTGCCATGTGAAATAGATCAAAAAGTTGAATAAGATAATGATGATGACAACAACGATGATGTTGCATGCATGGTAGATCGCTCTACAAGCTCACAAAGAGGATAAACTTCAACTAAGGTAATAAGTGCAAGAATTGATGCAACTTTTGGGGGACTGCATTCACCGTGTACCTCTTCTTCCTCCCTCTCGGGATTTATAAATAGATATGGTACAAGAATTTTAACTTCCTAATAAATATTTTGAGTACCTAAGAGCTCTAATGATTAAGAAGTACGATGGAGGAATCCCATCGAAGAGGATAGACAAATACTAATGAATGTTTTTGTGGCCCAAGAAAAAGAGTATAACACAAGAAGTAAAGTCACAAAGGGGAAGCACCTCAAGCCAAACATAAAACCCTAGTTCTCACCAATGTCCCCGTTGATGCAAAATCACGGCACTTACGGATGCACATCGGGCTTCTAGGTTGATGTTCGGGCATCCAAGTGTGATTGCACAACATGGAAACCTCTCTCCAAGCATGGGACTTGTAAAGCCGAGAGAGGAATCTCTAGAGAAGGCTGGTTCCTGCTCCTAAACTACCTGCCACAAGCTATTCCAGTGCAGGCAAGCTAATCTAATCCTAATCTAACCATGCCAAGGAGACAGAGAGAGAGAGAGAAAGGAAAAAATAGCAAAAGCCTACACTAAAATGGTGATACACCAGAGAAGGAGAATGTTGGACATCTATCAAAATTGCCATGGGACAAAGAGAGGTGAGCAATGGGAAGGATGGACAGATGCATCATAGGCCCAAGGATAGATTTCACACAGAAAATGTCCCAAAACTCCATGAACACAGCTCCAAACCTGCAATGAACATTCAAACATGCACAGACACCTGCAATGAAGAGAGACAAGAAGAGGACACGAAAAAACGAGGAAGGATGGACAGGATGCATCACAAAACACGTTTTGTTGCTCCAGAAGTTTGCACAGAACATCATTCCATTAGTAAAAGGCAAAAACGCCATTACAGAGCAAGGGAGGAGGTTCGAACTCCATTTTCAACCCTAGAGAAGAAAAGAAGGGAGGGCCGAGTAGAAAGAATGAACAACTACTTTCTAAAATGAGCCAAATCTGGCTTTTACATTGCATGGGTCGAGCCCAGGGGACAGAAACGTGGGAAAACGTGTAAGCCCATTCCTCATTGAATACCAACGCATTAAAATGGCATAGGATACCTTACCAACCCATACCCTGCCATATTTGACCAATTTTGGAGGAGAATGTGACCCATTTGTATTAATTTGGCCGCTAAAATGTCACTTCTGTCCGTGCAGAAGAAGAATGCAACCCATTAGCATTAAAACGGGTTGTTGAAAAGTCGCTTCTGGCCATTACCACACGTCAGAGCCATTTCTTGATTTTCTCTCTTCAGACTGCACCAAAACTCGAGATTGATCCCAGAATCATGTAGAGCATCTCAACAGCTTTCCGTTGATATAAAGAACGTGGAAATCCGAGCTCTGGATCAAAAGATATGGCGATCTGAAGATTTAGGGCACGGAACAGATCAAAATGAATTTTAAAATGTTTTCCCGCTCTTCGCCATCTGGACGACACGTGGCACGTGCTGATTGGACGAGCAATTCTCTCTCCTCCGTCTTTCGCGGGCTTTCCTTTTGAAATTGCTTGTGGGCCCCTTAAACTTGGACACGTGGCGCCATTTCATTGGTTTGGTTCAGCGCTCGATAACTCGTCCCTTTGACCTTTTGACTTTTCTCTTGTGAGGACACGTGGCACCTTCTGATTGGTCCTCGGCTGATTCGGCTCCTTCGCGTACTTCGCCTCCATTTGTCCCGGATGTCCCATTTGATTTGGGGCCCTTTGTGCTCATTTCGGCCGGTTCGGGCATTTCGCGTCCATTTGTCCCGATGTCCCTTTTGACTTTGGACCCTCTCGGACTCATTTCGGCCGATTCGGCCGGTTCGGGCATTTTTGGCCCGCTTGTCCCACTTTGCTTCGGACTGACTTGACTCTTTTCGGCCGGTTCGGCCGGTTCGCGCCTCTTTGTCCCAATTGTCCCATTTGCGTCCCTCTCAGCAGTTAGCCAATTTTTTCTCGGTCGAACCGGCATTTCGCGCCCGCCGCGTACTTTTGTCCCAGATGTCCCTGTTGCTTTGCGGGCTGTTTGTGCTTACTTCGGCCGAGCCGGCCGTTCGGCCTTTTGTCCCAAATGTCCCGACTGCCCCTAGGACTAGGACTTAGTCATTTTTACGATTTTTTCCTGGATCAACCTACTTGCCTTCTGCAACCTCTTTTTGCATTTTCTCAGAGCTTGCTCTTTTCCTCTCAGACAGGGAACTTAGAAAATATTTGAGGGGACTCTAGCAACATGATTTTTGGCCCCAAATCAATCAATTTTCCTGGGACTTGAATATTCTGATGCATGTTATCAAAATTACCCAGGGGGGGTGAAATTTTGACAACAGTTTGGCGACTCAGCGGGGTCATCTGCCTGCTAGATGAATGATCAGTAGCCTGAAATATCCATTGGGCATGGAGTCATGAGTTGCAACCTGCAACTGATCTGAACTTTGAAAACCTCCCTCTGAGCCACTTGGAAACCCATTGAACCTGGAGTGTCTTCACCAAGATGCCACTGAAATGAACTGTGCAAGAGCAAAACCAGCAACACCAAAACTATGTACAAAACTGAAAATCATACATGCCCCAAATGGAACATGCAGAGTGTGCACAAGCACTTCTTCTGCTGAAAGCAAACCTAACTACTCTACTTTAACTGGAAGCAAAGGCAAGCTAAACAAACCTGCAACTCAAGTTGGTTGTGCAAAATAGCTCCCTTTCTTCAAAATTGGCAGCCATGCAACTGATTTGGCACTGATCATGGCTGTTTGGATGGATGGAAAATCAACAAGAAGCTGGTCTTCTATCCAAATCATCAAGGTATCAACTGAAAATAAATCCAATACCTCTTTTAGTTGCTCTGCATTTGGATTGGAGAGGTATGGCAGCTGATCCTTGGTACTTTTTAGCTCATCCTCATGCTCAGAAGCAAGCATGACTGGTTGTGGCTTCTCCTTTGGCTCCAATGAAGCCAAATACCTGATTGGGCAAGGTCTGATCCGTTTGATATGCCCATTGCTGTGATTTTCAACTCCGAGAATGGAGTCTTCTTGTAGACCCTCTTGAATGGATGATGTGGAAGAAATGGTGAAATTCTTCTGTCCTTTCTCTTCCTCCAATGAAGAACATGGAAGATTTAAATCTTCCAATTTTGGTTCCAAAGGGCTGCTATAAGATGCAGGCTGCTGCAAATGAATGCTCTTCTTCATGACAGCAGACTCTTGTGTTTGGAATGTGGATGATGAAAGAGAGAATGGTGAAAACTCAACCGGCTCTTCTTCATCAAAACAGTCCTCCAAATCTGACAGGTAAACTACCTCATTGCTGTGCTGCTGCTCGTATTCAACTTCCTCCGTGGTGTCCTCTTGATGTGCAACCTGACCACCATGGTTTGCTTCACTCTCCAATATTGAGTTTGAGAGATCAAACTCCTCTTCATTATTAGAACTTGAGAGAGGTGAAGTAGAAAGAAGAACTGAAGGTTCTCCTGTAGCCTGCTTTGTGCTCAAAGCCCTTGGATCTGCACTTTTCTCCTTCACAGCTAGATTGTGCTCCTCTTCTTTTGGATTTGGAGCAGCTTCTCCTTCCTCCAATGTTTGAAGGCAATCTTGCTCTTGGTTGAACTCTTCCTCCAGCATGAAGTTTGTCAAGTCAAACTCTTCAATCTGCTGCTCTAGAGGGCAAGTTGGGGCTGCAAGATCTTCTTCTTCAACAAAATCAGTCCTAACCACCATTTGTTCAACCTTGGCCTCTTCTGTAGGATTAACCATCAAGGGAATCTTTGTTATCCCAAATTTGGCAGCCCAAACCTTCAAGCTGTCTGTCATTTCTTTTCTTTTTGGCTCTTCCTCTTGTTGTCCTTGATGACTGATTTTTTCAATTTCTTCTTTCCCACATGGAATTGGGGATGCAAGAGGAGGGATAGGTTGAAACTCAACTGATTTGACAATTTTGTGTGGTGGTGGAGGCGGTGAAACCTCTTGTTTCTTTGGAGGAGGGGGTGTTTCTGTTGGCTCTTGTGGAGGGAATGACTGTTTGGAAGGGAAAAGGAAAGAAGAATCCAGATGAGATGGAAGACTGAGAGGTGGAGACATGGATTCAACATTTGGGATAGCAGATGGAGGTTTTGAAACTTGACACTGCTGAAATGATACAGATTGGGAAAGGGGAAAAGAAAAGGTATGAGATGATGTGCTTACCCGTTGACAAGGTTGCTGAATACTTCTCTCATACACCTCTATTTCTTCAATCCACTTTGCAAGCAAAGGCAGCGTTGCAATCATGAAGTCAAGTTTCTCCTGAGGGCTGTAATGCCTTGGAAAAGGTCCCACCCATGGACAGGGTGCTCCACAACCAATTCCAAAAGCTTTCATTTGTGCTTGAGCCCTGGACTGCACCATCCCCTCCTCCATTTTTTGGATTTTCTCCAACAGACCAGCATCTTCTTCTTCATTGTCTTCATTGCATGCGTACCCTTGCTCTTGGAAAGCTCCATAGCCAAACTGACTTTGGCACTGCTGTTCATATGAATATGCATGCTGATCTGGAGGATTTGTAAAACATGTTGGAAGTGGAAATACTGCTGTTGTTGTAAATGTGAGTTCCATGATGGAAATGAAGTCATGGTTGCACAACTTCATGGAATGGAAAAGAATGAAAGGGATGGAAAGAAGGATGAATGAAAAATGGATGGAAATGAATGGAAAGGAAGGTCTCAGAACTTCGAGAGATGGTTGTTGACCGGATGGAGTCACCGGATGTGTTTGAAAGTGCCTCCAAAGGCTGAAATCTTCACAGGAACACATCAACCTGCAAAAGATGAAGTGAAAGACCTCTAAGGTCCCACCGGGCGTGCCAAAACTGTTGATGCAAAATCACAGCACCCCACAGACACACATCGGGCTTCTAGGTTGATGTTCGGGCATCCAGTGTGATTACACAACATGGAAACCTCTCTCCAGCGTGGGACTGTAAAACCGAGAGAGGAATCTCCGAGAGAAGGCTGGTTCCTGCTCCTAAACTACCCGCCACAAGCTATTCCAGTGCAGGCAAGCTAATCTAATCCTAATCTAACCATGCCAAGGAGACAGAGAGAGAGAGAGAAAAGGAAAAACAACAAAAGCCTACACTAAAACGGTGATACACCAGAGAAGGAGAATGTTGGACATCTATCAAAACTGCCATGGGACAAAGAGAGGTGAGCAATGGGAAGGATGGACAGATGCATCACGAGGCCCAAGGATAGATTTCACCACGAAAAATGTCCCAAAACTCCATGAACACAGCTCCAAACCTGCAATGAACATTCAAACATGCACAGATACCTGCAATGAAGAGAGGCAAGAAGAGGACAAGCAAAAATGAGGAAGGATGGACAGATGCATCACAAAACACGTTTTGTTGCTCCAGAAGTTTGCACAGAACATCATTCCATTAGTAAAAGGCAAAAACGCCATTACAGAGCAAGGGAGGAGGTTCGAACTCCATTTTCAACCCTAGAGAAGAAAAGAAGGGAGGGCCGAGCAGAAAGAATGAACAACTACTTTCTAAAATGAGCCAAATCTGGCTTTTACATTGCATGGGTCGAGCCCAGGGGACAGAAACGTGGGAAAACGTGTAAGCCCATTCCTCATTGAATACCAACGCATTAAAATGGCATAGGATACCTTACCAACCCATACCCTGCCATATTTGACCGATTTTGGAGGAGAATGTGACCCATTTGTATTAATTTGGCCGCTAAAATGTCACTTACATGCATGCGGAAGAAGAATGCAACCCATTAGCATTAAAACGGGTTGTTGAAAAGTCGCTTCTGGCCATTACCACACGTCAGAGCCGTTTCTTGATTTTCTCTCTTTAGACTGCACCAAAACTCGAGATTGATCCCAGAATCATGTAGAGCATCTCAACATCTTTCCGTTGATATAAAGAACGTGGAAATCCGAGCTCTGGATCAAAAGATATGGCGATCCGAAGATTTAGGGCACGGAACAGATCAAAACGAATTTTAAAATGTTTTCCGCTCTTCGCCATCTAGACGACACGTGGCACGTGCTGATTGGACGAGCAATTCTCTCTCCTCCGTCTTTCATGGGCTTTCCTTTTGAAATTGCTTGTGGGCCCCTTAAACTTGGACACGTGGCGCCATTTCATTGGTTTGGTTCAGCGCTCGATAACTCGCCCCTTTGACCTTTTGAGTTTTCTCTTGTGAGGACACGTGGCACCTTTTGATTAGTCCTCGGCTGATTTGGCTCCTTGGCGTACTTCGCCTCCATTTGTCCGGATGTCCCATTTGATTTGGGGCCCTTTGTGCTCATTTCGGCCGGTTCGGGCATTTCGCGTCCATTTGTCCCGATGTCCCTTTTGACTTTGGACCCTCTGGACTCATTTCGGCCGATTCGGCCGATTCGGGCATTTTGGCCCGCTTGTCCCACTTTGCTTCGACTCGACTTGACTCTTTTCGGCCGGTTCGGCGGTTCGCGCCTCTTCGTCCCAATTGTCCCATTTCGTCCCTCTCGGCGGATTGGCCAATTTTTTTCTCGGTCGAACCGGCATTTCGCGCCCCGCCGCATACTTTTGTCCCGGATGTCCTCTTTGCTTTGCGGGCTGTTTGTGCTTACTTCGGCTAAGCCGGCCAGGTTCGGGCCTTTTTGTCCCAAATGTCCCGATCGCCCCTAGGACTAGGACTTAGTCATTTTACGATTTTTTCTGGATCAACCTACTTGCCTTCTGCAACCTCTTTTGTATTTTCTCGAGCTTGCTCTTTTCCTCTCGAGACAGGAACTTAGAAAATATTTGAGGGGACTCTAGCAACATGATTTTGGCCCCAAATCAATCAATTTTCCAGGGACTTGAATATTCGATGCATGTTATCAAAATTACCGAGGGGTGAAATTTTGACAACGAGTGCCAAAAGAGGCTCCAAAGAAATATGCATTTGACAAAGGCCTTATTATCTCGGTAGAACTGGTGTTCCCACCCATGCCCAAAATGTTAAAAATCTTGTGCCATTTGATGAGTTTGTCAACATTTATCCAAGTATTGTTTTGCCCAAATACATTCCCTATGACATGTCCCAAGTCTTGAGACAGATCAAGATTTCTATCCCAATTTTTGAATTGCTTAGGATTCCTAAGCACAAGAAGAAGGCCTTTGAGTATTTTGGGTTGGAAGAAGATAGGAGTCCCAAGGTAGAAATATAAATAATGTAAACATCCCTCCTTCAACCATTGTAGACCTAGAAAAACCACCAACATTAGAGGAGATAGGTGAACCACCTGAAGTCTACTTGGGGACATCTTTATTTGAGTCTCAATTGAATGTTGATCCATTTTTTACAACACTGATTATTAAAGACAAACTATTACACAATTGTATGTTTAAATCTGTAGCATCATGCAATGTTATGCCTCTAGAATTCATGAATGAATTGAACATTAAAGTGATAGTAGCTTATGGCAAGTGTATTGCAATGGATTCTAGAGAGGTCCCAGTTATAGGGTGTGTGAAAGGTTTGGTGGTACAACTTGTAGCTTATTTGGGTAAGAACCTGAAACTTGATGTTGTCATTGTTGATTGCCCTGCCAAATGGGGCATGTTGTTATCAAGAAAGTGGGTTACAAGTGTTGGTGGAAGTTTTCAAATGGATATGTCTTTTTCCACCATTCCAATTGAAGGTAGCCTTGTAAAGCTATACGGAGAAAAGAAAATGTTACACCTCATTGAAGATCCAAATAATGATTCTTATGAAGTGTTGTATGTTGACGTAGATGCTGATAATTTTTTTGGTTTGCTGATGGAAAAGAGCATAAGATTGATCAATGTAAATGTCTTGAACAAGTGGGTTTACCTTAGACCTTGTTATTTGATGGAGCCTGTTCCAAGTTTGGAAATGGTACTAGCATTGTTCTGATTTCTCCAGGCCAAGAAGAGTTTGTATTTTCTTTCAAACTTAACTTTGAATGCACTAACAACATTACTGAATATGAAGCATTGTTATTAGGCTTGAGAATTGCATGGAAATATGGTATAAAGGATATCATTGTCAAAGGGGATTCAAAATTGATTGTCAAAAAAATTAGAAAACTATATGCTACTAAAAATTAGAGAATGAAACAATACAAGCATGCAGTCTAGGATTTGATTGAAATGTTTGACTCTTTTAATATTGTGCACCATGATAGAAAGTTTAATGTTGTTGCAGACAAGTTAGCAGTGCTAGGATCTAGATTTGGGAATTGTATAGTGTCTCCATTTTGTGAGTATGATGTTGAAATACTAACAAGGCCATTTATCCCGATAACATTAAAAATTGAAAGTGTTTGATGATGATGCCCAGGATGAAATAGTTTCGTAGAACTAAGGCAAGTTTGTTGACCAAAATATAGATTGGGAATCAATGGTGTGTGTTGCTTACAGGAAAGGAAACTTTATTTGGAAAATACATCATCCAACCGAAGACAAACACGGTTCCTAGAGGTTTGGTGGCTCTTGAATCAAAATTTTATAATACTGATTGCATTATTAAAAGGAGTATGTTAGTTTCAAGAGATGTGGAAGAGCATGACCTGGCACAAAGGAAAAGCCATGTAAAATCTGGTTAGGAAGCAATCTCAGCAAGGAAGAAAAGTAGTCCTATATGCAATTGCTGAGGAAATATCAAGACTTCCTAGCTTGGTCTTACTCTGAGTTGAAGGCATATAGGGAATATTTGTTCCAACATGAGATTCCTCTTGAATCTAATGCCAAGCCTTTCAGGAAAAAATAGAGGCCTATCAATCCACTCCTTTATTTAAAGATGTAAGAAGAAATGAAGAAGTTGAGGGATGGAGGGTTCATTTAGCCCACAAGGTACTCATCTTGGGTTGCAAACCTAGTGCCTATCATAAAAAGAATGGTGATATAAGGTTGTGCGTAGACTTCAGGAACCTGAACAAAACATCATTGAAAGATAATTACCCTCTACCAAACATGAAGAATATGCTACGATTGGTAACTAGTTCTGAACTGTTATCCAATCTGGATGGTTTCTCTAGCTATAATCAAGTTGTTGTGAAGGAGTTAGAAAGAATAAAGAATACCTTTACCACTCCTTGGGGAACTTATGTCTATGTCAGGATGCCTTTTGGCTTAATGAATGCTAGAGAAAATTTCCAAAGAGCAATGGATGTAGCATTTTCTAGTTATATCAATGACTTCATTGTTGTTTATCAAGATGATGTAACTGTGTTTTCTAGAAAAAGAAATGATCACTTGCAACACTTGGAGAGAATGCTGATAAGGTGTAGAGAATATGACATATCATTAAATCCCAAGAAGTGACACTTTGGAGTGCAAAAGGAAAAGCTTCTTGGTCACATTGTATCAAAATAAGGGGTCATGATTGATCCAGAGAGAGTGGAGGCCATCAACAAGGTTCCAATTCCAAGAACTAAGAAGGGAATTCAATCCTTCTTTGGAAAAATAAAATTTATTAGAATATTTGTGTCTAACTTTGCTAAGCTGACCATCCCCATTACTAGTATGTTGAAGAAGGACCACGTTATCAAATGGGAAGAAGTTTCAATTTGAGCTTTCAATGGGATCAAAGAAGCATTAAATCATGCCCCTGTTTTGGTAGCCCCAAATTACAAAAATCCTTTTCAAGTGTTTCCTTTTTGCTTCATAAAACATCATTACATCTATTTTGTTACAGAAGGATGATGAAGGAGCTGAGAGAGAAATTTCATTTTTCAATAAGGCATTGCAAGGAGCTGAGTTGAAGTACACCATCATGGAGAAGCATGATGAAAGTAACAAAGTTTTTCAGACCCTACATCTTAAGCTCTAAAGTTTTTTTTATGTTCCCCACACCATGGTGAAAGACATCTTATCAGAGATGGAGGTCTCAAAAAAAAGATGTAGATGGGGGAACAAGTTATAGGACTATGACAGGGATATCCAAACCATGAAATTGGTAAGAGGTTTGGGCCTAGCTAAGCTTATGGCTAAGAACAACTTGAAAACTATTGAGGTGAATGAAGTAGAAGGAGAAAGGGTGGATGTCCTTGAAAAGTTGGTAAGTTTTGAATGGTACAAAGATATAATCTTTTATCTTAGACATCTATGCTGCCCTAAATATTTGAGTAAAAATCAGAAAAGAGCTCTTAAGTTAGCCTCTCAAAAGTATGTCATTACTGATTTTGGGTTAGCTTGGAAGAACCCGAGGGAGTTCTCTTGAGATGTATTACTGAAGATGAGGCCCCCAAAATAATTGCTGATCTCCATGGAGGAGTTTGTGGGGGACATTTTGCTTTGGAAGAGTTACAACACATAAAATCTTGAGGGTTGGTTATTGGTGGCCAACTATCTTCAAGGATACAACTCTATTGGTTAAGAAATGTGAAAGTTGCCAGCATTTTTCTAGAAGAATGAAAGGTTCAGGCTCTCTTCCTTTACAGCTTGTGTCAGTTGAAGCCCCATTAAGACAACAAGGAATGGATTTCATTGGGAAATTTCTGATCCTTCTAGTGCTGGTCATAAATGGATTATTTGTAGCCATGATTATTACAACATGCCAAGTTATCATGGAGTTCATGCTAAATCAAATAATATGTAGATTTGGAGTGCCAACTAAAATTGTTGCTTTATAATTCCATGAGTTTCAAAGCCAAACCTTTAGTGGAAATGTGCAAGGAGTATGGAATCAATTTGACATATGCTTCTAACTACAATCCCCAAGGAAATGGACAAGATGAGTCCAACAATAAAAACTTGTTGAAGATCATTTGAAGAACCTTGGAGCTGAACAAAAATAAGTGGGGTGAGCAACTGAAGTTTTTTGTTTGGAATGATAGAATCACTTTCAAAAGAGCTACTGGTAAGAGCCCATTTGAGTTGGTATATGGAACTCAAGATTTTTTGCCCCTTCATTTTCAATTGTATTCATTTCATTTCATTCAAAAAATTTAAGATCAAGAATTTAGTCCATATGATGCTCAAATCAATTAGATTATTGAGTTAGATGAAGAAAGAAGGGCATCCTATCAATGGCATGTGAAGTTCAGAGAAAAGTTGAAGAAGTTATTTGACAAAAAGGTGACTCCCAGAGCTTTCAACATTGGGGATCTTGTGCTTTTATGGGATAGTAGGCATGAAGATAAGGGAAAGCATGGTAAATTTGATGCATTGTGGATGGGCCCTTATTCCATTGATATTCGAATTGGTGAAAATACCTTCTTCCTAAAATACTTAGATGAGGAACTACATGAATTTCCTGTTAATGGAAAGCATTTGAAACATTTCCTTGATTGATTTCTTAGAATCAAGGTATACTCTATTGTGTAGTGTATAGTTTCCTTGTTTTCATTCTACTTTTGTGTTTTTGTTCATTCTGGTCCTTGGTGACCTAGTTTTGCTAGTTTCTCGGTTCACTTTTTGGAGGATGGTTATGGTTTCTCTGCTCTACAAGTTTATTCCCTGACTCCATTGCCCAATGGTCTGTTTATGGAACTTTTTCTATTATTTGTTCTTGTGGCACTCATAGGGAGTGCCCATCCCGAGTCAGAGCTGATGTTGGTGCTAAAATTAGTCTTGCCTCATTTGTCATTGAAATTCCTCAGTTTGCGGCCTCTATCATGTTTTCTATCTCCTGTATTGATGCATAAAAACTCTTTCCTCCATTTGGTTGCCGTGATCAGTCCTTTCCTTGGTTGAGGATCACTTAAAAGTCCAAAATTTAATTTTTGTTCCTCTATTCATGTGAAAGAGTCTATAATTTGGGTGTAAAACTTAGGTTTTTCCTTTCCTTCCATTCTCCATAGTCACGTTTTGTTTTCCCTATAATTTTTTTCCCAAATACCTTTAGAAACATGATTGGATGTAGCTCGGAGGATCATATTTGAACCTTATAACATTTCCAAATTCTCTGTCCATAAAGAAAGATTCATTTCTGGGCTCAAATGGTGATTTTTGTGCATTTTAAATTTTGACGGGTGTATGTTTCTTAGTCAAATTTACTTCTCAAAGATCGATGGAAATGTGGCCCTTTTTGGTTGGATGCACTCGTTGGGTACTTTAAAACTCTAAGGCTCACTTCACCAAAAAATTGTCCACATGGAGGAATGAAACTCATTTGAAAATTCACCTTTTGGTTTGGTCTTGGAGTATCACCGGGGGGACATGTGGAGGTTTCCGCTGCTTTACTTAGACTTAGACAAATTTTTCATGAAGCCAATACAATTTTGGTGGACCATGGACACGTGGAGGGTTGGTGCTCATTTGAGGATCTGCCTCAAGGTCCCACCTTAACAATTGTGATAGGGAGACATGTGGAGGCTTCGCCAACTCCGCTTTATACTTCAAATTTTCAAAGCAATTTTAGAAGGCCTTGGACTTATGGTGAGCCCATGCTTGATCAGGGTCTCTACTCTTGGGCACCATCTTGAAGTTGCGCCATGAGGACATGTGGAGGCTTTTTCTAGGTCTTCCCATACTTAGACTTTTCAAGCAACTTTCTAAAGGCCTGGGACACATGGAGGGACCGCACCTGTTTGGGGACTAGCCCCTAAGTTTGATTTTGAAGAAGCGCCATGAGGACACTTAAAGGATTCTGCTCACTCTACCCTTTGCTTGGAATTTTCAGTGGCAAAAGGAAACTATCTCAGACCCTAGACACATGGCACCTTTCACTTAACCTTCAACATTTTTAAGAAACTCTACCAGATTGAGACATGTGTTGAGCCCGCGTTTGTTTGGGTCTCTACTTTTAGGGACCATCTCAAAATGTGCCATTGAGACACATAGAAGCTTCCACTAGCTCCTTTTTACACTGATGCTTTTCAAAGGCCAAAAGGCATTTTTCTTGGGCCCAATGCACGTGGAAGGATCTTGCTTGTTTGGGAATTGCCTCTATGCCTCTCCTTTGTAGTTACACCAAGGAAACAGGGGACAACCATGATATAAAGTGGAAAAAGGGTAGAATCAATGATTAATGTGTATTGCATCTGTTTTTCTACCATTTTTGCTCCAAGACTCCTGGATATGTGAATACACACTATTTTTCATCGTTCTTTGATGAAATTCCTTGTCATCTCTATCTATAAAGTGCCATTTGATGGATTCAAAACTTAATTTGTGAGTCCAAGGATTGTTAAGGTCAATATTTTGAAGTTAGAATTGCTCAGGCACTTGCAAAAATGGGAATTACTAGAGGAGATGGATGTAGGGTAGAATTGCAAAGGAAAGAGAGGGAAAAGGATGAAATGATGAAAGTACAGGCGTAAAAGATGAAAAAGGTGTTGCCTCGAGAGCAAAAAGGATTACCTGTCATATCCAACTATGTAGAGTCTACGGAAAATGATTAAAAGGAGATTTCTCACATAACATAATCAAAATGATTAGAAGGATTACCAAAAAGTTATGGCATGGCATCCTAGTCATTAATCGAGTGCCCAAGAAATGTGATCAGTTCACAATTGGTCCACTTGACAGCTTTCGGATTTAAATTTGTTAAAATGTCCTTTACTGAAGAAAATGGTTAACAAGAAAAGGTCCCTCGAATATTATTTCTTTTTTAGGGGAAAATTGAGTGAGTAAAATGTATAAATGTAATGAGAATACTCTTGCAAATGGTCGGAGTTTGAATTCCTAAGAGAAAATTTGAGAAATTCGTATTCTGAGAAACCCATTTGAGATACCTGGTTAATTTCTTTTGTGTTATATTTTCTATCATGTCAAGTTGGTTACAAATGTATAGCCATTGATGAGCATTGAGATTTCTCTGGAAGCTTTCCCCTGCTGATGAATTTAAGCAATTTTGAAATTAATTTGTGTCCAATCTCTAGCAATTTGTGTCTTCCTTGTTTGAGATGTCTCGCAAATGTTTCTTTCATTCCTATTACAATATTACATTGAAATATTTTGAAATCACATAGGATCTCATCCCTGTGATAGTTTAATGGTATTTGCAATTTCATTTCAAGAAGAGCCTTCATCTTGGATGAGATAAACAAATTTAAAATCAATTCATTGTCATTTAATAAAAATTGTCTGTAAGTCTTTAGGTGTACCTTAGGCATGATTAATCAGAGACTTTGGTGTTTAATTGAGTCTTTCAATTCGATCCTTCATGTTAGAGTCTCAAATATTATGTGAAAATGTGCTGATCTGGGCCTCCATTAAAGCACACCTTTTGGTTGAAGGAATATCTTGACTGTTATGAAGTACTCTTTTGTTGAGTTGTTCATTGTTGTGAAGTCCCTTCAAATATATGGTATAATCAACTTTATCTTACTTCATCTCCCACCAAAATCATTTAAAAACCATTGATCCATCCTAAACTACCCCTATTTTGCCCTGTGTATCAACAAAGGAACAAAATCTACTTACTAAAATATGTAGAACACTCAGGATTTCTTAATGTCTTTAGTAACCTTAGCCTCATGTTGAAAGTATCTCCGTCGTTTATAAGTGACAAATCTTAAGAGTTAAATTATGGAGTATTGACCATATTTTCCCAAGGTTTTCTTCATAAAATTTGTCCAAACAAAGGATATCTCCATCTCCTTCATCAAAAAGAGGTTACACTAAGGGTCCTCTCACCTGGTTGAAGAGGCACGGCCTAAAGTAGTTAGGACAGGTCAAATCCTCTTAAAGGTTCTATCCATCTCTCCACAAATATGAGTAACAAAGGGCCAGTTAGATCTCATCCTCGGCTACAAAATGAAACACACTATGATCTATCTACCTCTAAGCTCCATGTCCAATCTATGTTGCTGCTTGGCTTGAAAGGGAGAAAAATTTGCATACTAATAGGCACACTAAATCTAGTGCCATTTCCTTCTCGATCATTCTCGAGTGATGATTGTAATCATTTACTAACATTTTTCTTAAATGGGACTCCCATACTCACCCAAGCAATACTCCATCTGGGTACTTCATTTCTGGATACCAATCTTCATTTGTACTCACTTAATGCAGTTTCTTGTTGCTTGATCTTCTGCCTTTGCCCTTTTCCTTCTTAGGTGTGCCAAGTAGTTTCTTGGGTGCCATTTTTATGTTAACACTTCAACTTCTTTCACTTACTATGTTTTACTACCCCTTTCCAAGTTTAGATCTCAAACTAGCAAAGAAACTCTTTTTCGGCCTCATGTGCCCTAGATACCAAACCTTAACTAGAATCTCTTTTCAGCAGAGATGACGCTTCTCCACAACTCTTCCCACTCCCATGACTCACTTACTTTCTATTTTTTAAATTCAAATTGGTCACTCAATCTTAAATTCTTGTAATTTTTCTTCGCATGGATCAACTTTGGAAACCCTAGTTTGTAAAATCTCTTATCTTCGTACTCACAGAGTGAATACTGAAATTTCTGAACCTCTATTTATATTTTATCCCATTTTAAGAATTAAATGCTACTTCACCTACCACCATACTTTTAAATTTTAACATGGATTTTTCAAAAAATCCCAACTTTTACACCCTAACTCACGCGTTCAACCTGCGAGACAATCTTCCAACCTCTTGGCGTACAACCAATCCATCTTGAGAGGAGACTCTTGTGCGCATGTCACCGGTGTGGAAGACACTTCTTCTATCATGATTTTCTATTTCTCCTACCTCATGTTGTTTTTGTGCTTCTTCCTCCTTTGTACATGGGATCTGAAAGTAGCCTTATCTTAACACCAACCATCCTTTTCCACCTTTTCTTTCATATAACTCTTTGAACAAGGCCACCAATCAAGCTTTCCAACATAATCCTTCTTGGCACTTTACCCATGCTTTCCTTCACATTACTCCACCCCACATTAAAATGATGGGTGGTCCTCTGCACATTTAAAATCCTAAAAAAGAAACAAGGTTACCAGCACCCGAGGTGCAAAACAAAACAACAACGTGAAAGGGAAACACAAGAAATGAAATACATAAAGGAAATTCTAAACTATCTGGTAAAACTACCTAATTTACAAACACCAAGAAGCCTTATTTATAATAGGACTTCATCCTACTCCCATTGAAGTGTCCAGACAATTTCGTCCCATCCAGCACTTGTAACTAGCATGCACTGAATCAAGGATGTACGAGATTATATAGGGACCTAACCAATGACCTTTAACTTCCTGGGGGTGGTGTAAAACTTTGAATCATACAAGAATAACACCATATTCCCAACCTCAAACTTCTTGTTCTTAATGTGGTGATTATGCCATGCCTTATGTTTTTATTTTTTAGTTGTCTTACTCCACCTAGCTAGTGACCATATTTCATCTAACTTCATCAATTCATAAATTCTCTCTTCCAAAGGTGCTTGTTCATCATCCAACCCCCTCGCATTTTATACATAGTGAAGGTGACATAAACTCAACTAGTAATATAGCCTCTACGCCAAACACCAACTAAAATGGTATGGCCTTATTCAACCTTTTGTAGGTTGTTATGTATGCCCAAAGAATGGATGATACTTTATCATCCCAATCCTACATACCAACATCATAGATCTTAGTCAATGTGTGACTAAGTATTTTGTTAAATGCCTCAGTAGTTCCATTTGCTTGAGGGTGATAGGGAGTAGTCTTGTGATGGGCCACCATGAATTTTGATAACAAAATCCTGACTATTTCGTTGAGAAAGTGTGTACCTCTATCACTTATCAAGCTCAATGGGCATCCATACCTATTGATTATGTTCTCCCATAAAAATCTAGCAGTTGTAGCTATTGTACAATCCTTATTGGGTGCTTCCTTTTCCCACCTCATCAAATAATTAGTGCAAGTAATGATATAGCGTGAACCAGTCCTTCACGCTGCTGGCAAGATTGGTCTGAAAAAGTCAATAGCCCATTTCTCAAACAGTTCCATACTTGGTATTGGTCGTAAGGGCATTTCATCCCTCTTTCCAAGTTTTCCAAGGCATTGAAAATGGTCATAGGACTTGCAAAACTCTATGCAATCTTTATAAATGGTCTCCCACCAAATCCCTACAAGTAGAATCTTCCACATGGTTTCATTTCCTACATAGTGTCCTCCTGCAATCTCACCATACACTTCTTCTATTATAGCAACGTGCTCATGCTTTAGCACGCATCGGTGCAGAACCTCATCATGGCCCATTTTGTACAGGTCTCCATTAATTAACAAGTAAGATTTGACACATATAGCTAACTTATTTTTCTCCAAGGCCTTCATCCCTTTCAACGCCACACCTTTCTTTAGAAATACTATAATTTCCTCCAAATCTGAGGGTGCACACCGCAACCTAAACGATTGCATGTCTAGCATAGTCTCTTTAATGCTCTGTGTACTCCCATTAATCAATTATTGACAAATGATCAGGTCCAAAATTACTCTTTCCAAGCTTCATAACTACCATGAACTCAAAATATTGAAATAATAGCACCCATGACATATGTGCCCTTGTAGGGCGAGCTTATTTACCAAATATTTTCCAATAGATCTTGTATGAACTTGTGAAGTGCATAGATCATTGAAAATTCTTCACACTCAATCATAGTGTAATTTTGTTTAACGGTGTCAACTTCTTGCTTGAAAATCATAGGGGGTGATCAACAATTCCCTCACTAGGCTATACAAATACTACCCAAATGATCATTCCTAGAGGCATCCACATGAACATGGAAGGTCTTATCCTAAGAAGGAAACATAATATAGGTGCGATGAAAAGCATGTCCTTCAATGTGTCGAATGCCTTATCTTTGTAGCTCTCCCCAATGAAAGGAACTTTTATGTCTAAGCAACACTTCCAAAGGCATGAAAATATTGGTGTACCCCTTAATTAATTTCCTATAATAACCGTATGCCCAAGAAATACATGCATTTTGCTTTAGCTAGTAGGCTCCCCTAATCCCACAATAACTGCAACCTTGGTAGGATCTACTAGCAAGCCCTCCTTACATATGATATGCCCTAATAACATTCCAAAGGGGGTAGAAAGACACACTTCTTAATGTTGAGGGATATCCTCAACTACTGACACCTCTCAAACATCAACCTCAAATTATCACAATGGTCTTTTACTAGCCCATACATTGTCTGATCATCCAGATAAACCTGAAGAAATTTATGGATGAAGTCCTGGAACACCTGTACCATTATGTGGGAGAAAACAATAGGCACATTCTTCAACCCAAAGGGCATGACCATGTATGCAAAACTTCCCCATTCAGTGGTGAAAGTTGTCTTCTCCTGGTCTTCCTTTGCAATCCAAACTTGGTGGTACCCCAAAAATCCATTCATAAAGGAATAGATTTCATGCCCAGTGACTCCCTCAAAAAAAAAATCAATGAAGGGGGTTGGAAAAGGATCGATGATATAAACTATGTTCATCTCCCTATAATCCACACAAATCCTAATCCACCCATCCTTCTTGATGCTGATTACCATTGGACTTATCCACTCTGATTCTTCAACAACTTCAATGATCCTAGATGCTATCATTTTTTCTATCTCTTCCTTTACCTTCACGCGTAAATTGGGATTCATCCGGTAGGGTCTCTTCTTAACTAGGTGTGCACCTTCCTTCAACTTTATCCTCATCTCCCCCAAGGAATGGTGGATGCCTTTGAGCTCATGATACTCGCATGGGAATAAATCCTTAAATTCACGTAAAAGATAAATGATCTTAGAGACTTCCTTCTCCGACCAATAATCTCTAATGATAGCTTCCTTGGGTTCTACCTCCGACCCAATATTAACCTTTTTGTCTTTAAAGGCTCATGATAGGTGCACATTCTTTCATCAACACTATCCATCACTTCACGCGAGCCTAGAGAATGGTTAACCTCCAAATTTTCCATCTCTTCACCATCTATGACATAGACCATCTTGCCTTTTTCTTTCTCTGTGCATGCACGCTCAAACTATATCTCTTTTGTGTCTTCTTCCTCAAAGTGCACCTCTAGGCTAGGTTCACCTAGCAACTCTAGTAGCCTATCTTCTTCTATGGCACTATCACCCATCATAAGGCACTTGATCTCCTGCAATTCCTTATCCACTGATGGTTTGGTGCTTTGATACTCAAATTCTTGGATGAGATCAGCTACTAGTTCTTTCCAATTCCCTATTTGGCGGCATGTCTCAGAGTGGATGTACCATGTGTGTGCACAACCTGCAGTGTAGAATATAGTTTTTGTACCTAGAGGGATGGTGGAAAAGCTTCCATGCCTCCTCTCCAGACCCTCTCACACACTAGGATGTGGAAAGAGGTGGGCCCCTTACCATTGTAGTCCTTGATGGTGGTGGGTACGTTGCTTCTAGAGAAACAAATAGAGAAGAAAATTATCACTTTGCGTCATTCCAAGAGATTATCCTGATGCGTTACCCACTAGCGTGTAACGGTTCCTAGTAGGACATAACTTAACATCCTTCTTCTTTTATTTTCCTCCTTCCACTGATCTTCCATCTTCTGTAAAAATACCTCAGGGGAGGCTCCTTCTGAGTACTTAGGTAGCTCCTTTCCTCCTAGGTGCTAGACTGTGTGCACCTTTGTCACCTTTTTCATTGATCCTCTTAAATTTCATCTGATCAACTCATAGGTTCCATGTGCCCAAATATCACATGTTATACTAGTGGTATCACTTATCGATGAGCATCCTAGAATTGGATAATTTCATCGATAGGATGAATTATCTCTGGATACCTAATTGAGCACACATATATTCTATCCAGGACCTCTTCTCCCAAAGGTTCATTATAGGGTGTTGAATTCCCATCATCCAAGGGTATGATGACCCATTCGTACTCATTTTCAAAGATTATGTGCCCCTTGTTGAACCGAAGATCTTCATTATTCTTATAACACCATGGGCACCTGAGTAGTGTTGGGAATTTGTCTTCCTCGGTGAGCGCTAAGACTTTGAAGTCTCGTAGTAAAATTTACTCCCGAATGGTGATAGTTGCATCCTTTAAGACAACGATGGGAATTTCCTTTTTTTTTTTTCCATATACAACACATTTGAAGATGGCTAAAATACATACCTCCCCATCTGATGCCACACATCCAAGGTGAGAACATTGACCTCCATGCTGTGTTAGTGAGAATATTACTAAGGAGTTATCCATCCACAACTACATTTTACGTGATCTCCCTATCATAGTTAAGGCTTTGTGAGGGGGAAATTTTGCATGCAATAATTACCTCTCGTACTCTTCTCCGGCATGTGGTACCTTCTCTCTCAGCCATGCTCCTAGCAAGGGAATAATATTATCCTACCTTAGCATTTTACATACCTCCTTGACCTCATCCAGGTCATCTCTTGGTGCCTCGACCTTCCTTTTTTCTCCTCCCACCTAAAGCTGCTCCTTTAGACATTGGATTTCTCCTTGTAAACTCCAAATGACATCCTTGGTATCTTGATATACCTCCTTTTGATGTGCGGGGCACAGGTACTTCTCATGTACAACTTATTCCCTTGAAACAAGGTTCTTACGCCTTGGTATTTCCTTTGTGAGTGTGGCCTCTTCTCTTGTTGTTACCATAATGATTCCAAACCCACATCACATGTCACCCTTGGCATCTATTATATGTCTATATTTTTATGCTTACCATTGTAATACCCTTGTCTTTCCAGTCTTTCTGATTTATGTGCTCGAATAACTTAGGGCACTCCTCATACTTGTGCTTCTTCCCACCATAAGCACTAGAATAGATTTGGGCACTCTCATTTATAATGATCTGTAGACCCACAATTAAAATAGGTTCCACATGGGAACTCACATCTTCCTCCTCCGAGCTACCACAACCATGTAATTCTCCATGAAATCCCCTTTCGTGTGTGCCTCCATATGTGTGCTCCTCGAATGGAAATCATCACCTTTAGAACTCCTGGAAATGGTGGTTTGGTGCACCTCGTGATCAATGGCCTTGTGGATCTGGTGAATAAGCCTACAATCCTTAGTATCATGGGTCGTAGAGGTGTAGATCTTACAATAGCAAGACACATTCTTCTGAATTACACGCTGTAACAAGGGACATCTACTTGCATCATGGTCCCCATGAAAAATTTCACAGTCTACTATCACGGTGTGTACTATCCTCCGGGGGAAACTATCCTTGACATGCCCCTCCACTTCACAATCTGTACACCATGTACCACTGTGAGTCTCATGGGATGAGTTTGCAGACAACTTCTCCAGTTACTTAGCCATAGCAGTAATTTGAGTCTTTAGGAATGGGCTAACACCGTATCAAAACTTACAACAACCTCGGTGTGTAGATCAGCTTCTAATGCCTTGTGTGGAGTCTCAGTGAAATTTTTATGAGATAAAGCTCTTCTAAATGGAGTTATCAACCCCCCAATCAACCATTGAGCATGTTGTGAAGGGTGAATGTCATAGGACAATTTTGACAGGAAGGTCTTGAACTATGCATCATACTCCTACACACTTCCACCATTCCCTATTGAATCTCCTTCAGGTCATTGATGCTATTTTGTTCAAACTTAGAGATTTGTAATTCTACCAATAATTCATTCTTTAAAGTAGTATAATCCACCACCATTTGATGTGGGTCATATTTCCTATACCAACTATGTGCACACCCTTGCAATGCCATTACAAACTGACTAGCCTTCCACTCTAGAGTTGTGATACCCTTCATGTGCCATAACATCTCACACTTTTGAACATGTTCTGTAGCATCTTCAATACCTCTGTAATCTAGAAAATGTAAAGACATCTCAAAGAATACTTGAGGGGGTGGTTGGGGCCTTTATCCTCTTGAGCTAGAGCCTTGGTTCCCTTTGGTGTTTCCTCTCCTGCCATATCAACTAGATCAACCATGTCCTATGCCTCCTGAGACACTAGATCATATAGATCCACTAGGTCCTATTCCTCCTAACCCATAAGATCCACCAGGTCCACTAGGTCATATAGTGGTCATGCTAAGGGTCCCCAAGGTTCCACTGAACTATGTGCTGATGATCTATGATAATGCCCCACTACCACTAGTCTAAACCGTGCCACTCCCAGACGTGAGACCGAAGGCTTGTTTACTTTCTCATTTTCCAAAAATTCCTTTGAATACTAAAATATGTGTAGCCATAGAAGAGGGAAATGAAAAGTTGTATCTCTGACAGCCACAAATCATCACTTCCACTGATACCAACTGGGTCAATGATACTCCTTCCATGATCTATAAAACCAAGCATCAGGGTTTGGTCACTAGGTGGGTTCGAGATACATGCTAACAAATCTTCCTCTCCATGTGATGAACTCTCATCAAAATCCAAAGGGTTTTCTCTCAAACGCTTTCCAAAATGGGGTAACATAGACTTCTCAGGTTCCATGTCCTTCACGTGAACCTCAACTCCTTCCCATAATATTTGCCTACATAGATCCATCACACTTACAACCTCGCATTGTCTAGCAATCTCCCTTTCATGTGCTTCACTATACTTGGGCCTCCTATCCTCCCTTTCTTTCTCTATCATAATATCTGCCATCTTCCTCGACCTAGCTTCCTCACCCAAAGGTGCTCGAAAGGGTTTAGCCGGCCATTGGAAATGCCTCTAAACTCATGGTCATGATTAAGATCTTCGTTTCCAAAGGAATAACATTCAAAAATGATCCTCTGGGCTCCCTCAAGAACTCAAACTCAACAACTTATAGACAAGAATATGTGGAAATATCATATTCCATAGTGTAGCTAGCCATCACTCCCTTCCACCAATGATCCATAGCATGAGTCCACATTAGGTCTGCATCTTGAAACAAATGGTATTCTTATTGGGTCCATGCGCGTGATCTATAATACCAACTTGATCTAAATGCATATGCTAAGATCCATCCATATAGTTCAAATGGGAAGCAATAGAAAAATTTTCATACAAATCATCGTAGAGGTTCTCTTCTACCCATCTACGTGTATCAAACTCGAGATCAAGTGTTGAATCTTTGAGAAATTTTATCCTCCATACTCTTAAAGCATGATTTAACACTTTCCAAAGTTAAATGCTCTATCATCACTCATTACATAAATCATGATGTATGCCATGTCCCACTACAACTTCAAAAATAGGTACCGGAAATAGAACCAAGATGTAGTCATTTTTACACCCATCAAAGAACAAGGAAACCTCATGCACATTAGCCTATCACCCAGTGGGAATTGGGCACTCACCCGAGGTAGGTGCGGCTCTTGAGTCTCTCCTTTATGTGATTTTAGTGGGAAACCTTATCTATGAACCGAGTTTAAGAGATTTGAGAGGAAATAAGACATACAAGCACCATAGAGCTCAAAATGGCTTTTAGATCCTTGCAGTCATTCTAGACAGAAAATTTCCTAACATATTATAGAACTTACACCAAAATAGAAAGGAATTTGTACAAGAATTCATACTTAGTTCATAAACATAAATGAAAAATAGCTATGAAGAAGGATGTATGCATCATAACCATTAATGTTCATATTCACATAAACCGATAACCTCATTACATTCACTAGGCCCATTACAAAATTTCACAGAAGAGAAGACCATAGTCATGCATTATAAGTAGATTCATATATCTAGGCTCTCAAAAGAAAATTATAACCCCAAACCCTTGATACATCCTTTCCTATGATTATTTACCCAAGCTAACATGGTCCTTGCAGTATTTCTATAGAGCTCCGCCCTCTATCCACTTTCTTCTTTTTTTCCCCCTTTTACTTCACTGTAGGTGCTTGTATATATAGCCTTCTGAACTACCAAATCATTCTTCTACAGCCTCAGATCTATTACCAAGTGTCTAAATTTGGTCCTCCATGGGCACATTCTCCTCCAGGCCTGAGCTCACCACTCCTTTCCATGATGTCCTTATAGAATCTTCTACTACAGAGTATATTCCTTCCAGTCACCCTATTACCGGGTTGTCACCTTATCCACTTAGGTCACATTTTTCTCGCGTCCTACTTGGTAGGTCAAAAATGGCTAAGTCCCAGATTCTCGCTTCACGAGCGCCTATCTTGGGTTCCACCAAAACCCTATTTGAACCCTTCCTTGTGCACTTTATCTTGTGTGCTTTTTTCAACCTCACGTGCCTATGTGCCCTTTTTGGACTTAGTTGATATTATAGGGGCCCAACAATATGATATCCAACAATTTAACTTTAGGGCTCATCTAGCTCATAAAGATACTCCAATATGATATCTCCACCTTCTTATCCTTCTAAAATAACATTTACATCCTCATATCTTAGTTAATGGGATCGTAAAAATCATGTCCACGTATCTCGGGGCACCAATATCATCAATAATCTCCTTAGTTCCTCTTATATCTTATTTGGTTTCCCCATCATGTATATCACTATTTAAACACCTATATTTGATAAATATATTTCTCATGGATTCAATAATCATCACTCACTGCTCCATCTGCGTGATGACTCTTTACTCTCTCCTCCTCTCTCTGGTAGCTTGTATCATGGGGTTTTCCTCCACATATACTACCTAATGTCCCTATATAACTCATGATTCCCTCTATTGTTGATTCCTACCACTTAGCTATGAAACATGCCTAACTTGATATGTTTGTAATGGTGGAATTCCTACAACTAGTCCCAATCTCCCTCATCTCTCTCTCATTTATTATGGTTGATACTCTGGGAAAGGTAGGGCTACAACATGAGATGAGTGCCAAAATTGTAACAAAACTATATCTATTGGGTGTGTCTCCACCAACAACACATAATTCCGTGTAATCTCTAATATACCCCCAAAACCACCGTAGTTGTCCAACTAGACCACTAATCCGAATCCTTTTGTAAGGATCCCATATCACCTACTCTTACCTAACCGATGATAACCATCTAAATCTAATGGATGTCCTAACTATTAGGCCTCTCTCCCATTGTAAAATCCTTGGGGCATCCCCTACTACCTATATTGATGTCCTTGAAGGACTATACATTGAGACCTGCCCATAGATCCATGCTAACAATAATATGATGGGCCCAACCATCCTTTGTTGCCTCACTTTAATCCTATAAAAATCATGCATTAGCTATACACATGTGGTTATACCCCAACTAAAGTATATACCTTCCTTTAATGCATCCTTGCATACCATTAATATTAAAAATTACATTACTCTATTTGTCTTGTGGTACAAGACTTGCATCACAACACTCCCATTAATAACCTTATGGATATTCAAAATATGTGTAGAAAAAAAACACTCAATCAAACCAATAATGAGTCTATATGTTAATCATCAATTCTCATGTCACAATTTTCTAGTGCTTTCTTATCTACAATATATGTCTAAACATCATAAAACATGTAAAATTCATGAAACAATAGCCTTAGAATATCATGAACATCATTGTTGGTGAGAAATTTTTTTGGGTGGAAAAATTTGTGGGTTTCTTGCCCAGCGCTTGGGAAATCTAAGTCCATCTACTTAAGCGGTGCATCTACTATATATGCATGTGTGAGAAAATGTGGATTTATGTGGTGACCTTTCGACCTAGGATCCAATAAGGGCACTCCATTGACCCTACGGAAAAGCTAGCAATCTCGTGCTTTAGAGAATAATTTCTCTCTAAAGAGGGAAAGGGGAGAGAGAAATCAGGTGGGAGAACTAATGTTGCAGGTAGAAAGTCATATTCCTACATACACTAGTTAGAAAATTCAACACATGTATTCATGAGAAGAAACAACTCTACAAATAACAACACCAAATAGAATTTATTGATCACAAAGTATCGAGAAACCCCTTAGCCAAAGAAAGCTAGAAACTCCTTGTATTTATTGTTTAAACAAAAGTTTTACATAGTGTGGGAATGGAAGAAATTTGAGAGTGGAGGAAAGTAGAAGAAAATGGCTATCTCCTTTTCTTTCTCTAGGTATAATGAACTCTTGAGTTTACAAGATCAATCTCCAACCCTTTAAAATGGGAATGGATTTACAATTTATAGAATGACATGTGACTTATCATCTACCCCCCAATGTCTTTCCATTTTTCCTTGTGTAACTTAAAAATTTTCAACTTCCTAGGAGAATATTAAGTCCCTTTTTATAACATAAAGGTGACTTATTAAATTATGAACATTATAACATATGAAAATGTGTAACCCCAACATGAAATTAGAATATTGGAAAGTGAGAGAAAGTTTGGGGAAGAGGAGAGAGAAAGAGAGAGAAGAACATGAGGAGATGTCGTTCCCGATGAAGTACATTGATCCTTGTTGATGGAAAGATTCAAATGTAGTGAAACTCTGAATCTTCAAACTCCTTGCACACTGTGAAAATCCTTCAAATTCACTCATGAATGCTCACCAAGTTGAGTAAAATATTTTTCTGATGACCGCAACTCCCATCCTATGTATGATATACCTATGACTGAACTATGTACGAGTGTCAAAAACATTGTCCAGTTACCTAAGATGATCATACATCTATCTCTAATTATGCCAAACTTTCCCTTTGAGAATAATATGCTATTAATAGTTAGTGTCTAGATAGAAGGGTTACTATTTTTAGTGAGAGGTGATTTTTGCCTCTTCTTGACCATCATGATGTGATGAAATCCCTCATTCGATATTGTGGAAACTACATTTACCTCAACCAATTTTGGGTTGACCTACTATTTTTAGTAAGCACCCATATAGGGAACTTACTATTTTTAGTAAGTGGTCATTTTAACTATTTTCTACTCTGGAAAATCATTTTGGCTTCCTAGTGACCTTGGGTACACACTACTTTCACCACAATTGCTTTTGATGATGACTTTCCAAACATAGCAAGTATGTATAAGAAAACTTACTATTTTTAGAAAGTGTGTTTCCAGTGATTGATTTGTGAAGGAAAATATTTTTTTAGACTCATCTCTTCATCGTGACCATGTCCTCTCGAATTTCAAATTATTTTTCCCACCATAAATCTGGGAAATAAAATTAAAATTATCACACAGGTATGGCTTTGAGCAAAGAGCTTCCATGGCGGCCATTAATGGAGATCAAAATTTGTAGTTCTCATTTTTGACTCCATTTGTGATGGAAACAACTCCATTTTAATAGATTTTTCATTAAGAGCTTGTGTGTTTTTTTTAGCTCATTTCCATTGTTGCAATGATAGGAAATCGATGAATGTGAATTAGTGCACGAAGTGAGGATTTTGTTACAAAAATAATTTAGAGAACCATTTGACCTCTTGTTTGTTGCATCATGATCATCTTGAAAAATGTGGAATTATGCAGAAGATGGCACCTTGATCCAAATTTTATCTTGTGAGATATGTAGATTTCTCGATCGGGTGACTTCACGGTTATCTGGAAAAAAAACCTTAATTTTCTTCTCATTCTTCATTTCTTCAGCATTTTTTATCATTCCTTCCCCTAAAACTTGTGTATTTTAATGGAATGGTTTTTTATGTGGCCATGGTGGATTGGGTGTCTAGACAAGCTTGAGCAAAGCCATGGCATGGTGAGGAGCTATGGAGGAGAAACGAGAGGAAGAAAATGGCTAAGTGCCAGACCTAAATTTTCAAAAAATGCACATGGAGGGGATGGGCACATTTTTTTTCCTGATGTCCCTCACCTCAGGGACGTAAGGGACATCAAATTCCATGGTGAGAAAGAGGATGACACGTATCCTCGATCCGATGGTAGGTGATTTTCTTAAAAAAAGCACTAGAAGTACTGGGGGTTGAAAACCGGTCATGTGGATGACCAAAGGAATCCCTATAGGGGTTGGGTACATTTTTAAATGTTTTCGATTCCTAACCTCGGGGATGTAAGGGACATTAAATTCCATGGTGGTTCTGGAGCTAACACGTGTCCTCCAAAAATGCACCCGGGGCTGAAATGTCAAATCTAAAGGTCACATGTAGGTCCTAGAGGTCACATGGGGTCTGGGCACATTTTTCCAAGGTTTATCTACTTGACCTCATGGATTTTGGGGACATAAAATCCCATCATGCTCCTGGTTCTGACACGTGTCCTCTCAAAATTTGGCTAAGTCCTGAACATGCTCCAAGAGGGCAACTTGTGATGATGATATCTTGAGCTCTCGATGGAAATTTTTAGAAAAAAATTATATGATCCTGACTGGAAATGGAATTTTGAATCCAATGGTGGGGTCTCATGTCTTGATTCATCCATTTGATCCTTGAAAAAGAGGAATTGTGATTTGGTACTCCACTTGTGCTTGAGAAAAACTACTTACAGATCTGATGTGCCAAAATTTTGTAAAAATATGATTTCACCATCATGTAGGTATTGGAATATTCTTTCCATAGATGTTTCATTTTACTCCTATCTCTATCCGAGCTCCCGTAATCACGTTTTGAATCTCAATGACTGTTTTGGCCCGCATACACCGACTAGGCCCATGAACCCTAATTCAAGAAACTACCCTAACTTTTCTAAGACCTTCCAAAATATTCGTAAATCATCTCCATGATGTCCTAAGACCTTTTATCACCTCCAAATCCACTTAGGCTCTTTTGATCCATTCCACGAGGTTGCTTTCCACTTCTAGGAAGGCTAGTGATAGTCCTTCCCACAACTACCTATAGGTTTGCAAATGAACTACTACAATCACTTAGGGGAATGAATGGAATTTCTTAAATCACCTAGGGGATGAGATAATACTATTTGAGAGGTCATTTGGACTAACTAGATATATCCGGGGTGTCTTGGAATGATAAACTTGAAAATTTTAACATAGGGGTATAATTGTCGTGCTTGGAAATTATCGATTCCCCTGTTGCACATTTGCATGAAAAAAATTGTCTATAGCTTAGGGACATGACGTGGACTAAGTACAAAAATACATGGCTTGAGAACTCCTAGAATCTCAACTTAAAACATATTGGTGAGTTCCTTATCCATTGGGCCTCATGGAGTCATGTACAAACTTACAACAAGAGAGAGAGAGAGAGACAAAGAAGGAAAACACACACACACAAAACAATGGAAAGGAAACAAACGAAAAACCACAAAAAGGGAAACATACCTATAAATCAGCTATGGTACAAGGTGGGGAAAAAACACTTTCACGAAGCTCTTTTTGTTCCTTAAAATTTAACCCTAAGTGGGAAACACTGAGTGATGTTGTTCTACGAAGCCGTTGACTAGTTCCATAAAGTAGCCTCCTCTCCTTAGATGTTTATAAAAGCCAAGTGCTCTCACAATTATTTGTGTACTTGGTATGCGTGAATCTACATGAGCTTCTTGATGCTCAGGCCTTTACTTAGAAATTCCATTGCCTTCATCCTCTTTTAAATTGGTTTTATAGTGCCAGTTGCATTCCACATTTATCCACATACATGATTCTTCACTAAGCATGCTATCGCTGTCCCAAAGCTGATTTTCATTCAAATTTCTTGAATATTCTAAGTTACTTTCTTTCTCGGGTCTATGTTCATTGAAATCTTCTCCATGAGAAACATTTAATTCATCCTTTATCTCAACTCTAATGTGATACGCTTGAGTGCGCGGGAGGATCAAAGGAAAAATCATACTAGTCTTATATGTCCATGACACGAGTGAAGAGATCAAGAATCAGCTCAGGGTCTTCCACAACTTCTACTACATCCAAGATTTCTTGCACGGAGTTATGCTTTGTTGTTTCCTACAACTCCTTTTTCCAAGTTAATGTACCAAACTAAATACAAAAATCTTTAAAAACTCCAATGAAATTGATACCTGATGGACAAGATCTGAAGATGTAGATGGATAAGGAAGCCATGTAGATAAGACGGGCGCACATGAGCGATCCTACACAGTAGATCCAAGAAACCTGCGAGACACCGATGCTTGACAAAAAAAGACCACGTTAAAAGATATTTAGGTGGACTGCCCGAGAAGCGGGTCCGGGAAGCGATAAGCTCCCTCGGCGGATGTCAGTCCACATTTTCAATTAAGTAAAGAAGCATACATGATAAAAGATGTACGTAAAGGACTAGATTTTCTGATCAAAGTAATAAACAGAATCTAAACAGCGGATAAAAAGCAACAGAAAATAGGAAACTGTGAAAACAATGTTGGATTTGTGTTACCTGAGTTCTTTTACCTATCTGTAGGATGATCGATGTCGATTATGTAAAATCGTCGGCGTTCGAATCGGTTTGATCGATATAGATCGCGTCGACTTGTTTTGATCGCCGACCGATATAGATCGGTGTCGACTTGTTTTGATCGAATTATTTTGATCAAATCCGAGACAAACTGCAAGAAGGTTTGGGAAACGGAAAATGAAGGCAAGATCGCCAACATCCACCTGATCTGCGAAGCCGTAGAGATACTGGAAAGGCTCCACCTATGTCTTTGATGTAGAACAGAGTCACCAGAAAATCAATGGAGACTCACGATGTTGATGTGGTAAGAGCAGAGTAATGGTGCTCCTCTCAGGGATTGATTTGGATAGGATTCACTCTCACTTGATAGATAATGCTCAGACTTGATGCTCAAACTCTCTCATTCTCTCTATCTAACTCACTATCTATCTCACCATCTAACTGTCTCTCTCAATCTGTGTCTAACCAGAACTGAGTTCTGGGCTTCTATTTGTAATCGGCGCCGACCGAGATTAAATCGGCACCGTTCTAAAAATCAGGCGTCGACCGAGTACCGGTCGGTGCCGATCATGGAACAGACTCCCGAAATGGCCAAAAGGAGTGATTTCTGGAAAGATGAGAGTGATCCCTCCACCTCAAATACGGGAAATATCCCACTGCTTGGTTTGGGAGGAGGAGAAATAGGGGGGATATATGGATAGAATAGATATGGGGTAGATAAGTGGTTAGGATACATGTAAAAAGGTGTAATTAAATAGTTAATATTTAATTACTCACGGGTAAAACATAATGGGGTGAATTAAACTTAGGATAGGTGTTTAAATCACAAATTGAATAATACCCCAAGGGGGCAGTGGTAATGCAAACGTGCCCCAGGTTACCCGAGAGGGTAAACGAATGTGAGGGACACGAAATTGGGTAACCAATTTTAGGTGTCTACATTTTGCCCCTTTTTGTTGAGTAACTTGTGATAAGCAAAGTTGCAAGACAAAAACAAGGAGGTGGAAGAAAGGAAGAAAAAGTGATGATGTGATCCCCCTCAAACTAGGGATGGGATGGGTGATAGAACAAATGATCCCAAGTTTGAAAAAGGTAGATGAAAATGCAGGATGCCCCAGCTAGATGTCTGGAGTAGATCTGATCATTAATGACGCACAAAAATAAATAAAGAGGCAACAACCTAAGGAACTCACATTGGTAGGGAAGTCTAGACGGTCTCCTCATGAGACGACGTTAGTACCTATAGACCCATGAGTGTAAGGAGGGCTGCAAAATAGTCAGCACCTAAAGAGAGACACATTGGTAGGGACAACCAGACGGTCTGCAAAGCAGACGACGTTAGTGCCTATAGACCCGTTAACTCTAAGCTGCCAAAAAATGTGCGAGTGCCCCATGCAAAGGGAACAAACTCGAAATGGATGATAATATCGAAAAAGTATGTGCCAAAAGGCAACACTCAGGGCAGAATAACGACCAGATAAATAAGCCAAGCATCAACACTATGGCAAGAAGATTAGGAGATGGAAGAAATCGGTGAAACCGATTGACAACAATAGGTGCAAATCAGTGGTGATCCAGACTAATCGGCACCGACCATAAAATTCGGTGTCGACTAAATAAATCGCGCCGACCATACACATATAAATATGTGAACGGAAAACGTGAATGATTTATTTACACCGTGACGATTGATTCAGAGAGAGTCAAAAATTGGATTTGAGCACCATGGAAGCCTCTGGAAGCGGTCAAAAGTGGAGGAGGACACGACCTGGGGTAAGTGGTTCTTCCTGAACTCGTCATTATCTTATTTATTTATTTATTTTTTTTATTATTATTTTTTTTTTTTTGGTGGGAGGCCAGAGTGTTTTTGACACGCTGCCTGCCAATCGGCATCGATTGAGAGAATCGACGCCGATTTAATGAAAGCGGTGCCGAATTGAATTCAATCGACGCATTGACTATGTATGATCGACACCGATTGTAATTAATCGACACCGATTGGAATTAATATGTGGATAAAAATGATAAAATGTGTTTTGGATGTTCGGATTTGGATAAATATGAAGCTAACATTGCTCTTGATGTCGTGGATGCAGGCACGAGAGGTATTACACATGAGGGATGTGATTCTGAGCTACTAGAGACCATTCTCCCCGATGTCACTGACGCAGATTGGCGCCACTTAGAGTTAGCCGGCTCGGGGCTTTCGGTACTACAGATGAGTGCCGCGAGATGTAGAGTTGATGCGAGCACTAGTGCGATGATGGGATAGCCAGACTTGCACTTTTTGGTTCAGGATGGGTGAGATGACCATCACCCATGAGGACATATACAGGATCTTGAGGCTGCCGATCACCGGGGACCCGATAGAGATTACGCCACGAGAGCAGCAGCAGAGGGCCCTAGGTCGATTATATGGAGACAGGGTAGATGATTCAGAGATAGTGTCCGGGGCAATGAGGATAGCCTCACAAGATATAGACAGATGATCCCGCCAGGAGCAGACGGATAGTGTTGATTCAGATGGCAATCTCCTACTTTTCTCTACCAGATTCAGGAGGTGGGAGATTCCCATTATTATTACTAGATTGTGTTTGTGACATCTTGCAGTTTAGACAGGTGTTCACATTTGCTGATGCCTTGATAGCTCAGATATATTATGAGTTATGGATGTATACCACTGGCCGGAGGAGGATAGGCATTGATGTCAGTTTTGTGCTCCATTGTTGGGCATATGAGCACATAGCAGTGATCAGGCCATCCGGGCTTCCTTGGATGCCAGCAGCAGGGGGCTATTGATTACGATTCCGGCGATGGCGGGCCGATATGGCCCCGGGAGATACAGGGAGATCCACAGATTGGTATACTGAGCGTTTCAGGACGCTGACACCAGAGCAGGTCATCTGGAGACCATATCGGGTATTTCCGACATGGGCCGGTCAGGATGCTCACCTGGTGGGATTGAGACGGAGCAGGGTGGTTAGGGGCCGCAGGCCTGATATGTGGGAGCGCGTCCCATTTATATGGGTATTGAGACAGTTTGGCCTAGTGCAGATAGTGCCGACCACTTATAGTCCATATAGACGAGACAAGAGAGACAGATTTACCATTTTGATCCCGTAGATCCATTGAGGGAGGCCCCACCTTCTACAGACAGTGATGATGATGCCGGAGTGGATGACGGCTATGCGGCATGGTATTCGACAGAGCTTCCACGACACTTGCCAACATCCATAGATGCCAATGAGGAGGATATAGCCACAACACTGGAGAGGCTGGAGGGAGAGCATTATACACTGACACAGACACATCAGGTTTCCTTAGAGGAGATCAGAGCTCTGACAAAGGAGAGGGATGCCCTGATATTGGAGAGGGATACAGCTCGCCAGGAGTGAGATACAATGATCCAGCAGAGGGATCGCTATCATCGACATAGGGAGGCCCTCAGGGCCAAATATGGTGATACAGGTACCACATCAGAGTCTGGGACACAGGGTACGACCATAGGAGGGCCACCACCAGCAGCACCAGCAGCGACACTATGAGCACCTGGTACAGTGAGCCTGAGTACATATCAGTCTCTCCTCGCTGAGGTGAGATACTATGAGGACACTCTAGCACAGCATGCCCCTGAGGTGCCTCGTTACGGTGCGAGGAGGAGATCTCGATAGCCACAGCTAGTGGTGCATCAGAGGGAGGGAGCACCGGAGAGGGTGAGGTGGAGGCAGCCCCCAAAGAGGCACTTGCTAGTTCGATAGGTGGCAGCCAGAGAGACAATGGGTCCAGAGGAGGGTGGAGGAGATAGTGTCTTCCACCTATCAGATTTCACGATATAGAGACTGATGTATTTTTGTATCAATGTATTGATGTAGCCTCGATTGGAAGGCATTTTATAGATGGCTTGATTGAAAGCCACCCATTTTTTTGTTGTACAGATACTCATGTATATATATATAGATCATCATTTCCTTTGTCATATGATTGTTCTCATGCTTTTAATTTTGATATACATGGATAGATGTAGCGTAATTATGATGGATATAGACATAGACCGATAGATGATGAATAGATGTGATTGGATAGACATAGATGTAGAGGATATAAATAGATGTGATTTGATGTGATTGATATGTGGATTTAATTTGGATGAGAAATAGATATAGATAGATGTAATGTTACTTGGATGTACAAGTGTTTAGATGATGTGATGGATAGATGGGATTTGATAGTTTTGAGATGTTAATTAAATTTTGATGAAAATAGATAGATAGACCCACATGTGTTCATAATAGATGCTATGATGTGTGTTTTGGACAAAGTAGATCAGATGAAATTAGATAAATGATAGAGTTTGATTAAATTAACATGTTAAATGTCAATTTAACCGGATGAAATAAGGGGAAATACTCTCTGCGAGAGCCAAGGACGTAATGAAACGACCTTGATTTGAAATAAAGGAAATACACCCAGATAAGAAAAAGAATGGTGAGTTGGGCTCCTAACCGACCATAAATAGAAATTTTGATAGGAAACCAAAAGATCATGCATACAAGGCCATATATGAGGTTAAAATAAACCTGACACTAACTAGCCGCAAACCAGATCTAGGAGGGAAACGGAAGGAGCAGTAAGTAGGTATCTTGTCAAATTTACAAGGGACAGAATACATGTTCATACTGGGAAAATAGGATTCTCCATATGATCGACAAAAGGTCCTATATCTCAGCTTCATTATTTCTGGTAGAAAAAGCAAACTGATCAATGCGGGAAGTTTGCTAGATATGGAAAGACTGATCAATACGGAAGTCTTTCAGTGATGCTAAAAAGTGTATAAACTGACTGAAAGGCTGATCAATGCGAGAAGCCTTGGGAATTCCTTTGAGAAACAACCATCCTTCAAGGGAGTGGTCTGTATTTTGAATTTTAATGATAGCCATCCTTCGAGGGCATGGTCTATATCTTTTGATTCATTTGATAATGCATGGATAGCTGTCCTTCAAGGGATCAGTCTATCTTTTAGGAATTTTGGATAGCATCTCTTCTTCTTCTTTTTTTTTTTTTTTTTTGAGAGCTTTTTGAAAGAAGCTGAGTTTAGACCTAGATAGATCAGATAGAGGGGAAGAAAACGTATAAAGAGCACGTACTCATGCCCCGAGTAGATCCGATTAAGATAAACACTTGGGACAGATGAAGCAGTGATTAAGGTATTCCTACCATGAGGAGGAACATATCCATAAGAAAAATGCTATGAGTAGAGCCGCGATACTCATATTTAAGGTAAAAAAGACAATACGTGGAGAACCACATAGTTTCGAATCACCACGAAAGTATATGACTGGTTGTTAGATGGATGAAAGATCTTGTCTTGTGACTAAATTTGTGTAAGATAGATTTTAACAGTAGAAGGGCCTTAGATGCAAGGCATTAAGAGGTTCCATTTCAGGTACACCATCCATGGAAGATAGATGATAAGCCCCAGACCCATATTTATGAGTGACGACGTACGGTCCCATCCAGTTGGGAGCAAACTTACCACGCTGACTCCTTTCTAGTGTAGTGACATTTTGGTTTTCTTTAAGAACAAGATCACCAACTTTGAAGTCACAATGCTGCAAGTGCTTGTTATAAGCACGTTTGACATGCTCAAGATAGACTTGATGATGCTCAAGAGCATTGAGATGCCGCTCATCTAATAATTCAAGTTGTGCTAGATGATTTTGACGATAATCCTCATCAGAGACAAATTCTCTAAGAGAAACACAGAGATGGGATTTGGACTTCCAAAGGAAGAACAACCTCAGACCCATAGATGAGAGAGAAGGGAGTAGCACCAGTAGGAGTACGAATGCTAGTCCGATAAGCCCAGAGAGCAAAAGGGATATGTAAATGCCAATCCCTACCAGCTCGACTAGTTACCTTTGCGAGGATATTACGCAAAGTTTTATTGGAAGCTTCGGCCTGCCATTAGCTTGGGGATAGTATGGAGAAGAAAAGCTGAGTTTGATATTGAAAGCATCACAGCAGAGGTTCTACAAATCGACATTCTTGAAAGACTTACCGTTGTCTGTGATGAGTTTGTGTGGAACACCAAAGCGACAAATGATGTGTTGATAGACAAAGTCAACAATCGGTTTAGCTTTTGTTGAAGAAAGAGGAATAGCTTCCACCCACTTAGTAAAGTATTCAATGGCAGTAATGATAGAATGATGACGCTGTGAAGAATGGGGATTGATAAGACCAATGAGATCAAGACCCCATTGCGAAAAAGGCCACAAATCTGTCAGGTTGTAAAGCTTGACTAGGGATATGTGTGAGATTGGAATGTTGTTGACACTTGACACATTTCTTAGTGTATTCACAACAATCTCGATTAAGAGAAGGCCAATAATAGCCTAAACGTAAGATGTATTTAGCTACGGCCAAGCCACTAAAATGTCCACCATAGATACCATCATGGACCTCCTAGATAGCTTTAGATGATTCAGGGTTTTGAGGCATCGAAGCAAAATACCATCAAAGCCGCATTTGTAGAGGATCCCACCTAGAATAGTATAGCGATTAGCGCGTAGGATAAAAGATCTTCTACCATTGGAAGTCAGATCTAGGAGGAAGCACTGAATGAGATAGATAATCAACGATCTGTTGATACCACTCATCCTGAGTATTGGTTGTGATGGCATTGATTGAAGTTAGTTGCCTAAGATGAGATGGTTGATCTAATCATTGCACAGCCACATAAAGTCACGAGTCCTCGGTAAAAGGTGGAATAAGTGAGGCTAACAAAGCCATTGTATCTGCGAATCGATTCGCAGTGTGAGGAATAGCTTGGATAGTGAATTTATCGAAAGATTGGAGTTGAAAGAGAACGATATCATGATATTTTTGAAGGATGTCATTCTTGCATTGATAGACACCCATGACTTGATTAACGATGAGTTCAGAGTCACCAAAGATGTCGATATGGCGAGCACCGAGATTAATGGCATTTTGAAGACCCAAAACAAGAGCTTCATATTCAGCCATATTATTGGTGCACTCAAAGTTTAATTTGTGTGACTGGGATAGGCGCACCCCAAGGAGGAATCATCATGAAACCCGCACCTCCCCCTTGCTGGCATTTGGATCCATCAAAGAAGAGTTTTACTTTAAATGGAGATAGACCAAAATCAATTTGTTGGATATATTCATCGGGGAATTGAGCAAGGGGGACTTGAGTGTCCGGAAGAGGAGCATCAGCTAATTGATCTGCAATGACCTGACCCTTGATAGACTTTTGTGGGATAAACTCGAGATCAAATTCTATCATAAGCATGAGCCAACGAGTGATACGATCATTGTGATAAGGCTTCGCATGTATTGTCTTGAGTGGATTGACACTTGTGACAATGTAAGTTTTGTGATTAAGGAGGTAGTGACGAAGCTTAGAAGTTGCGAAGAAGAGAGCACAACACAACTTTTCAGCTTTGGAATAACGTGTTTCATACTCATGGAGAGTACGACTGATGTAATAGATGGCTTGTTCTTTACCACAAGCATCCCGATGCGAGATCATGGCTCCCAGCATGGTCAGTCACAGAGATATAAAGATAGAATGGTTCCCCCTCGCGTGGAGGTGTAAGCACAGGTGGAGAAAGAAGATAAGCTTTGAGATCATCAAAGGCCTTTTGGCAATGCTCATCCCATTCAAAATGAACATTCTTACGAAGGAGATGATGAAAAGGTTGACAACGGTCTGACAGTTGTGAGATAAAATGACGCACTGATTGAAGGCGTCCTTGAAGACTGCATGGAGTTGCTTTAAGTTAGAAGGGGGAGGCATCTCAAGGATAGCTTTTATTTTTGTGGGGTCTACTTCAATACCCCTAATAGAAATGATAAAGCCTAAGAGTTTACCAGTGAGAACCCCAAACACACACTTAGATGGATTTAGGCGAAGACAAAAGTGAATAAGCCTTTCAAAGAGAGGTGCAAGAATGAAAAGATGATCCTGATGGCATTTGGATTTACCGAGGAGATCATCGACGTAATCTTCCACAGTTTTGTGTAAGAGATCGTGGAAGATGTAGGTCATTGCTCACTGATAGGTTGCTCCTGCATTCTTAAGACCGAAAGGCATGACACGATAACAAAAGGTCCCCCAAGGAGTTATGAAGGAAGTCTTATGTTGGTCCTCTGGTGTGATGAGAATTTGATTATACCCAGAGAAACCATCCATAAGAGAAAGCATCTCATGACCCACAGTTAAATCCACGAGTTGGTCGATATTAGGTAGAGGAAAATCATCTTTTGGACAAGCAAGATTAAGATCCCGGAAGTCGGTACAAATTCAAATTTTCCCAGTAGCTTTAGTTATTGGTACTACATTGAAACCCATTGTGGATAATCGATGGGTTGGATGAAGTTAGCCGAGAGCAAGCACTGCAACTCTTCTTTAACAAGAAGGGCTACTCTAGGGTGCATTTTACGCAATTTTTGTTTAACCGGTTTGATGTCGGGAAGAGTAACGATATTGTGGACCATGATATCGGGATCGAGTCCTAGCATATCCTCATATGACCAAGCAAAGGCTTGACGATGGTTGGAAAGAAAAGTGGTAAAGTCTCCTAACTCCTGTGGATTAAGGGATTGACCGACCTTAATGATGCGAGGGTCTTTAGAAGTCCCTATATTAAGGTCGATAGTGGCTTCGTTGAGAAGCGTAGACATGTCAGAAGGAATGGTTTTAGGAAGATAGGAATCCTCTGCCCCCAGATAGGTGAGGACAGAATCATCATCCGCACAGTGGATAGTGTTGATAGTAGGAGAGTCGTCTCCAACTATTTCAGGGAAAATTAATGGTATGGAAGCGGACTTGTCATTAGTCTTATAGGTTAGTGGCCCTAAGGAAATGGTATTGACTAAAAAAAAAGTTAGATGGGATGGAAATGGCGTCATCCACATCAAGTGATGCTTCTGACCTAGCGGGAGAAGATGGTTCCTCAATAGGAAGAGGCTCATCGAGAATAGTGATGGTGGCTTTTGAAAGAGGTTTAAATCCTAAACCAAATTTTTGATGTGGCTTGAGAGTTGGAATGGACGCGAGGTCATGCACACCTTGTTCATATTTTCCCAAGCCAAAGCCCTTCCACATGCATCGATATAAATAAGTTTTTGCAAACGTGGGATTCTGTAGACAATCGAATCCTACTGAATAGGGCTTGGCCCTAGGAGGAGAATCCAGGTGATAGTGAGGTATATCAAGACCACCGTAAATGAAATTAGTCTATTGATTGGGTAGACCAATGGTGATGATGCTACCGAGACCTGGCTGATATTCAGGTTGTTTTTCTGGTCTACCATACTCATTAGGTTTGAGATGGGCATCAAAAGAAAGGAGAGGAAGCTCTCCTAGTGAGAAACGCTGCAATGTCTCTTCTAGATTTTGTAAGTCCGGTAGTTTAGTTGCAGGTATGGAAGAGGATGAGGCCTTGTCAGGAGAACAAGCATTCTCCTTTAGAGGGGCAGACCCTGTGGTCATGTCGCATTGTGCGGAAGGAAAAGGATCTCCTGGATGAGTATAGATTTTGCCCTCATATTGATATTTTAAGCATCGATGGAGGGTGGATGGGACACAATGCATTGCATGAATCCAGGAGCGTCCGAGGATCATATTGTAGTGGAATTTCCCTTCAACAATGTAAAAGAGTTCGTGAAGCAGCTTCTTACCTACTCGAATGGGCAGGACCACAGTTCCTAAAGTAACTGCTAGCTGATCGTTAAATGATCAAAGAGTGAAAGGCGGGGTGACACTACATTCTTCGGTAACTTAAGTTGCTCGAATGTGTGTGAGGAGATGACGTTGAGTGCAGCACCACTATCATCATAGTGCATTTTAATGTAGTGTTGTTGATTTGGACTATGATAAAGAGGGGAGCCTCCAAATCCTCGGAAGAAAGGGAAGGAATTTCTGAATCTTCAAAAGAAATGGTGGTTGATGGTCTATTCAATCCAACAACCATCTCGAAGGGCTGGGGCTCATCTGAATTCACTACGATGTGACGCAGATTATCAATCAGAGCCTGGAGATGTTGCGGAGAGGATTGAATGAGGTCAAAAAGAGACATTTTGACCGGAGCCTGGGTGAGTTGTTTCATAACACTCTCCTCAACTGACACGGGAATTTGAGCCCGAGGTGCAGCACGAATAGAGACCCGAGGTCTCGGGGCTAATGAGGAAGGAAGAACTCCTTCGGGGCTATAGAAATGACAACCCATGGTCGAGATGTTGTAGATGATGATGGATTATCATACTGTTGGGTTCTAGTGGCGATATGAATTGTGTCAATTTGAGAAGGTGGAAGACCATCTGAGTGGAATCACTAGAAGTAGAGGTCTGAGTAGATCGTTGGGGCTCAGATGGAGCTAAGATGACAGGAGATACTTGTTCCTCCTCCTCTTCCAGCAAAAGATCACTTTCTTCCAAAAGACTTGTTGACAGATTGAAGAGCTTTACATCCCTCGGTGTCATGACCCGGAGTACGGTGGTAAGCACAAATCAAATCAGAGTTAAACCAGGAAGGTTTTACTCCTTTAGGGTTATAGGGTTTAATCGAGAGGAAGAGATATGGATGAAGATTGGATAAGTTGGCAGAGGATTTCAGTATAGAATCCGGTAGACAAAGATGAGGACAGAGATGATGAAGGCACCTCTTTTACTTTAACAGATCTACGAGGTAAAAGAACCTGCATGTTAGGTTTGACAGTCTCTTTAGGGATCGTCTTATTTTTTCGGACATCTGGAGGAGCAGCTTTGGGCACTTGAGATGGAAGTAAGTGAGACATGATTGATTTCGATGGAGGAGGAGCCCCTAAAATAGATTTTGAAGATGATGGAGATGTGACAAGTGTTGTGGTCTTCAGAGATAAGGGAGGCTGCTTGGTCGAAACTAATGATGATTTAGATAATGTCGATTTAGATGAGGGAGGAGCTCCCAAAGTAGGTTTGGTTGGAGGAACAGAGGGTGCCCTAGTTTTCGTAATGAAGATGATGATTCTGATAAAAGAGGTGACGTCTTTCTAGTAGGTAAGTCCACTTTTCGAGGTGCTGGTGAAGAATGTGTTGTAGAAGAAGATGATGGTTTTGATAAGTTTGCAGAAGAAGACGCCTTCTCAATGGACAAATCCAATCTTTTATGAGGCGCAGAGAGAGATTTTTGCGGGAAAGCACCAAGAGTCTTGATGGTTCAAATATGGGCTTTCCTTTTTCAGGGATGGTGACAATTTCAACCACATAAGGTGATTGTAACCTTTTCGGGGAAGAAAATGGGGAGGTACTGATGATGCAACGTTAGATTTCAGTTGTCTCGGTCTAAGTTCAGGCACCAAGAGTGTGGGTGCTGGTGCTACTTCTTTAGATTTTCCCTTAATAGGAAAAGTAGCATCGGTGATGGAAGAAGTGAGTGATGAAGAAGTAGTTCCTTGCAAGGGAACTACTTCTGGTACAGTAATTGTGGGTGAGACTACTGTAGGAAAGGAAACGGGAAGAGTCAAAATCGAAGATGCTTCCATCAAAGTTGGTACAACTATAGGTACGTTCACCAATGGCATAGTCACAGCAAAAATGGGAGAAACAGAAGTAGATGTATCCGCGGTGGAAACTCGAAGGGATGTAATTGCCTCGAGCATTGAAAGAATATCTGATGATGAGACAGATGAGGATGATACTATCTCGGTATGGACGGAAGATCAGACAAAGAAGCAGAGAGAGATGAATCCGTATCTAACAATGTTGGAATATTCAAAGATGGGCTATCTGAAGATGGTGGAATCCCAACGATTAACGAAGCGAAGGAGGTTCTGATTCGGTCGATGTGTTCATAGATGGCTTAGGTTTAGAAGAAGATTCTTCAGTAGAGATGAAGCTGATAGTATGAGTGTTTGGTTTTTGAGACTCTGAAGCATCATGGTTTGGGGAATGATTGGGAAAAGGTTGTTTAAAAACATCAAGCGCTTGATTTGGGGGAGCATTTGGGTTATCCAGAATGAGCTCGCCTTTATCAATGAATTTCTAGACAAGATTTTTGAAGGTTTGACATCGTTCAATGTCATGACCTTTGGTTCTATGATAATGACAGAAGTCATTTTCCCTATACCAGAATGGACGTTCTTGGCTTTCATCAATATTCCTAATGGGGGGAAGTTCGATCATGTGAACTTCCAACATTTTTTCCAGGATAGAAGCATATGATTCCCCCAACGAAGTGAAAGATCGAGATGACGAGGATCCTTTTCGAGAAGATGAGGAGTCTCTCCGTGGTGTTTGATTAGAAGTGTTATCGACTCGTGATGTTTTTAATACGATAGCGTTGGTGGATCCCTGATTCTTGTCTTTAGAAGTGGAAGGGTTTGATTTGTAAACCGAGAAAAATCTGGTTTAGATTTAGAGTGAAGTTTTAACTTCCCTTGTTCAATGGCGTGAGACTCAAGTTTACGTGCCATCGTAAAGGCTTCTTCAAATGTATGAAAGGTCTGGATCCTTAAAGTGGAAGAAATATGATTAGCACAAGATCGAGTAAACAACTCGATCTGTTGGGATTGAGGAAGGGAGAAAGACAATTGGTTTATTATCCCTCTCCAACGAGTGACAAAGTCTGCAATAGACTCATCATCGAATTGACAAATGTTATAAAGATCTTGTAATCGAGATCTTATGTGTGATATTTATCAAAAAAATTTCAACAAACATCTGGGCCAATTGAGAGAAAGAAAACAAGGAATGTTGGGGAATGTTATTATACCACTCTAAAGCAGTCCTGCTAGAGACATAGGGAAAGTACGGAGCATAAGCTCCTGATCCTGGACTATAAGGTAGCAAGCATGTTTGAATGCTCGCAGATGCTAGTTGAGGGTCCTCTCGACTATGAAATTTTGAAAATTTAGGAAGTTCCCATTGGGGAGGATAAGGCTTAAAAGCCACTGATGGGTGAATGGGTTCATTACACACTTCTTCAAAAGAGTATGAAGGACGAGCCCTTTGGTGGAGGCTTCTAAGTCTACGATTTTCTTGAAAAGAATTTGGACCACGTCAGATTGAGGAGGAGGCATGTTGGCATGTCCTACATAAGAAGCAAATGGTGGATGTTGTTGAGGTGTCAACGGGGATTCATCTGTTGATTGATAGGATGATAAGAGGAGTAACCAGTGTTCGGGTGGTGACACCTAGTGCGGGTATTTGTTATGAAGGAGCCTGTGTATAGATAGGCTGTGAGATGACAAGTGGTTGAGAAAAAGAAGGTTGATGACAGACGGAGCCTATGATTGGTGGACTCCTATGCTTGTTGACTGAATCGGAATGGATTGAGGAACATGGGTGTCGATTTGATTAGACATGGTGGGGAATAAGGTCTGAAAGAGGATTTTTACTACTGGATTAGTTATTAAGGGTGCTGACACTAGAGGATGGGCGAAGGTCACTGTTGCTGGAACATTGGAAGAAAAACCAACTAGAGGATGAGAAACAGGAACCAACTGACTCATCGAAGGAGGTTGACTCATAAAGAGGTACTGACCCTGGGACGCAATGGACAACATAGATGAATTAATAACAATCTATGGGTGTGCAGACGTGCCCATTATAGCCAGAGAAGAGGACTTCTCAGAAGTAGGTTGTGGAATAGTCGAGGTAACTGTGGCATTAGGAATGGGCAAGACTATTTGAGAACTAGTCGACATGGTCGGTGGAAGAGAAAAAGGAGGCACAGGTGCGCCACCCTCCTCCGTGGTTCGAGGTGAAAAAAAGATGCTAACTATTCTACAAAAGCCTGGGATGGTTCACGAGGGTAATCATAAACTTGCTGGATTGGTGGTCCCTGATCAGATATTCGAATAGACTTGTGTACTAGGTAGTCCATAAGGGCTACCGGATTGCGATCAAGGAGCACCTGAAATTCAGGATCCCCACGAGGAACATACTCCATATCAGAAGCGGATGATATTTCTGAAGGACTAGGGGTAGCTGGACGTGATGGGGTTGCTTTGGCCTGATAAAAAGGATTATATGACCAGGATGGGGAACCAACTAACAACGGTCCCGAGGAAGACCCGGGGGTGCCGAAACATCCACACTAGTGGTGATCTCGGAGGAAGAAGGGGCCAGTTGAGCCATTCTTCTAGATTGTAATCGAGTGATGACCATCATAAACAAACCAAAATATAGCGAGAAAAAAGAAGATTGACCTAACTAATGCACAAACAATTCAAGCAGCGTAGGTGATTATCTCTTTTAAATTTTTATGCTTTTAAGAAAGAAAATGTTAGGGAAGGCTTTTTAGAACAGGAACTACTCAAATAGCCAAACTAAGGATGGTTTGGGGAATGTTTGGTGAGGAGTCCCAAAGGCACTTCAGTAAAAGAATGGTACGTGGCTTGATATAGGGGCCTACCCCCGCACTTCACACACCGCTGCGATAAGGGAGTCGGGTGCTTTGCCAATATATACCAGAACTTCCATGAATTTATAGCGCGCCCGAGTACCGCGTAGGCTCTTCCCCTTAGATATCACTTCCAAGTAGGTGAGGCCAGGGGAGGAATTCTTGTTTAAATGCTTTATACCTAGTGATTTTGGCTTTGTGTGCAAGGGTGAAAAATGAAAATCAAATAGTGTCACTACCGATTTTGATAAATTTTCCAACCTAATTAAAACTAGATGAAAACACACAACAGAAATGATGAAGAAAGAGTTCCTTTTAAGCACTAAAAATGAAGTGTTTGATTTCGATGAAGACAAGTCAAACAGATTCTTTCCCAAATGTGATTAAATTCTTTTTAAGCACCAAAATCAAAATGTTCGAATGTGATAGAAAACAAACAAACAAAGTCTCTTTTTTTTTTTTTTTTTTTAGTTCCTAAAAAGGGGAAAACACCGTAAAAGAGAAATACCTGTAGATTTAGCTCTCCAAGGTGTGTGGACTTCAAAAATCATGTTGTTGAGCTCTTCCCCTCGAACAATCCCATGAACAAGCAAAGTGCTCCACAAGAAAAGGTTAAGCAAACACACAAACCAACCCAGAAAGATATATCCAGATAATAGCAAAATGAAAAATTTCTATTTAAGGGATTAGAAAAATTTCAAAGAAATAACAATTTTGCATAAAGAGATGGATCAAACATGCAATCTTGAAATCAAAATGAAATATTTACTAATTTTATAAATAGAAATTGGAATTGAAATTTGCAAAAAGAAAGGACCTAACTTTGCAAATTCAAAAATGAAAGAAGCAAGACTGAAACGATGAAAGGAAATGCTTAAGCAGAACTGATAAAAATCAGTGAAGAAAAAGAACAAAGCTCAAAACTAGAAAAGAGATGAACTTACCAATAAGGGACTTTGGTTGGGTCCCACCGGGCATGCCAGAATGTTGATCAAGAATTTTGCGCTTGTTACCTGTCCAAGTTAATGTACCAAACTAAACACAAAAACCTTGAAAAACTCAAATGAAATCGATACCTGATGGACAAGATCCGAAGATGTAGATGGATAAGGAAGCCGATGTAGATAAGACGGGCACACACGAGCGATCCTACACAGTAGATCCAAGAAACCTGCGAGACACCGATGCTTGATAGAAAAAGACCACGTTAAAAGATATTTAGGTGGACTGCCCGAGAAGCGGGTCCAGGAAGTGATAAGCTCCCTCGGCGGATGTCAGTCCACGTTTTCAATTAAGTAAAGAAGCATACATGATAAAATATGTACGTAAAGGACTAGATTTTCTGATCAAAGTAATAAATAGAATCTAAACAGCGGACAGAAAGCAACAGAAAATAGGAAACTGTGAAAACAATGCTGGATTTGTGTTACCTGAGTTCTTTTACCTGTCTGCAGGATGATCGGCGTCGATTATGTAAAATCGGCATCGACTGGTTCAGATTGGCATCGATTGATATAGATTGGCATCAACTTGATCGATATATAGATCGGCGTCGACTTGTTTTGATCGGCGTCGATCCGAGACAAACTGCAAGAAGGTTTGGGAAATGGAAAATGAAGGCAAGATCATCAACGTCCGCTGGATCTGCAGAAGCCGTAGAGATACTGGAAAGGCTCCACCTATGCTGGATGTAGGAACAGAGTCACCAGAAAATCAATGGAGACTCGTGATGTCGATGTGGTAAGAGCAGAGTAACGGTGCTCCTCTCAGGGATTGATTTGGATAGGATTTTCTCTCACTTGATAGATAATGCTCAGACTTGATGCTCAAAACTCTCGTTCTCTCTGTCTAACTCATTGTCTATCTCACCGTCTAACTATCTCTCTCACAATGTGTCTAACCAGAACTGAGTTCTAGGCTTCTATTTGTAATCGGCGCCGACCGAGATTAAATCGGCGTTTCCAAAATCGTCGATCGACCGAGTACCCGAGCGCGGCGCCGATCATGGAACAGACTCCCGAAATGGCCAAAAGGAGTGATTTCTGGAAAGATGAGAGTGATCCCTCCACCTCAAATATGGGAAATATCCCACTGCTTGGTTTGGGAGGAGGAGAAATAGGGGGGATATATGGATAGAATAGATATGGGGTAGATAAGTGGTTAGGATACATGTAAAAAGGTGTAATTAAATAGTTAATATTTAATTACTCATGGGTAAAACATAATGGGGTGAATTAAACTTAGGATAGGTGTTTAAATCACAAATTGAATAATACATGGCCAACCTTCACATTGGTTAAGAATTGAAAATCAGTTTGGCGCGTGTCTTGTAGATTTGTGGCTTACATCGGGAGTTTGAGACCGAGCTCGGGTCCTCGGTTTCTTATGCGGCTTTCAATAGATCTTGTATTGATATCTCTTTTAAACCTTTCATGGGATCATCACAAGCTGATTTTTTCTCTCCATAGATGGCCTGACTGAGATCGTCTTCATCCCCAAATGGGAATGAGAATAAATCCCCATATTGGATAAGCATATAAGCTGATTTTTCTTCTTGAAAATCTCAAGTGCCATCTCCTCTTCTTCATGGTTTGCATCATCTAGAAATTTGGTGATTCCCTCTTGTAACTCAAATCTCCTCAATGCTTCTTCAAAATCCAAATATCTCCGGGAAGGCATGTTTGGACCTATCAAGATGGGGATATCCTCTTCCTCCTTGTTTTCCATAAAGTGATTCATCTTCCATCTACCTTGATATAAAATGTTAGCTTCCAGGCTTTCGAGTTTCATACCATGTACCTCATCTTCTTCTTGGGAAGAAATTTATCCATATCTCCCTTCACTGGTATATTACGGATGACCAATTCATTTTAATTTTCCCTCAAAGTCTTGGAAAAAAATTCTACTCAAAGAACATTCTAAACGAGGCTAGGACATTTAATACCAAATCATCACTTTGAAAATTTATTATCTGGAAATATTGCAAGAGCCACGTGTGCATCTTTGACCTTCCCTATAATTGGTACTTATTTTGACTCCACGAGTAACAAGAGCCATCAGATGGAGTCATGGTGAGTTTGAGAGATTTGGAAATATTTGCGGGCATGACATTATCTGAGGCACCCAAATCTATTATTCATTTGTTCAACACATATTATCCAACAAGAAGGGAGATATAGAAAGGTTTAACTTTATCGTATTTGATGCACTCGGAGAAATCATGTTATGTGAGGGAGGTGTAGGTGGGTTTGGCGTACTCCTTTAGGAGGAGCTACATCATTGGGTGTTAGACTACCATTTCTAATGTATTGATCAAACCTCTCGAACTGTTTAGAATGGGTCTGCGCAAATATTAGGTTTTGGTAATCTACACTTTGGAATTTTTACACATTCTTTGAATTCAAAGGGAGAAAATGTGGACAAGGGGGTGAAGGGACTGATTTTGGAGTCTGTATAGGCTTGGGAGTAGGATTTAATGTTTGAGGAATGGACGGTATTTTGAATGGCACACTAGGAGATTTCAAGGTATTAGATTTTGTAGGAATAGATTTAGGTTTATAAATCAAAGAGGAACTAGAAAATGTACTTGGAATAGTAGAAGTCTTCATACTTGCTACAAGGTCGGGCTTTAATAATGTAGAATTCATAGAAGATGGAAGTGGGAACCTCGAATGATTATTTTGTTTTGTGGAGTCACCATAGGAGGATAATCAACCTTATTTTACTTTGTAGAAGTGGAGGGATATTATCTTTTCTCATAATGAGAATGAGTTAATACAACACACATAAAACCAAACATCCTTTTTGTCTTCTTCATCACCTCTAGAATACTCGGACAATCTGATTTTTCTATTGTTCTCAAGTTTATCAATCTCTAGGAAGTGTTAGTGTAGAATCACAACACCCCCAAATGTATGTAATTAGATAGGTTGAGAATTTTAGTGTGATTGCACAACATGGAGCATCTCTCACGGTTTGGGACCTTGCAAGTTGAGATAACTCTCTAAATTAAGGTTGGTTCCTATTCCTCTGTTCAGTGCATACAAATATATTTCAGATGGTCTATTCTTAATCTACTTTGATTTTCCAAGGAGACGGGTCAAGGAGATGCAAGAAAATAAACTAAGCTAATGAGGTGATGCACTAAAGGAATGTTAGACCCTCGTTTTGCAGTTTAACAAAGACCATGAAATGTAATATAAACACTATACATAGATGGCCACATTGCAATAAGAGATTGGAGAGATAATAATGAATACATGAGAGGGTTGAGAAACATCTACATACATATATATTATTTCTTAGGAGTTGATATAGTATATTGCAGTGGCCAAGAAGCAAAACTTGCATTGCAACTTGAAGTAGAGGTTAGAAAATCTTCACAAATCCTTCTGTGAACAAAAGAAGAAGGGAGGGCACAAAACATAAATGTCCAACCTTTTACAATGAGCCCGACCCTTCCTTTATAGATTCAACACAGAGGGAAGAAGGAGAGAGACAGTGGGAAAACTAGTTTGAATCTCAACCACTATCATCAATGCCTCCTGCAAATCTGCCCCAAATTTTTCATGTCTACATCAATTACTTGTTTAGTGCCTTGAAGGAGGAAGAATGGCAGATCAGATCGAATCCGATCTGGTTGTTGGGGAAAATGGATCTTGTATTAATGGCACACGAGACATTTCTTCATTTTCCCCACCTAACCTCTCCAAAATTAAAGTTTCATATCTCCATGGTGTAATGAGTGAGATCTTTCCAACGGTGCTAGATTTGTTAGATTTCAAGCATTGAGTCAAAAGATATGCCCATTTGAAATTTGAATCAGGTCCGTATAGAAATGGTAGAAACTAGTTATTAAAAGGGTTCTTTCAAAATTAGACATGTGGAGGGCTGGCACATGTTTGGGGACCAATTTTGGATTTTGCTTTTGAAGTTGCATTGGGCCAACATGTGGCATCTTCCGCGGCTTGCTCAATTTCCTCATGTTTTGGCTAAGTCCTTTTGCTCGGTGGGGTCATACATTTTACCGGGAAACGTGGAGGCCTAGTGCTTGTTTGGAAACCTTCCCCAACTCTTACTTTTGAAATAGCACTATGCTGACACTTGGAACACTCCGATGGTCTGTCTTTACTTTAACTATTCAGCCCCGAACTTGTCCATTTTTGGGAATTGGACACATGGAGGGTCTGCACTCATTTGGAAACCTGCTCAAAATTTTACCTCTGAAGGAGCATCGAGTTGACATGTGGAAGCCTCCATAGACTCTTGGAATTTTCAATGGCTGCTCTTACTTTTTGGGCCCTGAATACGTGGCAAGATGGCACTCATTTTGGAATCTCCTTTTGGGCCACACCTTGAAATTGCACTGATGCAACACATGGCATCATCCACTTGTTTCTCTATACATAGTTGATTTCAGGCCTGCTCTATCCCACTTTTAAACTTGGACTACATGGCCAGCTTGCACTCATTTGGGTCTCTTCTTTTGGATCTTCCTTTGGAGATGTGCCACGCCGACACATGGCTTCCTTTGCCAACACCTTTATACCTAGTATTTTTTAGGCCTACAGTCTCCTTAGTTTGAATTTTAACTATTAAATCTACCCCTCTTTGGGTCTAGGACACGTGGGGGTCTAGCACTTGTTTAAGTCTTCCCTTTTGGATTCAATCTTTGGAGGTGCACCGTTTGGACACTTGGCAACATCCATTGTCTCCTCCATACTTCATCATTTTGGGGCTCGTTCGACCATTTACGAGCCAAAGACTTCAAAACTTTGTTGTTCCTTCTCCTTTGAGCCTTTGGTTTGTTTGACATTGTATTCTCCTTCCCAACCCTATTATTCCATTTTAGAGCCCACCTATAATTTGTTTGCTATATTTTAAGCATGGGTTCATTCGACAGAGCCGTTTCTTGAATTTCTTCTTGCATGGGGTCGTTTGATCTTTCACAGGCCCTACCACTCCATTGTAGAGTCCTTCTATTGCTTGATTGTAGGATTTGAACATGATTTCTCTGGTTTCTTCTATGTAGGGTCGTGGCTGACCAATTTTATCTAGGGGAAAAATTGGGATAGCAGGAAGTTGTCACCTTCACTTTCTTTTTCAAGATCTTCTTCACTTTCTTGAAATCTACAATTTACATTCGGGGTGGCGCCTCTAAGGTGAGCCTTTGGGGTGTTCCTGCAATCTGATTTTTGTTGCTTCTTTTAAAAATTACTCATTCAAATAATTCACTCTTCAAATATGCGATATCATTCACCAAGTTTTATAATGATGGATTGGTTCTCTCATCTCCAGGATGTTGGGCCTTTCCCTTTGATGGATTCTTGATCTTTCCAGAGAGGATGAGATCGTCATCAAGTTCAATGGCCATCCTTTATGCTTCTACAATGTTCCTTGGTTGGGCTCTTCATAGCAAAAATCCTACTTCGATGATTGAGCATTGATGAAGAATCTCTTGATATTGTTTTTAGATGGCGAATCTTCTTCTCGATATCCTAGGAAGAAACCATTCAAAGCAAGCCACAAAGTCTCTCTCATAGTTTAACTTTCTCCTTTCTTCGTTTGAGCTAACTACACTAGGAGGTGTTGACAATCTTCCATTGATTTAAATATCTCTTCAAAGGAATCCTTAATGTCATTCCAACTAGTGATGGACCTAGAAGGCAAGATGTAAAATATTCTACTTCTTTTTCTTAGAGGGACTCCATGAATAGTCTCACAACAATTTCTTCATGTTGGACACTAAGAATTCCACATGATGTCATGAAATTAGTAATGGTTTCTTCAAGATGTAGTGTGTTGTCACATTTAAACTTTGAAAAGTTCTTGTAGGAACCCATTGGTAGATCATGAAGAGGGGGTTCAAGAGAAAATGGGCATGTATTCCTTCCCCATGGAAAAATGGGTTGAGGTATTTCTTCTTTGTATTTCATTGTCATTTCTACTTCTACTTCAACCCTTTCTTCTAAAAATTCTTCTTCTTCCATGGATTCAATGGTGGTTAAAAAATGGGATAATTTGAAGGGGTAGTATCAACATGATTTTAGATAGGATTTTCAAGTGAACTGCTAGAAGCGCCAGATGGAGAGTTGGCTTGAGAGAAGAAGTATGGATTATCTCTAATTCTTTCTTGTTGATTTTGTAAAGCCTCAACATTGGAAACAACACCTCCTCTTGACTGTTCAACTGGTGTATCTTCCTTGACCATTTTTGGAAATTGTTGAAGTGGGAATATGAAAATTGCGGTTGTATTTTGGGTGCGAGATGCTTTACTAAATATGCCCCACGGTGGGCTCCAAAACTCTTGGCGAGAAATTTTTTTGGGTGGACAAATTTGTGGGTTTCTTGCCAACACTCTGGGAATTTAAGTCCCTCTACTTAACCAGTGTAACTTTTGTATATGCATGCGTGAGAAAATTTGGATTTCTATGGTGGCCTTTGGACCGGGGATCCAACAGGGGCACTCCATTGACCCTAAGGAAAAGCTAGGAATCTCTTATTAGGGAAGAATTTTTCTGGAGAGAGGGAAATGGGAGTGAGAAATTAGGTAGGAGAACTATTGTTGTAGGTAGAAAGTCATATTCCTCAATACACTAGTTAGAAAATTCAACACATGCATTCATGAGAAGAAATAACTCTACAAATAACAACAATACCAAATAGAATTTATTGATCACAAAATATCACGAAACCCCTTAAGAAAAAAAAATCTAGAAAATCATTCTTATTGTATTGATTTTTTTAAAAAATTGTACATTGTATGGGAATGGAAGAAATTTGAGAGTGGAGGAAAGTAGAAGAAAATGGCTATCTCCTTTGCTTTCTCTAGGTACAATGCACTCTTGAGTTTACAAGATCAATCACCAACCCTTTGAAATGGGAATGGCTTTACAATTTATAGAATGAGAGGTGACTTATTGTCTACCCCCAATGGATTTTCATATGTCCTTGTGCAACTTAAAACTTTTTAACTTCCTAGGAGAATATTAAGTCCCTTTTTATAACATAAAGGTGACTTATTACATTAGGAACATTAGGACATATGAAAAAGTGCAACCCCAATGTGAAATTAGAATATTGGAAAGTGAGAGAAAGTTGGGGGAAGAGGAGAGAGAAAGAGAGAGAGAAGAAGAAGAGGAGATGTTGTTCTAATGAAGTCCATTGAGCCCCGTTGATGGAAAGGTCTAAATGTAGTTAAACTTTGAATCTTTGAACTCCTTGCATATTGTGAAACTCCTTCAAATTATCTCATGAGTCCTCACCATGTTGAGTGAATTATTCCTTTGATGACTACTGAACTCCCGGTTTGTGTATGATATACCTGTGACCCAAACTATGTAGTGAGTGTCGAAAAACATTGTCCAGTTCCCTAAGATGATCATCCCTCTATGTCTCATTGTGCCAAACTTTCCCTTTGAGAACAACCTACTATTAATAGTAAGTTTCCAAATGGAAGGCTTACTATTTTTAGTGAGAGGTGATTTTTCCTCTTCTCAACCATCGTGATGTGATGAACTCCCTCATTCAATATTGTGCACACTACCTTTGCCTCAGCCACTTTTTGGGTTGACCTACTATTTTTAGTAAGCACCCATATAGGGAACTTACTATTTTTAGTAAGTGGTCATTTTAACTATTTTCTTCTCTAGACAATAATTTTGGCTTCTTGGTGACCTTGGGTACACACTTCTTTCACCACAACTTCTTTGTATGATGACTTTCCGAACATAGAAAATATGTATAGGAAAAATTACTATTTTTAGAAAGTACATTTCCAATGCTTAATTTGCAATGGAACATATTTTTATATTATTCTCATCGTCACGACCACATCCTCTGAATTTCACATTATTTTTCCCACTAGAATGTCGAGAAATAAAATTTAAAATTTTCACACTGGTAATGACTTTGAGCACGAAAGCGCCATGGCGGCCATTAATGGAGATCGAAATTTACAAGTCTTGTTTTTGTCTCCATTTGCAACATGAAACAAGTCCATTGTGATATGTTTTTCATTTGGAGCTCGTGTGTAATTTTTTATCTCATTTCCATTTCCGGAATGATGGGAAATCTGACGAATGTGAGTCGGTGCACGAAGTGAGGATTTTATTGGAAAAAAATTAAAAGCACCATTTTACCTCCAATTTTTGCATCGTGATTGTCTTGAAAAAATTGGAATTATGTAGAATACGACACCTTGATCTAACTTGTATCTTGTGAGATATGAAGATTTCTCGATCGGGTGACTTCATGGTTATCTGGCAAAAAACCTTCATTTTCTTCCCATTCTTCATTTCTTCAACACTTTTGATCATTCCTTCCCCTAAAACCTATGTATTTTCATGGACTAGGTGTTTATGTGGCCATGGCAGAGCTGGTTTGGATCAGAAATGGTGGACTGGGTGTCTGGATAAGCTTGAGCAAAGCCATGGCATGGTGAGGAGTTGTGGAGGAGAAATGAGAGGAAGAAAATGGCTAAGTGTCAGATTTAAATTTTCAAAAATACACATGGAGGGGATGGGCACATTTTTTGTCCCTAACATCCCTCACCTCAGGGATGTGAGGGACATCAAATTCCATGGTGAGAAAGATGACAACACGTGTCCTTGATCGATGGTAGGGGATTTGCTTGAAAAAACACTAGAAGCACCGGGGTTGGCGGTCATATGGATGACCAAAGGAATCCCCATAGGGAATGGGTGTAGTTTTAAATGTTTTCTATCCCTAACCTTAGGGATTTGAGGAAATAAAATTCCACGATGGTCCGTGGTGACACATGTCCTCGATCGACATCAAGGAATTTAATCTCCAAAAATGCACCTCGGGGCTGAACTGTCAAGTTTGAAGGTCACATGAGCGTCCCAGAGGTCACATGGGGTCTGGACACATTTTTCCAAGGTTTATGTACTTGACCTCAAGGATTTTAGGGACATAAAATCCTGCTAGGCTCTTAGTGCTTTGACACGTGTCCCCTCAATTTTAGCTAAGTCCCAAACACGCTCTAAGAGGGAAACTTGTGATGATGATATCTTTAGCTCCCAATGGATGTTTTTGGAAAAAATTTATATGAATGTGACTGGAATTGGAATTTTTAATCCAATTGTATTGGTATTATGTCTTGATTCATCCATTTGATCCCTGAAAAATCAGAATTGTGATTTGGTACTCCACCTGTGCCTTAGAAAAACTACCTGTAGATATGATGCACCAAAATTTTGTAAAAAATATTATTTCACCATCATGTAGTTATTGTAATACTATTTATAGATATGTTTTTTTACTCCTAAATCCATCCGGAGCTCCTAATCACCTTCTAAAGCTCAGTAGTTGTTTTGTCTTGTGCACTGACTAGGCCCGTGAACCCTAATTCTGGATAAACTACCCCAACTTCTCTGAGACCTTTAAAAATATTCCTAAATCATCTCCATGATGTCCCAATACCTTTGGATCACCTCCACATCCACTTAGGATCTTCTTCTCCACTTTGTGAGGTTGCTCCAACTCTAGGAAGGCTAGTGATAGCCCTTCCCACAACTTCCTGTAGCTTTGAAATGAACTCCTAAAATCACCTAGGGGGAATGAATGTAATTTCCTAAATCACCTAGGGGGATGATATAACATTATTCGGGAGGTCATTTGGACTGAATGGATAGATCGGGGTGTCTTGGAATGATAGACTTGAAAATTTTAACACAAGGGTATAATTGTCATGCTTGGAAATTATCAATTCCTTGTTGCACATTCTCTGCAAAACAACAATCATGTAGTTTCATTATAGCTTCAATCATTTTCCCATCAGACCACCACCTAAAGGTGTTAGATCTGAAATATGAATGGCCCAAAAATCTATATCTAATCGACATCTAATAGGACCCACACCATCTGCGCATAATGCCTCCAAATTAAAGGTCATGTAGTTGTACAATATCATGTGTGGATAATCCAAGCAATAACCACAGTAACCATTCAAAATATATGAATCTCCATATTTGAATCCTCTATGGCACTTGAACAATATCAAACAAAAGTACTCATCATATCTCAATCCAAATCCATAATAAAAATCAACAAACTACATATAAAATATAAATATCTCATAATTGTTTATACATCGGCATTACTTGATTAATGTCATTGGCCCTTGAGAAAATATTATCATCACCTTATGTCATTATTCATCCTAGAAAGATGCCATTGATCGTGCTAGAAACTCTCTCCTAATCCAACATCCATTTTCCATGCTATGAATGGTCATCCTACCATGGCCAATGACATCAATTTTAGGTCCCGTGATATATTTGGAATTCATTAAAAAAGTTCACTTAATGACCTCAAAATTCATAATTCTTTCAAACCCACATAGACCTCAACCCAATCTACATTTTCACTATCTTTGGGAAAAAATTTCATAGCTATTTTTTTTGGTATACATTTTCTATTTTTGTCCTAGATACCCTTTCCTAATTTAAATCAACACCTACCATAGGATTCATAGTGGAATATGCTTCATATCAATCACCTCACATGCCACCTTTTACTCTTCCAATAATTAAAAAAATCAATTTATTTAGGTTATCGCAAATCTCAATTACTCATAATCTCAAATTAGGAAAGTGAAAATTGAATTCCTCCCTTTACTATTTATAGAAATTCTTATAACTAATTTTAACTATGATTTCCTCCAATCTTTAAAAATTCATATATTTTAAATGAAAAAACCTAAAAAAATTCCTTAAATCACACCAAGCTCGTGGTGATGAGCCTCTCATCTTGACATATTACAATTAATTTTTGCCAATTGTATCTAAAAATACCCGTTTTTGTCATTTCAACACTTAGCTACATCCCTCACATGCCCGCCTAGCTAGGTGATTTATGTCTTATTTTACTAATTATATTCTAGTGTTTATTTTCAATATTTCTTATGTAGAGTTTTAAACAACTATTGAGCCCTCTTTAAGTAAGTCAAATGAAATCGATAGATAATTATGAGGTAGGTATATTTTCATTTAGTGGGGTTCATTATTTCCTTATAACACTTTCATTTCAACTTTACTTTCATCATTTTCTTTTGATTATGTGTTTCATAGATATATTTTTAAAGATCATCTTGTTAGTGCAAATCAGTAGCACCCCTAAATGACCTTCAGATCTACAAGTGAGAATTGGGTCATTTAGTGTGATTACACAACATGGAATCTTTTCCCCAAGTGTGGGACTTGCAAAAATGGGAAAAAACTCTCTAGATTGAAGGTTGGTTCCTCTACTCCTCTGATCAGATGTATGCATGAAATTTGTAGAGGTTTAACTCAAAATTCTACTCTAATTCTGCCAAGGAGACAAGGATAGAAAGAAAAGAAGATAAAACTAAATTGACAAGGTGATACACCAAAGGAGTGGTGAACATATATTTCTATAGATTGACACAAATTATAAAATACAACACAAATCATGCACAAATTGCTAAAATTGTAATGAAGGATCAGGATAGAGAAAACAACACAAGAAAGGATTGAAAATTCATTCACAGAGCTTGCATTGTCATTTCCATTTTTAAATACAGTGCATTACAATAATAAGGAGGTAGAAAACATGTTGTAGTCCTAAAAAAGGTCTGATATTCCACAAATTCACTTGTCAGGGTGAAGGAGGAGCGTTGTAAACATACAAAACATCTAACCCTTTACAAATGAGCCAAATCTGGCTTTTAACAATGAAAACCCAAGTTCAGGAAGGAGAAACGCGAAAAAATGAAATGAATGATTCAACCACTGAACAAATCCATAAAAATAGCATGGGTACCCTTAAAAGTTCATTCCCCAAGATTTTTGACCATGCTAGAGAAGAATGGAAGCCATATTGCATTAAAAATGGTGGTTGAATGTTAGTTCTGCTCTTTTTCCCATGCCAAAGGCATTTTTTCATTTTCTCTCACTAAAATCCCCAAAAACAAAATTGAAGATTCCATCGTGTAGAGGACTTCAATATCTTTCCAATGACACCAAAATCAAGAAAAACTGAGCTCTAGATCGAAAGATATGCCCCTCTAAAGATTTAGGGCAAAACTAGGGCAAAAATCGGGTCGTGGGCTGAAACCTAAAATTTTCCCCCTTTTTTGAATTTGTGAAAAATTCCCCAAAAAGCTATACAACCCATAGCTCTACCACCACATGGCACTTCCTCATTCGTCCACGGGTTCAAATGGCCATTTTACCCCTTTTTTGAATTTTGGAAAAAATTCCAAAATTCCTCCACGCCCCGCCGCTCTCGGGACACGTGTCACCACCCTATTCACTGCGGGCACGCGCTCCAAATTTTGTCTTTGACGTTGCTGACCAATTTGCAAAAATTCCAAGTTCTTCATGTACCTGACCTCCTCTAAGAATAGGACACGTGTCACCACCCTATTCACTCGCGGGGATTTAACCAAAATTTCCATTTCCTCCTTGGCGGGCCTGTGGGCCAATTCTTTCCTTTGCGCCTTCTACTACTTTGGCAAAAAGCCAAAATTTACTCCACCCCTCTGACTCCCACCAGTCTCATGGACACATGGCACACTTTGATTTGGCACGGGCCTTAATCAAATTTCTTTCCTCTACGGGCCCGTGGGAAATTTTTTTCCTTTGCACCCTTTTTGACCACTTTTTCAACTTACCCCCACCGGTCCGATCTCTGCTGCCACGTGGCACATTCTCATTCATCCATGGGTTCAAACCATTTCTTTTCCTTCTCCTTGGCGGGCCCGTGGGAAAAATTTTCCTTTGTGCCCTACCCACTCCTTGGGCAATTTTTTCCAACTTACCTCCACTGACCTGCCATTCCACCACCACGTGGCACATTCCTATTGGTTGTGGGCCTTCCCAGGAAAATTTCCATCAAAAACTCCACCGAGCCGTAACTTGCAAAATACGAAGAGTTAGAATAAAAATTTTACCTTTTTGGAAAGGTGAGAAAATTTTGTATCTAATGAAGCCATTTCTAGATAATTTTGAGTGCCTAAAAAGTGGAAAAATTTGACTAAGGCACAAAAGAAGGAAGGATGAAGGAAAGTTAGCCAAAATAAGTAAGGGCTTATTTTGGATAACAATTTGGCGACTCATAGGGATCATCTACCTGTTGGATGAAGTGACCATCTTCTTGAAGCAATCCATTAGGCAATGGAGTCATCAACTTAACTGCTTGGTACTCTCAACTCATTAGAAAATTTCTAGAAATAAGACTGTGAGAGTAGAATATCACTTGATCTGGAACATGGCTTGTAAAGATTCATCCTTGGGACAAAAAATCCTGTGCCAAAGCACTTAGGGAAATGTAAAACTAAGCTACAACAAAACAATGTGCACAAACACTTGGAAGAATGAAAATCTAAGCTAATATGTACAAGGTGAGGAGTTTCCCTTCTAGTAGCAATGCTTTAGATGGATTCCATTAACTAGAATATGTAGTTCTTCACCATCCAATGTAGACAATTGGAAAGCATTGTTGTTCTTACATTTTGTGACCATGTAGGAGCTACTCCAAATGGAATCAAACTTTGAATGCCTTCTTGGCTTTGCTCGGTTTGTATCCCATTTCAACACTAAATCTCTAACTTGGAAGGTTCTAGCCTTAGCTTTCCTATCAAAGGTTCTCTTGATCAAGGCTTGGTCCTTCTCCATTGTTTGGGTTGCATGCTCTCTAATTTCTTGGATTTCCATAAATTCTACATATCTAACCTCCATGGGTTCAAACTCCAACAATTCCAATTACTTCATGAGTTCCAACGTTGGCAACTCAAGTGACATAGGCAAGATTGCCTCTCTTCCATAAACAAGTCTGAATGGAGAGTTACCGATGGATCTCTTGGGAGTTATCCTATCAGCCCATAAGGTTGATTTAAGTTTAGTGTGCCAAGTCCTCTGATTTTCATCAAGAGTCCTCTTGATGATCTTTAATAGGTTCTTGTTGGTAGACTCAGCTTGGCCATTACCTTGAGGGTAATAATTTGATGAAGTGCTCAGATAGATCCCATTCTTAACAGCCCATTCAGTTACCTTTGATCCTATGAATGTCGATCCATCGATATTATAGTGGTAGGTATACCAAATCTGGTTACTATCCCCTCATAGAAGTCTAGAATGCTAGATTCATTTGCCTCTTTGAGTGCCACCGCCTCAGTCCATTTGGTGAAGTAGTTTGTTGTTGTTAGAATCCACTTGTGTCCTTGGCTTGAGTTTGGGTTAATGACTCCAATGAAGTCCAAACCCCATTGCATGAATGGATGGTCAACTGAAATTGGGTGCAATGGAAGGGCTGATAATCTTTCCTTGCCTGTGAGGAATGCACAATTTTTGCACCTCTTGATCCACGCATAACAAACACTAAACACCTTAGGCCAATAATAGCCAGCCTTCATAATCTTGAGGGATGTCACTTTTGGAGAAAAATGACCTCCAGCTGATCCACCATGGAAATCTTCTAACATTCTCTTAATTTGATTTGTCCCAATGCATCTCAGTAGCACTCCATTTATATCCATTTTGAACAAAACACCATCAACAAGTGCATATGGAATAGCCTACAATCTAAAGTGTCTTATCTTGGTTTTGTTCATCTTTGGAGGGCATAGGCCTATTTGTAAGAATTGCATTATGTCTTGGGTCCGAAAGGAGTAGGCGTACCACCATTCTCTTCTTGAATAATTCTTTGTTCTTGGTTGTCTTACAACGCCAAAACAACATCCTTCCCATTGCTTGCTTCCATTGATTTTCTCAAGACCATCTTCTCACACAATCCCTTTCGTCGGACCATCTTGGTGACTTTGATCTCAATGCCATATGCCATGACATGTGTAATCCACCTTGCATGTTTTTCATTTAGGCCTTTGTTGAGGAGGAAGTCTTTAACTCCCACATGAGAAACCAACAATTGAACCTTGTTTTTTTAAACTAGATGTTTAAATTTATTAAAGATCCTAATCACTGCAAGAACATGTTTCTCAATGAAGGAATACCTCACCTCATAGTCCTCCAAGCTTTGGATAAAGAAGGCAATTGGCTGCTCTGCATTTTCTTTGTTTTGTTGTACTAAAATTACAGAAATTGTGTCATCACCGCCAAATGCATAAAGGATAAAATCCTTATAGAAATATGGGTTAATGAGAGTTAGAGCTTGTGAGATAGCCTCTTTGATTGCCTCAAAACTTTCCTTACCTTCAGCTTTGTCCATTTGAAAGCCATACTTTTCTTCAACATCATAGTTATTGGCTTGACAAGGGCTGCAAAGTCTGGAAAAAACCTTCGAACAAAATTGATTCTTCCCAAGAAACTTTGAAGGGCCTTCTTGTGACTTGGTAATGGCAGTGCTTTTATTGCTTCAACCCTATTTGGATCAATTACTAATCCCTCTTTAGAAAAATGTGGCCTAGGAGCTTTCCTTCATGAGCTAGGAAAATACATTTTTTGGGATTCAAGGATACCCCAAATATTCTACATCTTTGGAACACTTGTCTCAAATGAAAGAGATGATCTATTGCACTTTTAGAAAATACAATAATATCATCTAGGTATATCAACACTACTTTTTTATCAATCCCTTGAACGCCATATCCATTGCCCTTTGGAAGGTAGCTCTAATGTTAGACAGCCCAAATGGAATTTTCTTATATGCATAGGTTCCCCATATTATGGTGAAGGCTATTTTGAACTGATCATCCTCCTTTACCATGATCTGATTATACCCTGAATAACCATCTAGCAATGAAAACCTCTCAGAGCCAGCAACAACTTGCAAAATCTGCTCCATAGAAGGAAGTGGGTAATGATCCTTGAGGGATGCTCTTTTCAAATCTCTAAAGTCTACACACAATCTGATTTCTTCACTCTTCTTTCTAACTGGAACCAATTTTGCAACCCAACTTGAATGCTTGATGGGAAATATGATACTTACCTCTATTAACTTATTCAATTCCTTCTTCATGAGAGGCTCCATGTGTGGATTGATTGGTCTTTATTTTTGATGGGTTTAGCACTTGGATCTAATTTAATTGTGTGTTGAGCTAGCTTGGGATTGAAACATCTCAAGTCTTCATAGCTCCAAAAAAATATATCTGGGAACTCTTAGCAAAGTTTCATGAACTCATACCTTTCTTGCTTTGTTGCCACTTTACCAATTTGAAGTGATTTGGCTTCTCCCACTGAGATGGGCACTAAATATTCTCCCTTGACTTAGATGTTTTCTTTCTCCTTCCTAAATTGATCATTAGGATTAAAGATGGACTCCAAAGTGACAAGTACTTTTGGTAGTTTGTTGGTTCTCAGCTGTACCGCTTGATCACCATACTCTTGTTCTAACTTTTCCTCATTTTTGGCTGAGAACTCAACTTCTTCTTGCAATAAATTGATGATTTGTTGGTCACTTTCAAACACTTTCCAACTTACATTATTGTCTGGCACTAATGGCCTTATAATCACATGAATGTTTGGCTGCACTTTATCTTCCTTAATACTTTACACAACATCAAAGGCTGCTCCAACTACTGCAAGTCTATCAGCAGCTTGGTTTTCTTTCCTAGGGATGGAGTTGATGCCAAAGCCTTCAAAATCCTCAATGAGGTCCCACACCCTATTCTTATAACTCTTGAGCAGGTCATTTTGGCAGCATGTTTTCCTTTAACTTGATTAACAATCAGCTCACTATCACCAAAGACTTGTAATTTTTTGATACCTCTCTTTCTTGACCAATGCAATCCATGTATCAAAGCTTCATATTTAGTAGTGTTGTTAGAACATGCAAACTGAAATCTAAAAGTTGAATAATACTTAATGCCTTGAGGTGAAAGAAGCATAGCTCCCCCATGCACCTTGTCTACTTCTTGATCCATCAAAGAACAACTACCATACCTCATTGTCATCTTTATGGTCTGGCTTGGTGATGCTAGGAATAGGCTGATTTTCTTCATGCATGTAATAAACTCCTAGTTCAGATTCCTCTATTTCCTTGTAGGGATAAAAAGCATGTACCTTGCTTTCCCATTCATCAAGAGTAAAATCTGGGATGCTTCTAACTTTGGTGTTAGCTTCATCTGTGCCTGGATAATCCTCTTGATCAAATGCTGAACAGTTGGCATTGATTGGGCTTGGAGTATGAGGCTCAATGTGAAAGTTTGTAATAGGTTCAGACCTGATTGTGGCCTTAGTTCCATATCTAGTCCAAAACAACATGTGTGACCAATCAACAGATAAATAGCCTCCAATTCTAGCTGTGAAATCCCTTGACAAACATAGGGAAAAAAGTGGTGGTAAATCTATCACTAACACATCTTGCAAAACAGTGACATTGGGGCATGCATGTAAAGTGAGGCTCAAATATTTAATTACCCCAAATTTTGTTACTACTGTCCCATCCAATTACACTACCCCTTTGGATATGACTTCATATTGGAGGCCTAATTGATAATCTATTTTCTCGGGCATCACAAAACTACTTTCCTAAAATCAATCTTACAATTGTGTACTAGTTTATCACCAATGATAAATGAAACATAGAATGGAGGGGACTTCAAAACTTTACCTTGCTATCCTCCATGCTTCCCCTCAAGATTAGAAACATTTGTGAGTACCTTCTCTTACATATGAGCTTGCTAATATGAAGTTGAACAATTCTTCATGGCAGCTTGTAGTAGATACCTTTGGCCTGGGATGGATAGTGATTCCCACATAGATATATTATCATTTGTCTTCTTCATTTTTTCAATGATGTTAAATGGGGATGAAACATATCTTTGCTGCCCCTTAGCCTACACATTCTTTTCTTGTACATGGGCTGCAACAACTAGCATTTGAGCTGGTCTAGAAGGTGGCTTGGGCTGTCCTTACACATTTGGAACTACATTTTTCTTACCAACACTTTGTGGAGTGATGGAAGGTTGTGGATCACCTAGAGCTAATGACTGCCCTTCACCAATATTCCTCTTCTTTGACCGTGTGTTAGCTACTACATTCTAAGAAATTGTTTGATTCATACCAAAAAAATCTTCATCCTGCCAATTCACAAGTGTAGTCTCATTTGGAGTTGTATTTTGTTGAGATGTTCCTTGTTGTTGGTTTGTTTCTTGACTCACCTCACTCTCTATGCCAATTGTTGTCACCATCAAAGCTTGGTTCAAAGCACCATTGAAGCACATAGACTGGTTGTGAGGTTCATTGCATGGGAAACACCAATCATACTCTTGAGCTATATTATTTTGCACTGGCACTAAGGCTTTAGAGGTAGATGCAACATTGGGGTTATAGGGCAAAAAGTTACATTGTCGGGAGGCCTTACTTGATTTTGATTTGTAGCTGGATTGGGTGGCCTATTAGGCTAATATGGTTGCCTATTAGGCTGAGTTTGAGACTGATAAGAAGGTCTAAAACTTTGGGCTTGCTACCTCTTAAGTGTAACTAGCTCATTGCCTAAATTTTGTAATTGTTTCATGACTTCTTGAAGTTCATTTGAGGCACTAGAGGATGAAGTAGAAGTTTCATTTGAACTCTGATTTCTAGGAGTGGGAATAGGAGCTAAAGTAGGTGCTTGACTAGTGCTTGGGTTTTCCAAGTTTGGATATAAGGGCATGGGAGGCCTAGGCACCAGTTTACCAGCTTGGATCAAACAATTCTCAGCCCTAATGGTGATGCTATAAGTTGTAGGTATATTTACACCTCCCATGGATTGGATTAACATAGAAATATCAGAATTTAAAGCTTTGAGATAGTATAAGAAATAAAATTTAGTCTGTTGGCCTTCTTCACACTTTGGATTCTATCCCATGTCCTTTGAAATCTAAAATTGAAGTCTGCATTTGCTGCTCATTAGGAGCTCTCTTGATAGTTGTCAGTTGTTTCAATAGAGACAAATTATCTCCCTTTTCTCCAAACTGCTCATGGAGAGCTATGCACAACTAGTTCCAATTTTGGATAGAGCCTACCCCAAGGCTCCTGAACCATTGCAAGGTTTTCCATTTGAATGAAGATGCCAAAAATTTGATAGCAATTTTCATCTCCTCAATCTCATGGATTTCACAAACATTAGCAACGTCTTTGACATGATCACTAGGAGTGATCTGATTTTCCCCAGTAAAGTATGGGATGTTCTTCAACTTTGGGCCGGGTTTTGTACCTTGAGAGCAAGTGGGATGCTGCCAGGTGAAGTTGACATAAGGGTTATTTTGTGCCATTTTGATTGGCCTGAGAACCCTTGTTGATTGGGTGAAAGGTCTACCAGGTGGAGGAGTTGATAGAGTTATGTTTGGTGGATATGGAGACCTTTGAATTCTTCTTCCCCTCTCTTCTTCCCGGGATAACTATAGATACTCGATAATCCCTCCTCTCTGGCCCTTGACCTTTTTGGATCCTTCTCATGAATCTTTAGACAGGGGACTACAACCCGGTTGATTTTATCCCTTTGGAGTCACCAAATGTGCAAATCAGGGCTCTTTTTAAGCAAGAAACTTACAACAAATGCACATCTACTCTATTGTAACGAAGATGAAGACTTCTAAGGTCCCACCAGGCATGGAAAAACTATTAGTGCAAATCAGTAGCACCCCCTAAATGACCTTCAGATCTGCAAGTGATAATTGGGTCATTTAGTGTGATTGCACAACATGGAATCTTTTCCCCAAGTGTGGGACTTGCAAAAATGGGAAAAGACTCCAGATTGAAGGTTGGTTCCTCTAATCCTTTTATCATATGTATGCATGAAATTTGCAGAGGTTTAACTCAAAATTCTACTCTAATTCTACCAAGGAGACAAGGATAGAAAGAAAATAAGATAAAACTAAACTGATAAGGTGATACACCAAAGAAGTGGTGAACATCTATTTCGTAGATTGACACAGATTATAAAAATTCAACACAAATCATGTACAAATTTCTAAAATTATAATGAAGGATCTAGATAGAGCAAACAACACAAGAAAGGATTGAAAATTCATTCATAGAGCTTGCATTATCATTTCCATTTTGTAAAGTGCATTACAATATCAAGGAGGTAGAAAACATGTTATAGTCCTAAGAAAGGTTTTATATTCCAAATATTCACTTGTCGTGGTACAGACCATAAAAAAATTCCAACCCTTACAAATGAGCCAAATCGGCCTTTAACAATGAAAAACAAGTTCGGGAAGGAGAAATGTGGAAAAAATGAAATGAATGATTCAACCACCAACCAGATCCATCAAAATAGCATGGGTACCCTTAAAAGTTCATTCCCCAAGATTTTTGACCATGCTGGAGAAGAATGGAAGCCATACTACATTAAAAATGGTGGTTGAATGTTGGTTATGCTCTTTTTCCCATGCCAAAGGTGTTTTTTCATTTTTATCTCACTAAACACAACCAAAAAATAAAATTGAAGATTCCATCATTTAGAGGGCTTCAATACCTTTCCAATGACACAAAAATTGAGAAAAATTGAGCTTTGGATCAAAAGATATGCCCCTCTGAAGATTTAGGGAAAAACGGGGAAAAATTTGGGTCAGCGGGCGAAACCTAAAATTTTTCCCCTTTTTTGAATTTGGGAAAAATTCCCAAAAATCTTTATGCCCCACTACTCTGCTACCATGTGGCGCTTCCTCATTCATCCGTGGGTTCAAATGGCCATTTTACCCCTTTTTTGAATTTTGGAAAAATTCAAAATTCCTCTCGCCTACCGCTCTCCGGGACATGCGTCACCACCCTATTCACTGTGAACACGCTCTCCAAATTTTGCCTTTGACGCTGCTGACCACTTTGGAAAAATTCCAAATTCTCCCCATGCCTCGACCTCTACCAAGAATAGGACATGTGTCACCACCCTATTCACTCATGGGGATTTAACCAAAATTTCCATTTCCTCCTTGGCGGGCCTGCAGGCCAATTCTTTCCTTTGCGCCTTCTACTACTTTGGAAAAAATCCAAAATTTACTCCACCCCTCTGACTCCCACCGGTTTCATGGACACATGGCACACTTTGATTTGGCATGGGCCTTAATCAACTTTCTTTCCTTTGCGGGCCCGTGGGAAATTTTTTTCCTTTGCACTGTTTTGACCACTTTTTCAACTTACCCCCACCGGTCTGATCTCCACCACCACGTGGCACATTCTCATTCATCCACATGTTCAAACCATTTATTTTCATTCTCCTTGGAGGGCCCATCGGAAAAATTTTCCTTTGTAACTCGCTTGATCCTTGGAAATTTTTTCCAACTTATCTCTCGCCGACTCACTATTCTCTCGCCATGTGGCACATTCCTATTGGTTGTGGGCCTTCCTAGGGAAAATTTCCCTCAAAAACTCCACCAAGCCATAACTTGCAAAATACAAGGAGTTAGAAGAAAAATTTACCTTTCTGGAAAGGTGAGAAAATTCTCTATCTGATGAAGCCATTTCTAGATAATTTTGAGTGCCTAAAAGTAGAAATTTTTTACTGAGGCACAAAATAAGGAAGGATGAAGGAAAGTTAGCCAAAATAAGTAGGGGCTTATTTTGGATAACACATCTCATGTCTCACTATTGTGAAACATGATGATATTTGGTTGGGGCATATGCATAGACCATATTTTTTGACACTTGCTAAACATTTCTTTTTTGTATGGGTTGTTAATGCATTATCCTCCTAAGCGGTTCCTTAAGGAGCATGTCGGGATTGGGTTGCGATAAAACTTGGTCATGTGGAATAGATCAATACATTTGAGATATGTCACTATTGCTCCTTTGTCACCCCATACCTATCTATTTTCCCCCATTTGTTCACACATTACACCATTTTATCTATTTGTCTCATTGTATCTACATGTTCATTTTTGATGTGTGTTATTATCCTTGCTTTAAGTCATTTTGGACCTTCATCATTCACCTTCATTTACGTTAAGCTTCTATTCCTCATATTTTTCACCTTTTGACCTTAATTTTTCCCTCAAAGTGACACCATCACCCATGGGGATGATATATATTTTGTATTTTCCATGGTTGATGCCATCGCACATGGGAAATGGTTTTAATTATATATGCTTGAATAAACTACCACCAAACTTACCAATTTACAATCATTTGTTTACACCTATAGTTGTTCTTTCTCACACTATTTTGTACTTATTTTCTGACTTAGATTCTTAGAGATTATTTCTTTTGTGTTTGTGTCACCGTAATGAATTAGGAAAAGAGATCTTCTTGTTGATATTTCCCCTTCTCCACCCATAGTGATTATCTCTTAGTGTTGTTGTATTTAGAGAGAATTATGCATCAACAGTCACACATACACTATAGGTAAGTATTTATAACCCTCTTTAGTCTCTTATTTTGTATGTGCATGTTGTATATTGGTCATTCATTTCTATAGACTAGAGTAGATGTATGTTTTCTTTAATCTATTACATTGTCTTATTATATTATGCCCCTTGGTTTATCCACCCATTGGTTACTCTTATTTATGAATCATAGTAGGATATCTATCTTTATCTTAGTTCTAGGCCATAAAAACCTATAACTATAATATTGTTAGGGTCACTATCCTTTATAATTATGAAACTAACACTCCCCGAGAACCTTTGTATTTGCATAATATGGCTGGTTTTGGATTGGATCCCTATATTTGAGATAACAACGGAACCTATCTTTTATCCATCATACAAGCCCCACCCCAACACATCCATTTAATATATGTAAATTACTATATAATATTTTAAACTAATTATTAGATCACTCCAATATATATGTGGATGTACACACACACATGTATTCATGTATAGTGTATATGTATGTAGATACATGCATATATATGTTTAAATATAAATCAATTTCAGGTGTAAATCTAGATATATAAATTTATTTATTGAAGGAAATAATGAACCTAAAAATAAATATTTATTTCACTCTTTGGGTGGTTTATAAATACATAGATTCAACCTAAAACTTACAAAAAAATCAAACCAATGATCTAATACAACAATGGAGACCTCTAAAAAACTAAACTAATCCATTCGAATGAGAGATTCTCTAAAAAAATCAAATGAATAATCTAAACCTCTATGAGAGCTTGGATATCCATCTCCTTTCCACCTCCTCTGCACACAAACCTAGAAGTGGGAAAAAGCGGAGCCATAATTTCCTTTTAGTAAATTACATAGAGATATTAGGGAAACACTAGGGTTTCCTATGATCTAATTACCCAAATAATTTTGATTCAATGGCCTCTATAATCCTACATTAGGGTATTTAGTCATGTAATACCTAATTCAAATTAATAGATTTAATAAGAATCGATTAGTTATTACCTTGTGTAACATAGCATTGAGTAGTGAAATAACCCCCACACTTTAAATTTAATATTTTAGGACCTTATACAAGAAATAAGTTACATTTTTATAAAAAGCTTAGTTATAGTTAAGAAAGTTTAATTGATTTTATTTGGTTATTCATGGAAAGTAGGATTATCATAATATTTTGAAATGATTAAACAAATTATTAAAGGTGGATATTTTATTTTGGACTCAATTAGCCTTATAATTAGATCTCATGGCTTGTTTTTTTAATAACAAAACACATTCTTCCCTTCTCCATAATTAGTCTATTAAAATTAAACTAGGTGTAGACACCATTTTTGGTGTAACTCTTCTTCTTCACCCCGCATTGGTCCTCCTTCATGCAACTTTACCTCTAGATTTTATTTTTCCTTATTTTAATGAATCCCATCCATTTACTCACTCAAATTTTCATTAATTAATGGGATCCATTTAATAATTAAAATTTGTCATTATCTCACCCAAATTTTAATTAATAATGCGCTCTATATAAACCCATTTAATAATTGAAATTTGGCATATCTGAAATTTATTCAATTCATGGGTCATAATATACCCATCTGACTTGACATTCTTAATTTCAAAAATGGCATCTATTATCTCACCTACCATGTCAATCATGCTCACCACTCCATCTAATAAGTCAAACCATGAGCCTTGCATGACCACATCATTTCTCTTAACCAAGGTTACTTTACCCAACCACGATTACTCATTAACCCTAATATAACCTCACCTCTAAGTTATAAATATGGCTCTTCCCCCTCTTTCAAAGGGACCTAGACCTAGACCTAGACCTAGACCTGGACCGGACCCAAAAGGAAGAATCAATATGAAATATATGCATATTGAAATTTTTAGGAGAGGAGAAGAAAGATCTTAATTAAGTTCTGGAAGTTTGAGGTCAAGGATAATTTTTGCAATTGTTAGAAGTTAGAGGTGAAGAGTGTGGGATAAATATTTTCCATTGTTCATCATCTTTCCATCCTGATGCCCATTTCATCTCCATATCGAGCACAAGCTAAGTCCCCTCGTCATTTCAGTTACTTTTCATTTTGTAATTCATTATTTCTACATGGTATCTATTATTCATCATTTATTGTTATCTTTCTAGACACGGGGGCTGACATCCTCCAAGGGATTTAACATCCTCTTTGAATTGACATTATCCAGGAAACCCCCGCATATAGTTATCTAATCACATATGTTTCAGTTTTGCATATTTATCTTCTTTTAGCAGACATCTATCTTCTCTGCATCTGTAGATCCACATCCACATCTGAGGTCCTAAACCCTCCATCATTCAAATTTTCTGGTGGCTTCTAGTATCGGAATTCACCCGTGCGAGAATGAGGTTTCCTAATCAACAATTTGGCACACCCAATGGGACCAGATCCGATATCTAGTCATTAGTTGTTTTACTTTATTGGTCTTATGTAGATGTCATCTATTTTTTTTTGACTTGTTTACAGGGTGCTAGTTTAGCCTCCACTAGTCCGGTATGACATTTGTATATTGTAGTCTTTCTCCATCACGAGGTAAGTGGTTTTGTTGTTTTGAAAGGGATTGTTATATTATTTGTTTATAATTGAAAAAATAATTATTCTTGTTCTTATTAAAAAAATATTAATAATAATACTCATATGAAATAAATATATAAATGTAATATATGATTAAAGAATTTTTTAAAAATTAAAAAAATATTACAAAATTTTACAACCTAAACTATCAACCCAACACCCCATCCTCCCTTCCCCTAGTTCGGGTAGCTCATCCAATATGTTCTTTCACCATTCACCACACCCATATCTCTCCTCTCCTTTGCTCACCATGTACCCTCCACTCTCCACCCAAATCCCATTTCCAACTCGATTGCCCTCTCCACTCGTCCACCTCATATCCAAACTCATACCGAATCATCTCCTCTATCCCCTTCCCAACTTCGACTTACATGAGCCACCTAATCATCTACTCGCCGACTCCATTCCACCTATCTCCCTCCTACTCAAACACTCCACCCCACTTCCCACCGAGTCCTCCACATTCCCAACTCGGTCGACATTGAGTTCCCACCTCTATCCTCACCTCTCGTGGTCTCCACTTTCCACCCCAACCGAGCTTTCATTCCCTTCTCCCGATCTTATCTCCTTTCAATTTTGTTTCACCTCCCACTCTCCATCGACACCAACATCTCCAATGAGCTCCATTCTCCTCTCCTCAGCCACTTGACCATTCAATATTTTCCCACTCGTTCCCCTCTCCATGAGCTCCTAGATTCCCTATCCCAATGAACCTACTCCCAACTTCACCTCCCCCTCTCTACGTAGGTGCTCCCACGTATATAATGCCGAACACCTCATGTTTGGAAAAGAACAATACAAAAATAGAAAATTAAAACAATATAAAATATGATTTATATATATTTTACAGTGAATTTAGACATAGTTACCACCTCTCTCCACCTCCTTCGACTCCCCCTTTTTGTAAGTATTCGGTAATAAGCATCTCGGGGTTTCTTTGAGTTATATTAACTAGAAACTGGATGACATTTGGATGTCTCTCTCACTGCAACAAGGCTAACTCATCCCTCAATGCCCTTAATTTTTCTCCATCTACAAAGATATCCTCTGTAAGTATCTTTACATCAACTCTTACCGATCACCACAATATAGTTTGATATGTTCCCTTGTAATTTGAACACTTTGTTTGTGAAATCCAACTCTCGGGGTCAACTTTGGACTCGGAACTTAACATACATTATAACAAGCATCGCAGATTTCATAAAACTTGCACTATTTTCCCCTTGATATCCTTCAACATTTCATCCCCCGATCTCCCTTATTTATCATCTTGATCCCACAAGTATTTGATGTTCTGTTTTCATGTAGATACCCATCCTTCTCTCACCAGGTTTAGGATTTTATCCATCACCCATAAGATGATTACATTCAATCTCTCTGGTCCTACAAATCATTACCATCTTCCTAGATTATAGTCTTTAATGAGGTTTTCTTCCACTACCAAATAAGAACCTTTCACCTTCCGCTTCACTTGACATGCACCGACCTACGTGAACTCCACATAGCTCTACCACACATAAGTTGAATTTTGGAAAAAAAAAAATCTTATCTCAAAACACCACATTTTCAACACATCGCATCCACGAATCATATTAGGAAAAAAATTATTTATGTAGACTATGGTATTTTTTTAGTTAGTTTTCATTTAGCTAACCTTGGTTAGTAAATCTAAATTAATTAACGCCTTATTTAATTTTTATTTAGTCGTCAATTAATTTTAATTTTTATTTAGTTCATCACCTCATGAATTAATTGGTGAATATTAATGCTTCATCAGTATTTAGCTAGGATCAGTTTGTTAATTCCGTTGTGAGATTAATTAAATTCAGTCATTTCAAATCGCTTAGATCCCTTTATTTCCCTTCGTATGTAATTCATCCCAAATACACATTTAGGCATTTTTTAAAACATAATTTGTTATTAGTTCAATAGAATACTTTTTTTTATTTTATTATTTCGTAATTAACAATGTTAGGACTTCAAAATTGTTTTTCTTATTTTGTCAACCATATTAACTAATTACATATTATTTTCTTTTATAGGTAAATTCCACGACGTTGCAACCCAATCACAAAGTCATCAAAGATCAATTACTAAGCCATAAACACACTACAAATATCCTTCAACCGACCCTATCGCAATTTTGCATGGTACAATTTTAAGGTACCCATGCATTCCAGGTTTTACTCTTTTGTCTTTATTTTTGCTTTTACGCATTGTAATTTCTCTTTCTTGAGTGTTTATCTCGCATCAAATTTCATATTTCAAATTTTGTCTAAAATGAACCCCATGCATCATGCCTACTTAACTCTCTGCATCACACATTTTATCACACACACTTTGAGACTTCAAGAAAAAAATCAACACATCAAAACACTCCTCTACCTTGTTTAACTGATTGGGACTTGAACACCCAACAGTTTCATCTCGAACATCTCCTAGCCAAAACTACCTCAAATAAGCCCTAGACTTCCGTTCTCTAGTTTCCTTCATTATCCTTTCACATCTCATAATTAATCACGATGATTAAAAATTTATTGCTTGATTTTTTGTTAACATATTTCATAGAAAAATGTTTCTCTATTTCATGCCTTTGGTCACTCTTACTCAAGACGAAACAAAACAACAATCTACTACAAAAAATGATGTCACTTCCCATAATGATATCTCCCAACAAGATTCTAAACTCAAAATCATTACTTGATTACCTAACCTCCAGTCTCCATGACCTTTCTTCATGAGAACCATGTCATTCAAGATTGTCCCTATCTTAACACTAATCATTATATCCCTCATCAAGTCAATCTTCCTAAAATAACCATGTTACCATCTCTCGCTCCTCTAGAGAAAATTGGGCCTCCTCCTAACCCCATATATGATTTCATATTTTGAACATCCCCCAATCTCTCAATCCTCTCAATCTCCTCAATTCTTGGATCACATTCCACCCACATCCCTTTTTTCAATTCTATTTTTTTCCTTACAATAATTCCCATCAAACAATCTCAACCTCTTAGCACTTACATTCCTACCCACTATATTCTCCAGCCATCTCAATCTCATAACACTCACATCCCCACATATCACTTACCACAACAACCTACCCAAACTCAATGAACACACCATGTCCCTATTGTTCAAATTCATCCTATGAAACAATCTCAACCCATGACACATGTTAATCCTTGCAAAACAGTTCCCCACACACTGCACACCCATAAGTTTATTAACCACTTTATGAAACGATTCACCCAACAGATTACATATCAAAAAATTAGTGCTCATCAAACTACGTTCCAAACCACACAACCAATCCAATTTCAACCTAACATCATGTTAAATTATCCTATTCACTCTTTAATGAATAGGTTGGATACTCTAGAAGATGCCACCTTGGCACCTAAGGATACTTTATCCTATGAAAAAATCTATAACAAACCAATTCATCCATTAGTTCCAATCAAACCCTACCCTCCTCATTAGAAACTTCTTGAGTTTACTAAGTTCAACAACAAGGAATATCCCCAACAACATCTCTACACATTTAAACATGCATGTTGTCTTATTGCGCATAATCATGATTTACTACTTCACACTCTCCCCATGTCTTTGTCCAGATCTGTGTTGAATTGGTATAACCATATCCTGCAATATTCCATATTCTCTTTCACCCAAACTTACGCATGCACAATTGTTCTTATAACACTTTTTAATTAACATTGCATGAAAATCTACTATCACTAACCTATACACCATCTAAAATTTTGATGACAAGCCCATCACTTAATTTTTCACATGATGGCATGGCATTATAAACCAACTATCCTTCACTCTTCCACAAACCAAACTCATCAAACTCTTCTCACATTCATGTGTGAAACATATATCATCTACCTTGCAAATCCAATCATTCTGAACCTTTGACGAAGCTTTCACAATGGCTCACAAACTTGAAACCCATGTCATTGAACAAGGTCATCTTAAAATTAGATCAACCAAACCTAAAATTTAATCTACTAAACCATTCAAACATAAAATAAAATAAAATTACATCCAACATCATGGTTAGTAATCCCTCATTTGTATTTACATCCATCACATGGCTTCAACAATGAGCCCCTCAACCTACAGTCAACTATACCCCCTTGGGAGAATCATATAGCTCCATATTTGATAAGTTGGTGGTCATATACTCCATCCATCTTCCTCCCATATGACCCGTGGACAATTAAAAAGCTAAGATTATTTGGTATCACAAAGCCAACTATTGTAAATATCATCAAGTCAAAGGTCATGACATCGAGAAATGTAGTTCCTTCAAGTATTGTGTCCAACAACTCATAAATCAAGGGGATATCCAAATGGATGACTACACCACTTCATCTAGCCAACCCCTCGAAAAAACTTACACAACATTTTCCTAATAAACCACCAAGGAATCACATCACCCCATTTACATCTCAACTGTAAAATACTTACACCGTTAACACCTTGAACAAAGATCATATCTCGTTGAAAACTCCACATGTTCCTACCTTGGACATTATTCCCACTCCTTATTCGAAATATTTTGTATCTACAACTATCACACCTATATCAACTTTTACTACTTGTCCTGAACCTATACCTTCTCCTACCCTTACCACATCTACATCAAATTTGACTATAACATCTACTTTAGCCACTTCAATCATGCCCCAATCCACCACATCAGATTCATCCTTAGCACCTATTTCAGCCCCATTGATATCCACACATATCCCTACATATCTCACATCTATTCCTTCACCCACATCTGCATCAAACACACCTATTACTACACCTACATTACTCACAACCATCCCACTAAACTCATTTCTCCCACATGTACCTTTACAACCCCACCTCTGACATCAAAACCATTAGAAAACATATCATTCTTACCCCTCGAAGCATTTATGAAGAAACTAGTCCCACCTACTTCTACACCTGATAATACTCCTACATTTGTTGCATTACCTATAATGTCTACTCCATCGATTACCACATCCCCTTCTGTAGGTTTGACTACCATACCTACATCCATTCTACCTTTACCCATCATACCATCCTTAGAATCAATCCCAGTTCCTCCTTCTGCACTTTCTTTCATACCAACCACACCAACGACCCTAACCACATCCACATCGGCCTTAAGTATACATACCACTTCACCCACATCTCCAAATATCCCAAATATACCTACATACCTATCTATTCCAACTACCCCTATATTTATCTTATCAACAAATACATCTATCCCTACCTTGACATCTTTACATATATCCTTGTCGATGGCCACATCATCTAGTGTACCCCAATACTCTTTATTTAATCTTTCTATCATAATAATTAAATCATCTCGATCTGTAACCCTATCAAAGGTACCCTCAAACATCTATTGAACAAACACCTCCACCCAAGTCAAATAAATACGGTTTACATTCTCCCTCTACCAAATAAACTCTTTCCATGCCAAAAACTAAACAATCGACATCTCATATGATCTCATTAATCACATCATACAAAAACCTATTTCTCCATTAATATCCTCTTCTTATTTTAGGAAATTATCTCCATAAATATCCATACCACCATCGTCAGATCCTTTGGTGGAGATTGTTATCATACACGCCAAGGGTAAATCTCTCAATCAAAGTCTAAAGGTTGTGGAAAACATCCCCAAAAGTCCCTGCACATCCTTGAAAACATTCAAACTTTCCCTCTTTTCAACTATCCAATGCCACCACATCTATTTTAGGATAATTCCTTCCATCTACGACATCTCGCAATGATCAATCCACATCCAAACAATACAATCCTTCAACCAAATTTGATTTTTCTTCCAAAACACATAATTTACCCATTCAATGTACATCCTCACCTAAATCCCAATCCAAACAATCCAGTCCTCCAACCAAATTTGATTTATCTAATTCACCCATCCAATCTATATCAATACCTAAAACCAAGCCAAAACATCATAAGAGTTATCTTCCTCATAACACTTCGATTGGGTCCTACGCAGACATTTTTCAACATTTAGTTTGAATATCTGCCATCACGCTTCCTCCCATTAAAGCCTTTAATCCCTATGGTCCAAATCCATCATGGTTCAATCCTAATTGCAGTTGCGCTTATCATCATACCTAGACCATGACATCGAATATTTTAAGGAATTTTAAACAATCGTCCGAACCTTATTGAGAAAGAAAATTTCCCCATTCATGGAAAATATCCTTCTCCATCTATATTTAATCCAATTCATATCCCATCCATCAAGTTTCCCAAGATTCCTTCATCCACATCATCCCTTAACATCCCTCCTGAGACGTGGCATTCCTCTAAGGAAGATCCTTCATTATTTATCAATACTATCTTGCTAAGCACACTTGTGGTCTCCAACCGTTTATCCCATCCAAATCTAAAACAATCTAATCTAAAATATTTTGACATCCTTAAACTCCTCCACATTTAATTCATTGGGAGAACAACCTTCCCTTGCCTTTGAACATAACATCCATACAATTCCCTTGACACTAGGGGACTTCACTCCTTGACATTTTTTTATTTATCTCATCTATTATTAACTAATTATGTCCAAATATTCATCTCATTTTAAGTCCACTTTTGTGGCCATTTTTTTCCTTCCATTGAGGGACCATATTTCCATTTTCATTAAAGTCCACCATTGTGGCCATATTTGTGTCTCTCTTGGGGCACCATTTATTTTCACCAAAATCCATCGTTGTGGTCATATTTTTTCTTCCTTAAAGACAATTTTATTTCCTACTTGTCTATTACATCTAATATCTTTATCATCTCATCATGTTACAACTTCATTGTATTTCTTCCCTTGGTGGTAAACTAGAGACATAACCTCTTAATGCATTGCACTTGCGACTAGTATACTATTAGCATATCTACCAATGAGAACTTAGTCATATCCTTAGACCATTCCTCCATCATTAGCCCCTTCCATCTATCATGGTAATGATATGAACTATGTGGTCTACCATCACTAATTTGATACAAACTTGAATATGAGCACCACATATCTACTCATAGCATATTCATTATGGATAATTTATCCCGTCTGGTGAGAACTCTATGATCATTACATCCGTCACCCTCTCATTATCCTATTGTAGTCATGTAAAGGGTCCAAGGCTATCTCTTGTACATTCATTATCCCCTCCTAAGTGGTCTACTTATCTATCCCTAGCTCTCCCCCATGTAAAGCTAAAATTCATGTATGAAAAAACCAAATAAAAGTTATCAAAGAAACATATTGATCCCTTGAAGGATAGTTGTTCAAAAAAAGAAAAGAAAATAAAAGCATGCAAGTCAACATCAAAAATAAATCAAAAGAAATAGACCGACCCCTTAAAGGAAAACTCTCATATATATTATTCTTTCCATCCATATTACATATAAAGTAGACCATACCCTCGAAGGATGGCTACTATTTTGTTATGGCATTAAGAATGTTTCACACATTGATCAGCCTTCCTTTTATCAGCATTCTTAGAAAGCTTCCCGCATAGATCAATTTTATTTTATTATTGTTCTTCCCCTTTCCTTGAGTTGGGGCATAGTTATAGGAAAAACCACCTATGGAGATCCTTCTTCCCATGTACAAGTTACATCTCTAATGCCTTTGTCATGTCAACATTATGATTATGAACATCTTTCGTCCATATTTCCCTCATGATCTTTTGGTATAACTAACTATTGTTGGTTATGTGTTAACACATGCTATTGGCTACAAGTTAAATGCCTTGAGTGGTAACCTTTCTTGTTTATCTCCAATCCAGTTCAAAGTTTGGTTTCCTATATTACCTTTGTTGTCGCCAAATCACTTGCACCTGAATGGCCAGGATGTGAATAGGATGTTCAGTGTGATTGGGACACATGGGATCACCTCTCAAGCTGTGGGACTTGGGCTCGAGGTGAACCTCCGGAGAAGGCTGGCTTCCTCTTCCTAAACTAAGTGTTGTCACTACTCTAGTGTAACAAAAATGATTATCTAGTCCTACGCTAACATTTTCATGGGGTTTTAGGGAAAGAGATTTATAGAAATGAAACTATACTAGGGATGGTGATGCACCAAATAAAGGGTGTCTTCAGACTCAGGAAGGGTTAATTTGAAGAGGGTGTGTGCACCACAGGTCAACTTCACCTACTACAACTTAGAGAGGGTACATGATACCACAGACTAAGAGACACGCATTCCCTTTGTTAAACTTGATCAGACAGAGCAATATATCAGTTTCCCAGTGAAGAAGGATGAACTCAAGAAGGGTGAGCACAGACACCACAACTCAACTACATGCAATACTCCACCACTCGATAAGCATAGAACTCCAAGAACCTGCAATAGAAACTTAAACTTGCATAGTGTACCTCTGCAAGTATGAGAAAGGCACAAAGAAGCATAAAAGGATGAAAGGACCGAGATTAGTCACAAAACACACACTTTTATTGCTTCAATAACATGCACATGCATCATACATTCGGAAGAGGCAATAGTTTCCATTACGAGTCTTGAAGAGGAGGCTTGAAAGTTCTCTCGAACACACAAGAACAACTTGCGAGAAGAGAGATTCTTGAAAAGTATACACTCTTGCAGAGATATCTAATCTTGTCAACTTTATGCAGGCTGTTGGAACCCTTTGAAATGAGTTTCCAACTTACATTTATAGAAGAATATGTGAGAAAGAAGAGGAAATGGTCATAATTACATTCCTAAAATGAAGGCCCATGATGTATTTATTGCAGTTAGTTGAACCACCTGAGAAGGTTCCATCATGGGTCATTAATTGCCTGATGACCTAGTCTTCTCAATTAATTAAAAGAATATTTAAATAAAATATTTAAATAATAATAATAAATATTATTATTAAAATATTTAAATAAAAATATTAATTTAATTCACATAATGTTGGGACCCCCCGTTGACCCGTTTGACTTGAAGAGGAGGGGGGTCCATGTGGATAGAGTCTGCACAAATCTCAACTCGGTGAGCTTCGAATCCTCTAACTCGGTGTTGCAATTGATTTTGAACCCCACACCAACTCTTTCCTCGTTTTGGCAATCGGGCCCTTTTGCATTGAGTCCTCCGAATGGTGGGCTATCAAACTTGATTCTTACCGTTTTTCTCTGTTAACTCGAAGCCATTTATGCATTCCTCATTCAAACTTCATGAAACATCACCACGAGCTCCCTGCGAAGTCACTGAGCTCTTCATCCAGCAAACGATCTTGCCTTTCTTGGGCTCAAACTCACTTGAATACTGAGCTTAACCCGAAATCTCTAAAAAGAATGGTTTTACCACAATGCTCACCACAGATTCTTCCTTATCATATAAAACTTGTAGTAAGAATGTTTTGGATTTGCCATAATAAGCACAATTTGTACCTTCCAAAAATGAGAAAATGCCATTAACAATAAAGACCTAATGCTGCCATGATGATGACCTAGGCTTATGCCCATAACATGTCGATAGACACCCTTGAGACTGATTTTTGGCCAAAGATCCCTTCGGTATTTTGGTAGTGCACTCGGCAATCTCGACTCCAATCAACAATTATGCCACTATTGGGATCTTAGTATGGCATAGGTAGCTGTGAGCTACACAATATACCCATTTTCGAAACTAAAAAGATCCTTCATGTTACAATTTTCAACACATAAAAGGAGCCTTGAAAAATACATTGAACAATGGGGCAGCGAGAGGATCTTGAAAAAATGTGCGAGTAACGACCATATGAATTCTCCCTTAGTCGTGGATCAAAGATAATAGAAATAAAGCTAGATAAAATTAGCTTGAAACTACGAAGATAATCGTCCGTCCATTATAAACAAACACGACTTTTACGATCTTGGTAAAGAATCATTTATTATGCGATTGGGCGTACATAATGGAAGGGTATAAATATTATTCGCCTCGAGTTTCTCAAAGAGACCATTTACGAGTAACAGGATGTAACATGCAAAAGCGGCCGACCAGGTATTTGAGTTGACCTTCACATTCAATTCGTTTCTAGGAGAAGGAATGCTGAGCAATATGAATCATTTCATTATGCACGTTTTAAACCTTCATCTCTCGGTTCGGGCAAATTTTATGAAGCCTTGAACAGCGTGACTCCAATCCATCGTACATAGCGGTGAATATTTGTTTCTGCAGGTGCTTGGTGGAAGCGTTCAAAGACTTCTCTTGTCTACACATGCATATGCTTTGCTGTGCGTGGGAGTTTCTCGACAATAGAATGCTCGGGAACTATCTGCCGTGGCGGAACTAAGCGGGAGGCTGGGAGATCTACGCTGCAAGTAGGGCGAACTAACCGGGTTGGGCATCATTCATTGCATTTGGTGAAACAGTATGAACGCCTCGTGAGGAAAACCGTGTAATGCCGTGGGCGCTCAAAGAAGGCTTCTTCTTTATTAACACGCTTGGTTTGATCTCCATGCACTCGCTGCTCCACTCGGTGTTTGACTCATTCCTCCATCCGATCCTATTTACGGCTGCAATGGACGAAGTCGATGATGGTTTTCCACCTTAATATTTCCGGCTTGGCGGTGTTTTCCCGAATCTCCCCTTCACGGAAGTTTGGTCATGGTTTGCCAAACCAATATCTCCACACACTTGGCAAAACATGACCAAACTTCCGTGAAGGGGAGATTCGGGAAAACACTACCAAGCGGAAATATTAAGGTGTAAAACCATCATCGATTTCCGCGAGCCGTGTAAATAGGATCGGATGGAGGAACAGTCAAACGCCAAGTGGAGCGGTGAGTGCATGGAGATCAAACCAAGCGTGTTGCAATAAAGAACAAGCCTTCTTTTGGCGCTTCCAACAGCGCGCTGTTTCCTCACGAGGCGTTCATCTGTTTCACCGAAATGCGTGGCGATGCCGACCTCGACGATTTACCCTTGCGGTGTAGATCTCCCGGCTCCCATTCGGGTTCGCCTTTGGCGTATAGTTCAGGAGCGATCGTGGTCGCGAAAAACTCCCACGCACAGGCAAGCAGTACACGTGCAACACAGTAGAGAGTCTTTTGAATGCTTCCGGCAGCACTTGCGAAACAAATATTCACTGCGCGTGTATGATGGATTGGAGTCATCTTTGTTCAAGGCTTCATAAAATTTTCCCAACCAGAGATGAAGGTTTAAAACAATGTAGAATGAAACGATTCATATTGCTCAAATTCCTTCTCTAGAAATGAATTGAATGTGAAGGTCAACTCTGAATACCTGGTCGACTGCCGTTTTGCATGTTACATCCTTGTTACTCAATAATGGTCTCTTTGAAAACTCGAGGGTAAGTAATATTTATACCCTTCCATTATGTACGTCCAATCGTAATAACAATATTCTTTGCCAGATCGAAAAGTTGTGTTTTTTATAATGGGCGGACGATTATCTTAGTTTCAAGCTAATTTTATCTAGCTTTATTTCTATTATCTTTGATCCACGACTAGGGAGAATTCATATGGTCGTTACCTATACATTTTTCAAGATCCTTGGTTGCCCGATTGTTCAATGTATTTTTCAAGGGCTCCTTTATGTGTTGAAAATTGCAACATGAAGGATCTTTTTTTAGTTTCGAAAAATGGGTATATTGTAGGCTCATAGCTACCTATGCCATACTAAGATCCCAATAATGTGGCATAATTGTGATTGGAGCCAAGATTGCGAGTGCACTATCAAAATACCGAAGGGATCTTTGGCCAAAAATTAGTCTCAAGGTGTCTATCGACATGTTATGGGCATGAGCCTAGGTCATCATCATGGCGATTAGGTCTTTATTGTTAATGGCATTTTCTCATTGTTTGAAGGTACAAATTGTGCTTGATATTATGGAAAATCCAAAACATTCTTACTACAAGTGTTATATGATAAGGAAGAACCGTGAGCATTGTGGTAAAACCATTCTTTTTAGAGATTTCAAGGTTAAGCTTCGATATTTAAGTGAGTTTGAGCCCGGAAAGGCAAGATCGCTTCTTTGATGAAGAGCTCATGACTTCGCAGGAGCTCGTGGTGATGTTTCATGAAGTTTGAACGAGGAATGCATAAATGGCTTCGAGTTAACAGAGCAAATGGTAAGAATCAAGTTTGATAACCCACCATTCGAGGACTCAATGCAAAAGGGCCCGATTGCACAAAAACGAGGAAAGAGTGTGTCGAGTTAAAATCAATCGCAACACCGAGTTAGAGGATTCGAAGCTCACCGAGTTGAGATTTGTGCAGAACTATCCACATGGACCCCCTCCTCTTCAAGTCAAACAGTCAACGAAGTCCTAACATTATGTTAATTAAATTAATATTTTTATTTAAATATTTTAATAATAATATTTATTATTATTATTTAAATATTTTATTTAAATATTCTTTTAATTAATTGAGAAGACTAGGTCATCAGGCAATTAATGACCCATGATGGAACCTTCTCAGGTGGTTCAACTAACTGCAATAAATACATCATGGGCCTTCATTTTAGGAATGTAATTATGACCATTTCCTCTTCTTTCTCACATATTTTTCTATAAATGTAAGTTGGAAGCTCATTTCAAAGGGTTCCAATAGTTCAGACAAGTTGGATAGTTAGATATCTCAGGCAAGTGTATACTTTTCAAGAATCCTCTCTCTTCTGCAAGTTGTTCTTGTGTGTTGAGAGAACTTTCAAGCCTCCTCTTCAAGAATGTAATGGCAACTATTGCCTCTTCTGAATGTATGATGCATTGTATGTGTTTGAAGCAATAAAAGTGTGTGTTTGTGACTAATCTCGATCCTTTCATCCTTTTATGTTTCTTTGTGCCTTTCTCATACTGCAGTACACTATGCAAGTTTAAGTTTCTATGCAGTTCTTAGAGTTCGTGCTTATCGAGTGGTGGAGTATTGCATGCGGTTGAGTTGTGTGTCTGTTCACCCTTCTTGAGTTCATCCTTCTTCACTGAAAACTGGTATATTTCTCGATAAAGTTTAACAAAGGGAAGCGCGTGTCTCTTGGTACGTGGTATCATGTACCTCTCTAAGTGCGAGAGGTGAAGTTGACTTTGTGGTGCACACACCCTCTTCAAATTAACCCTTCTGAATCTGAAGACACCCTTTATTTGGTGCATCACCATCCCTAGTATAGTTTCATTTATGTAAATCTCTTTCCCTAAAACCCCATGAAAATGTTAGCATAGGACTAGATAATCATTTTTATTACACTAGAGTAGTACAACACTTAGTTTAGGAAGAGGAAGCTGGCCTTCTCCGGAGGTTCACCTTGAGCCCAAGTCCCACAACTTGAGAGGTGATCCCATGTGTCCCAATCACACCTGAATGTCCTATTCACATCCCGGCCATTCGGGGTGTGTTAAGATGATTTGGCGACAACAGTTTTTGGCACGCCCGGTGGGACAATCATTCAAAATCTTAAGCCACCGTGCGACCACACACAACAGTTTTTGGCATGCTTAGTGGGGCCGAGTTAGTACTTCTCTTCTCACTTACACAAGTCAAAGTACTTGGCGACTCTATATCTCTGGATTCCAAATCTCAGTGCAGTAACTTATGCGAAGAATTCAGACAAGAGCTTCTTCAAAGAAAGGAAAGTATCAGCATATCGAACTTTCCTTGTCTCCTCCAAAGAGAAGCAGAAGAGGCATTTCCACATCCCCAGTTGCAGATTTACCTAGTAGGGGTCATTCAACTCCTCCTTACGGAAGATTTCCTCCACCCAGGAACAATCAACCTTTCGTTGCTATGGCGAGGAACCAAGTTTTTCCCCCTTTCAATGCAAGCAGTCCTCTCGTGTTGGCTCAACGTGACCCGATACCTGTTGCGGCACTCAAAAGTTTACCCTTCTACACGGGGGAAACTCACGTTACTCCAGTGGAGCATATCTTTGATGTAGCCAGCATCTGTGCAGTACATAATATCACCGAAGACAACGTTGCAGTTAGACTTCTTGCTACCTCTTTCAAGGGAAAAGCGCTTCAATGGTTTTACGGGTTAGGTGTTGGCACTATAACCACTTGGGACGAGTTGGGAGAAAAGCTATGTAAACAATTTGAAGACAAAAGTGATCACCTATCACTTTTGGAACAACTTACTACCATAAAGAGAGCTTCCCAAGAATACATGAGTGATTTCAACTTCCGATTCCATAGGACTTGGAATAGGATTCCGGTGCTCGTAAAGCCTTCTGCACATAATGCATTCTTGTACTATTTGTGAGCCTTGAATAGCGATGTAGCAGTTATGATCCAATCCATGGGAGGGACTACACTTCCTGATGCTTACGAAGTTGCCATAAGTGCAGAGAATTCTTTGATTCAGTTGGAAAGATAGCTCCACAACCACCAATGCCCTTTTCTCCAGATCTTACGAATCATCAGCCTATCATTGCTCCTATTCCAGTAGACTCCAGGAAACCATCTCAATCTTCCTCTGCCTCTTCAAATGACCTATTTGAAGTCAAGTCACTACTACAAAATTTTGGAAATGAGCTCGTTGCACTCAAAAGGCAACAATTTCAATACAATCGTCCGTATCAGCCACAAAATCAGCAGTATCAGGCTAACCATCCTCCTTTTCAAGGAAACAATCAGCCTCAAAATCAAACTACAAGTCAAGTTACAAATGTCAGGCCCTTGAACTTTCGGAACCCTCTTGCAACTAGCTCATCTAGAGCTATAATACCTATTCAAAATAATCTAGTTCAAGACTACGAATGGTGTTATCCTTGCTCTCAACCTCACAATCAAAATCTTTGTCCCAATGGAGTTCTTAGCTAGGCCCTTATGGTTCAAAGTGTATCTGCCCCTTCAGAGTTAACAAACAATTCATCTATGTAAGAAGCAGCAGATCAACCGCAGGCACCTGAAGAATCCACGTTGCTAAACTGGCAAGAAGAAGATTTTTGTGGATTGAATATAGATTCTTCATCAGTGGCAGCAAACACTCGTTCCAAAAAGAGAGCAATGGAGCCTCAACCTCTTGAAGCTGATCTGGCATCCACTTCTCAACCTGGGTTTCAAATGGCAGTTGACAAAAATGTGGGAAAGAAATCACCAGAAACACCGGCTAGCCACACCGCAGGGAAAGATGGTTCTCCAGGCATCACGGTACCCAACAAACATTTTCCAAAGGAGGACCCCAATGCCCAAAAAAGCATCATCAAAGTTGGAGCAATTCCCTTCAGCATAGTAGAACAAATGAAGAAAACCAATCGAGCAGTGTTACCATGTGGGATGCACTCTCGATCCCTTCCCAAAGAAACTGTTGCATGAAAGCTCTGAACAGTTTTAGTACAACCAGTGGATCACCAAGCCATGGAGTGACAAATGCTACAAATTTGTGTCAACCGGAAGGGAAGATCATTCCTACGGAAAACAAACCACCGCCATTCTACATTTCCCTGATCATTGGCGACCACCTGGTACATAATTGCATGATCGATTCTAGTGCCAGTAGCTCTGTCATGCCGAAACAAATTACAGATGTACTAGGCATACAATATGCACCAGTTGCAAGAGGGGTTGTTCAACTGGATGGCACAACTTTATTAAGACTATTGGGGTTATCAAAGGACTTCAACTTACCATTCATGCATGCCCAAGTTTTTCATTCACCCAAGACATATCGGTCATCGATCTCCCTCCCCTCTTTACCATCTACCTATCACGGGATTTCACCGCCAAGATGGGCGGTTACCTATCAGCCGATTGGTCGCATATGATTCTCAGGACTCGATACAGAACCAAAGTAACTATAAGGGCAGAACCAATCTGCCATAATCATGTAGAACCCTACACTGCTAGTCCCATAAATGGAAATTACACCATCGGCGATCCCGAAGAGGAAGATGCCGATCATGAACCAACCACCCTTGTTGAAGAAGTCCCTGATACTTTGCTAGATGAAGTATGTAGAGATCATCAATACGATCCCTACACTGATGTATTGGCAGAAGAAGAAGCTGGTTTGCTGGTCTTGGAAGAAACAGGATTAGGTACTTACTGTATCCATGAAGAAGATACGATCATACCACAACTTGTCAAAACACCAAGTGATTCTAAAGGACTGTGGCAATTGTTCTTCAATGGCTCAAGAAGTAAGAATGGATCTGGTGCTGGTGTTATGTTAATTTCTCCAGAGGGAGATAAGTACTTCTCATCTTTCCGGTTGTAGTTCAGTTGCACCAACAATGTTGCTGAATACGAGGCTCTTGTGCAAGGAATTCAGCTAGCCCAAAGGAAGGGAATCAAGGCCCTAACTGTTTTTGGAGATAGTGAGTTAGTTGTTCATCAAGTTTGCACGTAGTGCATCCAAAAATGATCTTTTACGATCATATAAGAATCGAGTCTGGGACCTGATTGAAGATTTTGAAGCTTTTGGGATCCATGCAATTCCTAGAGGTCAAAATCAAGATGCGGATAGGCTTGCTACAATTGGTTCACAATACAACATACCAGTTGATATCATGAAAGAAGGGCAGTAATTTGTTAAAATGGTGGTTCGACCAGCAGTCCCTGATAATGTGAATAGTTGGCAAGTGTTCGATAGTGACAACCAAATTGTCCTCTTCCTACAAGAAGAGGCGGAGTTTGCTGCAAAAAATCAAGATAAGTTGCAGGAGTCATATGGTGAGCAAATTATCCAATTGAAAAGCAACAAGTTACCAAAAGGTTTAGTCACTTTGGAATCCATTTTCAATTCAGATGACCAAGCCACAAGACAAAGCCCTAACATGGTGGTCAGAGAAGAATATTTTGAGGAAGTTGAAGTATCAAATGAAAAATTTCTCAAGATCGGAAAAGTGTGTACTTCTGAGGAGAAAGAAAATTTCATCAAACTTTGTCAAGAGTATCATGACATCTTTGCATGGAGCTATAAAGATCTACGTGGTTTTGATCCAGGTCTAGCACAACATACCATCAAACTGGATCCTAATGCTAAGCCAGTTCGTCAAACAAATAGAGACCAATTAATCCCAAAATTGAGCCACTAATGAGAAAGGAGCTAACCAAGCTCATCGAGGCCTGTATAATTTTTCCCATCAAGCATTCCTCATGGGTAGCCAATTTGGTGCCCGTGAGGAAGAAGAACGGAGAGATCCGGTTATGCGTAGATTTCAGGGATTTGAATCGTGCATCATTAAAAGACCATTATCCTCTTCCATCGATGGAGCAGATCCTTCAAACGGTGGCAGGAGCTCAAAGATTTTCTTTGCTCGATGGATATTCAGGTTACAATCAAATCCTAGTCCAAGAATCTGACCAATTCAAAACGGCTTTCACTACCAAGTGGGGCACGTATGCCTACAATAAAATGCCATTCGGATTGTCCAATGCCGGGGCTACTTTCCAAAGAGCCATGGACATGGCATTTAAGGGACTAATCAACGATATTATTTTAGTTTACCTTGATGATATAACTATATACTCTAAGCATGCAGAAGATCACATCACGCATCTAAGGAAAGTTTTCCAAAGGTGTAGGGAATTTGGGGTTTCACTTAACCCCAAGAAATGTATTTTCGCAGTACATGAGGGAAAATTGTTGGGGCATGTGGTTTCAGCAGAAGGATTATCAATCGATCCAGCCAGATTCATTCGATTATGTCCTTATCTCTCCCAAGTCACAAGAAGGGCCTCCAGAGTTTTCTGGGAACCATAAATTTCATGCGGAGATTCATCCCTCAATTCGCGACATTGGCTAAACCACTGACAGCCATGCTAAAGAAAAACATGCCATTCTCATGGACAAAGGAAGGACGAGAAAGATTTGAAGCCATCAAAATAGCCATTTCTCAAGCTCCCACTCTTGTGAACCCCAAGTTTGACAAAGATTTTATCCTTTATGCTTTTGCAGGTCAAGAGAGCATTTCAAGGATCCTCACCCAACAAAACAACAACCTGATGGAGCAACCAATCGCTTTCTTCAGTCAATCCCTCAAAGACTACGAGTTCAAATACTCATTCATTGAAAAGCAAGTCTTTGCGGTTATTTGAGCTTTGAAGAAATTCAAGCACATGTTGTCCAACAACAAGATTCATCTGATGGTGTCTCATCCAGGTGTCAAGGAGTTTTTGCTGAACAAAGAAATGAACGAAAAGCGTGCTGGATGGATCACGAAGGTAATGGAGTATGACGTGCATATCAAAGTCACTAAACTTGTCAGAGGTAAGGGTTTATGTGAGCAACTTGCTGCAGACATGGAATCAAAAGGTAATGAGGATGTGACACTCCTAAATACTGATGAGGATGTTGATCAAGCTGACTGGTTATCCAAAATGAAGAATTTCATCTTCTCAGGAGCATACCCAATGAAACATGGATAAAAACCAAAGATGAACTTTCCGTCTTCAATCTATCCCATATGTTTTGGTAGATAGCATTCTCTTTCGAAAATATTTGAACGGCGTTCTCCTTCGGTGCATAGGACCGGAACAGGTAAGTAAGATACTAGAAGAATTTCATAATGGCCTATCTGGAGGACATTATTCCGCATGAACAACAGCTACCAAGATCATGCGAGCTGGCTACTATTGGCCAGATTTATTCAAGGATGCCCATCTCTGGGTAAGGAAATGCAAGGAATGTGCCTTTTTCACAGGTAAGCAGAAGCTGGCAGCTCTTCCACTGCATCCAGTTCAAGTGGATCAACCCTTTGTTCAATGGGGGTTGGACTTCATCGGAATGATTAATCCTCCATCCAGTGACGGACATAAGTGGGTCCTTACCGCAATAGACTATTTTACTCGATGGACAGAGGCGGTAGCATTAAAAGAGAGCAATGAAAAGGTAGTTCTAGATTTTTTGGAGGGTATAATGACGAGGTTTGGTGTTCCGTTTACAATCATTTCAGACAATACACTAGCTTTTCTTGGTATGAAATTGAGTGAATGGGCTGTTAAAAATGGGGTATACCTCAAAACTTCATCCAATTACTATCCGCAAGGAAACGGATTGGATGAGTCTAGCAACAAAAACCTCATAAGGATTATTAAGCGCACAATGGAGACTAACAAGAGGACTTGGCATACACAACTTAAGACCGCCTTATGGGTAGATCGAATCACACCTAAAAGGGCCATCGGAAATTCTCCTTTCGTTCTTGTATATGGAAGAGAGGAAAAACTCCCACTCTCATTGGAGTTACCTTCTTTGGAGTTAGCTCATCAACTTGAAGTTATAGAGAGTGATCCTCTGACAGTAAGGTTTGCTGAACTCATGGAGTTAGAGGAAGTATGAGACAAGGCTATGAAAACTTTGGAGCAGCATCAGGCTCAAGTTAAGAAATCTTTTGACAAGAAGGCGTCGCGAGGCATTTTCAAGAGGGAGATTTAGTTCTCAAATGGGATGAAGACAGGCCAAACCAGGCAGGCATGCCAAGTTTGACGCTCTCTGGAGTGGGCCATACATCATCACAAGTTGCAAAGAGGCAAATTCATTTCATCTATCTAGGCTCAATGGAGAAGAACTGCCCATTCATGTGAATGGGATACATCTCAAAGCTTGTTTTTGAGAAGCGTTCCACCCCCTGTACAGTTAAATTAGGTGTTTTCCTCCAAGTGCTTATGCACATTGTTGCGTGTTGTTGTTTTTCTTTCCTTGTTGTTGTGTTTTGTGTTGTTCTGCACATTGTTTCATCATTGGAAGGTGTCAAGGAGAAGAAGGTTCAAGGTTTCCATAACAGTTCAAAATCTGCTTCATTCAAATTTTTTGCAGTGTTCCATGGATGTCAAGCATTCAACAGATTCAGTATACTTCATGCTTAGCATTCCAGGGAGGCCCAGGATATCAACAATGTTCAAGGAGATTTCGGGATGTGTCAAAGAAAATCATACTACTTTCAGATTCCAACATAGACTCCATGCCCAATGGATGACTTAAGGCTACTGGAATCATGCTTAGCAGGCAATCATCCCCGAGAGGTCGCCAAAAATGTTATCCAATTTTGCACACCTGGCAAGATTGGACAACGGGGTCCTATCACGTTCAAAATAAAATAATAGTCCCAAGAACCCACCTTCGGTTATTATCGAAATGCAATAATTAAAAATAATTCCTAAATTGCATATGAAGAGATCACCTAGCATCGAAAGGCACCCAGTTGATCTCAACTCAGTGGAGAGTTCAGGGTTGAGTTGATAAAGAACCCGGTGTCAAATTGATAATCATCTCAGAAATCATCTCAGTGGAGACTCTCAGTTGTAAGAGCTCGACGATGGTCTTGTTAATGCAAAATATAGCTCATTGAAAATTGACGAATGAAAGGAACTGTACAAGGATCCCGGTGGAGATCGATGCAAAAAGATCTGAAGGCCAGTCAAGGAAAGCCAAGTTAACATGAGGCCAGGTCTAATCCATTAGACAGTGCTCGACCAACCACTTGGGAAAATTATCTTGTTTGACCGAGATGATATGAGATTATGCAGATATGACGATGAGGTCATCTGGTAGTGTTTGAATGAAAAAATGTTTGCAACCAAGCAACCAAATACATCTCAATCAAAATCTCATAGCACTCTATGGAGAGGGTCACTTGAAGGAGGCACTACACGTTCTTCTTACAACACACAATCCATCTAGAAATTCTTCAACATATCTTCATCTACTACAGGCTTGCATTGCTAAGAAATCCCTTGCAGAGGGCAAGCAAATCCACTCTCACATCAATGGTAGGGGACACACATTTGGAAGACGCACACTACTACCAAATAAACTTATCTACATGTATGACAAGTGTGGAAGTTTGATGGATGCTCGCAAAGTCTTCGACGACATGACTGAACTAGATCTCTTCTCATGGAATATGATAATTGCAGCTTACAGAAGGCATGGACATCCTATACAGGCATTCAAACTATTTCATGAAATGCAATGAACACCTGACCACCCCGATCACCTGAACATTCGTGTATAGCTTGGCCAATGGAAAAGAATCGATCATTTGAGGATGGAGCTCAGACGTGGTAGCATTGGCTCACTCAGTCGAGCCTGACAAGGTCGTGAGCATCCAGAGTTTTGTTTGGTTTGATTGTAAGTCGAGAAGGAAAAGTTGGGGTTCAAATCCGTGCTAAGGCATTGGCTTGGGAGAATTTCATCCCTTTTGTCGGGTTGGACTTTGATGATGGCAAGCCATTGTAAGATTCCCACATGGGAAATATTTCAGTATATTGCCAAGGTCATAAATTTGATGATGGCAAGCCAAATCAGTATTTCCCCACATAGGATATCTTCATCTCGATTTCCATGGTGGAAAATTTGCAGTGGAAAGCCAACACAAGGTTTTTGCTTAAAGGGGGTCCCGAGTTTCATCTTGCCAAGGTTACGCGGCAAAGCTAAGGCCGGGGCCCGTGGATTGGTGTGGCCGAGCTGTTACATGGGAGAAGTTTGAGTCTATTGCCAAAAAATGGGAGAAATCCGGTCAAACTGCCAGGTGTGGAGATATTGGTTTGGCAAACCATGACCAAACTTCCGTGAAGGGGAGATTCGGGCAAACACTGCCAAGCGCGGAAATATTAAGGTGGAAAACCATCATCAGACTTCCGCGCAGGCCGTGTAAATAGGATCAGATGGAGGAACGAGTCAAACGCCGAGTGGAGCGGCGAGTGCATGGAGATCAAACCAAGCGTGTTGCAATAAAGAAGAAGCCTTCTTTTGAGCGCTTCCAATAGACACGGTTTTCCTCACGAGGCGTTCATACTATTTCACCGAATGCAGTGAACAGATGCCCGACCTGATTAGTTCGCCCTTGCCAGCGTAGAGATCTCCCGGCTCCCAAGTTCTGCTTCGCCTTTGCCTTTGCAGCGTACGATTCTGAGCATTCGGTGGTCGCGAGAAACTCCCATGCATAGGCGCGACACATGTTGCAATATAATAGAAGTCTTTTTAACGCTTCAAAGCAAGCTGCCGAGAAACAAATATTCACTGCCGTGTATGATGGATTGGAGTCACGCTGTTCAAGGCTTCATAAAATTTGCTCGAACCAGGAGATGAAGGTTTAAAATGGTGCAGAATGAAATGATTCATATTGCTCAGCATTCCTTCTCCTAGAAACGAATTGAATGTGAAGGTCAACTCTGAAAATACCTGGTCGGCCGTTTTGCATGTTACATCCTTGTTACTCGTAAATGGTCTCTTTGAGAAACTCTGAGGGCGAAGTAATATTTATACCCTTCCATTATGTACGTCCAATCAGACAATAACAGTATTCTTTTACCAGGATCAGAAAAGCTGTGTTTGTTTATAATGGACGGGACGATTATACTGTAGTTTCAAGCTAATTTTATCTAGCTTTATTTCTATTAGCTTTGATCCATGACTAAGGGAGAATTCATATGGTTGTTACCTGTACATTTTTTCAAGGTCCTCTTGGCTGCCCCAGTTGTTCAATGTATTTTTTGAAGGGCTCCTTTTATGTGTTGAAAATTGTAACATGAAGGATCTTTTTAGTTTCTGAAAAATGGGTATATTGTGTAGCTCACAGCTACCTATGCCATACTAAGATCCCAATAGTGGCATAATTGTTGATTGGAGCCGAGATTTCCGAGTGCACTACCAAAATACCGAAGGGCTCTTTGGCCAAAAAATCAGTCTCAAGGGTGTCTATCGACATGTTATGGGCATAAGCCTAGGTCATCATCATGGCAGCATTAGGTCTTTATTGTTAATGGCATTTTCTCATCGTTTGGAAGGTACAAATTGTGCTTATTATGGAAAATCCAAAACATTCTTACTACAAGTGTTATATGATAAGGAAGAACCGTGAGCATTGTGGTAAAACCATTCTTTTTAGAGATTTCGGGTTAAGCTCGGTATTCAAGTGAGTTTGAGCCCAGGAAAGGCAAGATCGTTTGCTGGATGAAGAGCTCAGTGACTTCGCAGGGAGCTCGTGGTGATGTTTCATGAAGTTTGAATGAGGAATGCATAAATGGCTTCGAGTTAACGAGCAAAATGGTAAGAATCAAGTTTGATAGCCCACCATTCGGAGGACTCAATGCAAAAGGCCCGATTGCCAAAACGAGGAAAGAGTTGGTGTGGGGTTCAAAATCAATTACGACACCGAGTTAGAGGATTCAAGCTCACCGAGTTTGAGATGTGTGGAGACTCTATCCACATGGACCCCCCTCCTCTTCAAGTCAAACAGGTCAACGGGGGGTCCCGACATTATGTTAATTAAATTAATATTTTTATTTAAATATTTTAATAATAATATTTATTATTATTATTTAAATATTTTATTTAAATATTCTTTTAATTAATTGAGAAGACTAGGTCATCAGGCAATTAATGACCCATGATGGAACCTTCTCAGGTGGTTCAACTAATCTAATAAATACATTATGGGCCTTCATTTTAGGAATGTAATTATGACCATTTCCTCTTCTTTCTCACATATTTTTCTATAAATGTAAGTTGGAAACTCATTTCAAAGGGTTCCAACAGTTTCGGACAAGTTGACAGTTAGATATCTCAGGCAAGTGTATACTTTTCAAGAATCCTCTCTCTTACGCAAGTTGTTCTTGTGTGTTGAGAGAACTTTCAAGCCTCCTCTTCAAGACTCATGTAATGGCAACTATTGCCTCTTCGAATGTATGATGCATTGTGCATGTTATTGAAGCAATAAAAGTGTGTGTTTTGTGACTAATCTCGGTCCTTTCATCCTTTTATGCTTCTTTGTGCCTTTCTCGTACTTACAGGTACACTATGCAAGTTTAAGTTTCTATTGCAGGTTCTTGGAGTTCTATGCTTATCGAGTGGTGGAGTATTGCATGCAGTTGAGTTGTGGTGTCTGTTCACCCTTCTTGAGTTCATCCTTCTTCACTGGGAAACTGGTATATTTCTCGGTCTGATAAAGTTTAACAAAGGGAACGCGTGTCTCTTAGTCTGTGGTATCATGTACCCTCTCTAAGTTGCAGTAGGTGAAGTTGACCTGTGGTGCACACACCCTCTTCAAATTAACCCTTCCTGAATCTGAAGACACCCTTTATTCGGTGCATCACCATCCCTAGTATAGTTTCATTTACTGTAAATCTCTTTCCCTAAAACCCCATGAAAATGTTAGCGTAGGACTAGATAATCATTTTTGTTACACTAGGAGTAGTACACTTAGTTTAGGAAGAGGAAGCCGGCCTTCTCGGAGGTTCACCTCGAGCCCAAGTCCCACAGCTTGAGAGTTGATCCCATGTGTCCCAATCACACCGAACGTCCTATTCACATCCTGGCCATTCGGGGTGCGGTGATTTGCGACAACAACCTTACAACAAATTCATTTCATCAAGATCATCTTTTATCAAAATCACATGAAATTTCACACTATGAATTCTATATCTATCCATAATATCCATGAATGTTCCCACAAATACACTTTTCAGGTTTGTGAATTCTACTTGATCGCCGTTTGTAGTTTGTGAATTCTACTTGAGGATCCTTCTTAAGGTAAGTTTGTTATCCTAAAACTTCTTATCTCCCAACATGTTAAACAATGTCTTTTATCAATTTTTCTTTGCTCCTATTTCCACTCATCACAATTTGTATCTACATCATCCTTCTCACATTTTTGTCCCCTTGCACCATGCTAGATATCCTACTTGTATTTCCTCTTGAGTTTCCCTTTAAATTTAGTTTGATAATCTTACTTAACCATCCATACAACCGTGAGAGAATATTAGTTAAGGTATATATTCTTCCTTGATCCTCCGTTGTAGAAGCTTCTCCACCATTTCCTCTTTCAAAAGACAACAATCACCACCACAAACATATTTTCACTCCTCTTTTTACTCTTGACACTCTCACATCATCACTCCCACTACACGGGTATCAAATTAAGTATTTCAAACACTATCCATCTACATTGCATACATTCCTCCATCCACTCATGTCACACTCTTTTGCTTTCCTTGTTATCACCTTGATATCACCTCCTTTTATCTCTTGTTCCATTTTGGTATACACCGCTCAGTCTTTTCATCATCCTTCTTCTTCTCTAGCTTGGCGATCCTAACTAACCTTTCCCATCACATGGAAATCTTACTTAAGAGTACCTCTTAAGAATGGTTTTCCATATGACCCTTCCACCTCTCGTCATATCTTCCTCATCTTCTATCTCCCACCTCTCATCATACTTGTCTACTCCAAAACCATTCCACACCTGTACCCAATACAATGTTGCCTTTCTCCTTCCATATTGTCACTTTGCTTTATCGAAGCTTTACAATCTTACTAAAATCCTCCTATGGCATGGAAATATTACTTAAGAGTCCCTTTTAAGCATGATCTATCATCCTACACTCACCCACCACTCCACATTCTCACTTGTCTACATTTTCTCATCATTCCCCATCATCACATCCTCTCACCTCCTCTTCCATTATCACAAACACCACTTCATATTTACCCCTTTTTCATCTCCATCATCCCTTGCTTATTAATATTACTTAAACATTTCTTCCCATTCATTTTTGTCTTGTTTCATCATGTTTCTCTCATTCATTCTCATCAACTACATCCTCTTTTCACCTTCATCATCGCACACATTGCTATCCATCGTTTATTTACTCTTTCCACTCCATCTTCTAGAATTATCCCACATATATACTTCCATGTTCACCCTTCATTGTCATTGTTCATCACCCTAACATTATTTCATCATCATCTTCTATTTCGTGCTAATAATTATCGGTGGACTTCTCCTAAATATCACTCATCCCCAATTTCTCAACATGGATCCTTTTCTTTGAACCCCTACATTCTAGCTTCATTCCTTCCATAATCATTCCAATCGGGATATTTTATTTCAACATCCATATCCCATTATGTCATTTTCATGTCCTATGTTGGGGCACCTTTTCATCCTTTTACTTGTTGACACCTTTAACTCACTTTTTATCCATCTCATGCCCCGTGTTGGGGTATCATTATTTTCAACCTCATCCCTTTTGTAGATGCATGTTTTCCACTCAATTCCTTGCATATGAAGGATTTTGCATACCTTTTTCATTCAGATTGCACATATTTTGATGTTTTTCATAACCCATTGGTCATTGTTGTTTATATCCATATTGTAATGATCTTAACCTACTCAATGGTCCATAGAACATTGTCGCATGTCTCTATTGAGACCACAATTTTCCTCTACCGATGTGATATTGGAGTCACCTCCATATTTTTCATTGTTATTGTGATCCTTTTTTACATCGGGGCATCTTGCTTTTGGTCATATTTTTATTCATCCCCATACCTTTTATGAACATTTATTTCATCCAACCCTTTTTGTTTTTGTCTCGTGGCTTACTATCACAAACTATTGAACAAAAGGGGTAAATGTAGAAATATCATAGGTTTTTGGTTTAACTCTTATTCTTCAACCCACATTCATCCTCCTTCATGTAACTTTACCTCTCTTTTATTTTTCCTTATTTAAACAAATCCCGTCCATTTACTCACCCAAATTTTAATTAATTAATGGGTTCCATATAATAATTAAAAGTTTGCATTATCTCACCCAATTTTTTTTTAATTAATGGGCTCCATATAAACCCATTTAATAATTGAAATCTTGCATATCTCAATTTTATTCAAATCATGTGGTCATAATAAACCCATTCGACACCCCATTCTTAATTTCAAAATGGAATCTATTATCTCACCTACCATGTCAATCATGCTCCCCATTCCATCTAATAAGTCAAACTGTGAGTCCCACGTGACCACATCATGTCTCTTAAATAGGGTTACTTTGTTAGTGCAAAATCACATCACCCCTGGATGCGAGATCGAGGCTTCTAGGTTGATCACTCGGGCATCCAGGTGTGATTGCACAACATGGAAACCTCTCTCAGCGTGGGACTTGTGAAAATGAGAGAGGAATCTCCGAGAGAAGGTTGGTTCTGCTCCTAAACTACCCGCCACAAGCTATTCCAAAGGTGCGGGTAAGCTAATCTAATCCTAATCTAACAATGCCAAGGAGAGAGAGAGAGAGAGAGAGAGAGAGAGAGAGAGAGAGAGAGAGAGAAGGAAAAGAAAAGAACAAAAGCCTACACTAAAATGGTGATACACCCGAGAGAAGGAGAATGTTGGACATCTATCAAAACGCCATGGGACAATGGGTGAAAGGATGGACAGATGCATCACAGAGGCCCAAGGATAGATTTCACCTGAGAAAATGTCCCAAAACTCCATGAACACAGCTCCAAACCTGAAATGAACATTCAAACATGCACAAACACTGTAATGAAGAGAGGCGAGAAGAGAAACAAGCAAAAACGAGCAAGGATGGACGGATGCATCACAAAACACGTTTTGTTGCTCCAGAAGTTTGCACAGAACATCATTTCAATAGTAAAAGGCAAAAACACCATTACAGAGCAAGGGAGGAGGTTCAACTCCATTTTCAACCCTAGAGAAGAAAAGAAGGGAGGGCAGAGCAGAAAAGATGAACAACTTGTTCTCTCTCTTAAAATGAGCCAAATCTGGCTTTATACAATGCATGGGTCGAGCCCAGGAGACAGAAAACATAGGAAAACGTGTAAGTAGCCCAACCATTGACCAAAACACATTCTTCATTAAAATCAGTGGTTGAGACATCACTTCTGGCCATGCTGAAGAAGAATGTGACCCATGTGCATTAAAAGCCGGTTTGTTGAAACGCCGCTTCGCCATTACACACGCGTCGAGCCGTTTCTCAATTTTCTCTACCCAAACTACACCAAAATTCGAGATTGATTCCAGAATCATGCAGAGAATTTCATAAGCTTTCCGTTGATATAAAGAACGTGCAAATCTGAGCTCTGGATCGAAAGTTATGGAGGTTTGAAGTTTTAGGGCACAAAACAGGCGAAAACGTGTTTTGAAATCTTTCCCGCGCTCTGCCACCTAGATGACACGTGGCACGCATTGATTGGTCACGTGATTCTCTCTCCTCTACCTTTCGGTGGGATTTCTTTTGAAATTTCCTTGTGGGCCCTAGCTGGGACACGTCGCACTATCCCATTGGTTCGGGCTGACCCTTCAAAACTCGCCCTTTGACTTTTTGACCTTTTCACTTGTGACACGTGTCATGATTTGATTGGTCTGCGGCTCTGCCGCTCTTTTCACGCCTTTCACGTCTTTTTGTCCCGGATGTCCCGATTCCTTTGTTGTGGGAAAAATTCCTCCGGTTGTCACCTGATTTGGCCGAGTTTCGCGTCCTCGAGGCCCAGATGTCCCATTTGCTTCCTGGATCAAATTGTTCTTATTTTGGCTGATCCGGTTCTGGTTCACGTTTCGCGTACATTTGTCCTAGATGTCCCAATGTGCTACCCGGGACAAATTCTCCAGTTCACCCGACCCGGCCGATTCGCGTCCTTTTGTCCCAGATGTCCCATTTGGCAGTTTAGCTCAGCAGCTTAGTCGTTTTTCTTCCTTTTCGGCCGGATCGGCTTTCGCCCGCCCACCTTACAGCGTATTCGTCCCAAATGTCCCTTTGCTTCACGGGCCACCTGGAGGCTTTTCGGCCAATCCGCGCCTAGATGTCCCAAATGTCCCGACTACCCCTAGGACTAGGAATTAGTCATTTTTTATGTTTTTTCCTGGATCAATCTACATGCTTGGGCTCGAAACTCGATGTATGTTATCAAATTTACCACCTGGGGTGAAATTTGGATAACAATTTGGCGACTCAGCGGGGGCATCTACCTGCTAGATGAAGTTACAGGTTGCTGAAGCAATCCATTGGGCATGGAGTCATAAGCAAGCCTGAAAACTGATCTGAACTTTGAAAACTTCCCTCTGAGCCACTTGAAACCCACCGGACATGGAGTTGTTCTTACCAAAATGCCACTGAAACGAACTGTGCAAGAGCAAAACCAGCACAACAACAAAAACTATGTACAGAACTGAAAATCATACATGCTCCAAAATGGAACATGCGAGTGTGCACAAGCACTTCTTCTCACCTGCGAAAGCAAACCTACCTACTCTCAGTCTAGCTGGAGCAAAGGCAAGCTAAACAAACCCTGCAATTGGTTGTGAGAAATAGCTTCCTTTCTCAAAAGTGGCAGCCATGCAATTGATTTGGAGCTGATCATGGCTGTTAGGATGAGTGGAAAATCAACAAGAAGCTGGTATTCCACCCAAATCATCAAGGTATCAGCTGAAGGCAAATTCAATACCTCTTTTAGTTGCTCTGCATTTGGATTGAAGAGGTATGACAGCTGATCCTTGGTACTTTGTAGCTCACCCTCATGCTCAGAAGCAAGCATGATTGGTTGTGACTTCTCCTTTGGCTCCAATGAAGCCAAATACCTGATTGGGCAAGGTCTGATCCTTTGAGTATGCCCATTTCTCTGATTTTCAACTCCAAGAATGGAGTTCTCTTGTAGACCCTCTTGAATGGATGGTGTGGAAGAAATGGTGAAATTCCTCTGTCCTTTCTCTTCCTCCAATGAAGAACGTGAAAGATTAAAATCTTCCAATCTTGATTCCGAAGAGCTATTATAAGATGTTGGCTATTGTAAATGAATGCCCTCCTTCATGACAGCAGACTCAAGTGTTTGGAGTGTGGATGATGAAAGAGAGAAAGGTGGAAACTCAACCGGCTCTTCTCCATCAAAACAGTTCTCCAAATCTGACAGGTAAACTGCCTCATTGCTGTCCTGCTGCTCATGTTCAATTTCCTCCATGGTGTCCTCTTGATCTATAACTTGACCACCATGGTTTCCTTCACTCTCCAATATTGAGTTTGAGAAATCAAACTCCTCTTCAGCACTGGAACTTGAGAGAGGTGAAGTAGAAAGAAGAACTGAAGGTTCTCCTGTAGCCTGCTTTGTGCTCAGAGCTCTTGGGTCTGCACTTTTCTCCCCCACAGCTGGAATGTGCTCCTCTTCTTTTGGATTTGGAGCAGCTTCTCCTTCCTCCAATGTTTGAAGACAATCTTGCTCTTGATTGAACTCTTCCTCCAGCATGAAGTTTGTCAAGTCAAACTCTTCAATCTGCTGCTCTAGAGGACAAGTTGTGACTGCAAGATCTTCTTCTTCTGCTGCAACAAAATCAGTCCTAACCACCACCTGTTCTCCAACCCTAGCCTCTTCTGTAGGTTTAACCATCAAGGGGATCTTTGTCATCCCAAATCTAAGAGCCCAACTCTTCAGACTTTGAATTTCTTCATCTTTGTTTGGCTTCTCTTTTTGCTGTTGTTTTCCTTGACTGGCATTCTGATTGTCATCCTCCCAACATGGATTTGGGAATGCAAGAGGAGGGATGGGTTGTAACTCAACTGATTTGACATTTTTTTGTGGTGGTGGAGGAGGTGAAACCTCTTGTTTCTTTGGAGTGGGAGGTATTTCATTTAGCTCTTGTGGAGAGGGATGACTGTTTGGAAGGAAAAAGGAAAGAAGAATTGAGGTGTGGTGGAAGACTGAGAGGTGGAGACATGGGATCAACATTTGGGACAATAGATGGAGAGTTTAAAATTTGCAAGTCCAAATGAGATGATGTTGCTTGAGTAATGGGAAGAGAAAAACCAGATGATGGTGTAGAACTTACCCATTGACAAGGTTGTTCAACACCGAATGTATAGGCCTCTATTTCTGCTGTCCATTGTGCAAGTTGGGGCAGCATCTTTATCATGAAGTCCAGCTTCTCTTGAGGGCTGAAGTGTCTTGGAAAAGGGCCTCCCCATGGACAAGGAGTCCTGTAACCGATCCCGAAAGCTCTCATTTGAGCTGTTGCTCTGGACTGCACCATCTTTTCCTCCATCTTTTGGATCTTCTCCAACAGACCAGCATCTTGGATCTGATGGTCTTCATTATATGCACACCCTTGCTCTTGGAAAGCTCCATAGCCAAACTGACTTTGGCACAGCTGCTCATATGGGTATGCATACTGATCTTGAATCTGCTCAAAATGCTGATTTGGAGGATTTGTAAAACATGTTGGAGGTGTGATATACTGCTGTTGTTGATGTGAATTCCATGATGGAAATGAAGTCATGATTGCACAACCTCATGGAATGGAAAAGAATGAAAGAGATGGAAAGAAATATGGAAGAATGGATAGAAAAATAATGAAAATGAATGGAAAGGAAGGTCAGCAACTTCGAGAGATGGGTTGTTGACCGAGATGGAGTCACCATATGTGTTTGCAAGTGCCTCCAAAGGTTGAAATCTTCACAGAACACATCAACCTACAAAAGATGAAGTGGAAGACCTCTAAGGTCCCACTGGCACAAAAACTGTTGATGCAAAATCATAGCACCCTAGATGCGAGATCGTGGCTTCTAGGTTGATCACTCAGGATCTAGTGTGATTGCACAACATGGAAACCTCTCTCCAAGCGTGGGACTTGTGAAACTGAGAGAGGAATCTCCAGAGAAGGCTGGTTCCTGCTCCTAAACTACCTGCCACAAGCTATTCCAGTGCAGGCAAGCTAATCTAATCCTAATCTAACAATGCCAAGGAGACACAGAGAGAGAGAGAGAGAGAGAGAGAGAGAGAGAGAGAGAGAGAGAGAGAGAGAAGGAAAAAGAACAAAAGCCTACACTAAAACGGTGATACACCAGAGAAGGAGAATGTTGGACATCTATCAAAACTGCCATGGGACAAAGAGAGGTGAGCAATGGGAAGGATGGATAGATGCATCACAGGCCCAAGGATAGATTTCACATAGAAAATGTCCCAAAACTCCATGAACACAGCTCCAAACCTGCAATGAACATTCAAACATGCACAAATACCTGCAATGAAGAGAGGCAAGAAGAGAAACAAGCAAAATGAGCAAGGATGGACAGATGCATCACAAAACATGTTTTGTTGCTCCAGAAGTTTACACAGAACATCATTTCAATAGTAAAAGGCAAAAACGCCATTACAGAGCAAGGGAGGAGGTTCGAACTCCATTTTCAACCCTAGAGAAGAAAAGAAGGGAGGGCAGAGCAGAAAAGATGAACAACTTGTTCTCTCTCTTAAAATGAGCCAAATCTGGCTTTATACAATGCATGGGTCGAGCCTAGGAGACAGAAAACATAGGAAAACATGTAAGCAGCCCAACCATTGAAAAAAACACATTCTTCATTAAAATCGGTGGTTGAGACATCACTTCTGGCCATGCTGAAGAAGAATGCGACCCATGTGCATTAAAAGCTTTGTTATTAAAACGTCGCTTCTGGCCATTACCACGCGTCAGAGCCGTTTCTCAATTTTCTCTCTCCAGAATGCACCAAAATTCGAGATTGATTCCAGAATCATGCAGAGAATTTCATAAGCTTTCCGTTGATATAAAGAACGTGCAAATCCGAGCTCGGATCGAAAGTTATGGAGGTCTCGAAGATTTAGGGCACAAAACAGGTGAAAACGTGTTTTGAAATCTTTCCCGCACTCTGCCACCTGGATGACACGTGGCACGCATTGATTGGTCACGTGATTCTCTCTCCTCTGCCTTTCGGTGGGATTTCTTTTGAAATTTCCTTGTGGGCCCTAGCTGGGACACGTGGCACTATCCCATTGGTTCGGTGACCTTTCAAAACTCGCCCTTTGACTTTTTGACCTTTTCACTTGTGACACGTGTCATGATTTGATTGGTTTGGCCTCGCTGGCTCTTTCGTGCCTTTTCGCATCTTTTTGTCTGGATGTCCCAAGTTTTGCAGGGAAAAATTCCTCCGGTTCACCCGATTGCCGGTTCGTGTCCTCGCGGCCCAGATGTCCCATTTACTTCCTTGGATTTGTTCTCATTTCGGTCGATCCGGCCGGTTCGCGTGACTTCACGTACATTTGTCCCATGAATGTCCCCGTGCTGCTTGGGACAAATTCCTCTAGTTTTCACCTTGACCGGACGATTCGCGTCTTTTTGTCCTGGATGTCCCAAACAGTTTAGCTCAGGTAGCTTAGTCATTTTCTTCCTCTTTCGGCCGGATCGGCTTCTTGCCCGTGGCGTACTTTCTATCCCGAGATGTGCCTTTGCTTCACGGGCCACCGGAGGATTTTTGGCGATCCGTGCCTAGATGTCCCAAATGTCCCGACTGCCCTTAGGACTAGGTCTTAGTCATTTTTATGTTTTTTCTGGATCAATCTACATGCTTGGGCCAGAAAAACTGATGCATGTTACCAAAATTTACCCCGGGGTGAAATTTGGATAACAGCTTACTTTACCCAACCTTGGTTACTCATTAACTCCAATCTAACCTCACCTCAAGTTATAAATATGGGTCTTCCTCCTCTTTCAAAGGGACACAAACCTAGACCTAGACTCTAGACCTAGACTGGACTAGACCCGAGAAGGAAGAATCAAGTATGAAATCTCTTGCATATTAAAGTTTTTAGGAGAGGAGAAGAAAGAGCTTAATTAAGTTCTGAAAGTTTGAATTCAAGGAAAAAAATTCCATTGATATAAGTTAGAGGTGAGTAGTGTGGGAGAAATATTTTCCATTGTTCATCATCTTACCATCCCGATGCCCTTTTCATCTCCATATCATAAAGCACAAGCTAAGTCCCCTCGTCATTTCAATTACTTATCATTTTTTATTTCATTTTTTCCACATGGTATTTATTGTTCATCATGTATTTATATCTTTATAGACACGGGGCTGACATCCTCCAAGGAGTTAACATCCTCTAGGAGATGGCATTATCTGAGAAACCCTGCGTATTATTATCTAATCACATTTGTTTCATTTTTGTAGATCTATCTTCTTTTATCACACATCTATCTTCTCTACACTTGTAGATCCATATCCACATCCGAGGTCCTAAACAATCCATCATTCAAGTTTCGGTGGCTTCAAGATCGTCTTTCACCCGTGTGAAAATGATATTTCTGATCAACACTAGGTTCCTAGTTAAATATTGATATTTAAATAAAAATTACACCACGAGGAAAAATGAACATGCTGATAGGGAAACCACATTGAATTATGAATAGAATTTGTAGGAAACACAAGAAAAAAGATAACTTAAAACTATGTAGTCAAACGAAGGAGACAAAACAAAAATGGAGCCCATGTTATTGCAAAATCCAAGAAAGTATTCAAATTTTACAAACAGTTCGCGGTGACTCCATGGGTGTCCATGAGTCGTGGCTATCAAATTCAATCAACAACAAGGAAAATCTGTTCACATATGGAGTCAGTATGTAGTAATCTATTAGATCTATGCACGGGAACAAGGAATGTAAAAGTAGTTAAATTTCTCTCGTTGCTTCATTCGATAGGGGTATATTTTTCTAGTGAAATTGTAGGCCTCTATTGAAGTGCATCCATCAAATTTTGGTAAACCAAATTGATGAAAACTATGTGCATATGTCAAAAAAATTAAGAAATTTCCTTTTTGACATTTATTCACCTACATAATCAATACAACATGAATATAAATATATAATTATCTAGAAATAACAAGTTGGAAACCAAATTCAAAATGTAACCAAGTTATTTAAGAAAAGACCTCATTCAATGGTGGTCTTGGTGACACTCTTTACTCACACCGTGTAAAAAGTAACTAATGTTTCTTGGTGTAATCAGGTTCTTTATTTCACATATCCTATAAATTTTCATGATTTTCATTTCTTATGTCCCTAGTAATTAGGAGACAACATGATAGACATAGTTTGGGCCATAAAGAAAGGAACTCGTTGAAAGTAGTAATCATTTATGAAATATGAGGAAACACATGTTTGTTTCTTTCATTAAAGAAAATATGGACAACCACTATGTTTTTTTGTAGTGGAAAAAATGCCTTTTCCAAAATACAAAACAACATATGAAGACATCTAGGTTATTCAAATATTCTTTTAAAATAACAATACAATCTAGCAAAAAAGGAAAATACTGTGTATAAATATATGTTTTCCTATTCCATGCTTTTGGAAATAATGTATTTGCCATGGATATTACCTAATATATTACTATGAAAATTTATCTTGAAAGTCATCAACAACAGCTCTTCATTTTCTTGCACAAATATAACCTTGAGCATCACACCTACTTGTCAAAATACACACACACACACACACACACACACACACACACACACATATATATATATATATATATATATATATATATATATATATATATATATATATATATACATATATATATATATATATACACATATATGTATATATATGTACATATATGTGTATATATATGTATACATATATATATGTATACACATATATATCTATACATATATATATATATATATATATACATATATATATATATATATATATATATGTATACATATATATATATATATATATTTATACACATACATACATACATACATACATACATATATTAGGAATAAATGGATTTTCGATCAAAGTGAGTATATTACCAAGTTAATGAAGAAATTACATCAATGAATGGTGGACTTTTTTGATCCTAACATTTTTCTAAAATAGTCACCAAGATAAATCTAAAAATATTCAAGATTTAAATAAACCTTCCTATACATTTCCATATTCAATATTTACGGTCTTTGGGGCTGTGTATGTAATGTACCTCTTTTTTTATAGTTTGTATCGAAGAATTTTGGCCATTTTTGTCTACCCGATGGCCAAAGGGTGAGCTCAAGGGTGGCTTAAGTTTTTTAAATTTATTATATTGTGCTAAAATCAAAATATAACATTATAAAAAGCACATATGATAATTTAATAGAATTAACTTTAAATTAGAACTTAGGAAAGTGCAATAAAATAAAAAAACTTAATTAAAAAGTACTTCTTAAGGAGAATGTGATTTGGAAGTCTAAGGGTCACTTTCATTGAAGTCCAAAGGTCACTTTCATTAGAAGTCCAAAGGTCACTTTCATGGGAATTCCAAAGGTCACTTTTATGGGAATTCCAAAGGTCACTTTCATGGGAAGTCCAAAGGTCACTTTGGGTCCCATTTCCTATATAAAGAAGAAGGCGATTTTCCTAGAGGCATCTAGAAATATTTTATAACATTTTCTCTTGCATGAAGCTTTAGCTTTTGCATTAAAATTCCAAGGATGAAACCCCTTGTGGATTTAATCTCTTGTGGATGAAAACCCCAAGAGTTGAGAAGTTTTTTAACTTAGAAATTACCATTGATTATATTCATATTTTCATATTTATTTCTAGTCATTTTCAGCAGAGTGTATTTTGAGGGTATTTTGGAGAATAAATTGCAAGCAGATCTTCTTCTATTGGATCGACCCAATTTGGGACTGATTTGGTATGTTCTTTGAGGTATTTAAATCTGATTTATATTTTCATATCATCTGCATATTTTTGTGAAGTGAAGCAAAGCAATACTATAATTTTTAGAGGGTTTTCACGGTGCGTTTTAAGTAGTTTATTATGCAGATTTCAGATCTGAATCCGAAGTTATTTTAACTGCAATAAATTCTAATTTTCATATATTTTGGCATCTAAAAATTGTGGCAATCATTTGTGTTTAAAAAAATAATGTTTGAGTGTCATTTTCATTGGGTAGAATCTCAAACCCTAGTTATTTTGCCCCTAAATAATTCAGATTTTCCCTAGTTTTCTTCTGTGGTTTCCAAAAATCATATTTTATTATTTACAAGTAATAATAAATTCAGATTTGGGAAAAAGATCTATTGGGGATATTTTAGTGGTATCAAAGCAATGTTCCTCCCACCTAGAGGGTTTTGATTTGATGCAGCCACTAGAGTTTGGAACACACAGGTATTACACTAGGAGACAGGCATGACTTGGAGCTGATCTTGGGACAGGTATTGGAGCTATGGGTGACAGAAGAGAAGGGTATCGTAGTCCTCCCTGGGATGAGCAAGCAGATCTAGACCAAGAACTACTGAGAGCCATGGTAGCTTCCCAACAATAGTTGATTCGGTCCATGGACCGTATGGGCTCCACTCTTGATAGATTGGCCTTAGGTGGGCCACGAGATAGACATGACAGGAGAGATAGATCTGTATCTATCGGAGGCACAATAGATATCCTTATGAGGATGACAACATGAGGATCAAATCACCATGAGAGGAGGCACACTCATATAGAGGAGAGAGGCCTACCCAAAAGTAGATAGGCCTATGCAACCTAGTTTCTTGCCTAGAGATGATCCACCAGAGTTGAAGATCCACTTGAGAATACAACTTTCCAAGATAACGTAATGATAGCTAATGATGAGTGGAGACCTTTACCAAAGGATATTCATAATTCCTTTTCTCTTCATCAAGATATTGTGCTCGAGAGAATAGGGAGATTGAGAGCTAAACAAGTACAAAATCTTAGAGCACGCAATCAAAGCGTGGAATTGACATAGGTCACTAACAAGGTGACCCTTTCCCCATTTTATGGTAGTGGAAAGAGCAGTTCCCAGAGCATGAATTCACAAGCTTGACACATACCTCACCCTCATTCCTATATAGGAGTAATAATTTATCCAATTTTCCACATTGCACCTTGAAGGAGTAGCATATGATTGGTGGAACCATGGGTTAGTTACACAAAATCATGATCTTATACAATCATACAGGATTTCAAAGTGAGAGGTTGATTGTGAGGTTTGACCATAAGGATGTAGAGATTTACTACGGAGAATTAGCATAGCCCCGTTAGAGTGGACACGTTGATGCATACATCAACGAATTTCAGCGTATAACAATGATGGTGTTGGAGATGCTTGAGAAGAGGGTAGTGATGCTTTTCATAGAGGGGCTTCATGATAGATTGAGAGGTTTTTTCAAGGCTCTTAAGCCTAGGAATTTGCATGAAGCTATTCAAACAACCATGGACTTGGATACTACCCCTCCATTTCAGCCCCAAAAGAAGAATGTCAAGAATGAAAAATCAGAGCAACATGAAAGTGAGCAGCCCACTTCTTCAAAGGTTGAGTCTACACCGAAGATGGATCAGGAGACTCGTAATGAGTTGAGGAGGAAGAAGCTTTGCTTTCATTGTAAGGATCATTGGGAGCCTGGACATAATTTCCTTGGTAAAGGAAAGATACATCTCATAGAGGTTGTTTCAGATGTGGAGGATGATACTGATTCAGAAAATGAAAAGGGACAGCCAACACCAAACATTGAAAGTGAAGGTAAAATCACTTATCTTTTAGGAGCACCAAGGTATAATCCATTCATGTTTGAAGGTACAATGTTTGAATGTGAAATCATGGCACTTCTTGATAGTGGATCTACACATAACTTCATGGATGAAGGATTGGTGAACAGAAGAGGTTTGCATTATGATCATTTTGAAGGCTTTGATGTCACTATAGTAGGTGGTCTCACTATTCCTTGCAAGAAGAGAGTGAACAAAGTCAACATTCTATTTGGTGAGTACACACTTTGTGATGACTTCTATGTTATTGATTTGAAAGATAACAATGTTGTGCTTGGTATGCAATGGCTTCATTCATTGGGAAGAGTCACCCAAGATTTGCAAGCTATGGAGTTGAGTTTCCAACATGAAGGGAAGCAAGTTACTATGAAAGCACTCAAATACATGTTGCCCCATCAAATGACAGTCATGTCTATGATAGTTGTGGATAAGGAATCACCAAATGAGCATGGGACAACAAGTACATGATGAAGAGTAATACAAATTTGGGATCTAGGAATTGATGGGAATTCATATTTACTACTTTTGATTGCTTGGGGCAAGCAATACTGATAAGGAGGAATGTAATGTCCTCTTTTTAGATAGTTTAGATCAAATACCTTTGGCCAATTTTTGTCACTCCGATGGCCAAAGGGTGAGATCAAGGGTGGCTTAAGTTTATTAAATTTATTATATTGTGCTAAAATTAAAATATAACATTATAAAAAGAACATATAATAAATTAATAGACTTAACTTTAAATTAGAACTTAGGAAAGTGCAATAAAATAAAAACACTTAATTAAAATGTACTTCCTAAGGGAGAATGTGATTTAGAAGTCCAAGGGTCACTTTCATTGGAAGTCCAAAGGTCACTTTCATGGGAATTCCAAAGGTCACTTTCATGGGAAGTCCAAAGGTCACTTTGGGTCCCATTTCGTATATAAAGAAGAAGGCGATTTTCCTGTAGAGGCATCCACAAATATTTTATAAAATTTTCTCAATGAAGCTTTAGCTTTTGCATTAAAATTCCAAGGATGATACCACTTGTGAATTTAATATCTTGTGGATAAAACCTCAAGAGTTGAGAGGGTTTTTCACTTAGAAATTCCCATTGATTGTAATCTGATTTTCAAAGTTATTTCCAATCATTTCCAACAACAGTGTATTTTGAGGGTATTTTGGAGAATAAATTGCATCGAGTTCTTCTTCTATTGGATCGACTTAGTTTGGGACTGATTTGGCATGTTGTTTGAGGTATTTAAATATGATTTATATTATCAAATAATTTGCATATTTTTATGTAGTGAAGAAAGAAATTTTATAATTTTTAGAGGGTTTTCACAAAGGGTTTTCAGTAGTTTATTATGCAGATTTCAGATCTGAATCCTGAGTTATTTTGGCTGCAATAAATTCTGATTTTCATATATTTTGGCTTCTAAAAATTGTGGCAATCATTTTTGTTAAAAACAATAATTTTTGAGTGTCATTTGCATTGGGTAGAATCTCAAACCCTAGTCATTTTGCCCCTAAATAATTGAGATTTTCCTAGTTTGCTTGTCATAGTTTCCAAAAATCATATTTTATTATTTGCAAGTAATAAAAAATTAGATTTGGGAAAAATATCTATTGGGGATCTTTTAGTGTATGAGACAAAATACCTCCATGTCTTGTAAATGTTGTATCTAGAAGTCCCATTGACTTTCATTATATCTTTTCCAGCCATAAACATATATCTTATTTGTTTATTCCTTTTTCCCATCACTCAAGAAACATGTAATTTTTCGAGACAAGAATTTGGTCCATTTTAGGAAAAATTATATAAAATGCCACATTTAATAGTCAATTTTGTTTAATCAAAGAATAAACCAGATATTCAGGACTTTTTTTGCCATCAACAAGTACGATTCTTAATTGGTTTATGTTAAATAATTTGATACATTCTAATGTTCAAGGAAAAACATTATCGGTGATAATTATTGAAGAAGCAAGAGAAAAGAAAAAAAAACAATTTATGTTATATAAGATCATGCTAATAGATTAGAGTTTATTATATTTAGTTTTATAATATTATATATATTATTGCAGTGCTAAAACCATCCATCAATATAAAATTAATTTATTTTTAAAATATTGAGAATTTAAGAATTCATATTCAACAAGGATAAACCCTAGTTCAAGTTCACTAATAAATAAAGTTTGAATAAAGAATGTTATTAAGTTTAAAAATAGAATTTTACTTATCACTCTCATTTTATCTAAAAATAAATGCATAAATATGGTAGAGGGAAAATGTGGTGAGGGATTTATAGAACTGTGTTTTTAGGTAGTATATGTACATATAAAAACGTTAATCCAATTCTAAGTTCAAGGAAAATATACCTTGTGGCACAAAATTTAATCGGTCTAATTTTCCATAGCTACATATATTTTACACCTAATTCTAAGATCAAGGAGAAGAGGTTAATTTAATCTCACTCCTCACCTAGTTTTGATTGCATAGGATTTATAAACTTGTGCCAACATAATGACTACATTATTTCAAAGGCCGACTTAGGGAAGACTTGAAAATAAGTTTCTTTTTCTAAGGCCTCAGTAAGACTATGCGAGAGACCTCTCTAAGGCTAAAGATATTAGGGAAACGGTATTCTATAAAGTCCAAAACCTCACACACAAGTCACAACTAAATATATCACAACAACGAATTTATTAATTCAATGTAAGACCAAGACTGTTTTTGGATCCAAAGAAGCAATTTTAAGATGCACAAAACATTATAGTACATTGAACACCAACTAACTTCTATAATATCTTATATATATACACCAAATAAAATAACACTCAAACCTAGTTTAGTTGTAATTTTACTCACAAAAATCTTTGTGAGAACATATTATTTGATTGGTTTTATCATATGTAATATATTTACATCTATGTCTTGTATTTTTAATACATAAGTCAATTTCTATAAATTCAAAAGGAATGGTTAAATTGACTATTATTTGAATTTAGAACATTAATTCCCATAAACAAAAATATGGAAAATCATATCCATCACATGAATTTGTAGGGATGACTTGTCAACTAACCAATGGGATATTTACCACTTTTGGGGTGGATTTATCATTGGTTGGTTGACTATCCATCCTTTCAAACTTGTGTGATGTTTAGACCGAGCACAAAAATACATTGATTTCCTTTGTGCTAATGTAGAAAATCCCAAAATGGTGGATTTTATATTATTGGATCTAGCCAATGGGCATGGAAAGTGTACAAAATCATTATTTCATAGTTTAGAGACATCAATAACCTCATAGAAGTAGATGGAATGAAGCCAGGATAGCCACTAAATCTGTATGTGGAAGACTATTATAGATACCAGAATTATTTCATGGGTCCTATAGCTATAGTACTAATGGGATTTACACTTTTGTTTGCAATTATGTTTTCCTTTTATATCAAATTTTTGAATTACTAACAATGATGAGGAGTTGATTCAAATTTTAAATGTGATATCAACTTCAAATCCTTAATCCTCGGCAACAATGTGCAAAAAAATTAATACTCTTTTTGTAAGCATATATCTTAATCAAAGATAAATAATTCAAGTGTATGAATTACACTCCATGATTCCCCCATAAAAAAAGGTCTAAAGAAGAAAAATATATGTTTGGTTTCTAAACTAAAGCCATAAGTTATCACGTACAACACAGTAATACTTAATCTCAAAAAAGAAGTTATACTATGATCGAAGAAATTCATAATTCTTCATTGTTATTGATAATAATGCATTATTTCACTTGTTGAACCATGGAAAAGTAGATACTATCACATTTCCTATCAATTATCCATTACTATATTGGCATATTGTAGTTTAAGGAAGTGACTTTCGAATTTTATCATTTAAAATTTGAATTTTTTAATGATTTAAGAGTTTTGATCTACTCACTTGTTCCATTAAGATACATTTAGTGGCTATATTTTCTTTTGTCAATTCATTCTTTCATATATAAATATTTTTTATTCAAAGTTTTCAATATTTTTAGAGACTTTTATAGTGTTTATTGTGGTTAGTTTTGTTAAAACTTTTTAGCATGAAAATGGCTTTTGATGTGATCTTTCTTACGTTATTGTTTAGTTTGACACATAGAATTTCCCTCATAAGTTAAAATTGATCTATGAAATTACAAGGATTTTAAACTTATTCATAGCTAGCTCTCTTGAATACAAATTTATCAAATCTATAATTAAAGAGACAAAGCTTCCAGAGAAAATTACGTATAAAACAAAATTTGATTTGACATTTTGAACCATACAATGTGGTTCATCACCAAAAAGTATGAATAGATGACAGAAAAGGGCTCATTATATAGATAACCCAAAATATAGTGAAGAGAAGAGAACAATTAATACTAGCATTTTAATTAATACATCTACCAAATTAATTAATATTGAAGCTAGTTAAAGTGCTTCCTATGGATTAAAAAAATGACTATATTTTTTGGAAAAGGGTAAAATTAGGGGTTTTTAAAGGACCGCATTCTTTTTAAAAAGGCCCTTATGTCTAGATAGAGAAATATAGGATGGTAAGAACATGTTCGTAGACATCTAAAAACAAGAAGATAAAGGACCCACAAGGGGATTACATGTTATGAGTTTTCTTAAGAGTATCAAGAACATACTTTATTATAGTAGTGGAATTCTTGTCAACCAAAACATCAGCTAGTTTGATGAGATCAACACAAAAATTGATGCTTTCCCAAGATTTTTGAAGAAGAATATTTCATTCCTTGATGACAAAAAAATATCTATTGAGTTTCTCCGAATGTTGAGGAATATGTCATCAGATCAAGCTCTTGTTGAGCGGGTGGATCCTTGTCCAAATGTTGCTCAAAATATTCATCCATGTTATTACCTTCCATAGAAAGGGTAGGAAAACCTAAAATGTAAAGAGGAGGGGAGTCTCGGATAAGCGGAGAATAGTCCCAGCAGAACCTTTGGAATGTCCTGATTAGAAGCAATGTCCATGGGCTTAGAATTCAAGATACAGTCCCCGAGGTAGGATGAGTAAGGGTGAAAATTGAGGAAACATGGGAGAGACAAGTAAACTATTAGTGTAGGTTATTATTTATCCTTTTATTTATTTACTAGGATAATTTTTACACTTGTGTTAGCCCTACACTTATTGGGTTAGCTTGCTTAGTTGTACTAGTTGTGTGGAGTTAGCTTACTAGTCCTCTAGAGTTAACTTAACTACGAATATTAATTAGTGGGATTTCATCACCACCGATTTAGGTAGTAGTTGCACTTCTCTCCTCATATATGTACATATTTCTTATTGAAAATTTAAGTCATTGTGTTCTAATGTATTAAGCATTTTAGATTATGATGGATTTCATATATGGTATTTTAGCTCTTCTATTTTGAAAATCTAATGTGGTGTGTTATTATCATCTGAGATTGCGGCTTGGAGCAATATTCTTATCGTTACTTTCATGGTGTCGATCTTGGCAGTTAAGTGTTCTGATCTAGAGTAGTCTTGGGATGGGTGACCTCCCAGAAGTCCCATGTCATTTCCTCCTAATGTAGTTAGGCCGAATTAGGTGTATACATGGTGGGCTAGAGATCACATGGTTGCATCTAAATCCATTGTGCGGGGTGTCTTGGCAATGTATTTGGTTAACACAATGAGGTCCCTCAACAACACTAGTTTCGATTTTGGTGTGACAGAAAATTGTACACATTATCAAGGCATGAATAAGTGTGTCATGATCCAAGAATAATAACAAAGGAAACAAGGAAAGGACACGAGTTCCAAATAAATAGGAGTGCCATGATCCAAGAAAATCCAAGGTAACAAGGAAATGAAACAAAACTTGAAGAAGAATTATCAACAAGTAACAAGCCAAGGACATGAAACCCAAAGAATCAATATAAACACCACATCCTCCCATACTTTTGAATGGGTAGATTGACACCACAGGTTTGTATGAGTTTCCAAAATCAACTACTCAAACACTTTGAAAACTAACACTGGAAGCTTCACCGTAATAGCTCTCCCATAAGAGAGACTATCAACACACCAAAAAAGTGTCGAAAATATAGATCCAAAATATCTAAAAAAGAGCGATAGATGATTTAGACATCCATCTATAAGTTTTTATTTGCAAGGAAGGGTTTATTATTTTCATGTATTCAGATTTGTTAGCACTTTTCTAAAACATACATTTTTATGCAAAACAGAGTGTGCCATTGGATTTGGAAGGTACCAAAACCCTATAATTGACTATAAACTTGACCGTGTTTTGAGACAATCATATTAGGATGCGGAATCTGTACCTTCTCAGGTGCATTCTTTTATCCATTGGGTATAAGTGTGTACCTTCGGATGCATTCTTTTACCCTCTGGATATTTTTGTTTTGATGCAGCCTTTTATCCACTAGACGTAGATTTGTACCCTCTTGGTGCATTATTTTATCCATTGATATAAACATGTACCTTTCGGATGCATTCTTTTTACCCTTTGGATATTTCTATTTGGATGCGAGTCTTTTATCCATTGGACGTAGATCATACCCTAAAAATACCAAGATCATACCAAGCCAAGAACACAGATGCTAATCAAATACCATGATCAATAATATGAAAGTAATTTGTCAAAATAACTTTACATAAACCTTTGCAAACAAATCAAAAGTAATATCATATATTATAATGGAACTCAAAGAAATACAATGAGAATGGGCCTTGCTTATATAGGAAAGGAATAAAATCTAAGTTTAGACACTAAAATTAGGCTACACTTCCCCTTCACCTCACATATACATTAATTTAATTACCCACAATTAAATTAATGCGCACTCCCACAATATTCATTATTTAATTACCTTAATTAAACTAATTTCAACCTCACCTAGACACCTCATCACAAAACCTATTCTTAGCATGTTTCCTTTACTTGGACTCAATATCCACACACCATAACTAACTAAGACTTAGTCCTACCTACCTTAATTAACTAAGACTTAGTTTGACCCTAAAATCACATGCCTATTATTCCTCTAACCACATTCTTGCTCATCTAAGCACACCTTTCCATTTTGATCTGTGACACTAGATAGAGATGGCCAAAAATATCACCAAGATCTATCAAGTTTAGCAAACCTAAGATTTCCCATCTTGACCGACATCGGTCAACCCGAAACTAATGCCAGTCACCCAAAACTATCATCAGCTACCATATATTCACTTTGGTAACCTTGTTTGAGAGGTTGGCCATATTTTTGATTTTTGGGAACAAAGGAGATCTACATGCAAGCATGAACCGAGAGCTCTTTCACACATCAAAACAACCATAAACAACACTAGATATGATCCAAAGGTATTTGCATTCATGGTATCATTCCGGAAGCACTACCACAACACTAAAAACCATCTCATAGGTCACTCGTCACCACCATCCAACCATCAACCTACAAACACCAGTAGTTCCTCCTAGCCAAAAGGAAGCTCTCACAATCAGCATTGAATCAAGGGGTCGAATGCGTTCACGACCTTTGAACCGTGAATCACAACATGTATTCCTCCTCAACCCATAACCTTATCTATTTCATCAAAACATAAAGAAAACGGTGAAACATTTTGGCACGCCCAGTGGGACCCTCTCTTGGGTTTGTTGCATTTTCTTCATATAGGGAATTTTTGTGTGTTTCTTTATTTTGTAAAAATACACATTTAATCTTCTCCTTAATATTCCCTTCTTCTAATTGTCTAAACAAAATCTTTCATTTGGTGCTTAAAATGAACCACTTCTTCCTTTTGCATTTGCATAATAGTGAAAGAGCATGTTCTTCACCTATTCACCATTTTATTCATCAAATATAATTGTCAATTTGGGTATAAAATTTGTTGCATTTCATCCTTATATGTTGCATTATTAGCTCACATCTAAAATGAGGGAAACCTATATGTTGGAATTCATGCCCGGTGATGGTTGACACAATTGAATCATAAGCAAGCACTTTTCAGCTTCTCTCTCTTTACCAAATTACACAAATTTGAATGTACACATCTTCTTTAACAAAATCTTATCTTGGAACATCTGTCAGCAATCACACAATCAAATGATTGACAGTAATCCCTAGATGGTTATCTCTTTCCACCACCCATCGAGAAAAGACAACCACCGCCATAACATAACCTGAAACCTCACCTTTTAGATCTCCTTCTTCATAGGATGCCTTCCCAACCAAAAACTCTATTCTAAATTCACAAAGTCAGTCCTAAATAGCATAATCTAAAACAAACATAAAATTCACTTTTAGGATTACGTGTTTTCTTAGCTTTGTTCTTGACTTGCATTTTGAGGTGTGAGGTTATGATTCTCCATTTTCTTCTTCCTTACACACTCCACCATCATAGTTGGAGTATTCTGACTTTATCTAAGTGTGTCAGGGCCCCATCTTATCATTCTCAGATTTCTGGGTTTGATTCTTCACTTAATTTAATTCACAAAATCCATTTTTCTTCATTTTCTCTAATTTCACAAAGAACTTGAACATCGGTCCAAATGCCAGTGTCGCTGTCGGTTTCCATACCAGCTATCAGCCACTCCCACCTAGTCCCTCACCTCCTTCTATCCTATCACATATGGATTTGACTTAGCTTATCACCATTTCTACAGGGGAGATGAGGAGTTCATAAGAATCCTTGATCGGAATCTTGTGGCCTTGCAATACTATCTTTCCCACTCATCCACTGGACTCCTCGGGTAGTTGATATATGGCATACCCATATCTATCTCTCCTACCATTTCCCCACTTATGTATCAACCACTACTAGCTCGATGGTACTTTTACCCACTTTACCCCCTATGGTTTCTTAGTTAGGCCCCATGCCCGCTATGAAAAGTGCATCTACAACATCTCTGTTGCACCCATCATATCGCTTGTTCCTTTGTCGACAACCTAGAGCATAGCCCCATCTGTGCCCATTACCTCACATGTACCTATTGCAACACAACCACCCATGGTGTCGGTGACCCCTACCCCATTCCAAAACCTTGTCATCTCCATCCCACAGATTTTCCCCAAATCACTACCAAATTCACTTTGACAATCTCCCCTACATACATATATTACCAACATCTCCTGATCTCATCCGTCATTTATTTTGGGTATGTACTCCCCATGTTTGTTCCCTATTCACATCCCTCCTATTCAGCATCACCATATACTGGAATGCCACCCACATCATATATTCAACACCAACCCTCTTATACTGTAGGAGGCACCCATTCATCACAACCCACCAATGACCTCATTAAGTTGATGATGGAAAAGATGTAGACATTAGAAGCATCGGTTTCTGGCTCACGTAATTCTATAACTTACGATGAAATCTGTAATGAGCCCATTCATCCATCTATCCCTATCCGTCCATACCCCATGCATTGGGAAATGCCCAAGTTCAATCACTTCAATAGTAAAGAAGACTTGCAACAACATTTTCAACGTTGAAACATGGGTGTTACTTGCTTTCCCATGATGGTGATTTACTCATAAGAACCTTCCCAATGTCTTTGATAGTACTTGCATTAGATTAATATAGTGGGTTACCCAGACATTCCATTTACTCATTTAATCAAGTAGCCCAAGATTTCCTAGATCATTTCTCAATCAACATTGTCAAGAAAGTCACCATGACCGATCTCTATTCCACACGACAATACGATGACGATTCTATCGCTGAATTTTTCACTCATTAGTGAAGCCTAATTAACCAGTAACTCACATTCCAATTACCTCAAACCAAGCTCATAGAACTGTTCACTGGCTTGCACTAGACACATCTCACCAACCTTGCGCACCTTTGATGAAGCCTTCACCATGGGGCGAAAACTAGAAATTCATGCCATCGAAGAAAAGAAAATTCAGCTATGTAACAAAATTCCAAATTTAAATCAAATGATGTTTCTTTGTCTTTGAAAACCCAGAACAACTATTCAAAATAAAAATGATTTGCGAATGCAAAGTGGTTCTCAAGGCTGGCCCATCTCACCCATCAAAACAAGCCAAACCTTCTTCTAATCTCTCTACTATCCAAAATTTTTAGTTCAGACAAGAACAATGAAAGTACACCCCAATAGGGGAGCCTTATTCTTCTGTCTTGGAAAATTTACTTAAAGCTGGTGTCATTACCCTTCCACCCATAAAACCACACACTAGTTTTGACCTAGCTAGCCCCATGCCCGCATGGTATAAAGAACATGAATTTTTCAACTATCATCGGGTCAAAGGCCATAGCGATGGTAACTACATCACCTTAAAAATATCATCCAAGAAATGTTAGACAATGGAGATCTAGTCTTGGATAACCCAAATGCACTAGCCAACCAAAACTTACATATCTTCAAAAATCCATTCCCTAATCATGCTCCATCTTCTAATCAAGCTAGTGAAGCTTCAACCAACGATAGTAATGTCCATGAGGTCCACGCTATTTTTGCTGACATACCAGTCATTTCCCAATTACCTCCTATTCCTTTCATCGAGGAAATCCTAGCATGATCTCCCCTACCTGAACAGGAGCCTACTTCATCTACTCCTCCAACCACGAGAGGAATCCAATTCATCTTCTCCTCCACTTGTGGAAGAACCCATAATTAGTACTAGACCTACTTCTCCCTCACTTCTCAAAATATTGAACAATCATCGCGGTAAATCTCCTACCCACGGGAGACACATGTCCACCCCCTGCACCATTACAAGGAGAGCCTACCTCATTTGCCCCATTTCTCCCATCATCTCCTCTACCCATAGAGGATCCTTTAGAAACACCATTACCTTTAGGTGACCATTCTCCATTGGCCTTCCAAGATCCCATTGATCTACTTTCGCTCTCTTATGCAAATTACGAAAAGCTAACCATTTCCTTGTTTCCCAAACATATTTTATAGGGATTACTACTAGATCAACATCAGCCTTGCTTACATCGCACCATTTTCATGCCTAGCCGATCGTTTAGATTATGTTGATATATCCCTACTATGGGGACATCTTCTACTTCCTATTTCAACCTAAATGCGCTTGTCACTCACTGATACCTTCACAATCTATCTAAAAGTGTTTCAAGAAACTAATCCAAACATAACTATTCCTATTAGAACACCTTATGCATCGTCATCGACACTGCGTCTCCGAACCTTTTCCCATGAAATAAAACATGCCTATACCCAACCACCTATCCACATCAATATCATCTCCTTACCTAAACTCATCGCTACCTTAGGAGTCATACCAACATCAAACCTTGCTCATCCACCCATCAAATTAGATCTAGCCACACCTTCCCACACCGACACCAAACTCATCCTCTCGCCTAAAAGGAGGACCCAACCTTATAGGTCACATACACCAGCCTCGCCTACCATGCCTTTGTCACCTTCACCCCTTCTTTCCATCCTTGGACCTCACCCTCAACCCCGGCCAAGAATTCTCATGCCCATAGTAAATCAAGAATGTAGAAGCCCACCTCTTCACCATGACCCTCTAATATATCCAATCAATCTTCACAAGGCCCATAATCACCCATGACCTTCTTACCACCTATTCCACCACTACCTTCCATAACTTCTTGACTACCCATGAAATTTTCCTCTCCTCCACCCACAACTTTCACTCAATCTCTACCAAAGAACCTCCACTATAACTCAATTACCCCCATGGAAAAATTTCCCCCTTCCACCATTTTCATTTCCATCTACATCACACACTCCTTCCTCACCTTTACCCAAGAAAGTACAATAGAAATTAAAGATCCCAATACCCTCCAATGAAGTGGTTAGACCTACTGCTCCTTCTATTTCTAGTTCATCTATTACACCTTTACCCAAGAAGGTGTAACCTAAGCCTAAGACAATACCACTCCCCAAACCGGTGGTCTAGCCTACCCATCTTCAAAATCCCCTGCCTATGACACCTCTAATGCCACAATCACCCATCATTCAACCCAAACCCACACTCACTTCACACTATGATCCATTGGCAGGATCATATGCCATTATTCTAGCCAACCTCCTAGAAACCTTTGTCATCACATTACGCCTCTTAGACCTTATGACCCACTCAATCCTAAACCAAAAGGGTTTGACGAAACTAAAATCTGCACCTACCATAGTGTGCTAGGACAAGATGTAGAGAAATATAAGGATATAAAAGTCACTCTTCTTCAATTGTGTCCTCCCAAGGAAAATTTTTACAATGATGATCTGCTGACGAGGACCCTAATCCACCTTCACCAATCTCCCCACATCCTCTTCCATTACCAATCTTGTGACCAATATCTCCACCCCCATAACCCTTTTATCCACCTCTAAAAGTCAAAATCAACATGGTCCATATAAGAGCACTAGCTAAACCTCCACCTAAATTTCATTTTGCCCTACTCATTTCCCAAGGCTATTTCCCCCTATAGGATTTTGTATTTCATGTCATTATACCTTTCATGGAACACCTATTAGGACATGTTCCTTTGGTTTAGGGAAGTCATGCTTGATATGGATTATATCCTTTCTGCTCTTAAGATCTTTGACTGAACCGGAATGTGCTTGGACTCTTTTGTTTCTTTCATTCTTGCACTTGAGTTCAATCTGATTTCTAGATGAATTGTGGATTTATCCACCTTTATGACTCAGCCTTGGATCAGTTGCATTGATCCAAGGAATGTTTTAAGTTTATTCAGGATGAACAAATTGTATTGACTTTTCGAAGAGTTACAAAGTCTGATTGAGCTTTGAATGATCAAATCCCGGAGGTTAACTCTGGCTAATCATGGTAAATAGAATCTTGTTCCAGATATCATAACATCAGGAAAGACCTAGACCTTAAGCCAGGTAGGAGGTGTATGTTTTATATCTAAAGCTTAAATTATTTGATGCCAAATGGAATATGATATAGGAAATGTTTTATCCTGTTTTGAACTCAAATACTGATTAGTCCTATTTAGGGGACCTAGACTAGAATCAGTAAGGTTAATAGTTTTAACCTAAACTATAACCTAATGTTACAAGATTTGTTAATCTAACCTAGTCCTAAACTATGAGCTTAATACTCCTAAGGGTTAACTAAACCTAGCACTATGGAAATGAGACTAATGTCATATCCTATGATCTAACCTAAGTCACTAACCTATCTTAACTAATGCTAAGAAGGGGGACCTAAGGAGGGTCATGAGTCATGGGTGGTGGTTTCCATGGCATTTAAGAAGGGATAAGGTTGAAGGACAGGGAATGCTGTCAGGTTTAGCGAGGATAAAAATTGCTAATATAGTCTTACGTGGCGGTATCTCTAAGGATGGGAATGTTTGTTTATTTTGTTTTGGCAATCACCAACTTTGGCAGTCGGTGGCAATGGAAAATAGGTGGGAGAATAAAAATAAATGCAATTAATGAGCATTGGGCCTCGAGCACGGATTGCTTGGGAAGGCATGCAAGTGGAATTTTGTTTGGTTGTTTTGTTTTCCATGCATTCCATTTTTCACTCTGCATGAGCACTGGTTCTTCGAACCAGCCATCTACTCTTCATTGCATGGCAATTTTGAGAGTTTCTAGTTTACTTCTCTGTCGGGAAATATATAAGGCATGGAGGTAACAATATTTTGTTGTTTAATCTTTCGTGGAAGAAGAAGAGAAGGTGCGAGCACATTCAGAGGTCTTCTTCAATTTTTAGTGACACTATCAGGCATGATAGGCCCTAACTTTTAAAAATCTTGCTTTCCTTTAAATGCTTTCATTAGAACAACTCTGTTCAGATGATTTTTGTACAGTCGGCTTGGCTGGTAGCAATGTATTGGTTTTCCTTTTTGTTGATTTGGGAATTCTAGGTTATACGTAGATCCTGATGAAATCTGCTTCTTTAATCTTCTTTCCATGCTGTGAATACAATATGGGCTTTGATTTCTATTGGAAGTGTTTTATGTTTTCTTTGTCTGGCTGAGGTATTGAATTTAAAAAATGGCACCATGATAGACTTCGTGCTTGATGATTTCGTGTTTGAAGACACTACTAAATAAACTGTTGTTTCAAATATGGTTGGTTTATATGATTGTTGCTTAGTTGTATGAACTCTAACTATTACTAGACAGCTTTAGGAAAGTAAATAGTTGGATTTGTGGTGAAAATGTTAGTTCCTTCTGTAAAGCTCGACTAGTTTAGTCACATGAGTTGGAAATATGGTTGAATTCTAAGCCTGTACCTTTATTTTAAAGGGGTATGAATGTTCTTATGTATACAAAGTTTTGTGAGCATGGTAGTGTTTGATTAAACTGTCATTTTTTATGATTTTACATGGATATAGGAAGAGAAAACATATTTGTATAACCTCTGTATCTCCTGGAAATTTCGTGGGTTAATCTGGGACCTGCCATAGTGAAAGTTAGGTGATACGTGTGGTTGAGTTATGGCTGTGTATACTCTGAGATGACTGCGAAGTCTACTTTTAAATCCATTTTACAATGTCGGAATTCTACTATATAAGTAAAACAACGACTTCAACGTCGTTAAGTTATTTAAGTACAACTAATGCTTTTCCTTTTTGTAGTGGAGAATTGGGTTGAAATGATCCATATACCACAGAAGGATTTATTTATTTTGCATAGTTAAAGCATGGATAATTACTATGATATAGGTAGTATGGATTTTGAGGCATTGTTGAATCTGCATTTAGAATCCTATTATTGACTATGTACATGCATTTCTAGTTTAGTATCTTGAAATGATATAACGACTTAACTATGCAATGGTAGAAATAATTTAGTTTTGATCTATTAATAATAAATAGATAATGGAAGATTATCCTAACTCTTAGACCAAATGGTTTGAGAAAGGAAGGAAATGTAGACTGTTGCTTTAGAATAGGATGGTGGTATGAGATTAGATCATTTTTAACATTTTATGTAAAGGAAACGTTATTGGCATTTGTTTAAATGTATAGTTGTAAGATCGCAATGGTCTATTGGCAAATCTGAAGGTGATTCTATTTGATCTGAGCCTGAGGCTAAACATACGTATTGCTTTACTTGCCTTCTTTTTCCTGATGGGATTAGAGTATATGTATATTACTTCTTGGAAGTTGTACAGTCCTGAACTCGGTTAAAATAGAGATCAGAATTTCTCTGTTCCTTCCTCTAGGTAATGGAAGATAGTTGTGATAGGATTTCAAAATACGAAGGTACTCTCTCTCTCTCTCTCTCTCTGAAATTATGAGTGATCTCTTCTTTAGAATTTCTATAAGAACTCTACAGTATGGGTATGAGATGATTAGACTGTTAAAATTAGGTGGAAAGAGTGGTAAGTGTTGAATCTTAACTAGAAGTCTCCTTTCCTTCTTTTTAGCAGCATTATTACCCTGAATGAGAATTTCAGTTATTATCTACTTGCATAAAAGTAGCAATATAGTAAAAGTTTTGTATACTTATCAATGTTTATGAATTTATATGAAAAGTTAGAGGAAATCCATTAGTTGAACTTGCTTGAGGCAGTAATCTGTCCTTTGCTTGAATTGTTTATATGTAAATCATTGGTTGCATACCTTGAAAAGGTTTCATTCTTTTGATTAGAGTGATTATAACATGATTGATACTGTTCTTGGTTTTCGGATGGCTAGGTACTTAAGATTCACATCGTTTCTTCTTATTTTCTTGTATAAGATGAATCATCCGAAAAAGATTTAAGTTGAAATAGTAACTATAATATGAGTTATGTTATAAAGTCATATTAGAATGGTAGAAAGAAAATTAGCGTGATTCATGATTATGGATTTGATGAAATTGATTTCATTTAAACAGTTGTTTAATGGAAACAATTGGTGGAATGCAATTGTTTTAAGAATTAGTGCTTATCATGCTCAGTTCACTGAACTGACCGTGCTAGCAAATTTTGTAGATGGTCATCGTAGGTGGTAAAGGCATGCATATCTGATATGATGCACAGATTGTTTAATCTGGTTTTTATGATGAATTCCGACATGATTTCTCTAATTGTACTATAAGAAGAAAGTTACTCTTTTGCTGGTGATTATTGTATTAAAATATGCCGAAGTGCATAAGTTGTAATTGTATAGGCTTGGAAATAAATGAAATGGGGACATATTACTTACGTGGTGTGTTCTTATTTGTTAAATTGATCTTCTCTTGTCTGTATGAATGAGAGTGCATTCTTATTATTATATGCAATGGGGTCTAGATGGATTCCCTAAGTAAGCCTTGTAAAATTATGTGGCTGAATACTACATGTTCTGGTTAGTAATTCTTATATATTATGAATATGGCTAAATTGGAAATTAGACCACTACATTTTTAGGGAAGTTGAGGTTGAACTATGCCCTAACATGTAGCTATAACTGGAAGAGTATTCTATTACTCCCTAATAATGTTCTAATTCAAAGCAATGTAATTGATGGCTATAAATCACCATGTCTTAATGGTAATAAGTCTGATATATTTCAGTCTTCGAGGTTGATACGAACCCTTACGGGTTTAGTTACCTTCCTTATGGGAAAACTTAGGGTTGTTGCCCTATTATGAGGAAACAAGGTTATTAGGAACCAATTGGCACCTTGACGCGATCTTAAATCTTATTAAAAATTTTCTCTGCGAAATTGAACCTAATTACGTAAGGTAACTCAAAAGTGTGGGACCCAGGGTTGGGGAAGGCTACCCAGTTAGGAGGGCCTGTAAACCAATTATAACTCAACATAAGTAACTTCTTGGAGGTATGTACATCTTTCCGAGGCTGTTTCATAGGATGTTGACACATGTCAACTATAGGGTTGTACCTTCGAGAAGATTAGGATCTTCTCGAGGATACAACAATGCAGGTGACATATGGCAACACCCTTCTACATTGATCGTTAAGATTTACACCTGAAACTTGATCAAGACTTCCCTTCGACTGGTTAAGATCATAGGTAGATTATGAGGCAGCCCTCTTGAGACTCGGGATAGCCTGACACACGGGGTGAACATTGGTTAACCCAGTATGTCAGCTTACCCCTAGTCTTCAAGGGCATCCTTATAACGTGAATTATGATATTAACCCGATTCGAGAGTGAAAACTTGGGACAAGGGGACTGACAGAAGTCAGTATAAGACGTTCTATATAACATGGGAGTGGGGTGAAGGACGTATTCCGATTGACGAGTATGCCATCAAGGAATAAGTAACATGAACAATATGTTTCAAATCTTTGGCCAAAGTATCGCAAGCTACTGATTGCATTGTCCTATGTCACCTAGTCTAAGGGACGTGATGCCGATGAATAATGGTAACAATTATTCAGATAGGTTCCTTGGACAGAGCACTCAGAATCCCGGATTAGGGAAGAGAACCACAAGAGTGAAGTGTTCTGATGAAAACACCAACTCTAAGATACACATGAATAGATCGGTAGTTCACCGAGTCATGGAATGAATAGATCGGTGGTACACCGAGTCATTACAACTGCATATGGTTATCTGTTATAAGAATGATTGTTATGATCTGTGTGTTCTAAATTATGTATTTAGAACTAGAAAACACTAATAAAAATAAATTTATCTTGTTCTAATGTATTAAAATGAGGATGTTACATCTTGGTATCAGAGCTGAAGGTTGCAGCTCTTGGACCTATTGTGTCCATAATCTGATAAAAACCTGAATTTTCTTGTAACAGAAAATGGTTAGAACAAGGGGAAACGTTGCGAATAATGCTCCACCTAAGGAAGGGGCAAACAACCCAAAAAATTGATGAGATCCTTGCTGCCCTACTGGACACAAGAGATCGTTTGGTTGTACTTGAACAACAAGTGATGGGAAATGAGGAGGACGATGAAGCTGGTAACAACAATCAGCCACCTCCTGAGGACAACCCCGATATGGGTGTTGGTAATAACAATGGAAATGTACCTGTCCAAACCGAGAAAAAAAAGGCCAAAGTTGGCGTGAACTCACTAATGATATAAAAAGGATAAGTCCACCTAAATTTGATGGCACCACATTAGGAGATGGAGCTGAGAACTGGCTCAACGAAATGGAGAAGTAATTTGCAATAAGAAACTTCTCGGAGGAAACCAAAGCTATTTGGGGAGCCTATCAGCTTTCTCATGAAGCATCTTCATGGTGGGATAGCCGTAAAGCTGAGCTAAATATTGATGAAACCAACATCACTTGGGATCAATTTAAAGGCTATTTTAGGCAACGTTGGCTACCACAACTTTTCTATGATCAGAAAATGATAGAATTCCAGAACTTAGTTCAAGGAAAGCTAACTGTAACTGAATACTGGGAGCGGTTTACGAAACTCCTCAAGTACGTACCGCAGTATCAAACTGACGAGAAGTTTAGAATATGGAAATTCATCATGGGACTGAATCCTGTGATTGGAGGAGAGGTTGATGTTCACAGCCCAACCACTATGGAAGGGGTTGTTGAAAAATCCATAAGGCAAGAACAGAAATTAAAGGCTATTTCTGCTCATAAAGAGGAAGTGTGGAAGAAGATTCCAAACCCTTCTTCAACTTCTCTTGCACCCAAGAAGGGGCCATGGAAAAATTTTGGCAACAAAAATAAGTTTTCAGTGGATAATAATAAGAAACGACAAAATGAATAAGCCTGCTGGAAATGTAAGGGATAGTTTTTCCAAGAATTATAATAATGGGCAGAAGTCCTATGGAGGCCAACGTGATAATTTTAAGGCTGGAAGTAATTTTGAGCCTAAAAAGGGACCTGTAGGAGGCTGCTATAATTGTGGCAAAGATCACTACATAAATCAATGCCCTTTGAAGAAGGATGATCATAATCAGCAGCATAAGATACATGCTGCAGTAGTAGACAAGCAAGCTGAAAGGCAAGTGACACCTATAGAAGTTCTTGGTAAGTTATTTGGCATACCTGTAACTATTCTTTTTGATACAGGAGCTACTGAATGTTTTATTTCTAGTAAAATCACTTCTAAACTTAAAAGAAAAGCTGGAAAAATGGATAAATCTTGGACTGTATGGTATGGTAATAAATCTATTCATACAGTTAGTATGTGTCTTTTTGGAGTAGTCCTTGACTTACCTAACTTTTCCACGGAAGTTGACCTCTATGTTACACCTTTGGGATCCTATGACATTGTCATCGGTGTTAATTGGTTAGCTGACCATAAAGCAAAAGTAGACTGCTTTGAAAAATATATAAGATGTTTAGATGATCGGCTGAAAACAGTAGAGATTCAAGGTGTAAAATGGGAAATTTCAGTTAGGAAACTGTCAGCTATGCAACTTAAAAAGGCTAAAAACAAAGGATGTACCTTATATGCAGTAAAGATATCTGAATCTGCAGAAGAAGATGGTGATTTCATGAAATGATACCCACTGTTACAAAGTTTCAAAGATGTATTTCCGAGGAATTACCAGGTTTACCACCCAAAAGGGAATTTGACTTCACCATTGAAATCAAACCAGGGACGGAGCCTATTTCTAAGGCACCTTATCGAATGACTAGAGTTAGTTGAGCTTAAGGCTCAATTGCAAGAACTTTTGTCTAAAGGTTTGATTAGACCAAGTGTTTCACCTTGGGGAGCACCGGTGATATTTGTGAAAAAGAAAGATGGAACACTTAGACTGTGTATTGATTATCGGATGTTAAACAAAGCAACAATCAAGAATAGATACCCACTTCCAAGAATTGATGATTTATTTGATCAGATGCATGGAGCATCGGTTTATTCCAAGATAGATCTTCGATCTGGGTATCATCAATTAAGAATTAAAGAAGAAGATATTCATAAAATAGCTTTCCGGACAAGGTACGGACATTATGAATTCATGGTTTTACCCTTTGGATTAACTAATGCACCCACAACTTTCATGAACTTAATGAATAATATCTTTCAAGAATATTTGGACAAGTTTGTGCTTGTATTCTTAGACGATATTCTCATATATTCTAAAAGTGTTGAGGAGCATAATGAGCATTTGAAGGTAGTTTTGGAAATTTTGAGAAAAAGAAAGTTATACGGTAAGTTATCCAAATGTTCTTTCTTTGATACTGAAGTTCACTATTTGGGTCATGTCATTAGTAAAGAAGGAATTGCTGTAGATCCTTCAAAAATAGTGGCAATAACCGAATGGCCTGCACCAAAGAATGTACATGAAGTGAGAAGCTTCATGGGCCTTGCTGGTTATTATAGAAAATTTGTTAAAGATTTTTCTAAAGTGGCTGCACCGATAACTTCATTACAGAAAAAGGATAAGAAATTTATTTGGGATGATAAGTGTGAATCTGATTTTAAAAGTTTGAAAATTCAGTTGACTTCAACACCTATTTTAGCTGTACCTAGACCCTAATGGAGACTTTACTGTTGTAACGGATGCTTCTGGGGAAGGCCTTGGAGGTGTTTTGTTACAAAATGATCATGTCATAGCATATGAAAGTAGAAAACTTAAGTTACATGAGCTGAATTATGCCCCTCATGATTTAGAGCTTGCTGCAATTGTTCATGCACTTCAAGTTTGGAGACACTATTTACTTGGGAAACCTTTTGAGTTGAAAACTGATCATTTAGGGCTGAAATATATTTTCACTCAGCCTAATCTAAATGCAAGACATGAAGGTGGTTAGAGTTTTTGTCTCAATATGATTTTGATATTAGTTACATCAAAGGAAAAGAGAATAGAGTAGTAGATGCTCTAAGTCATAGGAAGCACATTTATGCTCTTATAACATTAAGAACTCAGTTTAAAGATGAGGTGAAAAGTGCATCAGAATCTGATATATACTTTCAACAAGTAAAAGCAGCGCTTGCTGCAAAACCAAAAGATGAAAGGTATAAAGGTTTTCATTTTGATAATGAAGGAATCTTACGTTATGAAAACAGGGTATACGTACCTTTGCTAAATGATTTGAGAAAGAAATTATTAGTTGAATTTCATAATTCACCTTTTTTGGACACTCGGGTATTACTAAAATGCTTGTTGATCTAAAACAACAATATTTCTGGAAGGGAATGAAAAAGGATGTTATTAATTATGTGACTCATTGTCTGGAATGTCAGTGCGGTGAAGGCAAAACACATGCACCCTTTGGTTTATTATATCCCCATAGCATACCACAGTATAAATGGCAAGTAATAAGCATGGACTTTGTGCAAGGGCTTCCTATGTCGAGAAATAAACATGATGTTATCTTGGTAGTTGTGGACAAACTAACAAAGGTAGCTCATTTCATCACTGGAAATCTAAAGGATGATTCTCCTGTGTTAGCTAAAATATTTGTGCACAAAATTTTCAGGTTACATGGAGTACCAGAATTGATAATATCTGATAGGGATCCTAGAATGACATCAATATTTTGGCAAACGCTTAATACAACTCTTGGAACTAAACTAAACTTCAGTTCTGCATATCATCTAGAAACAGGATGGACAAACTGAGAGAGTAAATCAGGTGTTGGAAGATATGTTACGAATGTATTGCATGGATCAATAGTATAAATGGGAAGAGTATCTCCCATTAGTTGAATTTGCATACAACAACACATATCACTCTTCTCTTAAAATGGCACCTTTTGAGGCACTTTATGGAAGAAAGTGCAGAACCCCTGTTAGTTGGGATAGTATTGAGGATAGAGTGGTAATTGGACCTGAAATCCTTACTGAAATGGAACAAGTTAAAATGATTCGTGAACGATTGAAGGAAGTAACAGATAGGCAGAAGAGCTATGCTGACTTAAAGCGGGTTGACCAAAAATTTGAACTTGGTGAAAAGGTTTTTCTTCATGTTAAACCAAGAAAGAGCTCAATAACTTTTGGCAAGGCTGCCAAGTTATCACCTCATTATGTGGGACCTTTCAAAATTGTCAAAGTAATCAATCCCGTAGCTTACCGATTAGCATTACCACCTGCTTTGTCTCGCATGCATGATGTTTTCCATATTTCTTTGCTTAAGAAATACGTTTTAGACTTGTCACATGTTTTAAATTGGAATTCCTTATAGGTCCAAGACCCAGGAATAATCGTGGTTAAACCCACACGAGTGCTGGAAACTCACAAATTGCATTTGAGAAATCGTGAAATACAACAATGTAAGGTCCAGTGGGACCAGTTTAATGAAGAAAGTGCAACTTGGGAAAATCTGGAAGAGATGAAAACTACTTTTCCCTTTCTTTTTGAACATAATTGAATCTGTTGACTGAAAAAAAAAATAATTATTATTATGAATTTATCTTTTTCATGTCTTTATGTAAGCCAGTTTTGGGGCAAACATTTATTCAGGTTGAATGAATAGTATCACGATATTGAATTATGGAATTATTCAAGTTGGAAATAGTAATTTGTTTAGAGAACCAATGACTTGATTGGCCTGAAGATAAATCAAAGATGTAATCATCGGGACGATGAATATTTTAGGAGGGAAGCATGTAACACCCTGAATAGTTGTTACTTTCTCCTGAGCATTCAAGTGTTGATATATGATTTCTCCTGTATTAGGACATGTTCCTTTGGTTTAGGGAAGTCATGCTTGATATGGATTATATCCTTTCTACTCTTAAGATCTTTGACTGAACCGGAATGTGCTTGGACTCTTTTGTTTCTTTCATTCTTGCACTTGAGTTCAATCTGATTTCTAGATGAATTGTGGATTTATCCACCTTTATGACTCAGCCTTGGATCAGTTGCATTGATCCAAGGAATGTTTTAAGTTTATTCAGGATGAACAAATTGTATTGACTTTTCAAGAGTTACAAAGTCTGATTGAGCTTTGAATGATCAAATTCAGAGGTTAACTCTGGCTAATCATGGTAAATAGAATCTTGTTCCAGATATCATAACATCAGGAAAGACCTGGACCTTAAGCCAGGTAAGATGTGTATGTTTTATATCTAAAGCTTAAATTATTTGATGCCAAATGGAATATGATACAGAAATGTTTTATCCTGTTTTGAACTCAAATACTGATTAGTCCTATTTAGGGGACCTGGACTAGAATCAGTAAGGTTAATAGTTTTAACCTAAACTATAACCTAATGTTACAAGATTTGTTAATCTAACCTAGTCCTAAACTATGAGCTTAATTCTCCTAAGGGTTAACTAAACCTAGCGCTATGGAAATGAGACTAATGTCATATCCTATGATCTAACCTAAGTCACTAACCTATCTTAACTAATGCTAAGAAGGGGGACCTAAGGAGGGTCACGAGTCATGGGTGGTGGTTTCCATGGCATTTAAGAAGGGATAAGGTTGAAGGACAGGGAATGCTGTCAGGTTTAGCGAGAGGATAAAAATTTCTAATATAGTCTTACGTGGCGGTATCTCTAAGGATGGGAATGTTTGTTTACTTTGTCTTGGCAATCACCAACTTTGCAATAGAAAATGGAAAATAGGAGAATAAAAATAAATCAATTAATGAGCATTGGGCCTCGAGCGCAGGATTGCTTGGTAAGGCATGTAAGTGGAATTCTGTTTGGTTGTTTTGTTTTCCATGTATTCCATTTTTCTCTCTGTATGGGCATTGGTTCTTCGAACCAGCAATCTACTCTTCATTGCATGGCAAGTTTGAGAGTTTCTAGTTTACTTCTCAGTCGGGGGAAATATATAAGGCATGGAGGTAACAATATTTTGTTGTTTGATCTTTCATGGAAGAAGAAGAGAAGGTGCGAGCACATTCAGAGGTCTTCTTCAAATTTTTAGCGACACTATCAGGCATGATAGGCCCTAAATTTTAAAAAAAATTCTTTCCTTTAAACGATTTTATTAGAACAACTCTATTCAGATGATTTTTGTACAGTCAGCTTGGCTTGTATGTAGCAATGTATTGATTTTCCTTTTTGTTGATTTGGGAATTCTAGGTTATACGTAGATCCTTATGAAATCTACTTCTTTAATCTTCTTTCCATGCTTTGTGAATACAATATGGGCTTTGATTTCTGTTGGAAGTGTTTTATGTTTTCTTTATCTGGCTGAGGTATTGGATTTAAAAACTAGCACCATGATAGACTTTGTGCTTGATGATTTCATGTTTGAAGACACTACTGGAATAAACTGTTGTTTCAAATATGGTTGGTTTATATGATTGTTGCTTAGTTGTATGAACTCTAACTATTACTGGACATGTTCATGAAAGTAAGTAGTTGGATTTGTGGTGAAAATGTTAGCTCATTCTGTAAAGCTCAAGACTGGTTTAGTCGCATGAGTTGGAAATATGGTTGAATTCTAAGCCTGTACCTTTATTTTTAAGGGGTATGAATGTTCTTATGTATAAATTTTTTTTTTTGAGCATGGTAGTGTTTGATTAAACTATTGTTTTTGTGATTTTACATGGATATAGGAAGAGAAAACATATTTGGATAATCTCTGTATCTCCTGGCAATTTCGCGGGTTAATCTGGGACCTGCCATAGTGAAAGTTAGGTAATAAGTGTGGTTGAGTTATGGCTGTGTATACCCTGAGATGACTGCGAAGTCTACTTTTTAAAGCCACATTTTACAATGTCGGAATTCTACTATATAAGTAAAACAACGACTTCAACATCGTTAAGTTTATTTAAGTACAACTAATGCTTTTCCTTTTGTAGTGGAGATTTGGGTTGAAATGATCCATATACCACGTATGAAGGATTTATTTTGCATAGTTAAAGCATGGATAATTACTATGATATAAGTAGTTTGGATTTTGAGGCATTGTTGAATCTGCATTTAGAATCCTATTATTGACTCTGTACATGCATTTTTAGTTTAGTATCTTGAAATGATATAACGACTTAACTATGCAATGGTAGAAATAATTTAGTTTTGATCTATTAATAATAAATAGATAATGGGAAGATTATCCTAACTCTTAGACCAAATGGTTCGAGAAAGGAAGGAAATGTAGACTGTTTGCTTTAGAGCAGGATTGTGGTATGAGATTAGATCATTTTTAACATTTTATGTAAAGGAAACGTTATTGGCATTTGTTTAAATGTATAGTTGTAAGATCGCAATGGTCTATTGGAAAATCTGAAGGTGATTCTATTTGATCTGAGCCTGAGGCTAAACGTACGTATGGCTTTACTTGCCTTCTTTTTCCTGATGGGATTAGAGTATAGGTATATTTCTTCTTGGAAGTTGTACAGTCCTGAACTCGGTTAAAATAGAGATCAAAATTTCTCTGTTCCTTCCTCTAGGTAATGGAAGATAGTTGTGATAAGATTTCGAAATACGAAGGTACTCTCTCTCTCTCTCTCTGTGAAATTATGAGTGATCTCTTCTTTAGAATTTCTATAAGAACTCTACAGTATGGGTATGAGATGAATAGACTGTTAAAATTAGGTGGAAAGAGTGGTAAGTGTTGAATCTTAACTAGAAGTCTCCTTTCCTTCTTTTTACCAAAGATTATTACCACAGAATGAGAATTTTAGTTATTATCTACTTGTATAAAAGTAGCAATGTAGTAAAAGTTTTGTATACTTATCAATGTTTATGAATTGATATGAAAAGTTAGAGGAAATCCATTAGTTGAACTTGCTTGAGGCAGTAATCTATCCTTTGCTTGAATTGTTTATATGCAAATCATTGGTTGCATACCTTGAAAAGGTTTCATTCCTTTGATTAGAGTGATTATAACAGGATTGATACTTTGTTCTTGGTTTTCGGATGGCTAGGTACTTAAGATTCACATCATTTCTTCTTATTTTCTTGTATAAGATGAATCATCCAAAAAAGATTTAAGTTGAAATAGTAACTATAATATGAGTTATGTTATAAAGTCATATTAGAATGGTAGAAAGAAAATTAGCGTGATTCATGATTATGGATTTGATGAAATTGATTTCATTTAAACAGGTTGTTTAATGGAAACAATTGGTGGAATGCAATTGTTTTAAGAATTAGTGCTTATCATGCTCAGTTCACTGAACTGACCTGTGCTAGCAAATTTTGCAGATGGTCATCGTAAGTGGTAAAGGCATGCAGATCTGATATGATGCACAGATTGTTTAATCTAGTTTTTATGATGAATTCCAACATGATTTCTCTAATTGTACTATAAGAAGAAAGTTACTCTTTTGCTGGTGATTATTGTATTAAAATATGCCGAAGTGCATAAGTTGTAATTGTATAGGCTTGGAAATAAATGAAATGGGGACATATTACTTACGTGGCTGTGTTATTATTTGTTGAATTGATCTTCTCTTTTCTATATAAATGAGAGTGCATTCTTATTATTATATGAAATGGGGTGTTAGAAAATAAGGTATAAAATATGCGGAATAATCCCTCACATAATTACAACAGAGAAAACTAATATGCAAAAATGATTACAATCTCAAATAAAATTTCGAATAAAATAACACAACACAAAGAGAGAGACATTTAATGTGGTTCACCCAATTTGGGCTACATCCACTAAGAATCACTTACTCAGATTTTATTACAAGCCACCTTTCTCTCAATACAATACCAAGATCTGTTTGGAGCTATGCTCAACAAACTCTATAAATTCACGGCCCGAATTCAAAACACATCTGTAATACATTTACTTGTACATCTATCATATGCATAAGACCATATAAATAGACAACTTCTTAAGAAGTTTTACAAAACTGTGGGTATCAAAACCATGGGAAAAACTCCGTCCCATAAACCTATGGGTCAAAAAACTCACCCATATGAGAAGAGCACGTTTCCCGATATGTTGGGTGCATTTTTTGAGGAAAAAAAAATTTACGCATAATTTTTTTTTTTTTTTTGGGGGCTACATCTCCGAGCCTCTGCACAAGGGCTGCCACCCAGCCCCAAACCCCAACAAGGATACATGAAAAGTGTACAATACTCTTAGTGTACAGTCTTCAACACTTTCACACATGAAAACAGGCTCCACAACCTAACAATCTCCCACTTGGAGACTAGTTTTCCTCTGAGCAAGATTCTCAACCCTTCACTAATTTTTGTGAAGACCAACCAAAGCTGAACACAACTTTAGTTTTTCCCTTGTGACCACCTTGGTCATCATGTTTGCAGGATTCTGACTAGTATGAATCTTCTCCAACTTCAACTTCTCTTCCTCTAAAGTTGTCCTAATGAAATGGTACCTTAATCTGTATATGCTTCATCCTGGAGTGGAAAGCAGAGTTCTTAGCTAGGTGTATAACACTCTGAATTTCACTATGCAACTTACATTCCTCCTACTTATGCTCCAACTCCTCAAGCAATTGTTGTAACCAAATCATTTATTTTCTTACCTCTGTTGCGAACATACTCGGCCTCTCCGTGGTTGACAAAGCCACCGACTCGTAGTCATGAAATCCAGGCTCACTGCTATCCCACCCTACGGTGTAAATATAACTTTGTCATGCTCCTCCTCACTGTCTACATCTCCCAGCCATGTCTGAATCTACATAACCACGTAAAGTGGTGTTTGATCCATCAGCATAAAACTGTCCCCATGGTCCTCTCAAATATCGAAGGATCCAGTTTCTTGCTTTCGATGCTCTTTACCTGGATCACTCATAAATCTCTCAACTCCCACTTCATGGGAAATATCGAGGCTAGTGCACACCATAGCATACATCAAACTACCAACCAATTTGAAGAGTAAGGTGCTTTGGACATTTGGTTTCTTTCCTACTCTATCTTGGGACAGTGCTCCTTTGATAACTTAAAATGGCCTACCAAAGGAGTCCCAATGGTTTATCATCCTGCATTTTAAACCTATCCAATACCTTATTAATGTACTCTTCCTGAGATAAAGTTAGCTTCTGTTCCTTCCTATCTCGAGTTATCCTCATTCCAAGGATTTTTCTAGCTGCTCCCAAATCCTTCATATCAAAGGATTCGCTTAGCATTTTCTTTCTTAAGTACTTTTATTTCCTACATGTTTTTACCTCTGACAACCAACATGTCATCAACATACAAACACAGGATAATATAACTTCCATCTTGAAATTTCTTTATATACACGCAATGGTCAAAATGACATCTAATATAACCTTGCTCCATCATGAAGCTATCAAACTTCTTATACCATTGATGTGGAGCTTGTTTCAGCCATACAAGATCTTCTTCAGTTTGCACACCATCTCTTGTTTACGTTTGACCTCATAGCCCTCTAGTTGCTGCATATATAGTTCCTCCTCCAAATCACCATGGAGAAATGCAGTCTTTACATCAAGCTGTTCTAAGTGCAAGTCTTCTGCTGCAACTATTCCTAGAACAATTCTAATAGAAGTCATTTTTACTATAGGAGAAAATATCTCATCAAAATCTATACCTTGTTTCATGCAAACCCCTTGACCACCAACCGGGCCTTATATCTTTTCTTTCCTCCTTTTTCATCTTTAACTCTGTACACCCACTTTTTCTATAATGCTCTTTTTCCTTCGAGTAGCTTTACCAAATCCCATGTCTGGTTCTCCATGAGAGCCTGATGCTCCTCATCCATGGCTTGCTCCCACTTCTTCCTAGCATCTACCTACATTGCTTCATCAAAGCTCTCTGGATCTCCACTATTAGTGAGTAATAAATAATAAAGAGAAGGAGAAAAACGTTCAGGTTCTCTTCTTACCCTAGAAGACCTCCTCAATATAGGATTTTGGGGTTCCTGTTGAGGGGTTCTGAACTAATTCATGTGTCACTTTCCCATCCGGAAGATCCTCTACTTGCTGCATATTCTTTCTTGGATTCTTCCTGTTTTCCTACAACTGCTGCTTATACATGACTTTCTCATTAAAGACCACATCCCTAGATCAAATGATTTTCTTGTCCTTAATACTCCAACATTTATATCCAAAGTCATCACCACCATAACCAATGAAAGTACATTTTTTTGATTTAGCCTCTAGCTTAGTCCTATCATCCTTGTCTATGTGAACAAACACCTCACATCCAAAGACTCTAAGAAATGAATAATCAACTTTCTTACCATACCAAGCCTCCTCAGGTATGCCTCCATCCAAGGCACTTGAGGGTCCTCTGTTTATCAAGTACACAGTTGTGCTCACCGCTTCTTCCCAAAAAGAAAGAGGCAATCCTACATGTAACCTCATGCTCCTAACACGTTCCATTATTGTTCTGTTCATCCTTTCTGATACCCCATTCTGCTGCGGAGTTCCTGGAACCGTCTTTTTCCTGCAGATTCCATTCTTAGAATAGTAATCATCAAATTCATTGCTGCTAATACTCCCCTCCATTATTTGACCTGAGACATTTTAGCTTAAGACTGTTTCATTCTCTACCAAGGCTTTCCATTTAACAAAAGTGTCAAATACATCATATTTGTTTCTAATACAATAAACCCAAACTTTCCTTGTTGCATCATCAATAAAAGTAACATAATAACTTGAACCCCTAAGAGATGATACCTGAGCCGCCCCACACATCAGAATGCACCAACTCTAACTTACTCTCTTTCTTTGTAGGTCCAACCTTGAGAAACCTTACTCACTTCTATTTCCCATATATGTAGTCCTCATAGAACTCCAAACCTATTTCTGTATATCCAGAAAATTCTTCTTTATGATGTCCATGCCCTTATGGCTCATATTACCTAGCCTATACTACCATAATGTTGTATACGCATCTGAAGCCACAAGATTACAAACATTAGTACTATCAGTGGTTAAATACAAGGTTCCAACCTTCTTACCTCTTACCACCACAAGAGCACCCTTGGTAACCTTCCAAGAGTTAGCTATAAATATCACAGTACAACCATCACTTCCCAACTACCCTACCGATATCAAATTTCATCTTAATGTAGGCACATGTCTGACATCCTTCAATAGCCAAGTATTCCCATTCTGCATCTTAACCTGAACATAACCTTTTCCAACTATGCTTTGCAAGGCTCATCATCACCAAGAAAAACATGCCCAAAATATCCTTGAACATAATCAACAAAATAATGCCTATGTGGAGAAGCATGGAATGAAGCCCCTGAATCTAAAACCCAAGATTCAGTAATATTGTGCAAAGAAAGAATCAAAGCATCCTGACATACATTACTCGTTGCCACATTTTCCTCCTTGTTTTCTTCTTGTTGTTTCTTCTTATCTTGAAGCTCCCAACAGTCCTTCTTTGCATGCCCAGGCTTTCCACAATTCTAGCATACAATCTTGTTCTTGGATTTTGACCTTGCCCGATCTTTTGATTTTCCATAGTTTCCTCTATTCTTTTGTCTCCCTCTAGTTTCCACTGTCAAAGCATTCCCTAAAGTAGAAGATTCCCCAGAGCTTTTTCTTCGCATTTCCTCACTTAGAATCACCCCTACAACATCCTCAAACTTCAACTTTGAGTTAGCTGGAACCGAGTTACTTACGCCATTTCTAGGCTATTCCAACTCTCGGGTAAAGAGCATAGAATTAATAAAGCCCTAACTTCGTCATCAAATTATATTGTAACCAAAGCTAGCATATGAACAATAGTATTGAAATCATCTAAATGATCTACTACTAAACTATTCTCGAGACATCTTCATATTAAACAACTTTTTTGTTAAAAATATCTTATTAGAGGCAGAGGGTTTTTCATACAACTTCCCTAATGCATCCATTAGATCTTTTGTAGTCTTTTTCTTTGAAACATTAAATAATACCTAAGATGCAAGACACAACCATATCGTTCCAAGTGCCTTCCGATCCAACAAATCCCATTCCACATCTGTCATACTTGAGGGTTTGGTCACCTTCTCAGACAGCGGAGTATAAAGATCCTTCTGATAAAGGTAATCTTCCATCTGCATCTTCCAAAGACTAAAATTCTGCCCGTTGAATTTATCAACCCTAGATCTTCCATCATCTGTCATAGCTCCCACTCAAGCTAAAAAAATTTCCTGCGATTCAACACTTCAGCAAACCAAACCTCACTATGATACAAATTTTTAGGAAATAAGAGATAAAATATGCGGAATAATCCCTCACAGAATGGCAACAGTAGAAAACTAATATGCAGAAATTATTACAGATCTCATATAAAATTACAGAATAAAATAGCACAACACAAAGAGACAGTATTTAATGTGGTTCACCCAATTTGGGCTACGTCCACCAAGAATTACTTAATCATATTTTATTACAAGCCACCGCTCTCTCAATACAATACCCATATCTGTTTGGAGCTATGCTCAACAAACTCTACAGAATTCACAGCCGAATTCAAAACACATCTGCAATACATTTACTTGTACATCTATCATATGCATAAGACCATATAAATAGACAATTGCTTATGTAGTTTTACAAAACCGTGGGTATTAAAACCATGGGAAAAACCCGTCCCATAAACCTATGGGTCAAAAAACTCACCCATATGAGAAGAGCACGTTTCCTGATATGTCAGGTGCATTTTTCGAGGCAAAAAAAATTTACGCCTAAATTTTTTTTTTAACCGCACCTGACCCTGCTTGGGTCCCGACATGGCCCTAAACCCCAGTGAGGATACATGAAAAGTGTATAGTACTCTTAGTGTCTTCAACACTTTCACACATGAAAATAGGCTCCATAACCTAACATGGGGTCTAGATGGATTCCCTAAGTAAGCCTTGTAAAATTATGTGGTTGAATACTACATGTTTCTGGTTAGTATTTCTTATATATTATGAATATGGCTAAATTGGAAATTAGACCACTACATATTTAGGGAAGTTGAGGTTGAACTATGCCCTAATATGTAGCTATAAATGGAAGAATATTCTATTAATGTTCTAATTCAAAGCAATGTAATTGATGCCTATAAAACACCATGTCTTAATGGTAATAAGTGTGATATATTTCACTCTTCGAGGTTGATACAAACCCTTATGGATTTAGTTACCTTCCTTATGGAAAAACTTAGGGTTGTTGCCCTATTATGAGGAAACAAGGTTATTAGGAACCAATTGGCACCTTGACGTGATCTTAAATCTTATTAAAAATTTTCTCTGCGAACTGAACCTAATTGTGTAAGGTAACTCAAAAGTGTGGGACCCAGGGTTGGGGAAAGGCTACCCAGTTAGGAGGGCCTGTAAACCAATTATAACTCAACTTAAGTAACTTCTTGGAAGTATGTACATCTTTCTAAGGTTGTATCGTAGGATGTTGACACATGTCAACTGCAGGGTTGTACCTTCGAGAAGATTAGGATCTTCTCGAGGATACAAAAATGCAGATGACATATGGCAACACCCTTCTGCATTGATCATTAAGATTTACACCTGAAACTTGATCAAGACTTCCCTTCGGGACTGGTTAAGATCATAGGCAGATTATGAGGCAGCCCTCTGAGACTCGGGATAGCCTGACACATGGGGTGAACATTGGTTAACCCAGTATGTCAGCTTACCCCTAGTCTTCAAGGGCATCCTTATAACATGAATTATGATATTAACCCGATTCGGAGTGAAAACTTGGGACAAGGGGACTGACAAAAGTCAGTATAGGACGTTCTATATAACATGGGAGTGGGGTGAAGGACATATTCTGGATTGACGTGTATGCTGTCAAGGAATAAGTAACATGAACAATATGTTTCAAATCTTTGGCCAAAGTATCGCAAGCTACTGATTACGTTTTCCTATGTCACCTAGTCTAAGGGACGTGATGCCAATTAATAATGGTAACAATTATTCAGATAGGTTCCTTGGATAGAGCACTCAGAATCCTAGATTAGGGAAGAGAACCACAAGAGTGAAGTGTTCTGTGAAAACACCAAACTCTAAGATACACATGAATAGATCGGTAGTTCACCGAGTCATGGAATGAATAGATCGGTGGAACACCGAGTCATTACAACTGCGCATATGGTTACTTTTTATAAGAATGATTGTTATGATCTGTGTGTCTAAATTATGTATTTAGAACTAGAAAACACTAATAAAAAATAATAATAATCTTGTTCTAATGTATTAAAATGAGGATGTTACAAATCAACATGATCCACGTTTTAACCCACACCCAAATATACAAAGGAAAGGAAAAGTTACCAAAGCACATCAACTAACCCAAAGCCCAACATACCATCTGCACCCACACTCAAAGTCACCATTTGAGGTCCTACGTTCCTATTTCTAGACAAGTCACACACCGCACAATGCTAAAAAAATTGCACCAATCCTCACTCAAAATGTCTTTGTATGACCTCATCCAAACCTCTGAGTCACATCGCCAAGCCCTCATGGAGGTCCTCCAATCTATTGAGGTTTTACCAAATGAACCTACACCTGTGGCCTCTATCATTACCCCTCATTACGTGGCCTCCCTCACTAACCCGTTGCCTTCCTCTACACCTCCACCTACTTACCAAGTAGCCACCCTTAGCTTTTCTGACAAGGAGATCACACCCCTTTAATGAGATGACCCCGATCCCACTCTTTTCATCTTTTTCTATATTAATAATATATGCATACAAAATGTTATGATAGATGGGGTCACTAGTATTAACATTATCTCATCCCATGCGTATAACCAAATGTGCATACCTACCAATTATATGCATAATAACCCAGTTATGTTGCACTCAATCAATGACATTATGACTTCTACCCTAGACATCATTTTCTTCCACATTTGTGTGGTTCCCCACACTATCTTAAAACTATTCTACATCCTAGAAGGGGAGTTCCAATATAATTTGTTGCTTGGCGAACTTGGATCCATGCCATGGGTTGTGTTCCTTCAACTTTACACCACTACCTGAAATTTGAGCATGAAGGGCATAACTACACCATCTGGCCGACCCATCACCATTCAAGACCTATAATATGTTATACCAATTTAATGATGTTCTTATACCCACTAAGGCATCTACCTCTCTTTGCTACTTCTCCTTCACCTATGACCCCATCCACCAATGTCACCGCCACCTCTCCCACATCTAATTCTTCTATCCCTATTGCTGCCATAACCTCCTCAACTAACCCCTCTACCTCTTAACCAACCAATACCTCCTTCACTAAACAAATAATACTTTGTATATTCCCACTACCCACATATCGACCATTAATACCTTAGAAGGTATTTTTCAATGCCTCACTTTGGGGGAGTATTGTCAATACAATGTCAATACATTCCTTACTCTGTAAGAGTATGGAAATCTTTGCCAACATCCTCGCTATGATCACCGCATAGGTGAGAGATTTCCTTATGGTCCTCCCCACCTTCATACCAATCTCACATATGGGGGACTTGATACTTCCACCTATTCACCCGAACCACCATCGCAAACTCAACCATTTTCATCCGACCTCCAATCTCTCACCAACCGCCACTTCACCCACACTTTCCTACACCGTGCGCATGGAAGGGTCTTGGCTTTGGTTTTTATGGACAAGGTTTTCATATTGTCATCTTATGTACCACCTGTAAGCACAATGAATATAGTGGTATAATATTTTCTCAACTACCTTCCAAGAAGGCTGCATTGAATTCATCGAGGATAATGAACCTGTTATCACTATTTTGTTCCCTGATAAAATTGATCAGCCATGACCCCGCACAATAGAAACTAGAGAAATCATGTTCAAATCCTGCAAACAGGTTGTAGAGGGACTTTACAATGGATTTTCAAGGCCTATGAAAGTTCAAATGACCCCATGTAGGAAGAAATTCAAGAAACGACTCTATCGAGCGAACCCATGCTTCAAATCTAACAAACAGATTGTAGGTAGGCTCTAAAATGAAAAGAAGGGTCGGGGAAGGAGAAGATAATGTTAAAGAAAATAGGGGCTCAAAGGAAAATAAATGGTGAAGGCTCAAATTCATGGAGCTCTAAAATAACTTAGAACAAGCCCTTAAAATGACTAAGTATGGAGGAGACATCGGACACGCCAAGTTTCCAAACAACGTACCTCCAAAGATTAAATCCAAAAGGACTGACTCAAACAAGTTCCAGACCCCCATGTATCCCGGTCTAAAGGGAGCAGGTGTTAATAGCTAAAATTCAAAAAGGTGGATAGAGTGGGCCCAATAAGACTAAGTATGAAGGAACTAGTAGACGACGCCATGTGTTGCATCAGCACAATTTCAAGGCGTGGTCCAAAAGGTGATTCCCAAATGAGTGCCAGCTCACCATATATTCAGGACCTAAAAAAGTAAGAGCAGCTATTGAAAATTCCAAGATTTTTGGGAGCCTACCAAGTGTCAAAGACAACACTATTTTAAAAGTAAGAGTTGGGTAAGGTTTCCAAACAAGAGTCAAGCCTCCGCGTGTCCTCGGTCAGATATATGACCCTGCCAAACAAAAGGACTTAGCCAAAACATGAAGAAACTGAACAAACCATGGAAGAAGCCATGTGTCAGGATAGTGCAACTTCAAAATAAAAATACAAAGGTAGCCCTTAGACATGCACCATCCCTCTACATGTCCAGTTTCAAAAGGGGGCCCGTTTTGGAAACTGGTTGCCACTATTTCTATACGGACTGATTCAAATTTCAAATGGGTAGATCTTTTAACTTAGTGCTCAAAATCTGACAAATTTAGCACTATTGGAAAGATCTCAACCTCCTCTACACCATGGAGATTTGAAAACTTAATTTTTGATAAGCTAAGTTGGTGAAAATGGAGAAACATCTTCGTGCCATTAATATAGGATCTATTTGCCACAATAACTAGATCGATTTGATCGATCACCTTTCCTCCTCCTTCGAGACACCGAATGAGTAATGGTTGCTGACACAAAAGATTTGGGGTGGATTTGTAGGAGGCATTGATGATAGTATTTGAACTTTGAACTAGTTTTTCCACTTCTCTCTCTTTCTCCCCTCTATGTCAAATCTATAAAGGAAGGTTTGGGAGTCATTGTAAAGGGTTGTACATTTCTATTTTGTGCACTACCTTCTTCTTTTGTTCACAGAAGGATTTTTGGAGCTTTTCTAACCTCTCCTTTAGGTTGTAATGCAAGTTTTTCTTCTTGGCCATTACAATATACTGTATCGACTCTTGAGTAATAATATATATGTCTATGGATGTTTCTTGGCCTTCTCATGTATTCATTATTGTCTCTCTAATCTCTTATTACAATTTGGTCATCTGTTCATAGTGTTTGTATTAGATTTTGTGGTCTGTGTTAAACTGTAAAATGAGGGTCTAACATTCCTTTGGTTCATCACCTCATTAGCTTAGTTTATTTTCTTGCATCTCCTTGACCATGTCTCCTTGGTAAAATAGAGTAGATTTAGAATAGATCCTCTGCAATATATTTATGTTCACCTGAATAGAGGAATAGGAACCAACCTTAATCCAGAGAGCTCTCTCAACCTGTAAGGTCCCAAACTTTGAGATATGCTCCATGTTGTGCAATCACAGTGAGAGTCTCAACCCATCTAGTTACATGAATTTAGGGGTCTTTGTGATTCTACACTAGCGAGTCTTGCACACTCGGTGGGGACAAGAAGTCTTCATTTTTTTATTACAGCAAGATTGATGTGCACTTGTAAGTTTTAGCTTTTAAGAAGCTTTGAAACTACACATCTGGTGACTCCAAAAGTGATAGAATCCACTAGTTTCAGTAGCCCAAGCTTTCCAAGTTCATTAGAATAATACAAACAAGGTCAAGAACCAGAGAAGAGGGATGGTTTGTCTATTTGCATTTGTCTCTAGACATAAGGAGAAGGGGGAGAAGAGCCCAGAGGTCTCCATCTCCACCAAATAAAGCCTTGTCAACACCTCCTCCTAGTAGGCCATTCTTTCAATCAAGGGTTCTCATGCCAATCAGGATGGCACAACCAAATCCTTATGTCAATTTCACTGGCAGCATCCCACTCACCCTTAATATACAAAATCTAGTCCAAGTGGAAACTTTAAAGAGTATCCCATATTTCACTGGAGAGAACCAGACTTTCCTTGGTGACCACGTTCAAGACATTACAAATGTCATGTAATCCATGCAATCACTAAGATGGACATTACATCCAATTTTTTATCCTCTTCACTCAAGGGTAAAGCTTCACAATGGTTCAGAGTCTAACAACAGCCTCTATTCATAATTGGGACCATCCATGTACGAGCTCTTCATGACCAGTTTGGAGAAAAGGGGGATAATATATCCTTATTGGAACAACTAACAACAATCAAGAGAGCTCCTAACAAGTAGTTGACAGATTTCAATCTTAGATTTCAAAGGACATGGGACAAGATTTGAGTGGTTGTAAAGCCCACAGATGAAGGTACCTTCTTATACTTTCTTAGAGCTCTAAATTTTGATATTGCTTTAATGATTCAATCAATGGGAGGAAAAACCTTACCTGCAGCCTATAGCATTTCCATAACAGCTGAAAATTATTTAATTTAGGCTGGAAAACTTGCTCCTAGGCCACCCATGCCTCTATATCCATAATTAGGAAACCCAAGCACTAGCTAGACACCCACATTAGCTCCTATGCCTACTCCTAGGAATCAAAGTTCAGCTGAAGCCTCCACCTCATCCTCTAGTACCTCAAAAGAGCTTCAAGAAGTTATGAAATAGTTGCAGAACCTAGGGAATGAGTTAGTAACTATAAAAAGGCAACAAACTCGGAGTTTTAGGCCATATCGCCTCAAAATCGAGTGTCGAGGCTAGACCCCATATCAATAAAATAGGCCACCATCCCAAACCGCAAATCGATCAAAACCAAGGAAAACCTTAATCGGTTAGACCTTTCCGGATGTATGATCCAAACACAGCTTCAACATCAAGGGCCTTATTCCTAACACAAAACAATATGGCCCAAGAATATGATTGGTGTTTTCCATGCAATCAGCCACATAACCAATTAATGTGCTTCAAAGGTGCATTAAATCAGGCCTTGATGGTGCAAACCATTGGCATATCATAAGAGTCTAGCCAAGAAGAAAATCATCATCAAGGAGTTCAACAAGAAGCATCTCCAAGTGAAACTATGCTTGTCAATTGGCAAGCTGAAGACTTCTATGGTATGAATCAGCCCCCTTCTCAAAGTATAGCTGCCAATACATGGTCCCAAAAGAGAAATATTGGAGAGGGACAATCACCAAACTCAGGTAATATTCAACCCTTCATCACTCCACAAGACATATATACTCATAATACAACTCCCAATATGAAGAGCTAGTCTAAGCCACTGCCAAATCCACTGGACACCGGTTGTGAAAACCCACGTGCAAGAGAAAAGTGTACCAAGGAAGGGGAAACATAAGGATATCTCATTTAATATCATTGAACAAATGAAGAAGATAAATGTGAATATTTCAATATGGGAGTCATTGGCTATCCCGGAGACGAGAGAGACTTGTTGCAGATCACATGGCCAATTGGTCAAGCTCAAATGGACCCCCTAGCTAGAAAAAGAAAGTGCTTACCAATGTAGCTCAACTTTGAGGGAAACCATGAAGGACAAGGTAAGAATCTGAAACCACCTCCATTTTATGTTCCATTGATCATTGGGGACAAGTTGGTACATAATTACATGATTGACTTGGGGGCAAGTAGCTCTGTAATGCCAAAGAAAATAGCTAATCAACTGGGTCTCCAATATGAAGTCATCTCCAAGGGGGTAGTGTAATTGGATGGGACAATAGTGACAACTATTGGAGTCATTAAAGATTTGATCCTCACAATGCATGCCTGCACCAATATAAGCTCAGTACTACAAAACATATCAGTCATAGACTTCCCACCACATTTTGCACTGTGTTTGTCGAGAGACTTCACTACTAAGATTGGAGGCTATTTGTTTGTTGATTGGTCACACATGCTTTTCAAAAAAAGGTATGGAGCTAAGGCCACAATCATATTTGAGGCCATTGTAGATTACCATATTGATTCTTATGTACCCATCCCGATCAATGTAAATTTTTCATCCTTTGATTTGGAGGAGCTCCCAAGAACTTGTGAGATAGATACCAAGGTGGGGTGTATCCCAAACTTGACTCTCAATGAGTGGGTGAACAAGAGACATGATTTTGACCCCTATAAAGAGATGGAGGAGTCTAAGCTAGGAGTCTATTGTTTGCATGAAGAAAATCAGCCTCTTCCCGACATCATTAAGCTAGACCACAAAGATGATAATGAGGTATGGTAGTTATTCTTTGATGGCTCAAGAAGTAGGCAAGGAGCCAAGGAGGAGCTATGCTTGTCTCACCTAAAGGTATGAAATAATACTAAGCTTTCCATTTCCAATTTTCCTATTTAAACAATACAATAGAGTATGAGGCTTTGGTCCATGGACTGCATTGGGCAAGGAAATGAGGAATCAAGAAATTGTAGGTGTTTGGTGACAATGAACTAGTTGCTAATCATGTCCAAGGACAAAATTCTGCCAAGAATAACCTGTTAAAGAGTTACAAGAATGGGTATGGGACCTCATTGAGGATTTTGAGGCATTCAACATTAACTCCATCCCAAGGAAGAAGAATGAAGCGTGACAGATTGAAGCAATTGGGGCAACATTTGATGTTGTAGAATAACTCAAAGGAAAAAAATGACAAAGGCTCAAAGTCATCGCTCTGAAATAACTCATAATGAGCCCTAAAAATGACTAAGTATGGAGGAGATAGCGGACGCTGCCAAGTGTCCAAACGACGCACCTCTAAATATTGAATGCAAAAGGACTAACTCAAACAAGTGCCGACTCCCACGTGTCCTAGGTCCAAAGAGGGGCAAAGTCAACATCTAAAAGACAAAAAAGGCGCACAAAGCGGGACCAAAAATACTAAGTATAAAGGAACCGTGGACGGCACCAAGTGTTGCATCAGCACAAGGCATGGTCCAAAAGAATATTCCCAAAAGAGTGCCACTCACCACATATTTAAGGCCCAAAAAAGTAAGAGTGGCTGTTGAAAAGTCTAGGAGTTTGTGAAGGCTACCAAATGTCAAAGAAAATGATATTTCAAAAGTAAGAGTTAGGGAAGGTTTCCAAACAAGTGGTAGGCCTCCGTGTGTCCCCGGTCAGATATATGACCCCGCCAAACAAAATGACTTAGCCAAAACATGAAGAAAATAAATAAGCCATGGAAGAAGCCACATGTCACTCGCACAAATTCAAAAGAAAAATACAAAGGCAACCCTCATACATGTTCCAGCCCTCCACGTGTCCGATTTAAAAGGGGGACTATTTTGGTAACTAGTTTCCACCATTTATGTATGGATTCGATTCACATTTCAAATGGGTATATCTTTTGACTCGATTATTGAAATCGACAAATCTGGAACCATTGGAAATATCTCGGCCTCATCTATGCCATGGAGATCTAAAATTTAATTTTGAAGAAGCTAAGTAGGTGAAAAATGGAGAAACATATTTATACCATTAATACAGGATCTATTTGCCACAATAAACAGATTAGATTTGATCTAATCCACTGTTCCTCCTCCTTTGAGGTGCCGAATGAGTAATTGTTGTAGACACGATAGATTTGGGGTGGATTTGCAAGAGGCATTGATGATAGTAATTGAGCTCTTAACTAGTTTTTCTCGCTTCTCTCTCTTTCTTCCCTATGTGCCATATCTATAAAGGAAGGGTCGGGACTCATTGTAAAGGGTTGGATGTTTTTGTTTTGCACCCTCCCTTCTTATTTTGTTCACAAAAGGATTTGTGGAGCTTTTCTAACCTCTCCTTTGGGTTGTAATGTAAGTTTTTCTTCTTGGCCACTTGTAATATATTGTATTGACTTTTGAGCAATAATATATATGTCTATGGATGTTTCTCGACCCTCTCATGTATTCGTTATTGTCTCTCCGATCTCTTATTGTAATTTGGTCATCTATGCATAGTGTTTGTATTACATTTCATGGTCTGTGTTAAACTGCAAAATGAGGGTCTAACATTCCTTTGGTGCATCACCTCGTTAGCTTATTTTATTTTCTTGCATCTCCTTGACCCTATCTCCTTGGTAAAATAGAGTAGATTTAGAATAGATCCTCTACAATATATTTGTGTGCACCTGAATAGAGGAATAGGAACTGACCTTAATCTAGAGATCTCTCTCAACTCATAAGGTCCCACACTTTGAGAGATGCTCCATGTTGTGCAATAACACTGAGAGTTTGAACCCATCTAGTTGCAGGAATTTAGGGGTGTTGTGATTATACATTAATGTAACCTTCTTCACCCCCTTTACTAACTTCACCACCTTTACCAACGAGTCGATGGATCCAGAATCCATTCCTCCTAAAAAAAAATTCATAAACACCATTTCATTGGTAACTTTGACTTATCAACGCGATGGTGAGGCTCCCTCCTCTCTTCCTTTCCTTTATCCTACCATGATCGATGATGATACACCTTCTATTAATGTTGTTCGGTGTCAAGACACTCGAATCTATTATCACTTACCTTGGTGTAGAAGATTCTTATATCCACCGATCATTGCCTTCCTTCGATATGTAAACAATGTTGAATGAGATGAGTATCTAAGTCAACATTAACACTTAGGACAACTTTGCACATTCTAAATATTGGCCAATATTTTGATGCTACTAAAAAAGAATCCATTACTTCTTTCCTCAAGAATCATAACCATTATTTTGCTTGGTCCTATGCTGATATGCCCGTATTGACCCCAATATAGTGCTCCACAATATTGTGACCCTTCCCGATGCAAAACCCATAAAACAAAAGCTGCGCAGAAAATGTACCCCCACATTGCTCTTCTTGTTAAAAAAGAACTTCATCACCTTCTCTCATTTTCCTTAATCTTACCCATTGACTACCCCCAATGGATTTCTAACATCATTCCTATTTAAAAAGTGACAGGAGGACTTCACATCTACACAAATTTTTGTGACCTCACCTAGCTTGCCATAAAGATGATTTCTCTCTACCAAGTATTGTTTAGCTAGTTGATGTCACTACCGCCATGAGATGTTATCACTCATAGAAGGTTTCTTGGGTTATAATCAAATATTACTCACTCTAGAAGATAAAAAAACTACCTTCCTCACTCCTTAAGGAACCTTCTACTATCGAGTCATGCCTTTTGGTCTGAAAAACACTGGTGCTACATATCAGTGGGCTATGACTTATATATTCCATGATATCATGCACCATATATTGTAAGATTACGTAGATGACCTCCTTGCCAAATCCAAGTGTCGGGCCAAACACCTTATAGTTATAAAGGTCATCTTTGACTATCTCATCAGTATTGTGTTCACCTAAAACCCAAGAATTGGGTCTCCGCATGATTCTCTTAGGAAAACTCTTGGTTTTTTCATTTCTTTGTGCGGCATAGAATTTGACCCTACTAAAGTAAAGATGATCTTAAAATTCCTCTACCACTAATCTCCGCCAACTCCATAGTTTGCAAGGTAAGTTGCAATCTATTCGTTGGTTTATTTCACAACTTTCTGACTGTTGTCAAACATTTCATCATCTCCTAAAAAAGGATGTCTCGTTCAAATGGGATGATTAATACCACAAATATTTTGATGCCTTAAAACAATATATTCTCCAACCACTAATACTCATTCCTCCTAAGGATGACCAACCCTTTTACCTATACATTTCCACTACTAATCATTCTTTAGGTGCCATGCTCACTCATCATGCGACAAAGAAACATAGGGAGCAAGAGGTTTACTACATAAGTTGTACCCTTTTGATTACGAAACCAGATACACCCATGCTGAAAAAAAAATTAGCCTTAATTTCGTCACCACTAAACTTTGTCATTACCTACTCAACCACAAAAATTTTGTTGCAAAAACATTGACCCCTTACATTACATGTATGCCAAAACTTAATAAAATTAATGTGCTACACATTGGGCTCATGCTTCTCGATGACTTATACCTCAAATTCATTCATAAAAAATGTATCAAGGGCCAAACCATTGCCGACCAACTCGTAGATGCACCCCTCTCCAGGAATCAATCCTCTAACTTTGATTTTCCAGATGAATCCATTGTTATCCTCTCTTTGGACAACATAGTTTACCAAATAACCTTGTTCTTCGATAGTTCAAAATTTACCAAATATCCTCATCCCCCTTGATGGTGAACCTATGCCGTTATCCTTCAAACTTAATTTTGATTGTACTAACAACATTTCTGAGTACGAAGCACTTATATTAGGCCTCCAAATTGCCATTCCTTAGACGTTAAGTCAATTAATATCTTTGGTGACTCTCAACTAGTAGTAAACTAGGTCAATGGTATATACTAGTGTCATAATGAAATACTTCAAAATTATAAACACCACGTTGATACTCTTTTGACCACCTTTGACCACTATGAACTACAAACCACTTTGTGTTCCACTTACAAATTTTTGGATACCATGGCTTGTCTTGTATCTCAAATAACTGCTTCACCATCTGACTCCAAAATCTTTGTCACAATATAAAGGTTGTAATCACCTTCTTATTTGCTTCGTGACTTGAATTTTGTTAGGGCCATTGAACTTGACCCGCGTGACCTTTGGTATAAGAAATTTTCTGACTACCTTTCTCTTTCAATTCTACCTCCCGACCTTACTCATAATGGACAATGCACCTTTCTCAAAAGTGCCTCTCACTATGTTATCATGGGTGGCCTTCTTTATAAACACAACTTTGACGGTATTCTCTTACGATGCCTTACAAGTTCTAAAATTCCCTATACCATCAAGGAAGTTCATGATGACATATGTGGAGGTCACTATAGTGGCCTCATTATCGCTAAGTGAATCCTTCACCCAGGCTATTATTAGCAAACCCTCAACCATGATTGGTGTGACTATGTCAAACATTGTGTGAAATGTCAACAACATGCTAACCTTCATCACACACCTAGTCATGCCTTACAGGTCACCCGTGACCTTTGGCCTTTCTCTTAATGGGGTTTGGATCGTGTCGAAGAGATTAATCCCCATTCTTACCAAATAAATTGATGGATAGTTACCACTATTGAATATTATACTAAATGGGTTGAAGCCGTACTCTCATTTCTACAAAAGATGAGAAAATATGTGAATTCATTAATCATCACATTATTTGTCACTTTGGTGTCCCGCACCACCTCATCACTGATAATGGAAAAATTCAAAAACAAAACCTTACGGAAACTTTGTGATGCCTTCACATTCAACTTAGTTTTTCTTCACCTTATTACCCACAAACCAATGGCCAAGTAGAATCAACCAATAAAACCTTGAACAAATTCTTATGAAAGTAGTTGATGATACTGGGAAGGATTGGCATACACATATTCCCTTCACCTTCTGGGCTTACCACACCAGTATTCACACTTCAAATGTTACCACACCTTTCTCTCTAGTCTACGATACTGAGGTTTTTCTTCCTCTCGAAGTCTAGGTTCCATCTCTTCATATTTTCCTTCAAGACATGCTCAACGATGATGACTTTCACCATGACCATTTGGCACAACTTGAGTTATTAGATGAACGTCGTCTTAGTACTCTTGACCATATCCAAATCTACAAAAAACATATCAAACGTGCCTATGAAAAGCATGTCCATGAATGCACCTTCTACATCGGTGACCTCGTCTTAAAGGAAAATCAATATGTAACCAAAGAAGAGAAAAGTAAACGGGGAAAATTTTCTCCAAATTGGCTTGGACCTTATATCGTGACTCATGCTTATGGGTCGGGTGCTTATTGTTTTCTTCACTCAAAGGTAAACCTCGAACTCGAGACCCTCAATGCCTTGCATAGTTGACCATTCTATTGTTGAATTTGAGTCCTATATCACCTTTTGTCTATTTCACGCTCTTCCCTTGAGTGCCATTCACCTCCCTTATTTCCAATTCTTGGGACCAATGACTAAACACCAATCATGTGATTACCCATCACCTTTTATCTTTATCTTCAATATAAGTACCATGTCACTTCTCATGGCATGATTCTCATGGATATTTTTCATATTTTTCAAGATGGAATCATATGGTTGTTCATCACTTAAAACCTCTCCATCATAGTTGATCTCTATGTGCTATAGTTTTTCCTCCTAACAAGAACTAAATTTCCTCTATAGTCTTGTCCATGACTTAAAAGCCTAAAAATAAAATAATTTCAAGATGGGATTCTACTCCTTGAGTAAAACTTATAGCAAAAAACATGACTCCCTAAAAAAGGACATCTATTCTTTCAGTTTCACCGCTATATAGTCTATTCCCTCGAAGGACAGCTATACAAAGCTCGCCACGATGTACATAGTCTATCTTCATAGAAGACTATTCTTGAAAAAAATAAACATACAAAATATTTAGAAGCTTCCCACATCAGTCAACTTCACAAAGAAAAAAAGGACACAAATATACTCATCCCACATAAACTTCCCACATCAATTAGTCTATCAAAAATAAAAGTGATAATAAAAAGAGAATTTTTTTCATGGAATTTCCTATTTTGATCTTGGGTCTCTTGCCAAGTAGGTATGATGACTTGTACCATGTTACGCTAAAAAAACCAACCATTTTCACCTCATCACCTTTTTCACCCTCATTTCCTACCACCTCAAGGGACTTGCTGCAAATGTGACATTTCGTGATCATGTGACTTTCTTCACCCTTAGAATAATCAATCATGCAACGCCTTTAGGGTCTTATGTTCATAGGTCTCTCTATGGTATGATTGACTCGCTATGGTTATTATCAATTTGGTGGCTCTTTTTCCACCATTTATCATTCACCTTCTTTTATTACTTATTTCTTATCCTATACAATACTGCACCCTCGTTACCTACATTTTAGGAATTCCTCTTTCACTAAAATCAACCACTCCATCACCCATGCCTATGACCTAAAATCACCCATGCCTATGACCTAAAATCACCCATGCCTATGACCTAAAATCACCCATGCCTATCAAATAACCATGCCTAAATAACCTAACTCAACCACACCTATGACCTAGACCGAATCATGCCTAAAACCTACCAACGCATTCCTCTACCTCATCATATTCTTCTCTAGCTTATGGGAAAACTACATTGGCATGAGGTTCCTTTTCGCCAAGGCTATGTAGGCAACACTTTGAGTGCATGGGGCCCTTGAAGGTTATCTCTGCCACTCTTTACCCTAACCATTTTCCTCCACACATTTTACTATTCACATTCTACCTTAGTTTCCATTTTATACAACACTTGGAAATTAAATAAGTAAACAATCAACCAAACCATTTTATATACATCACCACAATTATACATCCATCATTTCCCATTTCCATAATATCAACACTTGGAAATTAAATCAAAAACCATAAACACTAACTCAACCATGCCAATGACCTAACTCCATCATGCCTAATGACTTAACTCAATCATGCCTAAACCCGACCTACTCACCATGCCTAAATAACTCAACTAACTCCACCATGCCTAATTGACATAACTCATCATGCCTAAACCTAACTAACTCCACCATGCCTAAACTAACCTAACTCTGCCATTCCTAAACCGACCTGACTCCATCATGCCTAAATTACCTAGTTTCCATCACACACACAAATAACAATGGAAATTTATAAACAAAAGTACAACATCATATAATAAATATCACCATCCCTATATAAATCATCAAAATCTATGTGTCTATACATATGTGCACATATGCAAAATTAATACAAGTGTCTCTCATATCCAATCTCAACATCTTTGGCACACAGGGAGTATAATGATCAAAATTCAAAAATTCTCATGTACATCCTCTCTCTCTTTGGCACACATGCCATTATATATAAAAATAAACAAAAATAAAGTACACATAGAGATCAATCAACTCCCATCATCGATACTCTCCATGCCTGTCTTACCTATCTCCTCCTCCTCTCCCTCTCATGCGGTGCCTAGCTAACATCTTACCACCCTCCATGGGCCTCGGTTTGACCTCCATCTAAACCTCATGTGGACCTGGCCTCCATGAACTAGTGGCCTCACCTTGACCCTGTCTCTAGGCCCATTAGCCCCTGTACTCTCTACATTGTGTCAGGGACCTAGTTATCTCTTCGATGCTTGGTGTGCTCTATACTTTACATAAGAGAGGACATCTATCCCTATGGCCATTAGGTGATCCTGATAGTACCACGCCTCACTCAGGGAATCCATGAACCTCACCATCGGTATTTTCTATGGTGGTAGCATCGGTCTCAGAACATGTACCTGTATCATGGGACCCTATCCCACTCCATGGGCTTATAATAAGGGACCCTGTCCCTGAGCCTATGTAAGGCTACGACTTGGGCTTTGAGTACTGTAAGGCCACAATATGAGCCTTTGAAGTGGCCAAATGGCCATACAACCCTACTACCTACACCTGTACGGAGGCTACCTACCCCTCGTCTCCATCCCCACCCCGTGTGTGGGTTCCTATCCTGTGTAATCTGGGCATATAAGGCCACCACTTGTGCCTACAATGTGGCAACCTGTGCCTCTAACCATATCAAACTACCCCTATAAAAATGTGATCTGGGCTATAATGTGGTCACCTACCTATAATGTATTCCTCTGAACTACAAGGGTAGCCAAGTTTCGATCGTATTCCCTGGCCTAGGTGGTGTTGCTCGTAGTAGTGGGCTACCCACCACTATCTATATGCATCGGTGACACCCACATCATCAATCTTCTTGTCTAATAGCTACTCCTCCTACCTTGTCAACACTATAGGTCGGGATGGAGACATAGTTCTCCATGTCATCCCTCATGTACTGTGGGAATGGTGGTGGCACATCCTGAGGCAGCCCAAACTACCATCCGACCCTATCCATGGGTATTATCTCGTTCTCCCCTGCACATTTCCTCATCCATCCACGAACGAACATTTGTAGCTTTTCTAACTCTACATCATGTTCCCGTATGAAGGGAAGCTAACATAAAACCTCCAAATGGTGTCCACCTAGGATAATCCCTCTAGCATGTGCATGTAGTATGCTATGTCATGAGTAACCCTAGCTCCCGATGCACTCCACCAACTAGCACCCAACACTTGTAGCCAATTTGGACCATACCTAGCTCAAATGCATCAACCTAGAGTAAACTAACTAGATGAACACACACAATGTGCTTGTATGCCCAACAATGAAGAAGAAAAGTGCACCATAAATCGAACCTCCTTAGCCTCCCGTAGGCCACAACTCCTATATAACTCACACCAAGTAGGTTGGTGCCCAAGAAAAATGGGTCATGTCCTCCATCATATCAAGAAAGATCCCCATCATTACCGGTAGGAATCTCCCACCCTCCACATTTGGCACCACAAAACAACATATTGCCTCCATAATCAAGACAACTAGCCTCATCTCCTCTGAATGGGCCGTGTACATATCTCCATAACTCAAAGCTCGTACTTATGGAACCTCATCTCTACCATCCCCTCTCTAAAACCATCAACATTAAATCCTCTAAGGCCTTTGAAGAAATAGGTAGACCTACACTCCCACTATCGATAATCACAAGATCCTCGTAGACGCCCTCCAAGGTGATCGATCTCACCCATCGATAGATGCAATGTGTTGGTCATTGAATCCCATCCATCGATGAGAGAAAACATCAAACTTAGATCCTGAGCTATATGCCTATAGAATCAGATCCTAATCAAACCAACGCCACTCACGTGCCTCCACTCCTCATCGGTCATGCTCGATCGTACCACTAGTAATAAAGTTGATACTCTGTCTCTCATCTGCAATTGGTCCCTCTCATACACCCAAAAAATCACAACATTTTTAAACCTTCACCATACCAAACAAATCTCTTACCTGATAAACCTATTCCCAAACCCTTATTTGTTATTGTACCCCAACCGTACATGATTATCCCTTTTTCACTCTTCAACTCATACACTTTATACCTATTACCCTACTCATTCTCAATAAACTTTCCTTTCCACCTAATTGCCTATCTTTTTATCCCTCCCTACCTTGTTTCTTGATCTATTTTCCCTACAATATGACTAGCATCATCACTTCTAACCAAATCGGTCCATCATGACCGGTATTGGTCACCTGCTACTTGACCAATGCTAGCCAATGCCAACCGATGTCGACCAAACCTTGACCGAGTCATTCACTGTCGCCGGCAGTGACCAAATCCAAAAACCCCCATTTCTCCCAAAATTCTCAAAACTAACCTAAAAACCTATCCTACCCTACCCAAATCTAACCTAAACCCCTCCCCACCCCTATTTACCCTACCTAAGACCTCCCCCCTCCCTCATTACACCAATTTTAACCACAAATTTAATTATAATCCCCACCCAAAAACCCATACCCATACCTTATTTTTCCAAATAAATACATATAAAAGATGAGATCCTACCTCATCTCGGTGTTGTCGCATGACTCTGGCCCCTAATCTGGTGGCCCACCCGACCCCTCTCCCACCTCTACCATCACCAAATCCACTCCTCACCTCCACCCAATCAAATCAATCACACCGATCTTGTGGACCCATCTACCTAGCTCCTCTCACCAACTAGTTCTCTCCACCTCACCACGTACAATGCCTTGTTATTTTCTCCATGAAAAGAGAAAGGGTCAAAGAGCTTTGTTTTTTCTCAAAAGTCACAAAAAAATGATTCCTTAAATTATGGAATTTTTACCTTATAAACCCAAATCGATGTGACCGACGTCGGTCATGTCATGCCCAACTAAACTAATGCGGTCCCCTGATCGACATCGGTTACCTATCGTTACCACTTATAACCCCTTTTACTCATTTTGACCCAAACTTATCAGTGCCCCCACCTTTGACCTTACCTGGACTTATCACAACCTACCCACAAGCCCACATTACCTATACTTTTCCTTAATTACATTTAGGGACTTGTTATTTTACCAATACCTTGGCCCTACCCATGTCGTGACCTATATGCCTAGACTTGAAACACTATTGGTGACCTTTGAACATATGTGATCATTATTCCTTACGACGCTTTATTACCTATGTTATTTTGCCTAATGACATTACCTTGCCTACTATTGTGTTGTTTATCCCGACCCCACCATTAGTGTATTAGAACATACCTAAACATTCCTACACTTGACCTACATTTTGTTTTTCACACCATATCCTATACCTTGAATACTAGAATCACTTTAACCTTATTTAGATAAGCCTATTAACCTTGGATGATATAGATTTTGCAAGCTCTTCAACTGGTACCGTGCTGCAATTTATATGTGTGCATGCATTTGAGTGCCACTACCTTTGAACCTGGCCCAATTAATTGTTTTCTTGATTTGACCTCTAACCCCTTACCCCATATGCCCACCCTCATTTTCATCACATCCACCTTTTATTAAACCACTCACCAATTCCGTCTTCCACCTCATCGCCCTAGTTTTAGGGGGATCACCTCCACCCACACTTGGGATAACCACTTAATTTTGTCAGTGTTTCTTACCAATACAAGCTACGTGAAAAAATGGGGCAAATGTAGACACAAAATTAGGTTACACTTCCCCTTCACCTCACATATACATTAATTTAATTACCCGCAATTAAATCAATGCCAATTCCCATCATATTCATTATTTAATTACCTTAATTATTCTAATTTCCACCTCACCTAGACACCTCATCACAAACCTATTCTTAGCATGTTTCCCTTTTACTTGGAGTCAATATCTACTCACTATAACTAACTAAGACTTAGTCCTACCTACCTTAATTAACTAAGACTTTTTCAAACCTAAAACCACATGCCTATTATTCCTCTAACCACATTCCCACTCATCTAAATGCAACATTCCATTTTGATCCATGACACCTGGACAAAGCTAGCCAAAAATATTGCCAAAATCATGTCAGTTTAGCAAACCTAGGATTTCCCGCCTTGATCGACGCTTCAGTCAACCCAAAACTGATGTCGGTCACTCGAAACCATCTTTGGTTACCATATATTCAATTTAGTAATCTTGTTTGAGAGGTTGGCCACATTTTCAATTTTTGGGAACAAAGGAGATCTACATGCAATCAAGAACTAGAGATCTTTTGTACATCTAGACAACCATAGCCAACACTAGGCCTGATTCGAAGGTATTTGCATTCATGGTAGCATTACAGGAAGTAATTCTATGACACTAAGAACCATCTCATAGGTCAACCATCACCACCATCCAACCATCAACCTGTAAACATCAATAGTTCCTCCTAGTGAAAAGGAATATCTTGCAATCACCATTGAATCAAAGAGTCAAATGCGTTCCCGATCTTCGAATCGAACATCATAGCAGGTATTCCTCCTTAACCCATAACCTTATTTGTTTCATCAAAAATATAAATAAATCGGTCAAACACTAAGAACTAATCAAGGTCATAGATAAGCCATAAATAAAGGAAAGAACTAGTCATTAAAGAACTAGTCAAGACCATAGATTTAGGAAAGAACTAGACATCAAGGATCTAGTCAATACCATAGATCAAGGAAAGAACTAGTCAATACCATATATAAAGGAAATAACTATACCTAAAAACTAGATAATATCCCCCTAATATCTAAATAAATAAAAAGAAATATCCACACACATAATTTGGTGAGGATAAATACCATATATGGAAATCCATCATAATCCATAATTCACAATACATTACAATACAATGAATTGAATTACTCAATAATAAATATTTATATATAGGAGGAGGGAAGTGCAACTACTACCTAAATCAATAGTGAAGAAATCCCACTAACTGATACTGTAGTTAAGTTAACTCTAGAGGACTAGCAAGATAACTCCACATGAATAGTACACCTAAACAAGATAACCCAACAAGTGTAGGGATAATAAAAGTGTAAGAATTATTCTAATAAATAAATAAAATGATAAATAATAACCTTGTTACCTTGGCTTTTCTTGGATCATGGCACTCCTATTTATTTGGATCTCGTGTCCTTTCCTTATTGGCTTGGTTATTGTACTTGGATCATGACACACCTTTTAAAGCAATTGATCTTGATTCTTCGATTTTGTGTCCTTGCCTTGTTACCTTGGATTTTCTTGGATCATGGAACTCCTATTTATTTAGATCTCGTGTCCTTGCCTTGTTTCCTTGGTTGTTCTTAGATCATGGAACACCTAGTTGTAGTAGTTGATTAAATTATGTTTGGTGTGTTTTTTACACTTTTGACATCACTCCATTGACAGTCTCCTTGCACGGAGCTCTTCTAGTGAAGCCCAATGTCATTTTTTTTTTTTAGTTTCATGATCAAGAAATGGATTCAAACCAAAATTCACACCAAAATTCTTTATCATTGTACCATTTTTTGGATCCAAGCTTCTTAGGATATCTTGCAAAGGGGATTTTTCTCTCTACTTTATTGTTACTGGTTTTGGGTACCTCATGGTGTCTAATTTTCCTACTTATTGTATGTGGGTACCTCATCAGGCCTTGTTGTTGGGACCCACCTTATTTTTCACCCACCTAAGTTATGCTTACAGGAGGGTGTTAGTGTAGGTTATTATTTATCCTTTTATTTATTTATTAGGATAATTTTACACTTGTGTTATCCCTACACTTGTTGGGTTATCTTTCTTAGGTGTACTAGTTGTGTGGAGTTAGCTTCTTATTTGTGTGGAGTTAGCTTCTTAGCTATGTGGAGTTAGCTTAATACTCCTCTAGAGTTAACTTAACTACCAATATCAGCTTAGTGGGATTTATTCACCACCGATTTAGGTAGTAGTTTCAAGCCCCTCCTCCTATATGTACATCTTTCTTATTGAGTAATTCAAGTCATTATATTGTAATGTATTGAGCATTATGGATTATGATGGATTTCCATATATGGTATTTGATCTCTTCTATTTTGTGAATCTAATGTGGTGTGCTATTATCATTTGAGATCACAACTTAAAAAATATTCTTATCATTCCTTTCATAAACTTTGGTAGAGGCCAAAGAAGAGGAAGTCGGGATGGTAAGAGGCTCATTTATGATGGGAGATAAATTAGATGACAGCATGGAGGTGAAAGAAGGAAGGGATGAAGAGGGCCAAAAGGGAAAAGTGGTAGGGGAAAACCACATCACTTTGTCTAGTGATTAAAACATATAATTCCAAACCTGATGGGAGGTGAAGAAGGAAGTGAAGATAGAGGAGAAGGAAATGGAAAGGGGTGGAGGAAGCAACAAGAACAAAAGGTGAGGTATGGAGATGTTTAGAGGTGATATAACGCTACTTTCCATGGTTGGGAGGGAAACAAGAAATATTACCAGGGAAGCCACCACTTTGAAAAGAAGATAAATAAAGCTATGGTAGTGGAAGGGATATTATTTTTACGACCAAGTTTCAGAGACAAATATAACGCTTGAGAAATGATTATCGTGGTGAATATGAGCAAGTAAGAAGAGTTGGGGACCATAAATTAACTTATACCTCAATTCCAAGGTGAAGTATCGCATTAGCTTCTCTGCCACCTTGTCCCATGGAGGAGGGAGTAAGGCTCATTTAAAACTTGACTGGTATTTTTTCAATTTTTCTCCCTTGCATAAGAAATCCTCCATCTCAACTTTCGGAAGAATTTAAAATACACATTACCATCAAAAGGAAGACCAAGAGTGCGGAGATTATTTATTCTTGTAAGATCAAAATCTTGGTCTTTCCCACCTTAACCTTCCCTTTTTTTCCAATTCACTAGAACACTTCTAGTGACTCTAATTGAATGGCTTAATAGCCTCTCCATGAAAGGTGTTATCCCCTTCACTTGTTAAATATTCTAGACCTCATGATTTTCCATAACCTCTTCGTATGATGATGGTTCAATCCTATGGATAGACCCTACCATATTGGATAGAAGGAAAGTGATAGATAATGAAAAACATTCATAACAAACATAATTTTGATAGAAATTTTTAGATCTATCGTCTAATCACTCACACGTTCCAATAGAAAATCTAATTGAGATATTTCATTAATAAAAAATCTGTGTGAGTGAGATATAATTGATATCCCATAACCACGTGAGTGTACACCATTAAAGTTATAAATGGGATATTTAGAGATTATCTTCCAAGGGGAGTTTTCCTTAGAAGAAATAGCCCAACCTAGCTTGGCTAACATAACTTCATTCATTTATGATTATCTTCTTAACCTAAGCTCCCCATAGTTCCGTGTTTATAAACAACATTCCAGGAAACCAAGTGGATCCTTTTACACTCCTCGAACTAGAACAAATAAATTACTTTTGAATTTTTATATAAGTGAGATCACCTAGGAAGGTATTTTAAGAAGGGACATAAACTAGATTAGAAGACTTTGAAGAGTTTTTTTAACAAGTTGTAGCTTAGCCGCTTGATCGAGTAGAGAACCCTTCCATCTCGGTAAGATTCTTCCAAATATTTCAATAACTAGGTTCCGAATATTTTTAAGTTGTCTTCCTTTGAATAGAGGAAGACCCAAGTAGGAGGATAGGAGATCCATAATGCTGCAACCAAAGATAGTTACAATCTTTCTTTGCCTACTAGAATGTGTATTTATGAAAGTAATACTACTCTTGGAAAACTTAATAATATGTTGATAATAAGATTTATAGTAGTCCGAATCATTTTCAAATATCTAACTTCTACTACTGATATTGCACCCAAAATGTGAGTATCATCTACAAATTGACTATGTGTTGCCACTGGAACCTTAGAAGTAATATTGAGACCAAATATAATAGCATAGATTTTAGTTGCCCTAAGGCCCAACTTAAAGAATTAGCCATTTGGAGGAATAGGAAAGGTGAGATATGGTTTCCTTTCCTAATTCCCATTTTATTGGAAAAATAATCAGTGGGGACACCATTCATCAAAACAGAGAAATGTGGGGATGAGATGCAACTATGTATCCATGTACACCATTTATCACAAAATCCAAACTTTCGAGAACTTTTAGAAGAAAGGACCACCTAACATGATCAAAGGCCTTCTCGCATATCTAATTTAATAATCATCCCAGTTGTTTTAGTATGATGGGATGCATGGATGGCTTCATGTACAATAATCAATCCAAATTGAATCAACTTACATCTAATGAAACATTCTAATATTTATAAATCAAGTCATTCATGAAGGGTTTCAACCTAGAAGCCAACAATTTAGTAATAATTTTGTAGGAAGTGTTGCAAAGGCTAATAGGGTGGAAATTGGAGATTGATTTGGAACCCAAAGCTTTAGGGGCCAAGGCTAGAAAATTATTGTTCCATTCAGGGATTCATTTTTATGAAATTCATTAACAACATCCAACAAATCTATTTTAATAATATTCCAAAAGGTTTGAAAAAAGGCTATAGGAAAGCCATCGGGGCCAGGAGACTTGTCTCCTTTCATAAAAAAGACAACTTTATGAACTTCTTCAATAGAGAATGGATAAGTTAACTTGATATTAATTTCATCTGAAATCAACTTAGGGATATGTTGAATCATTTCTAAACTATCTTCATCACTAAGAGGACCCTCTTCTTGTAGAAGGGTAGAATAGAAATAGACCATTTTAGTAGAAATATAATCTTCAACATTCAATTACCTTATATCAGTAGTTAGGAGCTCCTTAATCTTGTCCCTAATTTTATGCTTGGTAGTTGTGGCATGGAAGAATTTAGTGTTACGGTCTACCTATTGCAGCCAAAGGGATTTGGATATTTTTCACCAATATATTTCTTCTTCAGCAAGGATAATTTGCAAATCACTCAGCAAAGATAATTCTTGTTAGTGAAGACAAGGGGTTCTACCGAGTATTTTAATGTTGGTAGAAATTTTTCAAATCTTCATTAAGAATTTGATCTTCCTTTCTCATATGTCCCCAAAGGTTTTGATTTTCCAAATTTTAAGTTTCTTCTTAACGAGTTGAGTTTCTTTGTAAACCTATACATGGCAGTTCCTGTATATCCACCTTCCACCATTCCTCTATGAGTTTATCAAGATTATAGTTCTATAACTAATCCAATTCAAATCTAAAAGGGTGGTTCTTAGATTTTTGAAATTGTTTTATATTTAACAGTAATGGGAAATGGTTGGAAATAACCTTAGGGAGGGACACCGAATAAAAATCACTAAAATGAGAAAACTGGTCCATACAACCAAAAATTCTATCCAATATTATTTGAATGTGATTGAAACCAAGTCTTCTATTTGACCATGTAAAGGAAGCTCCATGAAGGTCAAAGTCAAAGAAATCACCTTGTCTAATAAAATTGGCAAGGGATTCCATACTGCTAAAGCTTGCTAGAGCACCAACCTATTTTTCCATAGAAAATATTGGGGTGTTGAAATCTCCCATAATGAGCCAAGGTAACTTCTTGCATCTATTTCTAAAATCAAGAAAATATTTCAAGATATTATCCTTATGAAGTTCCATATTTGGCACATAGATGTTTACAAAATCCAACCTAAACTTGATCTAATTTCTTGAAAGAACATACCTAAAAAATGAGGAGTTTTGATGATGCATTCCCCAAAGAGGACCTTGGGGTTCCAAAAGGTGCAAATGCCACCTAAGTTATCAAAAGAGGCATGGGAAGAAAAGGAGGTAGAAGGCCAAATCCTAGGGAGGATATTATCCTCCTTGAGCTTAGTTTCTTGCAGCATGATGATGTCTAGAGAATGTTTTGATCTAATATTTTTAGGACTATTTTTTTCTCGGGAAGCGTTTATTACCCTAATATTCCAAGTGAAAATATTCATTTTTGGATTTGGATTTCTTCCCACCCTTAATGTTGAGAGTTCCATGTGTTACTTGTGTGATATTTTGAGTAGTCTCTTGTTGAAGCTTGGCCTAATTGGTATACCTCCCATTAATTTATTTGTTGCCAACGTCCCAATTTTTTCATAGCTACTTCTAGTAATTATGGGCGGGCTATGATCTTCACTCAAAAAGGATGAAGGAGATGGAAATAAATTTTTATCTTCTAGACAAGGTATGTGAGAAGGGGAAGTAGGAATTGAAGAGATAATCTCTTCATAAGGAAGGAAAGATAGAAGAGGGATCTCAACATTAAGTGGGAGGTCAATGAGAATAAAGAGTGATGAGGAAGAGGGAGGTGGGGTGGAAACAACTAATCATTTCAAGAGACAATTGAGAAATGGGAACCTCTGAAGAGGGGATTTCACCATCTTCCAAAAGTGCATCAAAGGGATTGGAAGTACCAACCTCTGGTATAATCTTGGGGATTTATTTACCCTTTAACTTAGGTGTGTGCACCAATTCTTTATACTTGGGAGAATTTTTTTGAGGGAAAAGTTGGGGCTCTATGATCGATTCTCTTACAAATTGAGCATACCTATGGAATATATTCATACTCTATAGGTTGAGACCAGTACCAAAGTCCGAATGAAGATCAATGGAGTTAGGTAGAGGGTTACTTATATCAACATTGAAATAAAATCTAGTGTGAATGAATCCAGAACTAGCTTTGGTTGTTTGATCAACAACAATGATAGTACCTAGGGATAAGGAAATACCTTCAATAACCGTAGTATATCGAACTCCAATGGGAGACCTAGAAGAAGAACTCAAATCGAGGCTTGAGTCATTGTTTTAGTATGAGGGTTAAATCCCACTGACCATTTCCTGAGGTAGAAACTATTCTTTACAAAGAACCATGGCCCATTAAGAACCACTAGATCAAAATCCTCTTTTTAGCTAAAAGTGAAGAGGATGAAACCATTTGGCATAGCAACAATCTCCAAGGGACCACAAGGGGCCCACTTGATGCACACCCATTTTTTAATGTCTTCCAGAGGGGGATGAGGGCCCATAAGCTTTCCAATTAGTGACATTTCTCTTGATGAAAAGGTTACATTCATAATCATGGAAGGAATCTATAGGGACAATGTCCCATCCAACAACTTGGGTTGTAGCTTAACATCCCGAGATACCTTTGGAGACCCAACGACCACATCTTTCCATGATCCAAATGGGGCACATGGTGATGTATCACTATAGGAATCAAGGTGGTTAGAGTCTAGACCATAAGGATCCACCATAGCTGGGATCCTAACATGGGGAATCCCGACCGAGAAAATCAAGACCGTAAATTCAAGAATGCTCGAGTGGGAAATATCACACATTCTCCTCTATGTTAGGAAATTTGAGAAAAGAAATAAAATGCCTCTATATTTGACCTACATAAGTATAATCATAATTATTTCTAAGCATGTGTATGATAGGTCACCATGAATCACCGAGCTCTAATCCTTTTTCTATGTTTAGGTTGTTTCCGGATGTTTGTCAATCTCAATAGGTTTTCAATTTTTCTTTTTATATAGTTCTTCTCCTTCACAAGGATCTATGCTATGTCTATACAAAAATTGTATGAATATTTATGAGTATGTTACACTAAAGTTATATTTTTTAATAAATCCAAAAGATAAGTATCCCTAAACATTAATTATAAATTAAACTTATTAAATTATTTATGTTCATTAATGAGACTTATATTATATGCACGATAATTTTTTTGTATACAAGAATGTCAAAACCAAAATCATTCCAAGTTTATAGTGGAGATATATTTTATCTTATACTAATTGTGAAAGACTTATTTTAATGTTAACTAATGATTAATCATGTGATAGAGTAATACTTACTTTGGGTGTAGATTCACTAAGGAAAAATTAGAAATTAATTTGATAGATTTATAATCATTGATGATGGGGGTTATTCAAAAGATGAAAACTATGCCTGTTGAGATTTATGTGCATTCTTGGTCTATCGATGCTTTGCACCTCTACGAGATTTAGCAAAGCGATTAGAATTCTAGAGGTTACTCTTCAAATGGATGAAAAAGATTTCCTTATATATGTGGAGTGAACATACACTATTGGGTAATCACTGGTAGAGGTCCACGTAAAGGTGTTACTTCTCTAGACATACAATCACACATGTTTTATTTTTTAGTAACATGCTATCATTTTTCATGCAAGTATAAATTCTCAATAACTTGTAAAATTATTCCTCACATATTCCAAGATTCCACAAATTATCATTATGATGAAACAAATAGAAATATTTGTAAGATACTTAAATAGAGCATATGCGAAAACAATACACAAAAAAATATCTCATAAATTGTAGAAATGGTATGACATACAACTATGAGAACACAACTCAAAAGCCATTATCAAATTAATTTTAAGTTGTTATTTTACCTACTTCATAGTTTGATATTGAACCATGTTGACCATGTTTGAAGCACTTATAATTCTCTTACTGAACTACCAAAAACTTCATTCATACCTTATTTCATGACTCAACATGTGTAATTATTTTTGCCATACATGCAGTAATTTCAAACTTAGTTTTCATTTGTGAGAGATTTAGATGATTTCATACTTAAAATGTAAGATCAAATATCTTGCAAAAAATTTAGCTTTGAGAAGGTTATTAAAATTCACACTCATATTCAAATTTGACACAGTTTTAATACTAATAGTTCTCAAAATTTTGATTTCTTTATGTGTGTGAGAGTAAAATTAATATAAGATTTGGAGATATTATAACATTGGTTGAATAATTTTTATTGTTAAGTGTATACCAACTATTTATAAAAGCAATAAAAATCCATATATAATATGGATAACAGGAATAAACAGAGATTCCTTTGTTTCACTGACAAAAAGCCACTATATCTATTTTTGTGAAGGTAAAATGCCTCTCTTTAGGGCATGTCAATAAAAACATAAATCCCACACACATTATCCTCATAGAACATGATATCTGTAACCTAACAAAATACATAGGCATCTAATCAAAGCTCAAACTTTCTGCCAAATGATCTACTTTAAGGCATTTTTTCAAAAACTTTACAACCTTTTTTTCCTCCCTAACACGTTTTGTATATATGCATGTGCGTATTTAATTTTTTGGTGCCATTGCAAAAATCCATGAAATAAACATAACTATACAACAGGAAGGAGAGGAACATGGAAATAGTTACTAAAAATAGAGAAATTTAATGACCAAATACATTCAAAGTTTGCATAAAAGGCCAAACCTAGTTTAGGATAGGTGGTGTAAGAGCAAGCGGACCAATATTCCTTCTCCATAATGGGTGTTTGAGGTTCTTCCATTTATTCTTCAATTTTTCTGTTTTATTCTTCTTATGGGATAATATTAGCTAGTGGTATTATAACTAGATATTCATGAGGATTCTTAAATGGATTCCCCTGTCATATCAATCGATGCACCGTATGGAGATGATGCTTGAGAGAATTAATATGGATTGTTTTAGATATGATATTGTTGTCTTTGAAGAGATTAAAACTTTGGATCAACATTACCTCTCAATTTATCCAATATGGTGTATCTCTTTTCATCTGTCTTGTGAGAAAATAAGAAAAAATAATGTGAAAAGACATAGCTGAAAATAGTATTGGCTTTTAAGCATCAATTTTCATGTTTTTTGAATTTTTATTTTTATTTTTATGGATTTTTGGTATATCTAATTTTTAGGATTTTTTGAATCATTATAAGTTGTAGGATAAAGAAATATACCCCATGGTAGGTGTAAATTTTTTTGGAAAAATAATTTGGTATAAGGGAAAATTAGGGGTTTTCACAATGCTTTGACACTAGGTCCCTCTGCTTAGAATGAGGCATCTCTATTTATTGAAAATAGTAAATATAGATACTACTCTAGCCATTGTGTGTGGCCTTTTGACTAGGGATTAGACACAAATAATCCACTAAACCCGTGTAAAAAAGGGAGGTGGAGGAAATGTGTGTGTAAGGATAGAGGGAGAAAGTGAGAAGGGGGTTTCACTCAATAAATAGAAAGCTATGTTTATTGACATAAAACCATAATATTTCTAAGATAACAATTAGAAGTGACCATGTCAAGGAAATATGAACAAAAGACAAGTAAATCCAAGTTTATTTGTATAATATTGTACATGTAACCATGCTCATGGAGTAAAGTTGAGATGGAGAGGATAACGAAGAAAAGGGGATATAAGAATTGTAATTTCTTGTTTGTAGTAAGATAATGGGAGCTATCAACCAAGAAAAACCAATCATTTGGAATGGAGAATCCATTACAATTTATATATTTACAATCCATCTCTTCATCTCCACCCACATGACCTTTCATAGTCCCACCACCATGTGACTTTTTAAATTCCCTAGGAATGATACAAAGTCCTTTTCTTAATTTTGAAAAGTGACTTTACAATGAAACATTATTTCACTTAAACGAATAAGATGAAAGAGTGAAAAATAACATTCCTAATGATGAAATAAAATGTTAGACATATAGGAAGGGGAGAGGGGGATAAGAGAGATAAGTGAAATGTAGAAACGAGAAGGCTCCTTATTGAAAATGAAATTAATTTTGATGGAGCTTGAGTGATTTCTCCATGAATGAAGTTCCATACCTTTGACCTCCTATTGAGTTGGAAACACTCCAAAGTATTGAATGAATTTTTAGAAACACTATTTCAAGACTTCCACTAATATAGAAACATGATGATCCATTTTGAACATAAGGTTGAAGTTACTATATGGATATCATCACCTTGCTCTTCTTGTCTTCAAAATTCACTTTCGTGACAAAGATGTTTCTTTTTTTAATGAAATCAACCCTAGGATTATTAAAAAAAAATTTCTCATTTGTTATACACTGGAAAATTTCCTCTCCTCCAAACAGAAGAATTTCTCCTTCATTCAATTGAAAATGCATAGTGTGAAATCATGAATTTGTCAGGTCACTCAGGTGTTCTACACTGTTTCAAACTTATCTAGGTTCTCTTTCTTTAGAATGAGACGCTCAACATCCTTGTTTCTTAACCAATATCTCAAAACTTACTATTTTTAGTAATTCTTCTTTTGAGAAGTCCATTTTTGTTTCCAAGTGCCTAATTTGGAACTTTTGAGTTTCCATGATATGTAAGGGGTAATGGAAACTCTGAAAATGAACTATTTGCAACACTTACTATTTATAGGTTGTGAATCTTAGGAAGGATTTCTATTTTTAAAAGTGGGTCTTCCTAGTATTTGATTGGAATGAAAGTGTTCTCTTTTTTTTTCGTTCTTTCATAAGGATGGTTTGCTCCAATTTTTAGAGGATTTCAATTGCTAGAACTTTGTAGATATGAAAAATGAGTTTTATTTTGAGAAATTTTTTTATGACCATACAAAATAATGTAGAACACTATTGGATGAAATTTTGGATTCATTTGAAAGGAGTTTTTTCAAGGAATATAGATTCAAGTCTCATAACAAATGGGCATGGGGTTTGGGAGAAATGAGAAAAAGGTTTTTGATCATGGAGGATCTATGGAGAAATTTTGGCAATATAAAAACATACCAACAATAATAGAGGAGAAAAAATAACACAAATGAGGATAAAAATGGTTAAGTGTTGCATTTAAATGATTTTCCCTCTTTCAATTTGTTTTCCCTCTCATTTGCACACCTTAACTCACATTAAACCCAAATAATCTCAACCCAAGTTAAGTGGAGGTTAGAGGTGTGGTTGCAACCCTAAAAATAAGGGGAAATGGAAAAAAGTGACGTCAAACTCTCCAAAATGAGCCATGGGTGAGTTTCTCATGAGGAGGGGGAAATATTTTTGAAAAGAGTGAGTTGTTAATAACTTTCTAATGCCTAGGTTATCACTTTTAAGTGACAAAAAGTATCCTCCATAGGGGAGTACAATTTTTCCCCATCTCCCCTTATCTATTGGGGAAAAAGGAAAAAGTGACATAAAAACGAAAGAGGGAAAAACAAGAACCGATGTCGAAAACAATGCACCACAATGCAGTTGCACTCCGATGGTAATGTCAAGCTCTAATGCAATAAGCAAGATTCAAAACAATGGAATGAAAATGCAAGTAAGAAAATAGGTCTGCTCATGCTCATAGATCGAAAAAAGGAAGTACAAATAGGGGTGTTGTGTAACCCCCATGCCTAAACAAGGAAATAAAATCAATGATGCCACTAACACATATGACACCACTAAAGGAGGAGTTACAATTCCAAATAAGGAATGTAACTCCTATGATGCACTGATGCAAATGACAATGACAGATTCTATGACAAAATCTACCACTTGTCATTTGACTTCCTAAGACCTATGACTCTTGCAAGGTGAGATGACTCACCAGGTGATGTGGATGATGACTAGGCATGTCACACACACCAACACCCCCCTTCATTGAAGTCGAGGAAGAGGTCATGGTAAGCCATAACAGAAAAGAAGACTCCCTAGACAACTAAGAAAGATGTGTCAATGGGGCCCGATAACTAAAGGCCTGATAAGGTTCCCATATACAAACAACATCTTTCTAGAATGCAGAAGAGGATAAGGAGGAATATATAGCCCAAAGAAGATGGTTGGTTGCAGCAGACCTCACCCCAAGAAGAGACCGTAAGTGAAGAAACTTCACCTCAGTGAAGGGCTTAGTGAATATGTCTACAACTCCGATCACCTATCTCGAACATACCATATGTCCATGATTTTCTCATATATCATCTCTTGTATGAAGTGCATATGAATATCAATGTGCTTCGTCCATTGATTCTAAACTTGATTTCTACAAATCAAGATGGTGCTCATGTTGTCACAATAGATGATGGTAGGCCACCGAAATTGGATGCCAAACTCTGTCAAGATACCATGTAACCAAATAGCTTCTGTGGTAGCGTTAACTACTCCTCTGTATTCTTCTTCTATTGATGATATAGCAATGGCATTCTGCTTCTTGCTAGACCAACTGACAGACTGAATCAAGAGTGAAACTATAGCTTTGAGGTAGACTTATGATGATATAGATCACCAGCCCAATCTGAGTCTGTAAATCTAAACAAGTCAATCTCGGTCCCTCCTACATAATGAATTCCATTGGTGTGAGTGCCACAAACATTGTGAAGGATCCACTTTGCTACTTTTAAATATAACTCATGAGGCTCTTGTATAAATCTTGACACAATCCCGATAGCATATGAAAGATTTGGTCAATCAGTGTGAGTAACGTAGATCAAGCTACCCACCAACTACCGATAAAGGGTACTGTCAACCAAGGGGGAAGAGAAATCAAAAACAAACTTGACCCCGGAAAGAAAAGGAGTAGGTGAGGACTTACAATCAGACATGTGAAACCGAGAAATAAAATCAAGAGAGTAATTAGGCTGTGAGATCATAATTCCCGAGTCGATTGTGAAATCTAGATCCCTATAAAGTAATGAAGAAATCCTAAGTCATACATGGAGAACTTGTTGGCCAAGGAGATCCTCACAGAATCGGTGATAGAGGAAGAGCTACCCATGATCAACAAGTCATCAACATAGAGAACAAGAATAAGCATGGATTCATCATGCCGTATAATATACACATTTGGGTCGAGTGACACCGAGTGAACCCGATGTAAGTAAAAGGAGTCCATCTTGGCATACCAAGCCTGAGGGGATTGTTTAAGGCCGTACAGAGACTTCTTTAACTTAAAATGAGGGATGGATCATGGACATAACCCGAGGTTGTTCCATATAGATCTCTTCTTCTAGGTCCCCATGAAGGAAGGCAATCTTAACGTCCATCTGGTGGACTTCCCATCTGTTAGCGGTAGCGATGGAAAGGGTCAATCGAATGGAAGTCATCTTCACAACCAGAGCAAAAGGTTTCTAAGTAATCAACCCTAACTACCTGGGAGAAACCCTTAGCTCTAAGTCACACTTTATACTTCTCAACTTCTCCATTGGCTCCATACTTTGTTCAATATATCCACCTACACCGAATGAATTTTCTTCCTTTTAAAAGAGGGGTAAGATCCCAAGTGTCATTCTTTATGAGTGAGGAATACTCCTCATCCATAGCAGAATCCCACTTAGGAATCCCAAAAGCTTCTTAGAAAGATGGTGGATCAGAAGTAGAGGTGAAGAAGGAGTGGGTTCCAACGAAACTCGAGCGATTACATCTCTCATCTGAAGGATCTCCAACTAAATCTCCAGCACTTTGCAAAGTTTTCCTAGCCCAAAGAGGTCCCGAAGGTTCAAGCTCAGAGTCAAAAGATTCTTCACTCAAGTGAGAAGGGACATAGTCCTCATCATCACTACTATTAGAATTAGAAGACTTAGAAGTTTGAGGATCGGGAGGAGCAAGGAGAGGAGGAACTTGCTCAACAACATCATCATCTGATGAGTTAGAATATGAATTAGTGGGAAAAATAACCTCAGTGGAATTCAAATTCAAGGATGAATCATCAAACTTCACACTTCTCTCAATATAGAGCTCATGGGTAGTAGGGTTCAACAATTGATATCCCTTCATGCCATTAAGATACCCGACAAAGATACAAGGTTTAGATTATGGATCCAATGCCTTGTGTTTATTCTTGGGATTCTGAGCCATAGCCTTGGATCCAAATACTTGAAAGTGCTCAACATCAGGCTTGTGTCCAAACCAGGCTTCAAAGGGTGTCATCCCTCTTACTGCCTTGTGTGGAACACAATTTTGAATGTGAAAAGTACAATTCACTACTTCATCCCAATACTTTGTGGAGGAAGGGACTTCGAGTGAACCATACAAATGGCCATCTCCTTTAAAGTTCAGTTCTTTCTTTTTGTAACTCTATTTTGGGAAGGGTTGTAAGCAAATCGTATGCTGCAAAGTAATCCCCTCGAAGTGTAGAAATCCTCAAAACTATATCTCACATACTTGCCTCCATTTTCGGTTCAAATAACGTGATAGACTATTTCACTTGTTTCTCAGCAAGAGCCTTAAAGTTTTGAAAATGCTCAAAAAATTCAAACTTAAGCTTAAGAAAATATACCCAAGTATAATGCAAAAATTCATCAATGAAGGTTAGTATATATAGAGCTCTAGTGAAAGAAGGAGATGGAAAGGGGCCAAAAACATCACTATGAACAAGATCCAAGGGACGAGTAGCTCTCCAAGATTTTCCCTTATCAAAGTTTTTTTCAAGGTGTTTTTGAGGGTGCAACCCTCACAAAGACCTTTAGAAAACTTAACTCAGGGTAACCCATTGACCATTTTATTTTGGCTCAATTGTTCAAGGTAATGATAATTAATATGCCCAAAAAACTCATGCCATAGCTTGATAACCTCATTTACATGAGTGAGCAAGGCATTGGGCATCAAATCGAAGAGAAGTGGGAGAAGGTATACAACCGTGAACGATGATCCACCTGTTTCACATGGAATGTTTCGGCTCTGTAGAATAGACTTGCTTCTATCCTATCATTCCTTTGAGAAACAGATAAGGGTTAGGGCTAGGAGGAATACACTGTTAGATGTTGAGATGGTGTGCGCGTGCATAGAGAGAGATCGGTCGATCATTGCGAAGAACTCCTTTTGTCTTGGAAGGACTACTGCAAGTAGGAATACAAGACCACCGATTTTAATTAGACAACAAATGAGGGATCTGCCTTAGGCCCAGGAAATATAAAAACTTCCTTTCAAAGGTGGTCAGTTCCCCTTTTAATACGATTTAACACAAATGATAATATAGAAAGCTATTGCAAAATCACGATTTAGGTATCTTGTTACAAAGCAATAGAAACTAAACTATCAATAATAAAGCGTCACGTTGTTTTTTCGGTTACTGGTCATTGATACGTTCAGGTTGAGTTATAGGGATAAACCAGACTGGATCTGAGGTTGTTAGGTGGAAAATAGGTGAGAAAAGGGTTTTGGGGTATAAGTCACGTGAATGGAATACGGTAGTATACGGATAGACTAGTTAGGCAATCTAATATCTTCGACACGCACTAATGGAATCTACGAATCTAAGGCAAAGAAGGCCCTTCTAACCTGGACCGGTGTGATAGATCGATCAGCCAGATGACTACTCGAAGGCTCCAATCAATATCGAGCTCGCGTGATTCGATCTATGGGTTGCAGGATGCGTGGAAAATGACCCGAGATGGTTTCGTATTTTCCCGATAGGGTCATATGGTGAATATAGTCAACTCTATGGATGATTCTCTGCCTAGTCCAAAATTCTCTAGCTTCATTAGTCATGTGTGTCTAGTAGGGATAACTGTTGAATGATGATAGGTGGAATCGGAGTAGACTGAAATACTAATGTGCGTAGGCCAGTGTCTATGTCTAATTCTCTTATGGATTCGTTAGGCTGTGGGATTTGTGGATCACAACCGTAGACTCTTGGTTGTTGCGGTCCTGTTATGGTCATACGCGAGATCAAGTCCTAATCCCTAGTATCCAGTAATCGTATGCTTTCTCGGCCTCTACGTTTAGAATCAGCAATTGTGTGATTTTCTCAGAATACCTCACAGGTGTTCTAGCAACTTGAATTCTTAAGCTGGTATCTATATCTACGAGGGTGTCTCCAGCGTCTGGCTGTGGAACTAAAGGATCGCACCCGAATATTTGTTCTCTTTCAAATCCTTCTACAGTCATGTGGATGTTTTCTAGGATAACCTGTAGTTTGGCTGATTTGACCAAAATGTGTGTGCTTGGTCGTCTTCTATGTTTAACCCTCTCAACTGTGACCTGACCTGTTGGAAGTCTGTTGTTGTTTGGAAGACTTGTATCCTAAGGTTTTGGTCAATGTCAGTTATTGCCACTACGATATTGGGCTGCACAATTGGCTCGAAAATGTATTCCCTGGGCTCCCTAGGTCCCGTAATTGTCATGCAAAAGCAGTAATGAAACAAACTATAATAAAGTAAAATCTAAGTACACTTCTAGCATATATAATTTCTTTTTGTATTTTCTGGCAATTTATAAGAAAGCAGCTATTTAAAATATTTAGAATTGACAACTAAACTAATAACGTAAAACAAACAAAATAGCCGAGTGTAGCTATTTGTCTGTGCAATTTTGTATATCTATTCTAAACAACGAAATAACTAATCTATTTGCAAGATTCTCGATCCTACCTCAGAAGTGAGGAATGAATCATAGTTTCTCAGAAACTATCAATCCCCACAACTTCCCCGGCAATATCGAGAATGGAAATAACTGAAATAAAGTGATTAACTACTTTATTTGATAAGTTCTAACTAAAACTTTGAAAGATGGAACCTGGATTTCGCGTAATGCAAAGGGCGAATCCGACGGTGTGTGTGTTCTTGTCCCCTCAGTATGATCTCTTCGTTCTTTGTGCTCACGTGAATCCAGAAAAGCGTGTAATGCTTGCATCAATAGGAATAGATATTTGGATCAATGGACAGCCTTCAGAATGCAGACATAATAGAATGCGGATAGGAGAGGGATAGCGCAAGAGTACAGAGCTTGGCCTATGCAATTCCTAGCGGGGTCTACTGCGAATCATGCAACAAAAAGCATCCAGAACCTGAAACTAGTCTGTATGAAGAGCAAAACCTGCAACTTTAATGGCTGCCTAAACTATTCTACTCCAAAAACAATAATACTGTTTGCACAAGTTGGATCTGTGGCTTACCAACAGCTGAGTAATGCAACCAAGCATGTAAAGGATTTAAACTATCAAACTTAAGCAAACTAGAAGACTGAACTACTGAAAATGGTGAGTTTGAAACAAGAATGAGGGGCCATTTGCATGTGCACAAACCATGCATTTATAGGAATTCAAACACCCAAAGATCAAAACCAAACTGAACTCCTAAACAATAAACAAAGGAAAAACACTATTCCAGGGGACCAAAAACATAAATGCATGCTCAAGTCGGCAAGAAAAGCTGGTGAAGCATTGAACTTTGCGTGCGTTCCATCAAAAGAACGTTCTGAAAACATGTAAAGGACCGCCGCCTGCCAGGGGCCGCGGGAGGTGGTCAGAGACCGCCGCCTTCAGGCGGCGGGTTTCACATCAAGACCAAAAAGCCAAGAAAAGAGGGAAAAAGGGGAAAACAAAGCACGCGGGGGCTAAGCGGGGCATGCGGGATGTTAACGCATATCCGTAAAGCTTCTCTGGATCCCGAACACCTTGCGAAGAGACTCAGTATCATCATCAGGGGCATTTATTACACTGCTCTGCAAAGATAAAGACCTTACAATTTTGGGTACGTACATATTGCCCCCTCGGAGAAGCGTTTTAGCCATGAAGAGGCGTAAAACGGTGGGTCCGAGTATGGCCGTCCCGAAATGGGAAGCTAGAAGTTATACCTTATACGTCCGTGTGTCGAAATGACGCCATCCGAAATTCCCGCTACCTGCAAAATGAAAGGAGAACTCAAGTGCAGATAGATACAATAACTTGGAAAATAAACGCTAAAATAATAGGGGAAGAGGACGTACCATTAGTGCGAGGATAGAAACTTACCTCCGTTGGCGCTCCGAACCTGTGAAAAGGGGATTTAAAACGAATTAGAGCGCTATATATATAAAAGTGGGCCCATTTTCCTATTCATTTGCGCGAGTCGATTTGATAGATTTTGAGCTCTGGGGCCCACGGTAACGGTTTCTCACGCGAGTAGAGTCAAAACATCCACAGCGAGATAGTGATCATGCCTCCACGTGTGGAACGCCACCCCGCGAGATCACAAAGTTGGTTTTTTCTTCAATTTTGTGCTTTTCCTCTTCAATTTTGAAATGCTAAATTTGTTGTAATGGGGGTCATTTTTGAAAATGTTAGGTTTAAAAGGTCCATCTAGGGGGCGCCACTGGTAGGCTTTGTTTTTTAGCTAAAATGGTCATTTTTTTGCCATTTTTGGCTTTTTGGGGTTAAAAACCGCGCGGTTTTCGGACCGCGACCGCCACTCCCGGCCAGTGGGCGGTTACATGACCGCCGCCTCGTCTGTGGCGGCGGTCACGAGACCGCCGCCTTGCAAGGCGGTTACAAAACCGCCCCCCTGCCTAGGGCGGCGGTTTTGCATAGAATGCAAAAGGACCTCTTTTGAAAACTTACACTTGTATTTTTAGCATTTGTGTATGTTTTTATGACTCTCTTTATCGTTTATTTTTACTCTGTTTTGTGTGTTTTGGATGAGGCGGGAGGAGTATATTAATGGAGCCGTAGAGAGAGTGTGACTGATTCTCTGGTATTGATGCCCTATGGATAAGACTGAGGAGGAGCTATCCGTAGATGCCGGGAGCCCTCAAAGCATATCAGCAGATACCGACGCCTGCCCCACGTTGGCATGTGGCCAAGATGGTGTCGACTTATTCGTACAGGGATGCAGATTGGACACTTTCCGATTGCAGCCGAGCACCTTGGTGAGGGAGCCATTACATGGCGAGACCACGTCTACTCAGCCCCGATCACCCTGGAGCCTTCCATCCATTCGAGAGGCTCACGGCATAGAGCCGTGTCCGGCGATATGGGGAGATGCCTCATCTCACGGGGTCGAAGAAGGGGTTGAGAGGCCACTGGCTCCTATGCACTTTTTGTATTATAGATTCTTTTGTGTATCACGGGCTCTTTGAGCGTTTTGACCATGCCTAGTGCATGATGGCATTGATACAAACATTGATTATTTATATATATGCGTCGATTTTGGGTCAAAAGCTTTGTCACTTGTGTTTTCCTTTCTATTCCAACCGCTTCTCGTATACTACGATGTATGTTTTATATGCTTTCTAATGTATGCAATGGGAAATAGATGATGCAAATGTTTGCTTTCCTTTTGTGTTTCATGATGCTGATATATGATATTGTAGATATACCGTGATCTTGAAATCTAACTTTTATTAGCAATTTGGATAACTTGTATTTGTTTTGGCACGTTGATGAAAACAACCAAGATGATGAATGAGATAAACTTGCCCCACTCCTAACTCCACGCAACTAGTAAGATGCGAGGGCTCATCACCAAGAGCCAAGAAGGGCGCAAGTTATGAAATGTGATGAAATGATAGTGATGAAAGACAGACAAAGCTTTGAAAAACCAAATTGAAAACTACAAGCTTACTCTACCTGAATGACTTCATAGTTTTGGATGCAACTTGCTTTGCGGTTTATCCAGACTTAGACCCGTAGATGGCCACATAGTAGACAAAATCTGGTTTTTAGGATTTTTAACTCTTTTTGGAATTTTGAATATCTGATTCATTTGTTTTTGACTCAAAGTTTGAATAGTTTGTTTATGACCTTTTAACGTTTGCATTGTCTAGAGGACCCCCTACACTTTGCCCCATGCTACTAGTAAGAAGCATGGGTTTATCACCGTGGGCAAGGCATAGGCGAGTAAGGGCATTTCCATCCTTTCCCAACCCTACGTCACTAGTAAGAGACGCAAGCTCATCACCGAAGGTTGGTAGGGCAAGGAAATGTGTAAAAATAAAATTTTCTGTTTAATCACTTCTTGACTTGTTTGTTTGAGTAAGATGTCAGTATATTCTTATTTCCAAAGAGATGTGCATATGGGATAGATGTGACACCATGAAGCTTCTAGAACAGACCATAGGCAAGACACCTATCCTAAGAAGAAACCAAAGCGAGAACAAACTTGCAGATCTTGGTATGGTTACCGTTAAGACTTTGTCATGTCTGATTTTATTAGATAAAAGATTCCAATTGATTGATGATATCGAAGATGGAGAGGTATGATTAAAGAACTTTATGCCAGAAACATCACGAGTTTGAAATAAATTGCTTTGAGAATAGATTCCTTGATCACAATTTGTGTAAGAACAAGTGGACAAAATGATCCTAATCTATATGAAAATGCAATGTAGATAGTTATATAAGTAGCGTTAGCTGCTTATGCGTAGAAACGTTTGAGGTGGAGAGAATTGACTGTTTCGCCAAACTCCTCACCTTCTAGCGTGCATAAGAGGTATGCACCATTTCCGTAGTCCTTTGTGACTCGGTATGGGCCCAACCATTTGGGCCGGAATTTCCTTCCTTCGCCGGTCTTCTTGTCGATCCGGCTGTCTAACCTTAGAACTAGGTCACCTTCGTATATGTCACGTTCATAGACTTTCTTGTTATACCGCTGCACATTCGGTCAAGCATAGACTCTATGTCATTGTTCAAAGATCTAACCTAGCTTCATCCAGGATTTCTAATTGAGAAAGACGTGCTTCTCTGTAAGCGTCCTCATCCAGAATCCCTTGTAGTGAAATGCGGAGACTGGGGATTTCAACTTCAAGTGGGAGAACTGCTTCTGACCCAAATACCAGCGAGAAAGGAGTTGCTCCCGTTGGAGTTCTTATTGAGGTTCGATGGGCCCACAAGGCCGGATATAACTTTAAATGCCAATCTCGTTTGTTTTCTTTTACCGTTTAAGGAGAATGGCTTTCAGTGTTTTGTTTGTTGCTTCAGCCTGCCCATTGGCTTGGGGATAGTACAAGGAAGCCGTATGATGGCTGATTTTAAATTTGTTGCATAGCTCACGAACTTCTTCATTCTTGAAAGAAGTTCCATTATCTGAGATAATGATTTGTGGGATACCGTACTCTAAAATGATTTGGTTCAAAATGAACTTAGCGATTACAGTAACTGTACGGTAGTAAGAGGCATGGCCTCTACCCATTTAGTGAAATATTCAGTGGCCGTGATTATAAAATTGTGGCCATCTGTGGATGAGGGAGAGAACTTCCCTATCAAGTCCAGGCCCCATGTAGAAAAGGGCCACGGAGTAGCGATCGGTTGCAAAGCTTGTGCCTGGCATGTGGATCTCATGAGAGAATTCTTGGCACTTATGACACTGCGTGCAAACTCTATCGCATCATGTTCCGAGTGGGCCGAAATAGCCCATTCGATGTATTTTTCGAGTGGTGGCATGGCCACCGAAGTGGCCTCCACATATACCGCTGTGGGATTCATGGAGAATCTTCTTGGACTCTTCTGTGTCAACACACCTTAAGAGCATTCCATCGAATGCTTTCCGATAGAGCACCTGCTCTATAATGACGTATTTAGCTACGATAATGCGTAACCGCCTTCTTTGTTGAGGTGTAGCTCCTTCTGGGTACCTATGGTCCATGATATAACTAATGATATCAGCGTACCAAGGGCACTCAGATATAGCAGGTCGGGTTTCGACGTAGTACACGCATTCATCTGGAAAGTCTAAGTCTACTAAGTCACCTCCGTCTAGCGGGTTATCAGCTAACCAATCTGCGATGATTTGCCCTTTAACTGACTTTTGGTTTACAAAAGTTAATTCGAACTCTCCCATTAAGGTTATAAAGCGTCCCGCCTTTTTAGACAGGGACCCTTGTGTGAGGAAGGTTCGTAAGTGGTCAGTTTTTACCATGACCCTTGTCTCTTGATTTAGCATGTAGTGTCTTAGGCGTTTGGTTGCGAAAACTATGGCAAGGCATTCTCGTTCGCTTGTGTATAGCGCGTTTCGTAGTCGAGCAATGTTCGCTAATGAAATAAATTGTGCGTTCTTTTTGTCATCATCTTCTTGGGCTAGCATGCAAGCTAACGAAACATCGGTAGCCCATGTGAGTACAAAATTAAAGGGCGATCTAGTTTAGGTGGCATTAGCGTAGGTGGTGACAACAGAAAGCGCTTAACCGCATCAAAAGCTTCATTGCAATCTTCAGTCCAATCAATGCTATAGTCTTTCTTGAGCAAGTTGTTGATTGGATGAATAGCGAAGCTCAGGTCTGGGATGAATCTTCGGATTGCACCCAGCTTTCCGAGAAATGATCTGATTCCGGATTCACTGGAAGGTGGGACCATTTCGAGGACAGCCCGAATTTTGGTTGGATCAACATCGATTCCTCGTGACGATATGATGTAACCTAGGAGCTTTCCTCCTGTTACACCAAAGACGCATTTCTCTGGGTTTAGGGTAACCCCGTATTCTATTAGGCGTGAAAGAATGATGCGGAGTACTTCAGGGTGGTCACAACACTTTTTGGCCTTAGCCAATAAGTCATCCACGTAAGATTCCACGATTTTATGAATTAGATCATGAAATATGTATGTCATGGCCCGCTGGTACGTAGCACCGGCGTTCTTAAGACCGAATGGCATAACAACGTAGCAATAGGTTCCCCAAGGAGTTATAAACGTGGTTTTAGCTTGATCTTGCTTCGGATATTCTGATTTGGTTGTATCCCGAGAATCCATCCATGAGAGACAAAAGCTCAAACCCAGCTGTTGCATCAACAATGACATCGATAGATGGCAATGGGAAGTCATCCTTAGGACATGCTTTGTTAATGTCCCGAAATCTATGCAGATGCGTATCTTTCCATTCTTCTTGAGAACGGGAACGATGTTTGATACCCATTGGGAGTAGTCAACTGGCTTGATGAATCCTACTGGAGGAGTTTTATCACCTCCTCTTTTACCATGAGAGCTACTTTGGGCTTCATGGGTCTTGATTTTTGTTTAATTGGCTTTGCATCTGATCTAGTGACGAGGTTGTGCACCGCAATGTGGGGTGCGACTCCCGTCATCTCCTTTGTAATTAAATGCAAACGCCTTCTGATGTTCTTTGAGAACTTGAGTATGTATCTCTACTTCCTCCAAGTTAACGAAGAACCTAGCTTTAAAATTCTTGGCTCATCTTCCGCTCCGATATTGACATCGATTGTTTCTTCAATTAAAGAGGCGTTACCCTCTTCGAACTCAAAGTGGTCTTTGGGGTAAATCCAAATCATCCCCGCTTTCCACCGCGTATATATTAGGTTCCTTTTGTGAGGGAAGATTCGTTAGAGGATTTTCAAGTAGGAAGACGAATGTGGAATCAGGATAAATCTAGCATGTGATAGGAGAAGATGTAATGTCGCATAGGCATTTAAGTAATCCAAAGTAGCCGCATCATTTCCAACATGGTCTAGGATGGTAGATTCACTTCCACTAAAAGGAGGATTTGTCATTGTTTTTATTAATGATTCGTCACGAATGGATACTGTGAAGTGAGTATCTTCTAATTCATTGCTTGGAGTAAAACGTGATGCCGAAGTTGCTATTGAGTCGGCGAGAAGATTTTTCTCTCGAGGGATTGCTTCAATGGATATGAAATTAAACGCCTTGCTTAAATCTAAAACAGTGTTTTTGTAGAGTTGTAAATGTTCGGCTTTAGTTTCATATACCTTCAAACTTGGTTTGCCACTAATTGCGAGTCTCCTAAAACTCTGATATTATCAACACCAATTCTTTTGGCTAAGGTGAGACCAAGGAGGAGGGCTTCGTACTCAGCCCTGTTGTTTGTGCATTCGAAATTAAGCTTAAAGGCAAATGGCATGACTTTTCTTCTCCGCGAGGTAAGAATTACACCCCCCCGCCGCTCCATAATGACATTTAGCCCCATCAAAATGGAGTGTCCAATACTTAGCCGGGAATATGGAGGTTGGGTTATTCATTGTGTTTGCGCATTCTACCTCGACCATGCAAAGATCTTCTCACTGAAGAGAGCCAACCCCTAGGGAATATCCTATACCTACCGAATCAAATGGTAAGAACATTGGTAAATCTTGTTCTATTAATTCAACGATTTTTGCAGTAGTCCCTAATGATACAGTTTCTTTAGTTTTACCGCCAGAATTGGGGTTGTTTTGGCTATGCTGATGGTTTCAAGATCCGTCGTAGGTACCAAATTTTCTTTTGACTTTGAGTCAGTGGGTTTATTAAGTTGGTTTGTTGGAAGTTCGAATTCCGAGTGTACACCTGGTCTCTTCTTTAAATCAGCTAGGTGCACGTCAAATGGCTTTGGATCACCTTTGGCTACAAATACCTTTCCTAGATGCAAGAATCTTACTTCTTGAAATAGCGTGGAAGGGATTGCCTTCATTCGGTGTATCCATGGTCGGCCGAGGATCATATTATAGTTAGTTTCCCGATCTATAATATAAAACTCAGTCAGGATTGTTTTAGGTCCCAAAGTGACCGGTAGTATTATGGTTCCTATCGACGTGGCTTTAAGGCTATCGTAGCCTCTCAAGGTATTTCGAGTAGTGGAACAGTTTGTTTCACCATATCCCAATTTTTGGAGAAAAGAGAAAGGGACTATGTTAACCGCAGCTCCATCGTCAACCATTTCCCGTTTTACATAATTATTATAAACCTGTACTTACAAGTGTAGGGCTGGATCGCCTTGGCGTGCGATCTCAGCATCCGTAGGCATTTTACTTATTTCGAATATGAATTCGACATCCCTATCCGCCTGTCCCGGAGGATAAACATCAAAGTCTATATGATTTACTTGTGCTTCTGGTGGTGGAGTGATACTAATTAAATGACCCAAACCTAACGCCTCTAAAAGAGCAGCCCTGTGAGCAGGGGAATTCTTTAGTAAATCAAGGAATGAAATATGCGAGAAGGTTTTTGTTAGATCATTAATTAGATCGTAAGCACCCATAGGTTTTGCTACGGTTTGCTGGATGTTATCTGCTTCCGGCAGATGGCTTGGACTTGGTTGAGAGAAATACTCTCGTGTCCTCGTAATTGCTTCAACGGGTAATTCGGAGTCTAACTCCACTAATCCAACTACCTTAGGTCGTGGTTGACTTCCTAGTTGTGGCGCGACTAACGGATTTAGCGAAGTTGAGGCCTCGTGATCGTTGTTTCCTGTTATTGCACCTTTGTTTGTTCCAGCTGGTTTCAACCTATCGCTATCATGATTTGGGAGTGGATCATTAAAGATCTTGAGAGGGGCATTCTGAGGGGAAACTGCCCCTGCGAAGGTATTTGCCGTTGGTGACGTAGGATCTGCTAAGAACATATCCATAAAAAATTGTTTTTGTTCATTTGGCAAGCGTTGCATGAATTTGTTGTAGTCACGACACGTTCTAGTGTCATGACCCCGAATTTTATGGAAACCACAATAAGAATTGGGGTTGTAATTCCCGTTTTGTTGGTTTGGTGTGTATTGTGGCCTAAAATTCCGATCAAACTATTACCTATTAGGACTAAAGTTTTGTTGTTTCTGGTTTTGACTTTGGTTTTGATAACCAAAGGAGTTTTGGCTTGGTCCTTGCATGGGATTTCGCTGTTGTTGTTGTGGATTATTAAAATCCACCGTATTGACCGTCGGGGTAAAATTGTTGTTTCTTTGGTTGTTTGTTTGTGACGGAGTATTAACGACATTTACCCTCTCGGGCTGGTCAGCTTACCCCATCCGCTGTTACCCCACGATTTTTGTTAAGGATTTTGGGTCCTTGATTGACGCTTGTGGTGGTTGTAGTATTTTGAGTAGAGGTGATTAACCTCCCATTTGCTCCATACGCCTTACGGCCACTATCTATTGCTTGCCTGGTCTATTCGTAGAGCGCTCTCAAGTACTTCGTCATAAGTCCTTAGTGGGAACTTATGACTTCTTCCTTCACTTCTCTCTAAGAGAATGAAGGAATAAATCGCATAGCTCCATCTCGATCCATGTTTGAGTGCTTGCCGAGGAATAAAGGACTCGTGCGCCACCTTTGGATGAAATGGGACATGACTCGTTATGTTCTTGCTTGATGTGCAAGAACTCCCCGATTCCCGTCCTTAATAGTTTGTTCATGTCGAAGGCTTTGATGAACTCGACACGAGTTGTTTGAATGAATGTATGGAAGCCTCTGTATTCTAAATACCAATCGAGGGCAATGCCTTCCAGCTGTTTGGGAATATTTTAGCAACAACCCCATCCCATGGGAGTAATTCTCGAATGGTCAGAGCGTAAGCTTTGATATGCGCATTCGGATCTCCTTCTCCTTTGTATTTGGGAAAATCGAAGAGGCCTTGAAGCATAATGCTTCGTATGGCGAAATCTAAGGGCTCCTTTAAATATTCTGAATAAGTCCCTATCGCATACGTCTCAACCATTGATGGTGCCTGTTGAGGAGGCGGTGGCGGAACGGGTTGTTGATATGGCGTAACGTACGCGTTGGCAGGGGCATAAGGCAATCCCTGCATTTGAGTAAACATGCCGGGGGATGAGTACATATCCCCTTGTGGCGATTTGGAGTACATGTTTAAGTACGAAGGGGTACTATCCAGGAATGGATTGCTCTGTACTGGACCAGGAGGAACAGTGCTAGCGATAGTGGGTCTAGTTGGCACTTGTTGTGAATACTGAGGAGTCATACCTAACGTGCCTACTCCTGTGAGGAGATCTACTTGGCTAGGATGGTGCGGAGGATCGAACTCCTGCTTGTATGAATCTCAAATTTTGACTTGCTTGGGCAAGTTCTAATCCTCTAACCTTTTCTATTAGAGTTGAAATGACTTCGTTTGGTGAAGTCACGATATCGTGCCTTGGTGGCGTTTGTTGTATAACATGGCTTTGCGGAGGTATGTGATATCCTGCTATGAACTGATCACTATCCTGCCAAGCATCTCTGAGAGTATTTTCTATACGTGATGGCATAGAGGTATTTTCTTGAGGAGAGAACTCGGGCTGTATTTGCAAAATTCCTACAGGTGGGTACATGCCTTGAGAGCGTTGTTCACTCCTAGGATAACGTATTGAGTACTCGTCATCTAGAACTGAGTATGGATCTGATTGTCTACTAATATGTGGTCTAAGTAACACCTGAGGAGATGAAGCAGATTCTCCAGTCAATGTCATATTGTTTGAGCCTGAAGGCTCTGTTTGTGTTTGAGCGAGTTGCTCCAACCCCTCTGCTTGGAAGGACGAATTATATCTAGTCCTTGGCGTTTGCGTTGACAACTGATTAGTTGAATAGTTGTCACCCCACATTGAGAGTGAGGGTGATGACTGCCTATTCTGTTGGGCATAGTATGCCTCGAGACCCAGGAGGGGTCTTCCATATGCATCGAATCCCGACATATTCGGGGGGTATATGAATACCCGCAGAATAATGGGAAGGGAAGGAGCGAAGGTGATTTGATAAGATGAAACTTCTCAGAGAGAAGGTGAAGCAATTGTAAGGTTCACGTCGGGTTCACCAATTTTGTACGCCGGAAAAGCGACAAGCGAGCGTGGGAATCTACAAGTGACTCTTCCGCGTACCCGACCTCCCGAGGTCGTGCCGAGACAGCCGGTGGGGATGGAATACAGGTAGTATATGGATAGACTAGTTAGGCAATCTAATATCTTCGACACGCACTAATGGAATCTGTGAATCTAAGGCAAAGAAGGCCCTTCTAACCTGGACCGGTGTGATAGATCGATCACCAGATGACTACTCAAGGCTCCAATCAATATCGAGCTCTCGGCGTGATTCGATCTATGGGTTGTGGGATGCGTGGAAAATGACCCGGATGGTTTCGTATTTCTCCCGATAGGGTCATATGGTGAATATAGTCAACTCTATGGACGATTCTCTCGGCCTAGTCCAAAATTCTCTAGCTTCGTTAGTGTTGTGTCTCTAGTAGGATAATCATGTTGAATGATGATAGGTGGAATCGGAGTAGACCGAATACTAATGTGCGTAGGCTGTGTCTATGTCTAATTCTCTTATGGATTCGTTAGGTCATGGATTTGTGGATCACAACCGTAGACTCTTGGTTGTTGCGGTCCTGTTATGGTCATACGCGAGATCAAGTCCTAATCCCTAGTATCCAGTAATCGTATGCTTTCTCAGCCTCTACGTTTAGAATCAGCAATTGTGTGATTTTCTCATAATACCTCACAGGTGTTCTAGCAACTTGAATTCTTAAGCTGGTATCTATATCTACGAGGGTGTCTCCAGCGTCTGGCTGTGGAACTAAAGGATCACACCCGAATATTTGTTCTCTTTCAAATCCTTCTACAGTCATGCGGATGTTTTCTAGGATAACCTATAGTTTGGCTGATTTGACCAAAATGTGTGTGCTTGGTCGTCTTCTATGTTTAACCCTCTCAACTGTGACCTGACCTGTTGGAAGTCTGTTGTTGTTTGGAAGACTTGTATCCTAAGGTTTTGGTCAATGTCAGTTATTGCCACTACGATATTGGGCTGGGGCACAATTGGCTCGAAAATGTATTCCCTGGGCTCCCTAGGTCCCGTAATTGTCATGCAAAAGCAGTAATGAAACAAACTATAATAAAGTAAAATCTAAGTACACTTCTAGCATATATAATTTCTTTTTGTATTTTCTGGCAATTTATAAGAAAGCAGCTATTTAAAATATTTAGAATTGACAACTAAACTAATAACGTAAAACAAACAAAATAGCCGAGTGTAGCTATTTGTCTGTGTAATTTTGTATATCTATTCTAAACAACGAAATAACTAATCTATTTGCAAGATTCTCGATCCTACCTCAGAAGTGAGGAATGAATCATAGTTTCTCAGAAACTATCAATCCCCACAACTTCCCTGGCAATATCGAGAATGGAAATAACTGAAATAAAGCGATTAACTACTTTATTTGATAAGTTCTAACTAAAACTTTGAAAGATGGAACCTGGATTTCGCAGAACAGTGGCGAATCCGACGGTGTGTGTGTTCTTGTCCCCTCAGTATGATCTCTTCGTTCTTTGTGCTCACGTGAATCCAGAAAAGCGTGTAATGCTTGCATCAATAGAATAGATATTTGGATCAATGGACAAACTTTCTTAATGCGATGTAATAGAATGCGGATAGGAGAGGATAGCGCAAGAGTACAGAGCTTGGCCTATGCAATTCCTAGCGGGGTCTACTGCGAATCATGCAACAAAAAGCATCCAGAACCTAAAACTAGTCTGTATGAAGAGCAAAACCTGCAACTTTAATGGCTGCCTAAACTATTCTACTCCAAAACAATAATACTATTTGCACAAGTTGGATCTGTGGCTTACCAACAACTGAGTAATGCAACCAAGCATGTAAAGGATTTAAACTATCAAACTTAAGCAAACTAGAAGACTGAACTACTGAAAATGGTGAGTTTGAAACAAGAATGAGGGGCCATTTGCATGTGCACAAACCATGCATTTATAGGAATTCAAACACCCAAAGATCAAAACCAAACTGAACTCCTAAACAATAAACAAAGGAAAAACACTATTCCAGGGGACCAAAAACATAAATGCATGCTCAAGTCGGCAAGAAAAGCTGGTGAAGCGTTGAACTTTGCGTGCGTTCCGTCAAAAGAACGTTCTGGAAAACGCGTAAAGGACCGCCGCCCTGCTCAGGGCGGCGGTTACAGGACCGCCGCCCTGTTCAGGGCGGCGGTCACGAGACCGCCGCCCTTCAGGGCGGCGGTTTCGTCACTGAAGACCAAAAAGCCAAGAAAAGAGGGAAAAAGGGGAAAACAAAGCACGCGGGGGCTAAGCGGGGCATGCGGGATGTTAACGCATATCCGTAAAGCTTCTCTGGATCCCGAACACCTTGCGAAGAGACCTGTATCATCATTGGGGCATTTATTACACACGATAAGAATCGACCAAAGTTAGAGAACCGCTGCCGGTAGGGGATAAACGATACCGGTAGGGTCAGCAATCTAAGTGCTTCTGGATAGAGGTGGGTTGCAAGGTGATTGTGGGGTTATTAAGATTGGGGGATGGCTTAGGGGAATGACGGGAGGATAGGGAAGACTCAGAGTGTGGTAAAATGGCCTTTTGGGCAATATCAAGATGTATGGGTGAAGGTTAAGTGCAGTATCTTGCTGGTAGTAGATCTAGGAATAAACTTATGATTACTATTAATCAACAATTTAAGAAAATGGTGCTTAGAAACATATATAAAACACTACTCACTAGTCCTTGATGCAGATGCAGGTTTTAGGACTGTGATGATGAAGACAGGACCCAAGTTGGATGATCTGACAATCCAATATGAGTTATCTCCTCTTCTGATGCTCGAGATGAGTGTTACTGGGCTCACAGTTATTCATTTGCAGCTTTGGGCATGATGTCCTCTGCAAACTCTTCTTGTTTCTTCACTTGTCTCTGCTTGGCCAAGCAAAATCAGATTCTCTCGATGATTTCTCCTTCTCCCGATCAAATGAAAATCTGATCCTCTATTTTTGGTTGGAAGTGGTCATTTATGGAGAACCGATGGCGGTTACGCAACTGACAGCGGTCGAGTAGGAACCGGTATCGGTCAGGTCAAAGCAGGCTATTTTTGGTAAAATAGCCAGCTTTCCCTCCTTTTCTTCCGAGGGATTGGTAGCGGGCTTGGTCAAGTCATTATGAAGTTGGTTTTAGGTGCGGATGAGGAGTAATTAGTCATAGGTGTGGAATTGGACCAAGTTATAGGTATTAATTAGGTTAGTTTAGGGTTAAGACTAGGTCATGATGAGGTGGTGACATGAGGTGGCAGGTATGGCGATGTGGATTTATTAATTATAAGGTAATTAATAAATAATTGTGTAAGGTTTAGGTGATAAGGTTAGGTTGCGAAATGAGATGCGAGGCATAGGGGTTGTAAGACACAAATTTGGTGTCTACATTAGCCCCTTATTGTCATGTAGTTTGTTTTGTAAAGCTGCACGGACAATAATAAGAAGTGGTTACCCCTGTTAAGGGTATAGGCAATCCCCCTCAAATCTATCATAGATTGAGGTAGCGTGAAATCAGGGATAGGGTTGATAAAGGGTAAATGGTGTTGAGATGAGGGTGAGATGGTGGGGTAGGTCCAAAGAAGCAGACGCACATTGAAATGCAGTAGTGTGACCAGGGTATATGATTTGACGAGCAAACCAGCAATGCATAGGCAAAGGTCGATAGTTTATCCAAACAAGGGTGATATAATCCTGGTATCCAAGGCATAGGAAGTAGATCCGGGTATATAACGGTAAGGTATAGGAACGTTTAGGCATGTTCGACAGTACCAAATGGTTGGTTTGGTTGAGATAAACGTCACGGTCTAAGTCTAGGCAAAGTTGGTCGACAGATCAAGTCAAGGACCCTAATCATGCTAAAACACGAACAGGTGAGCTCGATTGAACAAAAAGCTATATGATGGGTGGATAAAAGTGTATGTTGTTGATGTTGGGTAGGGTATTTAAGTGGTACGGCCTTGGGTCGGGCTGATTGATGAGGGAGGGCCGTGGGTCGGGCCAAATGGTTGGGGTGCGGCCTTGGGTCGGGCCAAATGGTTGGGGTGAGGCCTTGGGTCGGGCCAAGTTTTGGGTTGCGGCCTTGGGTCGGGCCAAATGGTTGGGGTGAGGCCTTGGGTCAGGCCGGATGGGTAGGGTGAGGCCTTGGGTCGGGCCAAGTTGTTGGGTTGCGGCCTTGGGTCGGGCCAAATGGTTGGGGTGAGGCCTTGGGTCGGGCCGGATGGGTAGGGTGAGGCCTTGGGTCGGGCCAAGTTGTTGGGTTGCGGCCTTGGGTCAGGCCGAATATATTAACAAAGGGGGTGGCAGCAAAGGTTGATATAGGTGATGTTATGAGAAAGGGCGATTAGTAAATAGGGGCAGAAGTTGGGGGAAGGGTTGGAGAAAAACCGATGTCGATTCTCTATGACCGATATCGGTTAGATGACCGATACCGGTTCCTTAGGGCACAATATAACCGATATCGGTTATAGGTCAAAAACCTATAAAAAGAAAAATACGGCCAGTCATTGTCACATTTGCAATTTGAAAACCAATTTGAGTGGTCTGAGGTGGATTATTGAGATTAGTGCATTTGTCAGCTGAGGTGGCGCTATTTGAGTGGAGGAGTGAGTGATTGGTGGGCCCGAGTGAGTAGGAGGCAGCAGTTGATTGGTGGAGGACCCAGCAGAGGAGAGGTGGAGCTATGGCACAGCCAGGAGGAGCAGGAGGGGCTGGACCAGCTGGACCACCACCACCCATCCCACCACGACGACGTGTCGTCATACCGGTAGGTTCGAAAACCCCTCATTGATGTAGATTGGATTGTATTATGCTCTATTTGGGTTTTGGGTAGGAATAGAAGTTTTTTAGAAAATAATTAATAAATGGAAATGATTGGAAAAAGGGAGAGGGTAGATAGGTGAAAGAGGCCAAGGTGGTAGGGTGGGTATGTTTTTAGGGTGTTTGGGTGGGTACAGAGGGAAAAATAGGGAAAAAGGGAATTGGGGAGCCGCGTCGGGTTCGGCTCGGTAAATTTGCGATGGCCGATGTCGGCGCTAAGTGACCGGCATCGTCCCAAATGTTAGGGCGGGTAGTAGTCTCAGAGGTGACCGGTGGTGGTCGATCGTTGACCGGTGTCGGTGGATAGGACCGGTGTCGGTCATAAGTGACCGTGCACCGGTCTGACTTAGGTTTATTTCAATTTGTTGGTGTGGGTTGTGATTTTGTTTTTGAGTTTTTGGATGTGGTTTGGGTATTTGGGCATGATGTAGGTTGTTTGAGTATGGTTTGGGTTGTTTGTTTGGGGGTGAAGAGGGAGGGGGATAACGTAGAAGTTTTTAGGGGAAGATAGATGGGCGTAGAAGTGTGGTATGGAGTCGGGTTGTGGTTAGGTGGATAAGAAAGGGGATATAGAGAGGTAAAGTAGATGTTGTGATAAAGAGTAGGGCTAATGTAGTGGGTTGGTTTTGCAGGCACGTCAACAGCTGACGATGTGGGACAGGATGCCCCCATTGTTGAGCCGGATGCGGCCACACGTGTCCGTAGCACACTGGGGTATCATGTGCGAGGTGGGACTCGGCGGAGTCCAGCAGTATAGAGCGATCGACAGGGATCATAGTTTGATGGTCGCCCTCATCGAGAGATGGGATCCGGTGACCAATGTGTTCCATCTCCCGACTGGGGAGATGACTATCACATTGGAGGATGTGTATCGCATCCTTCGACTGCCGATCGATGGAGAGGCAGTCTTCCAGGTAGATTCAGAGACGGCCATGGACAGCATCCTACAGGTTTTGGGGATGCAGCTGCGCTACTGACATATCACAGCGCGAGCATCGCGTACGGGGATATGTACCGTGCCCATCGCCATGAGACACGGCTTGCCGATGATGATCAGATCACCTATTTCACCCTCCCGGACTCAGAGGGAGGCCACTTTCCACGGGCACTTATGGGGGTTTTACATGAGATGGTCGAGGAGCATACCTGTTATGCTTGGGCACCAGTATACCTGGTGCAGTTATACCGAGAGCTGTGGGGCTATCGCCGAGATGAGGCAATTTGGGATTTGCTCGACGTTTTTGCTACATTGTTGGGCATATGAGCATATCATATGCATTAGACCAGTAGGGCTACCTCAGCAGCCTGGGCCACAGGTCATCTATAGATACAGCTTTCAGAGGTGGTTGGGGGTCGTGGGTCAGCCACGAGCAGTGCTTGCAGGGCGAGACATTACGTATTACCGGCATTTATTAGAGGGCCTGACAGCGCAGATATTGTATGGAGACCGTATAGAGGTCATCACCCTCACGGAGGAGCCCGAGGACAGTTGCAGTGGATCCAGTACACATTCTGGATAGCGGGATGGAGGCCGGGAGAGTATGAGAGGATACCCCTGGAGAGGGTACGTAGGCAGATGGGGCTACGACAGGATGAGCCCCCTCGCTTCCCTTAGTACCGGAGGGATGATGTAGAGGCCCCACTGCCTGCACCACAGCCCGTGGATCCAGATTGGGTTGCTGAGAGGCCTGCCGATGACACTGTAGATGATGCTGGGTGCACAGGCACATTTTTGGTTTGGTGGGCCGGAGAGAGAGCTGCGAGATAACATGTACCGCACACCAGACTTTGCACTTAAGCTGGCTATTAGAGCAGAGAGGGACTAGCTCAGAGGGTAGGTACAGTTATTACAGGGGTAGCTTGCTGCTGCATAGGCACAGATAGGTGTCTTACAGGGGCAGCTAGCCCAGCTCAGCTCTGAGTAGCGGCCAGTACCACCAATGCACAGTACATCAATGCAAGCAGTACGAGTCCAAGAAGAAGACCACCACCAGCGCACCTAGCAGGCACAACCGCAGAGTGCAGTACCACCACCACCCACAGCACCACTAGCGCACCGGCACGAGCATAGGGGCACCTTTGGTAGTAGGAGTCAGGGGACCAGCCCCAGCACCTACGGTGGCTCGAGATCGTTATATGGAGGCTAGAGTGGAGGCCCGGTACTATCAGGATATTCTTGATGGTACCGGGCTGATTATCAGCCATATGCGGCACATAGAGTAGAGACCTCTCGGAGCCAGAGATCTCAGGGAGGTGCAGCCACAGCCGGTGGATCTGTGACAGGCAGGAGGCGAGAGGCAGCACGAGGGACCAGCGTGCGCAGACAGCCGAGGGCGGTGGAGAGAGCTGAGGGGTCCCTGCATATTTTTGTATTGGTTCCTTGGATATGGGCACCGGTCTGCGAACCGGCTATGTTTAGAGAGGCCTGCGTGCCTAGATATGATGTATTTATTTATTCATTCATTCATTTATTGTATATACCGGCCTACGAGCCGAGTACGGGTTGTATAGTTGATACCGGCCTGTGAGCCGAGTGTGTTTTTGATATGAGAGACCGGCCTGCGAGCCGAGTCGAGATTATTGACAGTTATTGCGGCCTGCGTGCTGGCTTCGTTGTATTATGAGATCACAGAGGCCCCGATGCAGGGCACATTGTATATTTGAAACTTGGTATATAGATATGATGATTTGACCCACATGTTGTGCGTAAAAATGTGTTAAGTGTTTTGAAAATGGTTTGTGATATTTAATGTATGATGAGTTCAATTTACATGGTGTTATATTGATGGTGTTGATGTCTTTTGTTGATGGAATGTATGTATGTATATAGATGATGAGTTTATGTGACATGTTGTATTATGAAATGTGGTATGTTTTGTCGCTGGTTTTGTGAAATTGAATGTATGTAGCTGTTGATTTGGATTCAAATGGTGTTAGATTGATGGTTTTGGATATCGTTTATTGATGGCTTGTGTGTTTGTGTAATGTAGATAGATGATGTTGATGAAATTGTAATGAGATGTGGATTTAATGAAAAATATGGATAATGGTGTTGTTCATGCAGGAAAAAGGGACGGGCGCCACAAAAATTTGCAAAAAAATGAAGAAAAGGCTTAGGTTTAAGCAACAAGTTGGGCGTGACCGATATCGGTTATGTAACCGATGTCGGTAGATGTATGACCGATATTTATATTTACAACACATGATAGGGTATGGTAGGGGATGGTCGAGCTAACCTTGGGAGACCCCATGTCTCCTAAGTGATGCCTACATAGCCCATTGCATAAAGCAAGGAAGGGCCTCGAGACCGATGTAGTTCTCCCTTAGGATCGAGGAGAGGTGAATTCATGCAATTTTGTTGGTTGGTAAAAATATATATATATATATATTGATATTGATATTGGTAGGGTAATGTTGTTGGTTTTGGTAATGAATAGGTGATGTTGTAAAAGGTATAAGGGAAGTGAAAGTTAGCCTACCCAAGTGGTAGGGAACCATGTCCTGATTAAGATCAACACATAATTCTAGATGCGAGGCAAAGAGGAAAGAGTGTTCCGTAGGTGAAAAGAGCTAAACAAACCACATAATAACGTAGAATCAGCTTGAACCCCTAGGTACCGTGCATAGATGAGAAGTCAATAGGTGAAAAGAGTTGTATGATCACAATATATCGATTGTACGTCACGTCCCTTGAGTTTAAACAAATGGTGAGGTGAGGTGGATGGTATAGCTGTGGTACGGAGAACTTATTACAAAGTGAGTGTTCTGACGAAAGAGAACCTAACCTAGATAGACAAGTCCATGACTCAAAAGTACTTTTGAATGAGGCTTTTATTTTACTGAATATAGACTGATCGATGCGGGAAGTCTACAAGGGATATTGATTGTATTATTCTTGAGGTCTTCACGAAGCTGATCAATGCGAGAAGCTTCTGATAAAGGCTGACTGTGTATAGTTGTCCTTCAAGGAACAGTCTATTTATAGTAGCAGATGCGGCATTTGTGTATAGCTGTCCTTCAGGGGAGCAGTCTATATATAATAGTAGCAAGAAGTTTGGCATATAGCTGTCCTTCAAGGGAGCAGTCTATGTATAATTTAGAGATCTAGATGTCCGTTTGGCATGAAGCATCTAGTTTTGTAGGAAGTTTGACTCAAGAAAATCCCATAAGCATTTAGTTAAGAATGTGTCATTTTAAGACTTTGAAGTCATGGACTAGACTAAAAAGGAAAGGCTTCATAAAGGGAAGATGGGAATCAAACCATGCGAGCTTGATTTTATTTTGTGATGTAGGAAACAATGTGTATGGTGGTGGTGAAGGAGCTCAAGGGACGAGTGGTAAGTAGATAAGAAGTGATACAACGCTAAATTCAACAAGAGAAAGGTCAAAGATGCAAGGCATTAAGGGGTTGAGCTCGGAGTTTACCGTTAAGTGAAGCTAAGCGATAAGTGCACGATCCATAAGTGTGAGTGATTATGTAAGGCCCAATCTAATTGGGAGCAAATTTTCCATGTTTGCTCTTTTCTAGTTTGGTTACATGTTGATTCTCTTTGAGGAAAAGATCACCAACCTTAAAGGTACGCTCATGAAGTCACTTATCATAAGCACGCTTAATAAGTTTTGATAGATTTGAAGGTGATCAAGAGCTATAAGACGGCGCTCGTCAAAGAAGCTCCAATTGGGCTAACCGCTCTTGGCGGAAATCATCGTTGGTAAGAATATCCGAAGAGATATTCGAGGGAGGGTATTTTATTTCGAGAGGCAAGACTGACCTCGGTACCATATACCAAAGAAAAAGGTGTGGCATTAGTGGAGGTACGAATGCTAGTACGATAAGCCCAGAGGGCGAAGGGGATGTGATCATGCCAATTTCTTCCAGACTCATTGACAACTTTCATAAGGATTTTGGTTAGGGTTTTATTATAAGATTCAGCTTGTCCATTCGCTTGTGGATAGTAGGGTGAGGAGAAGGTAAGTTTGATACCAAAGTTGTCACAAAGGTCTTGCAACAACTTATTTTTGAAAGATTTTCCATTATCCGTTATCAGGCGATGAGGAACACCAAAACGACAGATAATATGGTGGTTAACGAATTCGACAATATTTTCTTTTTGATTGAAATGAGTGGAATGGCCTCCACCCATTTTGTGTAATATTCGGTTTTTGTGATTATCCAACGGTGACGTTGTGAAGAAGGCGGTGTGAATCTCACCAATAAGGTCTAAACCCCATTGTGAGAAAGACCAAAGATCTCGTGTGACACATGTAGCAGATGGCTAGGAGTATGTTGAAGGTTGGCATGTTGTTGACACATAACACAATGCTTAACATATTCGTAGTAGTTATTATTAAGAGTAGGCCAATAATAACCTAGGTGAAGGATTCGTTTAGCCACGGCAAGGCCACTAAAATGGCCGCCACAAATACCATCGTGGACTTGTTGGATGGTATAGGTGACCTCCGCACCGGTTAGACATCGAAGGAGGATGCCATCAAAGCCACATTTATAAAGGAGTCCCCCCATGACGACATAACGAGAAACACTTTTCAGAAAAGCACGTTTTCCGTTACTAGTAAGGTCAGGTGGGAGAACAGAGGTTGTAAGGTAGTCGTGAAATTTGTGGTACCAGGTATCCTGCGAATTAGCAGACACATTATTTATCATACAAACAACCGGGGTTGAGTAAGATGGGGCAAAAAGTTGTTGGACCAAGACGAATATGTCAGAGTCAGTTGGTGAGGCAGGAATTTGTGAGGCTAGGCAAGCCATAGTATCCGCAAATTTGTTAGTGGAGCGGGGAATGGTCTGGATAGAATAACGAGTAAATGAGGTCAAAAGTGAATCCACGTAATGTTTGTACTTTTGAAGTTCCTCATTCTTACATTGGTAGATGCCCATAACTTGATTGACTACCAATTGAGAGTCGCCAAAAATATTAATAGATTTGACACCTAAGTGTAACGCAACCTAGAGACCCAAAACAAGGGCCTCGTATTCCATTGTATTATTAGTGCAGGGGAAATCAAGCCGGAATGAAAGAGGCATAGGTTCAGCATCAAGAGGGATGAGAACAACGCCAGCTCCTCTGCCGCGCTGGCATTTGGATCCATCGAAGAAGAGGGTCATTTGATATGACTCTTCCCTGAGTGAAAGAGTAGCGATGAGTTCGTCGGGGAAATTAAAATTGGTGAATTGTTCCCCAAGTAAAGGGGCCTCCACAAGTTGGTCCGCAATAGTTTGTCCTTTGATTGACTTCTGTTGTACAAACTCAAGGTCGAGGTCAGCGAGGAGCATAAGCCATCGGGCGATGCATTGGTTTAGATGTGGTTTGGCATACATATAATGAATGGGGTCCGTGTTGGTGATGACAAAAGTTTTGTGATTCAGGAGGTAATGTCGGAGTTTGGTGGCTACGAATGATAGGGCTAGGCACAATTTTTCTACATGTGTATACCTAGTCTCGTAATCCACGAGAGTATGACTTATATAATAAACAGCTTGTTCTCGACGTGCCGAGTCCCGATGTGCGAGCATGGCTCCTATAGCATGGTTAGTGGCAGAAAGGTAAAGGTAGAAAGGACGATCATCCTGAGGTGGAATAAGCACGGGTGGCTGCAAGAGATAGGATTTGAGAGCTTCAAAGGCTTGGTGACACTCTTCACTCCATTGAAAGGCAATGTCATTTTAAGAAGGTGATGGAAAGGTTGACATCGATCAGAGAGTTGAGAGATGAAACGCCGGATGGATTGAAGTTTACCCTGCAAACTATGTAATTGTTTGAGGTTTTTTGGTGGGGGAATTTCTAGGATAGCTTTGACTTTAGATGGATCGACCTCAATGCCACGCAAAGAGATGATAAAGCCAAGAAGTTTTCCCGAAAGAACACTAAAGACACATTTCTTTGGTTGAAGCCGGACTGAATATTGTAACAGGCGATCGAGATGTTCACTGCGATGTTTAGATTTGCCAAGAAGATCATCGACATAATCCTCAAGGATAGTGTGCATAATGTCATGGAAAATGTAAGTCATAGCCCGTTGATAGGTAGCACCAGCATTTTTAAGGCCAAATGGCATGACACGATAACAGAAGGTTCCCCAAGGAGTTATGAAGGCATTTTTATGTTGATCAACCAAGGGCTACCAAAATTTGATTATATCCCTAAAAGCCATCCATGAGAAAAGCATTTCATGGCGCGATGAGATCAACAAGTTGATCAATACTTGGGAGGGGGAAGTCATCCTTGGGGCAAGCGAGGTTAAGGTCTCAGAAATCCATGCATATCCAAAGTCCCCCCGTCGCTTTAGTGATAGGTACGATGTTAGAAATGCATTGAGGATAGTCAATAGGCAAGATGAAGGAAACATAAAGAAGTCGTTGAAGCTTTTCTTTGACCAAGAGGGCAATGTGTGGATGCATTTTTCTTAGTTTTTGTTTGACTGGTTTGGAATCGGGGTTTAGGGTGATGTTATGGACAGCAATGGTAGGATCAGTTCCTGGCATGTCAGTGTAAGACCAAGCAAAAGCTTGGTTGCAGGTACAGAGAAAGGTAGTAAAGGTGGCTTGTTCTGATGTGCTAAGGGATTGTCCGATATTCACAACATGAGGATCCTCCTCTATGTGGATGTTGATTTCTATAGTCGACTCATTCAACATGGTTTGAGTTTCAGATGGTAAGGCGCGTTGAATATAGGAGTCATCCGCCCCAAGGTAAGTGAGGATGGAGTCATCATCCTGGCACTCAACAACATTAATCGAAGGCGAATCCTCTTCGATCATGTCTGGATACAAAAGGGGAAGAGAAGATGGGTCCTCATTATCGCGTTGATAAGTGAGAGGACCTATGAAGATAGCATTTATGAAAAAAAAAAGTTAGGAGGGATAGATTCAGGGTCTATCGACTCTGTGGGTGATGATGGCAAAATGGGTGATGATGGTTTGGTAGGGGTGATGTCGTCATCCTCCAGGATACAATTGACATGAGGTTTCTCCGGTGTAAGTGTTTTAGGAAAACCAAGACCACTACGATCATTGTGTTTGCGTGTAGTCACGGGAATGAGTGTATGTCGGCCTTGTTCATAAAGACCAAAACCAAAGCCTTTCCAAGCACAGCGAGTCAAGAAGGTGAGGGCGAAACGACGATTTGTCAAGTATTGAAAATCGGATTGGAAGGGAACCACACCAAGAGGAGGTTCAGGGGTAATGGAGGATGCGTCAACACCCCCATATGTTAGGTTGGTGCGGCAATGGGGTGGTCCGTAAGAGATTACCTCCCCCACGCGACGGTCGTAGGTGGGATGTGCATGTAACTGTCCGTACTCTTGCGGGGTATGGAAAGAACTAACGTTATATAGGCGGTACTCCCCCAGCGTAAGGCGTTGAAAAACATCTACTAAGGGTCGGAGGTTGGGATGTTATACGTGGGAAAGGAAGTAATATTTATGTGGCGGTTTCATGAGTTGAAGGTGTAGGTGCGTTGAAGTGGATGGTGGGTTGGATGAATGGGTGTCTTAACGGGTACAAGCACATCATTAGGGCGATACAACATATTGCAAGTTTTGAAGGGGGATCAGCTTTACGGTGTAGGACTTCCCTCGTACTCAAATTTTATGCATCTATGTAAGGTGGAGGAACGCATCCCATAGCCCCGATCTAAGGGCAGCCTAACAACATATTGTATTGGAACTCTCCCTCAAGGAAATAGAAGAGTTCGGGTAAAGTACGTGGTCCTACACGAATGTTAAGGATCACGGTGCCTAAAGTAGAAGTAATAGCATCATTGAATGATCGCAACATGATGGGGTTGGCACACATGCAACTAGAAGGGATATTCATTTGTTGGAAGGCTTTTGAAGAGATGATGTTTAGGCTAGCACCCCCATCAATCATAACATGACGTACCCGAATATCCCGAACGTACGCTGAGATGAAAAGAGTAGGGTCAGGATCTTCGGCACCAAAGTCGATAATTTCATCTTCGGAGAAACTAACGGCGAACTGCTTGTCTGATGAGAGCGAGTAGTGGTTGGGGAGATAGATTGTTTGGTGAGCGAAGCAACGTGATTGGGTGTTAGAATAGAAGTAATAGGAAAGGTTTCATTAGGTAAAACCTTTATCCCTTGAAGGATTTCAATGAGAGCTTGGCGATGAGATTCGAAGTCTCAATGAGATCATACAAAGGTCATTTTTACAGGTGATTGGTGAAGGCTGTTTGATCATAGTTCGTGGCAATGCCATTAGAGGCGGGATAGGCGGGTGCGAATAACCACTTTAGGTGGTGGTGCAATGGGATGGTGGACGGAGAAAGAGATGCCGCAGGTATGTTTTCTTTCACTTTCCCATTGTTTTTCTTCCCTTGAGTAAAGAACACTAATCATATTGATCTCGTGAATACGAGAGGAGGAAGATGGTAGGGATAGGTCATGGTTTTCGAGAGGTGGGGCTGTAATAATGATAGATCTTGGTGAGGCGGGACAGGTGATATAGGAGAGGGAATGAAGCTAAAGGTCTCTCTCTTCGTAAGTTGTTTTTCTTAACTTTTCTCGTCTGAGGAGGTGACGGACGGGCGTGGCATGGCTTTCCACGCTTTGCATCCCTCTACGTCATGTCCCGGTGTGCGGTGGTAAGCGCAGATTTTAGACTCATCGTAACCTATAGGTTGAGGTTTAGATGGATCATAAGGTCTAAGTGGGGGTAGGGAGATGGTCACGTTCTCCACCAACATAACAAGGATTTTGGCGTAAGACCCTTTGAGTGGGTCAAAGTCGAGGAAAATGAGGCTATTATTTGGGTTGATTCGTGATGACGTGATGTGGTTGGTTTGTAAGGGGGTGGTTTAGCCAAGGATTTTTGATAATGGGTTTTAATAAGCGACCGTGGTTTCTTTGGCGTAGAAGCTATGTTGGATGATGAGGCCGTAGATGATGTGGTATCAGAAAACAACCATGGAGAAATAGGAGTGACCGAAAACAAATCTTTTGATGATGGAATTTGTTTAGGGTTGATAGGTGGACAAGGATACACGGGGTGACGGTGTTCTATACCCTTAGATTTCTGTATGGGTGCAGAAGGCGTAGGTCGCTTTAAAGAAAATGTAGGAGGTATGATATATTGATGTAAGGTAGAGGGATGGGGTCCCAATATGGAAGGTAGGTGTGACGATGAGGGTTTTAGTTGTGTTAGCGGCATAGATTGAGGAGATTGAGTCTGTCTCCTAATGGGATGGACGGCTTTATTTTTAGATAAATCAAGCCACTTAGGTGGGTGTGTTAGACTAGGTATGGGTAAGGTCCCAAGCATAGGGGAAGATTTGGTTAGGTTAATAGAAGTGGATGAGGTATTTGGTAGAGATGAGGGGGGTGAAGATGAGGACATAGGCATTTTAAGCTTCTGTAAACACTTCGGGTATATGGTAGAGGCATCAGGATCGGTCATTTGCATTTGAGTAGAATATGGCGTACTCAAACGTTCCCATAGGACCTGTCTATCTTCTGGGGAATGACAGTCCTCACGTGTGAACATGAACTTTTGTATGGAAGAAAGGTGGGTTGTGATTCCGGTCCACTGTGGGTGTGATACAAGGGGTATATGAGGCACTGTATCAATGGGCGTTAAGAGGTCAACCGGTTGCTGAAAAGATTTAGGTGATAACGGACTAATAGGTAGGAGGGCGTGTTTGAGAGGATCTGTCATGTTTAAAGACTGTGGGGATGTTGGTTCAAGAGGTTTCTCATCTAAGGATGACAAAGGAAGTGGCGAGCCTTCCTCTTGTACAGCAAGAATGGTAGAAGGAGACGTTTGGGAAATAGATAAATTAGATAACATCCACTCACAGTCTTGCAAGGACGTGGTGTAAGAAGGCTCATCTGTGAGAAGGGAACTCTGGGCAGTTAATTCTTTGATGGGTAAAGGAACAGCAAGGATTTCAGTTTGTCTTGATGGTGAGGAAGGGGGTTCGGTTTCCTGTGTTAGTGAAGAGGTTTGATTCAGAATTTGTTCGATAGAGGTCTTTAGCTGGGAATCGAAGACTACATGGATCTCATGAACACTCTCCTCAGCTAAGATATCTTGGTTTAGTTTATCTTGTTAGAAGAATGATTCAAGAACAGTTTGTTGAATATTTTCAAATTTCGGTTAGCAGGGGCGTTAGGATTATTGAGGGCTATATCCCTCGCATCAACCATTTCCTGCACTATGTTTTTCAACATCTTGCAGTTTTCATGACCGTGTCCCTTCATGCGGTGGAAGTTACAGAAGTCATTTTCTTTGTACCAAGAATGTATGGCGCGAGTGGAATCGAACCCGGAATGAGGTTTAACAGGAGGTAAGATAATGGCTCCTGCTTTGAGCAATTTTTCCAATATCACACCATATGTTTCTCCCAAGGAGTGTAGTTGATTGCTCACTTTATACTTATAGGTGGTTTTCGGCGGGGTATTAGACGGTGGTTGGGATTTTACCATCACCGCGTGCACGACCCCTTTTGATTTTGGAGTAGTCGATGGGTGAGGATTGGTGGTGTTGGGTTTGTTGGTGGAATCTTGGGTTCTGAAAGTGGAGTTTTTTTGCGCAACCACAATTTCTCTTCCTCTAAGGCTCGAATCTCTAGTTTTCGACCCATAGTATAGGCCTCGTCAAATGTACGAAAGTTTGAATTTGGAGGGTAGGAGAAATGTGCTTAGCGCAGCCCGCGTAAATTGATTCGATAAGTTCGGTGCCGAGGCAAGGCATATGTAAGTTAGTTGATAAGGCCCGCCATCGTCCAACGAAATCTACGATATAGATTCATCCTCAAATTGTCGGATGGCATAGTGGTGGTGATAGATACTTTCTTGGCAATGTTAATGGAGAAATGATCCAAGAAAGATTGGGCTAGCTGGTTAAAAGAGAAGATTGAGTGCCGGGTTAAAGCACTTTGTACCACTCAAGGCGGGTCTTGATAAAGACATGGGAAAGGTGCGGAGTAGTAAAGCGTCATGTCATGAAAGCAATCGAGATGTTGAGTGCATTTTTAAATGATCG